>CM069864.1:76848575-78073575 GCA_036172795.1 Pelodytes ibericus | reverse complement strand
ATGCAATATACTATATATAATATAAAAATGAGATTGGGGTTTTTTTGGTAGTTTTTTTTTGTAGTGGTTCATTCAAATATTATAAAATATATTCTTGTTATCGCTAATATTATTGGTACTAAAACAATAATGGAAAGTTCTAAAGATACGCTGTGCGCTTATGTTTATATTGATCTATCGCTTAATCAGTACTTTCAAAGTTAAATAAAGTATATGTGTAGTTTCAGAACTTTCAGAATTGTTTTCTCGCGACTTCTAAGGCGCAACATTTGAAATAAATAAATAAATGGACCAAATCGTGATATTATAGCGATCTACATTTATACACAGTAAAAAGTACTGTAAATCTGTCTGTATGGGTTTGTTTATGCATGTATTCATATTAGCTATGGATTCATTTAAAAGTAATTCAGGAGCAAAAACAGTGAAATGTAACTATTACTCGTCATCCTTGAACTGTAGTTAATTGTTATATATGTATAAGTCAACCAACTGGTTATTTCAAGTATACCAAACTTTGAACAAAATCATCGTAATAGAATAAATAAAGATAATTTGCAACCTGTCGAATTGGTAATTAAGCTTAAACTTACTACAACTGAAAAAAAAAACTTAGCTCCTAACTCTGATGTATGCGTTAAATATTATATATATAGCCTACTATAGCCGCGTAAAAAAAATCGATTGTAAATAAACCAATGAGCAAAAAGTTATTAATTTAAATAAAATGGAATAATTACAGAAAACGTTCCATCAGGATTAAATATGCAATAATAATTGACATGGGAACATAATGATCTACCAATTAATCAGGAGCTATGATATTGTAGAAAAACAAGTGTTATGTATTATGAATATGTTTCACCATCGGAACGACTGTGTTCTCGATTTAAAACACAGAATTTAAATCACTTTCCAGAATCTAGGCATTTGCCCGTAGACTATTTTATGTCAGAGTAAAAATATAAAATTCTTATATCCTCCAAACTTGAGAAAAGGATCTTCTAGCATTTAGCAGAGTTATTACCCTACAACATTATTTTACAGAAAAGCCCCCAGTACAGTTTAAGAATCATAATTTAAAGAACACTTTGCCGAAATCTGTAGCGTGTTTGGTCAGCTTTTTCTAAGAGGATGGAGTCACTTACTATATTGTGTTTCAGATTTATACCTAGTCCTATTTGGAAGAAGTCATTAAACTTTCAGAAATATTATTCTACAGTGTAAACATGGCATTTTTTTTTTATTTAGCAAAAAGTTACAAAAAAAAAAGTATATTAATTGCATTCATACTAGAGGGAAAAAAAGGCAGGTTTAAAAAGAAGGCTTGTATAATCTAGATAACCTGTAGACACAAAAAAAAAACACTTTAGATTTCTCTAAAAAGAATTGTGCAAATAACCAAAAAAAAACAACTAGGGCTTTGATGGATTCTTGGAAAAATAGGTTTCATTGGTAGATAAGCTGTATAGAAAAGGAAAACCTGTATTTATCCCACTAAGGCAATAATAAACCTTGTTTGTTTAAACTAAATAGTGACATTTATAGTTTCCTACCCAGTGGTAAACGGTTGTACAAAAAGACCACCCCCTTTAAAAAAAAAAAAAAAATGTCCTCTAGTAAAAAATAAAAAATAAATAAACATCACAACAAAGTCCAGTGGATATTGTGAAATGGACCAGACAGGTTAAGCTGTGAATAGGAATTTATGTGCAATTGATTTCCATTGCTTTGTAAATGCCATTAAAATGGAACATAGGAGAAGATTTACGTACTTTCCCAACATCTGCCATTTTCCCCCTTTTTAAACTATTGCCTTAATTAGCTGATAGATCCTACAAATTACATCCTGTTTCAGAATTAAACTCTAATTATTATCTATGGGCCAACTTTAATTAGCTCATCTGAAAAGGTGTTTCAAACCGAGGTCGATTCACTGAAGCCAATTTAGGAAATAGTAAGTCACAGAAGACAGGAAAAGGGCCAACCCAGTCCGATCATTTTTAAGAAGCACGCTCCCATACATTGTAAGGTTTCTTCCACTCTTGTCTCATCAACTCCAAGTTTAAGCTTAAATATGTTTTTTTTTTTTTGAGTGCGTGTAATAATATTTTTTACATCTTCCAAAGTTTCAAAGGAAATGTTAAATCTAAGCTTTTCCTAAAGGAAGTCTTAAATATTCACATCATTTTGGTCCAGGAGCTATCCAAACCACAGGCTGATTTCCAAATCCAATCCAAGGCAGACCTCTAAAAGGAAAGAGGAATACACACATACATTATATAAATATACATACATACATACATACATTAAATATATACACACACACACACACAATATATGTATATTTATATATAAACACACACATTGTGTATATATATATATATATATATATATATATATATATATATATATATATATGTATATAAATATATATACGCATTTATATGACTATATATTCACATGTGAATATATATATATATATACTGAATGTATAGCATATATATTTTCTACTGTAATATATTTTTCTATAGTTTCCATTATATTTCATTAAAATTGATATGTATATATGTATGTATTTATTCCCCCCCTTGCATTGTGTGTGTTTTTAAATGGGAATGCTATTATTCGCATGTTCGTGAGTGATATTATTTAATAGTTTACGGAATGATCTCTAATGTGACTTCGATAACAACTGATATTAAGAAAGAGAGTTCAGTGTATTGAATTCATGTAACGGGTCACCTTGTGTTTTAAATATTTTACAAACACTCTTGGTTCTTGAAAATCACTGAACTTTTTTTGTGTGCTTGTTTTCGGCTTCTCTGCTGGGTTTAGATTTAGGGGAAATTGTAAGTGTTAAAACTCGCTGCGCACTCTGCAGGTGAAAAAAAACCCCATCGGTAAATATAGTGAGCGTAATTTGGTTTCCGAATACAATTTGATCTTGTGTTGGTAGTGTAAATGGCATTCCTCATTAATGTGCTGGGTGACTGGCTGAGGGTCATGGGTAATGTAGTCCGCAACAGCTGGAGGACCAAATCTTCCACTAAAACACAGCTCGGATATTAACATTAATAATAAATAAACATTGAACCAGCGCAACAAGTCCATGCTTTAATATCTGCCACCAAATAATGTAGATTATGTTATTCCTAGAAATGTATGTGATCTGCGGACTTCAATGATATAGATATAGTGCATTTTACTTAAACATCAATTTAATATATATACGTATATAAATATATACGATATATCTACGAATTTTGATATAAACAGTATTACACATACATGTGTGCAAAACACCTGTACACACAAATATTATAATATTTACACTTGTGTATAGTCGATATACTTATATACATACATTAAATAGATCCATTTAACCCCCTTTGAATGTATAGATATCCGTATACATGCATATAATACACTATCTCTCTCTCTCTATAATTATATATATAGATATAAATTATTATACACACTTATGTCGAATACCCCCAGCGATATATATAGAGATGTGTGCCTATAGAGGATTTGAGTCAAGTCCAGGATGCATTAATCAATATATTACACCCTGAGCATTGTGTCTTTCATCTCACCTCCTGGCCTGGTGATTTATGAATGATATTGATGATTTAAAGAGAGTGTAGAGGTGAGAGAGCCTCAAAGAGCAAAGACAGAGAGACAGATTCCTTGACACATGGAAAAAAAGGAGACCCTTTCCTAGCCTGCCCAGCAGCCCCCTAACAGCCACTAAGATACCTTAACCCAGGGATTTGTGAGACTCTAATATCAAAAATCCTGAACAAAATACAACAGATTAGAATGGGATTGCTAAAAGAATCTGCTCTCTACAAGGGGGAGAGGGTTGTAATTGAAAGCATATAGATAGCAACTGCAGGTCTAACTGCCCCTCTATGAGTTGTTCCAAATGATTTGGAATATACAACCCTAATTCATTTTAACAATAGAGGAGAAACTATGTAGCTTAATTTCAAGCGTTCCTAATAAAGGAGATGAAAGGCACCCAAGACTTGGGGCTCCAATTACCAACGTACTTATTCGGAATTTATAGGTTCTATTTTAGACTGGCTGTGAAAAAAGCTATAGGGACATATTGGGGGATGTTAAAAAAAAAAAAAAAAGAAGGGGGGGGGGGGAGATGACTTTTAAATCTTGAAATTGAAAACCAGACCTTGTATTATTACCATATTGGAAATAAAGAATAGAATTGTGTGTTTTTGTGAGGAGTGTAAGGCATGACCAATTTGCATACAGCCACCAATGGTCAAAGGGGGTGTTTTTTTAATTATAGATTTCCAAGCCTCTTTTTAGATTTATTTGTGTGTGTGTGTGTGTGTGTGTGTGTGTTTACATAAACTGCATTTAACATGGAAACTATAGAATCATCAAACGCTTCTTGGGCAGCCTTCACATTATAATTTGGGGCATTTTTTTAGAGTGATTCTAGTTGAGTGATTTTACATTAAATGTGTAATTTTACTTTGTTTTGCACTGCTGTTGATCTATGTGAAAGCATTTGGGTTTTGAACCTTAATTGCTAAAACATGTATAGCTGTTGATTTACCTAATCATGCAAAAACCTAGATTGTGATGACAGATAATAGAATCAAATAGGTCCAGTTAGCTGAATCTCATTTTATTTCAAGTATTTGTCCTTGCAGCTTGATGGCTACCCTTTAACACTGGAGCATTTCCTATGGTGCGCAGGCCACTATTTGATGACGGAACACATTATGGGAAATGTAGTCTGTAATAGCAGCGGTGACAAAGTTTAGCCATCTCTATCCCAGACTTTCTTGATTTTGCATTTCTTTACCATCACTGGAATGTTGTTCCAGGTATATACTACCTAGTCTGTAAATTATACTTTTATTTTCACATTACCCCTCAATATTCTACACTCAAACTTCAGATTATGCCCCATTATTCATTAATCTTTTTTTTGTCTACTAAAAAACATGTTTTTTCAAGACTATTTGGAGGCTTATATGCCATACTTTTTCTTCCCTTTCTCTTCCAGTCTGTACACTATCATACAACATTTTTAATCTTCTTTTAAATTGTTGTAAGATTATCTTTTTTTAACAATGTGGATGTCAGATTTCATAAGATTATAAAGAAAATATAATTAATTTCCTCTATATAATGTTGCCTAACACAAGTGCAAGATCTCATCTAATGGCTTAATCTTGCAGAGGTTTTAAAACAGATGTCAAAGTGTCCGAGAAAAAGGGTTAGCCATTCATCCAATGTATTATTCTCTGCCAGGTGGACTGGCAAAACTACAACTTAACTGACTTTTTTTTTAAACACACAAACAATTAAAACTTCTATAAATCATGGCGGAGATGTATACAAATGGTACACAAATGGCGCCCATAGAAATTCTCTGTGTCGCGGGGGGCAGAATCATACTTTAGATACAAAAAAGTATAGAAAATAGGTGCAACTGGTTCTTTATCTAATATTAAAGCGATTGCACTTTTTAAAAATACATTTCTAACACTTCCATATGTTCCTACTTTATACATTCCAAGTGTGCAAGCAGTAATTCTTTTTTTTTTTTAAACGGCCAATGATTTTTTCCACCTGAATGTGCCTATGTGAGATGTCTGTGTTACATCCTGAAGACCTCTTATTATCAAAGATTATGATATGTTTATAACACTATGTGGGTGATGTATAAACAGGACATAGTGCCAAATGCTGGTGCAATCTGCGTGTGCACTAATTATTATACAAAAAGATGTTGGGAGACTGTACCACCTCCTCTAGTCCTGCACAGGGTGCTGGCCCAGCCCGTGTATACAGAATTAGGCCCTAAAAAGCACATGTTTCCCATACCAAATGGAAATTGCTCTTTTTTTTTAATTTCTTTTTTATTTCTTGACACTTTACAGTGTGGTAGTTTTTATACATGACCCCTTATGGTTTCTTTCCAACACTATATTTTTTTTTTCTCAGTTTTCCTCAAATAGTTTGTTTATCTCTCCAAGCCCAACCGGTGAGGCCTCTGCTAATTTGTTGGTTTTACAGGTTCACGCTGCAGTTACAAACAGGTCTGAAGTTCTGTTCAAATGAGGTGCAGGAAGATGACATCACTGTTAGAAGTACAAGGCCACCAGCTAGCTTGGCTGAAAGTTGCGTTGCTGACGTGTTTTTTGATAATTCACACTGTGTTATCATTAACATTCCTCAATAACATATATACGCTTAAGATCAGTTTGCCTACCAACCCTTTTTTAATATACAGATAATTTAACAGCTTGATAGTAAATAATATTAATTAAAAGAACATGTTAATATATTATCCGTCCCTAATCTTTGCATTTTTCTTTCGCCTACTTATTTTTGTGTGTAAGCCCCAACCCTTCACAGAATAACATTTCTGCCTTTTACGTACATAGGTATTTAGTAAAATGTGTTTTAATTAACATGTACCAAAAATGGAAGTAAAACCATCAGATTTATTAGCACCATACTCCATATTTGCCATGGCAACCAGAAATCCAAATCTAGGCCATAAAATGTTACAGGTGAGTATAATGAGACCATTAGTCAATTTAAATCACAAGTTATTTAGGGCAGTGAGAGAGATTAGCAGGTGTGGCCTGTTTCCATTACATCAAATACTAATTAAATGTATATATTTCGCTGTTGCAAACCAAGTGGCACAGAAGTAAAAAAAAAAAAAAAAAATTGAATAAGGGAAGGAAAGGGGATTCCAAACAGGAACTGAGTAGAATTTCGAAAAGGTGTAAAACTGGGTGACCACATTGCCCTTTACTCAATGCTCAAAAAAACACAGCAGGACTATGAGCAGTAAAACCAGAAGTTTGAATATTTCATAAGCCCCCCTGGCTTAAATTATGTGATAACCCCGTTCTTACTAGTTCTTAAATATAATTTTTCAAAAATTCTCAATTTTTGTGAAATAATATTTTAAGGAGGAACACAGTGTAAAAAATGTTTCGTTTCAGGTTTTTATTGAATAATAACAAAATATAAACATTAATTATATTTTATTTGCATAAAAAAACTATTTTAATATGTATTCTAATATAACCATGGTACATTGTATTCTTCATTTTTATTTCTGTACTAGGAAAAGAAAATGGTTTCTTCAACATTTATAAATAAAATAAACAAATTATGTTTTTCTTTTTAATTGTAATCTACTCCCAGAAAAAAAAATGTAAATATTTAAATATTGTACATTTCGTACAGTTTTTTTCTACTTTTTTTGGGGTCGATTGGACAAACAGCCATTTCTAATTGCCTTTTTATGGAATATTTATGAAAAGACTCAGTAAAACATAGGTGTTACCTCACAGTAAACATGTAAACACAGTACACACAGTTAACATGTATAGTTTGGAGGAAAGACGTAACAGGGGGGATATGATAGAAACATTTAAATACATAAAAGGAATCAACACAGTAAAGGAAGAGAGTATATTTAAAAGAAGAAAAACTACCACAACTAGAGGACATAGCCTTAAATTAGATGGGCAACAATTTAAAAGTAATATCAGGAAGTATTAATTTACTGAGAGGGTAGTGGATGTATGGAATAGCCTTCCAGCAGAAGTGGTAGAGGTAAACACAGTCAAGGATTTTAAGCATGCGTGGGATAGACACAAGGCTATCCTAGCTATAAGACCGGGAACGGGGGACTAATAAATGTACTCAAAATATTGGGCAGACTAGATGGACCGAATGGTTCTTATCTGCCGACACATTCTATGTTTAGTTTCAGCTTTTTATTGAATAATAACAGAAAATACCCATTAATTATTTTTTATCAGTGAAAACAATTTTTTATATGTATTAGGTGCTACTGTCTTTTCAAACGTACCTTAAAATATTTTAGTCCATTCAATATTTTTTTCAGCACAAAATTAAAAACTTATATATATATTAAGTTATTATCTTTTTTATACTCTATAAGATGTAGCTTATTATCAGTCAAGAGAACTGCCAATCACATAGAAGAATTCCACTGACAATTGAAGAGATATTGAATACTCCCTGAATTACAATATCATTTTACTGTGGTTTATTACACCGGTTCCAGAGAAAGAAAGCAATACAAACAATATAAATAAACTTTACTCTGTTAACATACAATACAAAAGCAGAATAATGTGAACTAATATGTGCTGCCAGTTGGATATGCTGATACATGTGTATAGTTAGTGTACACAATGGTACCCTACTCTCAAGGTTAGATAATATATTTACTTGCTAGAGAGAAATAAGGTCCAGTTTATATAATCAAGCCATTCTAGAAGAGTTTAAATCTTATTGTTATGAGACTTGCCTAATTTGACTTTTATTGCTCCAGCGAATCTTCATTTTTTTTAGAGATCAGGGAGCTGCCATTGGTTATTTTCGATATGTACATATTACACTCAAATCACATAATGACAGCTTTGATTTCAGATGAATCAGTAATCCTTTTTTTCTTCAGCGTTTGTGTATATCTGCAATGTTTTTATGTAGCTATTATTAATAAGAAAAACATTTTTTATTACCAGGGGATGTCTTATTTTCAAGCATGTTCTGGAGATGTTACCATCTAACAGTACTTGTTTTAATGCCCTGGGAAGGTTGAAAGCCTGAGTTGACACTGCCAGGAATTGAACCTGCCACACTGCATGCTGGGCAGGCTCTACAATTGGTTTAATAAATAATGGAACTGTCTCACTTATGAATCAGACCTTCACATACTTTATTAGCGTCAGCTTTTTTCAAGGGCTTCCTTGAATAGGCCCCACTCCTTTTTACATATGTCCTGTCTATGACATCACCTTGTGCCTTAATATGCAAATTACACATTTCCCATAAAAAAAAGTAGTAAATTCGCATACCAAGCCACAGGTGATGTCATAAAAATGAGACAGCACAGACACATATAAAAACACACGTGTCTCTTCACTTCTGCTTTTGTTTGCAGTTCTGTTAACACAATGTATAGGTAATTCTTTATGATTCTGTATCCAGAATATAAATAATGTTTAATGGCAGAGTATCTTTAACCCAACTGTAAACCCTAAAATAAATAATGAAGTAGCAAAAAGCCAGATCCATTTTACAAACATAATTGAACTTGCTTTACATAAAATAGTAAATGTACATATAGAAAAGCTTTACTCTACTTTTAAAGTGATTATTTCACCCTAAACTACTCTAAATGTTGAGAATAACAAATGATAAAAAATGATCTACACATTGTGTTAGGAGAATTGCAACCCCAATTTTTTAAACTGGTCTGTAGTGTCTAGTGTTTATGACATCACCTGTGGCTTACCGGGAGACAGCAGCAAGGAGGTAAGTACTGGGGAAGGGGGGAGGAGGGTGGTTCATAACGAGCATACTGAGGGGCAAAATGCTGGTTTATTAAATGGCAAATGTATTGCTTTTCAATGGCAAATGTGACATCACAGGCACATTTAAAATATATATGTCTCTTATTTATGTATATTGATTCAGTTTTGCTAATTAAAAAAAATGTTTTTAGCATTTAAGAGTAATTAAAAGGTTGAACAAATCCTTACATGCATTGTACAGTACTGTAGTAAAAATAAATGAAATGTCACACATGGGCAATCGAATCTGTGCAAACCCCCAAAATGTACGCAGATGTACTCCGTTTGAAATAAATAAAGAATGTGGATGGTTTGCATAATTCCTAAAAGAAGAACCAAACGATCAAAAAAAGAAGAGAGGTCTTAGATGCTACTGAAAGGGTTGAAGTGGTGGCGGTTGGTTAAAGATGCATGAAATAGACTAGCAGACATTATAAATTATGTAAAAAGTCAAGTACAGGCATTTGTAATTTTGTAGTAGATTAGGTGGTCTGCCTCATGTTGTTTGAGGACGCTTTATATTGCTTGAAAGAGAAGTTCTTCCTGTTATTCGGGCTAGCTGTGGCCCGGTGAGCCCAGGTCACGCCAGCAAAAAAAAAATGTAAAAAAAATTCTCTATTAATCCTGGCATATTGAGGGGCAAAATCCTGGCATATTGGGTGGCTAAATCCTGGCATTTTGAGGGGTTAAATCCTGGCATATTAAATGGCTAAATACTGGCATATTGAGGGGCAAAATACTGGCATATTAAATGGCTAAATCCTGGAATATTAATTGGCGAAATCCTGGCATATTAATTGCCATAATCCTGGCATATTAATTGGCAAAATCCTGGCATATTGAGGGGCACAATCCTGGCATATTAAATGGCTAAATCCTGGCATATTGAGGGGCAAAATCCTGGCATATTCATTGGCAAAATCCTGGCATATTGAGGGGCATAATCCTAACATATTGAGGGGCATAATCCTGGAATATTAATTGGCAAAATCATGGCATATTCATTGGCAAAATCCTGGCATATTAAATGGCTAAATCCTGGCATATTGAGGGGCAAAATCCTGTCATTTTGAGGGGCAAAATCCTGGAATATTAATTGGCAAAATCTTGGCATATTAATAAGCATAATACTGGCATATTGAGGGGCATAATCCTGACATATTGAGGGGCATAATCCTGGAATCTTAATTGGCAAAATAATGGCATATTCATTGGCAAAATCCTGGCATATTGAGGGGCATAATCCTGATATATTGAGGGGCATAATCCTGGAATATTAATTGGCAAAATCCTGGCATATTAATTGGCAAAATCCTGGCATCTTGAGGGGCAAAAATTATGGCATATTAAATGGCATATTGAGGGGAAAATACTGGCATATTAAAAGGGGGAAAGAATGGCATATTGAGGGGCAAAATCCTGGCATATAAAATGGCAAAATACTGGCATATTGAGGGGCAAAATACTAGCATATTGAATGGCAAAATAGTGGCATATTAAATGGCAAAAGAATGGCATATTGAGGAAAAATACTGACTTATTGACCAACTGCTCCCAACTACCCTCCATATTACATTAGACCGGGATAACATGCTTGTGAGGGTAGGTGGGGCGGGTGGGAGATATTGATGCATTAGTAGTGCTATTAGGAAAAGGTGGAGTCTAAAGAGGTCTTAAACAAGAACAGGTGTTGCCATGACTGGAAGGGGTGGGGCAAATTAAGATTAGGGGGTGCATGAGTTCAGTGAGGTCTACAACAGCTCAAAACCAAAATTACATCACTGTACTCACCTCTGAACATCTTGTCCACCAGGCATACAGTGTTACATCTGAAATACTTCAGAACCAAACAGTGGGTGGAGTTAAGATAATATATACCTAGGTAAACAGCAAGAAAATGGTAGCAATTTAGAAAATGAGACTGAGAGGGATGGTTTATGTACAAGTATGGAAATTATCACAACAAATTATCTGAATTCTGAAGATTTTTAGAGTATCCTTTTGTATTTCAGAATTATGAGGATCATGTCTGCACCAGGCATGGACTGGGAGCAATGTTATCTCTAGTAGGACTGAGAGCAATATAATATGTAGTAGGCATGCCTGGGAGCCCTATGACTCTTGTGGTGAGTGCGAAACGCGTGAGGTGTTTCCTCCCCACATGGTATTACTTTCCTCTTTCTATTTTGTCTCTGCCATGTGATTAAAGTCTGTACAATAAAAAATTGTCCTCCGCATCATGATATGTCAGGATACGATAGGCTACAGAAGATTGTTTCCCTATATTTTAGTGGTCTTCACCCTGATTATAAGACGACCCCCCAAACTTTGTATATTCCTTTAGGAAAAAAACTAAAAGCCTGAATATAAGACTACCCTATAGGAAAAAAAGTTTAACTTGTATATATGTAAATTGCTTTTTAATATTTAATAAAAAAATTATATTATACAAATGCATTTGTTGTTTTTATTTCCTTTTATGTGCCAATGCGGCCCCTCTCTCCCCATCCCCTTGTCTGTCTATCTCCCCACTCCCCTTGTCTGTCTATCTCCCCCTGCCTTTGTCTGTCTATTTCCCCTCTCCCTCCCTCCCCTTGTCTGTCTATCTCCCTCCTCCCTCCCCATGTCTGTCTATTTCCCCCCTCCCTCCTCTTGTCTAATTCCCCCCTCCCCTTGTCTGTCTAATTCCTCCCTCGTCTGTCTAATTCCCCCTCCCTGCCCCTCACCTTGATTTTTTCCCTGGTGGCTAGTGGGGGTAGCTGGGGGATGTCTGCACGATACGTGCATACATCCTCCATGCTGCCCGACAACTCCGTCTATTATGACGGACAGCTGGTCCGTCATAATAGACTGCCGTGTTGGGCAGCATGGAGGATGTCTGCACGTATAGTGCAGACATCCCCCAGCTGCCCGATTCACCCTGGTGGCTAGTGGGGCAGCAGAGGAGGTCTGCGCGATGAGCGCAGACCTCCCCTGCTGCCGCCCGGCACGCTCGCTGGGACTACTGTGACGAAAGCGGAAGTACCCGGCTTCTTCACAGAAGCCCCGGCGGTCGTGCTGTCAGAGAGGGGGATCCAGGTCCCCTGCAGCTCTGCTGGGGACCTGGATCCATGTCTTATAGTCTGACCTCAATTTGAGGTCAGATTATAAGACGACCTCAAATATAAGACGAGGGGTATTTTTCAGAGCGTTTGCTCTGAAAAAAACCTCGTCTTATATTCGAGCAAATACGGTACAAAGCAAATACAAAGCACATGTACTACCTTCATGCTGAATTGGAATCATCATTGTTTTTGATGCTGCATTCATCCCAGCTTACTCCAACATAAGATATTTATTATAACAAATAGTGTATAATCTTATGCAAATATTCATCATTGTATTCCTTGCTTGGAGGTACACCTGGAGTCGTGACAGCCTCTTGTTATAATGCCACCATATAAAGACACCATCAGAAGACATCATATTACTGGTACCCTTCTGATAAAGACACAATCAGAAGACATCATATTACTGGTACCCTTCTGATAAAGTCACCATTGGAAGGAATCATATTACTGGTACCCTTCTGATGAAGACACCATTGGAAGGAATCACATTACTGGTATCCTTCTGATAAAGACACCATCGGAAGGAATCGTATTACTGGTACCCTTCTGATAAAGACACCATCAGAAGACATCATATTACTGGTACCCTTCTGATAAAGACACCATTGGAAGACATCATATTACTAGTACCCTTCTGATAAAGACACCATCAGAAGACATCATATTACTGGTACCCTTCTGATAAAGACACCATCAGAAGACATCATATTACTGGTACCCGTCTGATAAAGACACCATCAGAAGACATTATATAACTGGTACCCTTCTGATAAAGACACCATTGGAAGGAATCATATTACTGGTACCCGTCTGACAAAGACACCATCAGAAGACATCATATTACTGGTACCCTTCTGATGAAGACACCATTGGAAGGAATCATATTACTGGTACCCTTCTGATAAAGTCACCATTGGAAGGAATCATATTACTGGTACCCGTCTGATAAAGACACAATCAGAAGACATCATATTACTGGTACCCTTCTGATAAAGACACCATCAGAAGACATCATATTACTGGTACCCTTCTGATAAAGACACCATCAGAAGACATCATATTACTGGTACCCGTCTGATAAAGACACCATCAGAAGACATTATATTACTGGTACCCTTCTGATAAAGACACCATTGGAAGGAATCATATTACTGGTACCCGTCTGATAAAGACACCATTGGAAGGAATCATATTACTGGTATCCTTCTGATAAAGACACCATCAGAAGACATATTACCGGTACCCTTCTGATAAAGTGTGAGGTAAACAGGGGGTGGAAACCAACATGCAGGATAACTAAGCCGCAATACCGTGATCACGGTGAGGAACACACCTGGTAGGAAATATAGGCACTGACATCGAAGGCAGACAGTCTCACTGGAAGGTGTAGTCCAATCAGTAGTAGTATACAGCAATATACAAGCGGCACTACGGTTGAGGAGAATAATCCGGGGAAACGCCAGGTAAATGGGAGCCAGAAGAGAAGCAACGTCAGCAGGTCCAAAGGTCGGGGGCACAAGCATAGGAGAGTAGTCAAAAGGAAATCCGAGGTCAGGGGCACAGGCAAGGTAGCGGTAAACGAAGACAATCCAAATCGGCTGAAGTAACGGAGAATAATAAAGCAGGATACACGAGAATCACTCAGCGTCATACTGAATGCAGAGTCTCCTTTTAAATCCTCGCGGGCCTGACGTCACGCGCCGTGCGTAGCGTGTTCTGCTTGTTGTCAAGGTGATGGTAACTTTGCAGGAGAGTATTGTATGAGTCTAGAATGGAGGAAATTGTGATCGTCTGAATTCCAGGATATTCCGGTGAGTTACTTCTTTGGGGAGTCTGACAGTACCCCCCCCCAAGGCGGGACCTCCGGGCACGCTGAGGACCAGGCCGATCTGGGAAGCGAGAATGGAAGGAACGAACCAAGTCGTCGGCATGAACCAAAATAGCAGGCTCCCAAGATCTATCAGAAATGCCATAACCCTTCCAATGGACTAGATACTGAAGTTGTCTTCTAAACAAACGAGAGTCCAGAATCTCCTCTACTTCGTACTCCTCCGCACCATCCACCAAAACAGGGGCAGGAGGTACCACGGATCTATTGGGAAAGGGATCAGATATCCACGGTTTCAGAAGGGATACATGAAACACCGGGTGTACCTTCATAGAGGGAGGAAGTTCCAGTCTCATGGCCAAAGGGGAAATACGTTCCAGGATACGAAAGGGGCCAAGATGTTTAGGGCCCAGTTTCCTTGAAGGACATGATAATTTGAGATGTCTGGTGGAAAGCCATACTCTATCCCCCACTTTGTAGACAGGGGCCGAAGATCTGTGTTGGTCAGAAAAAAATTTATAATGGGTTTGAGCTCGCCGTAACGTATTGCGTACCACTGTAAAGTTTTGGACCAGATTGCTGACATGAAGTGATGCAGAGGGAACCGTGCTGGATACAGGGGAACCTGGAAGCATTGAAGGATGATAACCATAGCTAGCGAAGAACGGAGACATTCGGATGGATCGGTGCATATGGTTGTTGTAAGCAAACTCGGCGAGAGGCAAATAGTCCGCCCAATTATCCTGAAGGTGTGAAGAAAAACAACGTAAGTACTGTTCCAGGGTCTGGTTTGTACGTTCCGTTTGGCCATTGCTTTGAGGGTGAAAGGCAGTGGAAAGTGATCGGTGGATGTGCAGACCTTCACAAAATGCCCTCCAGAATTTAGAGGTAAATTGGGACCCACGATCAGATACGATGTTTTCTGGAAGACCATGGAGACGAAAAATGTTCTGTATGAATAGCTCGCAAGTTTCTTGAGCTGAGGGAAGGGTCTTGTATGGAATGAAATGTGCGGTCTTGGTGAAGCGATCCACTACCACCATCAAGGTGGTGAATCCTTTGGAACGAGGAAGGTCTGTAATAAAATCCATAGATATATCCCCCCATGGTCTTGAGGGAACAGGAAGTGGCTGAAGTAGACCAGATGGAAGTATTTTCTTGTTTTTGGATCGAGCACAGATCTCACAAGATGACACGAACGCATAGACATCCTTGTGTAATGTAGGCCACCAAAATGTTCGTTGGATAAGATCTCTGGTTTGTTGTATACCACCATGACCGGCCGCCGGAGTATCATGAAAGGCTTGGAGGACCTGTAAACGAGTCTCGGGGGGCACAAAAACTTTATCTCTGTGAAAATATAATTCTTGACGGTAATCGAGATTAGTGTGTTCAGAGGGTGGGAGTGAACGAGAGTGGGATTTGAGAGATTCCCAGAGGGTTTGGGTGACTGCCAAGAAATGCTCTGGTTGTAGGATGGTAGTTTTCTCTGCAGAAGGTAGTTCCTCTCCTTCAGCCATTCTTGACAGTGCGTCGGCCTTGCCATTGCGAGAACCTGGGCGATATGTAATATGTAGTTGGAAGCGGGTAAAAAATAAGGCCCATCTGGCTTGTCGAGGTTGTAGTCGCTTAGCGGTACGTAAATACTCCAGGTTCTTATGATCAGTATACGTGGTAATGGGGAAAACAGACCCTTCCAGTAAATGTCTCCACTCTTCTAATGCCAATTTTATGGCTAAGAGTTCACGTTCCCCCACATCATAATTGCGTTCAGCAGAATTCAATGACCGTGAGAAGAAGGCCACAGGGTGCAGTAGGTCATCACTCTCTTGACGTTGTGACAGAATAGCCCCGACTGCGGTGTCAGAGGCATCGACCTCCAACGTATATGCTTTAGTGGGGTTTGGCAAAATTAGAATGGGAGCTTGTGTGAATTTGAGTTTAAGAGATTCAAACGCAGCTTGGGCAGCCGTGGTCCATTGAAAGGACTTTTTCTTAGAAGTGAGTGAAGTGATAGGTTGAATCACTTTAGAAAAGTTTTGAATGAACTTTCGGTAGAAATTTGCAAATCCCACGAAGCGCTGTATGGCTTTTTTGTCCGTAGGGATAGGCCACTGTAGTATTGCAGATACTTTCTTAGGGTCCATTTGGACATTATTGGGGGAAAGTACAAAACCAAGGAATTCCACAGTCTGTGTATCAAAGATGCATTTCTCCAACTTTGCATAAAGGTTATGTTGTCTTAGACGGGAAAGAACCAGCTGCACGTGACGTCGGTGCTGTTCTATGGAAGGGGAAAAAATTAGAATATCGTCCAGATAAATGATGACAAATTGGTCTAGTATGTCGTGAAATATGTCATTGACAAAGTGTTGGAACGTGGCTGGCGCATTGCAAAGGCCAAATGGCATAACGAGGTACTCGAAATGCCCATAACGAGACCTAAAGGCTGTCTTCCATTCATCACCCTCCTTTATTCTTACTAAATTGTAGGCTCCTCTAAGGTCAATCTTGGTAAATATTTGTGCAGTACGTAGATGATCCATTAGTTCAGAGATTAAAGGTAGAGGGTAACGGTTCTTGGTGGTAATTTGGTTCAATTCTCTGTAATCCACACAAGGTCTTAGGTCTCCGTCTTTTTTTTTGACAAAAAAAATGCCAGCTCCTGCTGGAGAGGTGGAAGGTCTGATGAAACCTTTAGCAATATTTTCGTCAATATATTCCTTCAGAGAGGACAGTTCAGGCTCCGCCAAGGGATATATTCGTCCGAAGGGTATGGGAGCCCCAGGCAGTAAATCAATTGGGCAATCATAGCTTCGGTGTGGAGGCAGGGTATCTGCTTTTTTCTTTTCAAAAACATCCTGGTACGTTTGATATGCCAATGGAAGGTTCTGTATGGGATTGTTGGTGAGACATATCAAGGACCGGATCAGACATTTTGAGGTACACATCTTAGAAGAAAATACTAGGGTGCCTGTCTCCCAGTTAATCATAGGATTATGGTTTCGAAGCCAAGGTAGCCCCAAAATCACTGAGAATACTGGAGCAGGTACGATATCAAATTGTAAAATCTCCTGATGTCTTTCTCCAATAGTAACAATAAGTGGTATGGTTTCATGAGTAACCGGACCAGTCTTTAATGGACTTCCATCTACTAATTGTATTTGTAGAGGTGTGGCTTTCTTTTGGAGTGGAATGCAAAGAGTCTTGGCCAATTCTATGTCCAAAAAGCAACCGCTGGCGCCGGAATCAACCATGGCTGATAATCGTATGGGTTCTTTAGTCCACTGTAAGGAAAGGGAAAGAGATAGGTGAGGCATCAGGTTGGGCGGAATAACTGTGTCAGTGGAAGATGTTGCAGAATTGTTCTTACCCTGAGTTGGGCGTCGTCTGATCCTGCAATCTCTATATGCATGGCCTGGTCTTCCACAATAAAGGCATAAATTTTGGGCTCTCCTTCTAGCCTTCTCTTCAGCAGGTAGAGGTCCCCTAATAAGACCGATTTGCATGGGTTCCTCTGTATTAGGGATCGTTGGCGTGGATTCAAAAAAGATCTGAGGTGAAGTTGGGTTCATAGAATAAGATGGTACCCCACGCTCCGCTCTTCTTTCTCGTAATCTACGGTCAATTTGTGTCACCATGCGTGTCAGTGTATCCAGGGAAGAGGGTATTCCCACTCGTGCCAATTCATCTTTAAGAGCATCGGATAACCCCAGGCGAAATTGGTCTAATAGAGCCGCTTCATTCCATGTGGTTTCTAGGGCGACTCGGCGAAACTCTGTGATATATTCCTCTACCGGTCGTTTTCCCTGTTGGAGGGAGCGAAGTGTGTTGGTTGCTGAAGAAATTCTAAAAGGATCTTCATACAGTGAGTCTAGTGCTTGGCGGAAGGATCCCCAAGATTCAAGTAGAGGGCTGTTACTGTGTAGCAAATGGTGGGCCCACAATTGAGGTTCCTCAGTAAGAAGGGATATCACTGTGTGTACTTTTACAAAATCAGATGCATAAGTACGTGGTTTTAAATTAAACAGGATTTGACATGCAGTAATAAAGGTACGGTATTTCTTTCTGTCCCCTGAGAATTTGTCTGGCATGACGACTTGAGGCTCTAAGGCTGTGGCCCCCTCCAGATTGCTAGATGCCGGGACTGAAAAAGGAGCCGATACTGCAGGTTCTGGAATTCTGGTTTGTAGTTGTTGTAATTGTTGTTGCAACTGATTTTGTCCGGTCTGTAGTTCTTGTACAGTTTGGGTTAGGGACGATACTTGTTGGGTAAGGGCCGTAATTGCTTCTGTAAGTCCTGCGGTTTCCATAATGGCTGAGTGATTATGTGAGGTAAACAGGGGGTGGAAACCAACATGCAGGATAACTAAGCCGCAATACCGTGATCACGGTGAGGAACACACCTGGTAGGAAATATAGGCACTGACATCGAAGGCAGACAGTCTCACTGGAAGGTGTAGTCCAATCAGTAGTAGTATACAGCAATATACAAGCGGCACTACGGTTGAGGAGAATAATCCGGGGAAACGCCAGGTAAATGGGAGCCAGAAGAGAAGCAACGTCAGCCGGTCCAAAGGTCGGGGGCACAAGCATAGGAGAGTAGTCAAAAGGAAATCCGAGGTCAGGGGCACAGGCAAGGTAGCGGTAAACGAAGACAATCCAAATCGGCTGAAGTAACGGAGAATAATAAGGCAGGATACACGAGAATCACTCAGCGTCATACTGAATGCAGAGTCTCCTTTTAAATCCTCGCGGGCCTGACGTCACGCGCCGTGCGTAGCGTGTTCTGCTTGTTGTCAAGGTGATGGTAACTTTGCAGGAGAGTATTGTATGAGTCTAGAATGGAGGAAATTGTGATCGTCTGAATTCCAGGATATTCCGGTGAGTTACTTCTTTGGGGAGTCTGACATAAAGACACCATCAGAAGACATTATATTACTGGTACCCTTCTGATAAAGACACCATTGGAAGGAATCATATTACTGGTACCCTTCTGATAAAGACACCATTGGAAGGAATCATATTACTGGTATCCTTCTGATAAAGACACCATTGGAAGGAATCATATTACTGGTATCCTTCTGATAAAGACACCATTGGAAGGAATCATATTACTGGTACCCGTCTGATAAAGACACCATCAGAAGACATATTACTGGTACCCTTCTGATAAAGACACTATCAGAAGACATCATATTACTGGTACCCTTCTGATAAAGACACAATCAGAAGACATCATATTACTGGTACCCTTCTGATAAAGTCACCATTGGAAGGAATCATATTACTGGTACCCTTCTGATGAAGACACCATTGGAAGGAATCACATTACTGGTATCCTTCTGATAAAGACACCATCGGAAGGAATCGTATTACTGGTACCCTTCTGATAAAGACACCATCAGAAGACATCATATTACTGGTACCCTTCTGATAAAGACACCATTGGAAGACATCATATTACTAGTACCCTTCTGATAAAGACACCATCAGAAGACATCATATTACTGGTACCCTTCTGATAAAGACACCATCAGAAGACATCATATTACTGGTACCCGTCTGATAAAGACACCATCAGAAGACATTATATTACTGGTACCCTTCTGATAAAGACACCATTGGAAGGAATCATATTACTGGTACCCGTCTGATAAAGACACCATCAGAAGACATCATATTACTGGTACCCTTCTGATGAAGACACCATTGGAAGGAATCATATTACTGGTACCCTTCTGATAAAGTCACCATTGGAAGGAATCATATTACTGGTACCCGTCTGATAAAGACACAATCAGAAGACATCATATTACTGGTACCCTTCTGATAAAGACACCATCAGAAGACATCATATTACTGGTACCCTTCTGATAAAGACACCATCAGAAGACATCATATTACTGGTACCCGTCTGATAAAGACACCATCAGAAGACATTATATTACTGGTACCCTTCTGATAAAGACACCATTGGAAGGAATCATATTACTGGTACCCGTCTGATAAAGACACCATTGGAAGGAATCATATTACTGGTATCCTTCTGATAAAGACACCATCAGAAGACATATTACTGGTACCCTTCTGATAAAGACACCATCAGAAGACATTATATTACTGGTACCCTTCTGATAAAGACACCATTGGAAGGAATCATATTACTGGTATCCTTCTGATAAAGACACCATTGGAAGGAATCATATTACTGGTATCCTTCTGATAAAGACACCATTGGAAGGAATCATATTACTGGTACCCGTCTGATAAAGACACCATCAGAAGACATATTACTGGTACCCGTCTGATAAAGACACCATCAGAAGACATATTACTGGTACCCTTCTGATAAAGACACCATCAGAAGACATCATATTACTGGTACCCTTCTGATAAAGACACCATTGGAAGGAATCATATTACTGGTACCCTTCTGATAAAGACACCATTGGAAGGAATCATATTACTGGTATCCTTCTGATAAAGACACCATTGGAAGGAATCATATTACTGGTACCCTTCTGATAAAGACACCATCAGAAGACATCATATTACTGGTACCCTTCTGATAAAGACACCATTGGAAGGAATCATATTACTGGTACCCTTCTGATAAAGACACAATCAGAAGACATCATATTACTGGTACCCGTCTGATAAAGACACCATCAGAAGACATCATATTACTGGTACCCTTCTGATAAAGACACAATCAGAAGACATCATATTACTGGTACCCTTCTGATAAAGTCACCATTGGAAGGAATCATATTACTGGTACCCTTCTGATGAAGACACCATTGGAAGGAATCACATTACTGGTATCCTTCTGATAAAGACACCATCGGAAGGAATCGTATTACTGGTACCCTTCTGATAAAGACACCATCAGAAGACATCATATTACTGGTACCCTTCTGATAAAGACACCATTGGAAGACATCATATTACTAGTACCCTTCTGATAAAGACACCATCAGAAGACATCATATTACTGGTACCCTTCTGATAAAGACACCATCAGAAGACATCATATTACTGGTACCCTTCTGATAAAGACACCATCAGAAGACATCATATTACTGGTACCCTTCTGATAAAGACACCATCAGAAGACATCATATTACTGGTACCCGTCTGATAAAGACACCATCAGAAGACATTATATTACTGGTACCCTTCTGATAAAGACGCCATTGGAAGGAATCATATTACTGGTACCCGTCTGATAAAGACACCATCAGAAGACATCATATTACTGGTACCCTTCTGATGAAGACACCATTGGAAGGAATCATATTACTGGTACCCTTCTGATAAAGTCACCATTGGAAGGAATCATATTACTGGTACCCGTCTGATAAAGACACAATCAGAAGACATCATATTACTGGTACCCTTCTGATAAAGACACCATCAGAAGACATCATATTACTGGTACCCTTCTGATAAAGACACCATCAGAAGACATCATATTACTGGTACCCGTCTGATAAAGACACCATCAGAAGACATTATATTACTGGTACCCTTCTGATAAAGACACCATTGGAAGGAATCATATTACTGGTACCCGTCTGATAAAGACACCATTGGAAGGAATCATATTACTGGTATCCTTCTGATAAAGACACCATCAGAAGACATATTACTGGTACCCTTCTGATAAAGACACCATCAGAAGACATTATATTACTGGTACCCTTCTGATAAAGACACCATTGGAAGGAATCATATTACTGGTACCCTTCTGATAAAGACACCATTGGAAGGAATCATATTACTGGTATCCTTCTGATAAAGACACCATTGGAAGGAATCATATTACTGGTATCCTTCTGATAAAGACACCATTGGAAGGAATCATATTACTGGTACCCGTCTGATAAAGACACCATCAGAAGACATATTACTGGTACCCTTCTGATAAAGACACCATCAGAAGACATCATATTACTGGTACCCTTCTGATAAAGACACCATTGGAAGGAATCATATTACTGGTACCCTTCTGATAAAGACACCATTGGAAGGAATCATATTACTGGTATCCTTCTGATAAAGACACCATTGGAAGGAATCATATTACTGGTACCCTTCTGATAAAGACACCATCAGAAGACATCATATTACTGGTACCCTTCTGATAAAGACACCATTGGAAGGAATCATATTACTGGTACCCTTCTGATAAAGACACAATCAGAAGACATCATATTACTGGTACCCGTCTGATAAAGACACCATCAGAAGACATTATATTACTGGTACCCTTCTGATAAAGACACAATCAGAAGACATCATATTACTGGTACCCTTCTGATAAAGACACCATCAGAAGACATCATATTACTGGTACCCGTCTGATAAAGACACCATCAGAAGACATTATATTACTGGTACCCTTCTGATAAAGACACCATTGGAAGGAATCATATTACTGGTACCCGTCTGATAAAGACACCATCAGAAGACATCATATTACTGGTACCCGTCTGATAAAGACACCATTGGAAGGAATCATATTACTGGTACCCTTTTGATAAAGTCACCATTGGAAGGAATCATATTACTGGTACCCTTCTGATAAAGTCACCATCAGAAGACATTATATTACTGGTACCCGTCTGATAAAGACACAATCAGAAGACATCATATTACTGGTACCCTTCTGATAAAGACACCATCAGAAGACATCATATTACTGGTACCCGTCTGATAAAGACACCATTGGAAGGAATCATATTACTGGTACCCTTCTGATAAAGTCACCATTGGAAGGAATCATATTACTGGTACCCTTCTGATAAAGTCACCATCAGAAGACATTATATTACTGGTACCCGTCTGATAAAGACACAATCAGAAGACATCATATTACTGGTTCCCTTCTGATAAAGACACCATCAGAAGACATCATATTACTGGTACCCTTCT
Source organism: Pelodytes ibericus (assembly GCA_036172795.1). Taxonomy (NCBI): domain Eukaryota; kingdom Metazoa; phylum Chordata; class Amphibia; order Anura; family Pelodytidae; genus Pelodytes; species Pelodytes ibericus. The sequence continues at coordinate 78,050,302 of CM069864.1, read as the reverse complement.
GATGAAGACACCATTGGAAGGAATCCCATTACTGGTACCCTTCTGATAAAGACACCATTGGAAGGCATCATTTTATTGGCAAAGCCCATCTTTGCACTCAAGGCACAAATTCTACCTATGTTTGCACAGTGCACAGAGATATACATTTGTTTTTTACATTGTTTGTACATACTATACTATTGTGTTGACAAGCTCAGGATAACAGAACACTGACATCTAGCGATCTAAGCCAGATGTGAGGAATTTTATGAAGCTCCTTATATACTCCTCTTCACACTGATACCTGGCCCTGTTTGCTTAATAACCTGTTGCTTATTTCAAGCTCCACTTTAGCAAAATATGGTGCAAGCAAATTCACACAACAAAGTCCCAACAATGTGTTTCTGCGTCGCTCTCATCTTCGAGGATTTTCGAATTATTTGTTACAGGATGGTTTTGTGGGAACTGCATTCTCAGATACACGTTTCTGGCATCAGGAGTAATAGACATGAGCAGGCCCATCGTAGTCACACACGTAGAGCAAGTACAGATGCCTTAGCTCTGTATATGAAATGGTATTTTTTCACAATATTTGCTACTAAGGTTTACAAAGGAGCATTAATTAGATAAACAATTGTTAAACAAAACATGTCCCGGTATCTGAACGTTAACCCGACATGTATCTTAATAGATACATGCGGCTTTACTAACTGCTGTGTCTCTCATGCGAGACACAGCAGTTCCTGGTAGTCGCTCACTGACAAGCGTCAGCACGGGCACAGCCAATCAGAGCAGGGGCTAGCCCCGCTCTGACAGCTGAATGCAAGGGTCTCTCGCTGCTAGCACAGAGACACCCTTGTTTTTTCATCCCTCCTGCAAAAACGAGGGTCTCTCTCGGCGCTATCAGAGAGAGACAGTTGCCGACCAGATGGGTGCCTGCTTCCTATGGAAACATGGCAGCTGTTGGTCAGAGGATAAACTGGCGTGCACTATCAAAAGTACACACCAGTTCATCCTCATACTAGGGACAACTAACTTCACTTGTGCTTCTATATTAGAAGCACAAGTGAAAAAAAAAAAAACGTCTAGTGTCCCTTTAACAAAGGTATGCTCACATATTCTTTGAAGGAAGTATTATCAAGCAAATTTGCAGGGTGTAAACTGTATCTATATCTTAAGACTGGACATGTAAACTGCTATGGGTCCTAAAATCCACTTAGTTGTAAGTACTCTCTATCCCTTAGAGGTGTGATTAATACTATCACAACCTGAGATGCTAAACGGCAAGCTTAAAAGTGAAATGTCTTGTCATTTTAAGCTGAAAAATAGTTTGTAATAGCAATAATAACATGTTTGTGTCTCAAGCAGCCAGGTATAAACATGCCTACATTTAAATCTTACCTGAGGCTCTCTCTGTCCATCAAATTTGCACCTAGTTGTTAACCCCTCACTGTCAACACAACCCGGGAACAGTCACTATACAAATTATGGACATGCAATCTACTAAGGTACCAAATGATAAGCCGCTGAGCTATATTCGTTATTATACTCCATATGTATGGTGTCATACAATAAACCTATGTAAATATCTCCTTTTGAGTTTCACCTTTGTGCTCATCAATCGTAATTTGATGGTGGTGACACTTATAAATTGCTTTCTCCCCAAAGAAAACCCACCCACTATCCGTTTTATTAGTTTTGTTATGTGTTTCATCATCTCAATCAGAATTTTAATATTGATTATAATACAAATAATTCCAATTTCTTAATATATTTCTTATATTCTGCCATTTCCTTTTGGATGACCACCAAAGAACTCAGAGATATCCAGAGCACCACACAGAAGCATACTCAAGTGGCTCTGCAACTGAATGTAAATACATTCCCACAGAGAGATGGTCCCTTCATTATGGTATGAGTTTATCTAAATGTGTCTTCTTCCCTTGCATCTAAACACTTGAAACAGGAGCCACTTGGTACAGATCTAAATGGAATTTTTTGAAGGTCATTCGGACCATTCAGAGATTGTTTCTGGGCATGTGGTGATGTTTCTATACATTGCATGTGTGATCTTTCAAAATGGTGACATTTATTAATGTAAGATTATTATGTATTTTGGAAAACTTAGGTAGAGACCTAATAATATTGTACGTTAAGGTGTTATTATATTTAAAATTTAGCTAAGGAATACTGCTATGGAAGAAATTATCAGACCGGCTTCCAGAAAACCTTCTAGAAGTAGTACAGGCCTCTTAATCCAAATCCAAGAACAACAAGAAAGAAAGCCCAGAAATATGGAACTCAGTTGGAAGAAATTACCAGTTAATCTATTACTGTGACTATTTTGTTTTATGGAAGTCATGCTTCTAAAATACGTATTACATATTACAACTTTGACATATATATTATTAAACCCATGTGTCCTGGATCCCTGAACCCTAACACCCAAATATTTTCAAAATACATTTTGCCATGTTTCCTTACCTCTTATATATTCATTAAAGTAAAATGTAAAATATTTACCTTTTAAGAAAAAAAACCATGAAAACAAGTATTTACCAGGTGTCTTGCTTAGGGCCCATACAAATCTCAAGCCACATCGGCATATCATGTGTGTGTATATATATATATATATATATATATATATATATATATATATATATATATATACATATATATATATATATACACACATGTAATCATTGCCTTAAAGGTAATACCCTTTTGACTCCTCTTGCCTTAATCCGCCTCAGACTGAATGATCATCGTTGACGTCGCTGCCATGAAAGGTTTGAAGTGTTAAAAGGTCATCAGGGATAATAGCCGATTTCACCTCTGCTCTCATTTCCAGAGAGATACCAACACTTGTCTCACCTTTCTTCACTCATTTTTGGCCTGAGGTCAGGTAAACTGGCTGCTGCTTTTCAAGCCCATTTCATATTGGACGTCTAACTACCTCCAGAAGAAATGCTGATGAGAAAATGTGCTGTAAACGTCTGGGGTTCCCGGTAGTCTATACACAAACTCATTTTACTTGAAGAGCATTGGAAGGATAAAAACATTGCAGTAACCTCATCTTTCTGATGCTCCTTTGGAGTCTTGACTTAGTTCTGCCATGGGGAGCCTGGTTATTAAATTGGGCTAGCTTCTCGAGATCGAGCTCCCAATATGCATCAAATATAAATGTGTGAAGCACAGGCGGTTCCTGAGAAGCATGGTGAAGCTGGCAAACACTTGACACTCCACAAGAGTGCCCGGTGTGATATAGTGGTGTAAAAGAAATTAATTCCTCAGTTTTACTGTGTCCATTTTAAAATTTGTCTACTTGAACACTATATGGGTATGCCATCACAAAGCACTTGGAATAGTGTTATTGGGAGCAATGTCACTCTATGTGTATCAGATGCTGCATTTATTATTTTCTTTATCCATACATTTTAATTATTCATTTGTTTTGGGTTTTAGTGTCCCAGAGAGGTCTATTCACTAAAAGGCAAGTTGCGGTGAGGTAAACACTTCATGTCACCATTTTAACTATACATTGTGCAGGTAAAAACCTGGTGAGTTTCCCATCCTAAGTAAACTCATCAGGTTTGCCCCTGCACAGTGCATAGCTAAATTGGAGAGATTAAATGTTCATCTCACCTCATCTCATCTGCAACTCACTTTTTAGTGAATCAATCCCAGAGCCTCTGAGATTGAGAATGTATTAGCAATCTACAAAATGCTCTCACTTTGGGTATTCCCCAGAGCAGGGTGAGGTGAGTGTGGCACTAGCCTCAGGCTACATCACTGGACCAGGGGTGGTGAACTGTGGCCCTCCAGATGTTGCAGGACTACATTTTCGATACTCCTCTGCTAGCCTCTTAGCAGAAAGAGCATATGGGAGATGTAGTTCATTAGCAGCTTGAGGCCCAAAGGTTCCCCACCCCTGCACCAGACTAATGCCAATGAACCTGCAACTCTCTGCCCCTTCTGGCCTTCTCTCTAGTGTAAATCATGTTGCTCACAGTACTAATCAGACCAGAGTGTTTGATATGAATCCATACCATCCCGGCCAAGTAACAACCTGGGACTGCATGGACAGGAGGAGCAGGTCTCTTCTGGGAAGAGCTCCCTCAACACCACTGATCACTGAACACCACTGATCACCATGGAAGAGTACGCAGGTACTAGCAAGGAAGAAACCACTGAACCAGCTAAACACCCAACTTTTTGCAAAATAACTGATGTTAAACTACATTAATGTGGGGCACAATTTTCCATTCTTGCCTCGGATGCAGAAAGAGTTAGTGTCTGCGCTGGTATTCCCCACCAACTTGACTGTTAATGACCTCTGCCATTAAATACCCTGATTGACCGTACCCACCCAATAAAGAGACCTGACCCCAAATATGGGGAGAGCTGAAAGAGTAGCCTAGCTTGGTACCTCACTGTAGGGTCTACTATCTCTTTAATGAGTAGACATAATTGTCACGGGAGGGCTACTATATGGGTAGCTCCTACCGAAATCAGTTCCACAAAATCACTCCTCAGGTCCAGGAAAATACAAATATCCAAATGGGGCTACAGTAACTGCTTCCCTGCTAGCAATTCCCCAACATAGCGGTTGAGACTGGTCGTGTTGGGTAAACTAAGAAAAACTGTTTATTGGTTTAAAACACAGGACATATATACAGTAACACATCCTGATAACATAACTTGAACACAATAACTCTAACAGGATTGAAGTTTAACATAGAATAGTGAATGAAAACAGGACATAGGGGATTACAAGTTCACACATAAACAAAGAATACCTGGCAACCAATCAGATTCAAGGTAGAATCAGTAGCAACCAATCCCCAGGAGGGGCAGTGCTCACAGATCAGTAAATCCCTTCAAATCGGGCATTTAACTAAGCGACCAATCAGAACAGTACCTAAACTGGGGGCTTGGTCTGAGCGACCAATAGGAAAAGCGCCTACATTTTGAGAATGAGCTCAGCAGCCGTGATAAACCTTTATTGTGAAGCGGCTGCTGAAGCTACATCCCTGGGGAAAGTGTGCAAGGGATTAGGCTCTTTAACAGGGAACCATACATTTTAAACACACAGTTAACCCACAGGAAAATAACTCAGCTGGAACATGAGCAATGAGGAACGGCAAAACATGGTTGTTTGGTTGGGGGTGGGGGCTACCGTGACACTTATATTTACAATTAACTGCCAGCCAATGCCTGAAGGGGTAACAAACACCCCCCCCCTCCCCCCAGGCACAGCCCAGCAGTCATGCTCCCCTTTCCAATGGTCGTGTAGATTGAGTGCAGTAAATTCCTGTCCATAAGAATCCAAGCGTGTGCTTAGGTACTCTGTTCTTTTTGCCTGTGTTCAAGCAGGCTTCTTTTCCTACCAGTGTCCCTAGATGCCTGTAGTAGCATAATTTCGAGATATAATATTTCAAATTACCTTTGGCTGCTCGTGCTGAGGATGATTATATATCCCAGCCTATTCGAAAACGTTGTTATAGGATTAGCATTCACTCACCCATGAAAGATATGCTGAAGTCTGCATTAGAACTGGGTAAACAGTAAAAGGGTTGAAATTTATTATGTTCAAGCTTCCTAAGTCAATGAATCATTGACCGGATTAAATGTTGCCATAGGGTGTCATTAATCCAACTTGTTGGCTAAGACCTGTGTTCTCTGTACCCTGCCGTTTGCCATATTTTAATTCCCACGTTCCTCTGTTTGTTTGTTTTTCTGTTTATAAATTAGTCAAAACCTGTAAAGAGACATTGGGACTCACGATAAAATATATTGATATAAAGTTAGAGGAAACTCAACAGTCAAGCTCTCTACAACACAATGACTTAATATTTCACATGAAGATATACACTATTGACTTACATATAATACACAATTTACATATACAATATTGACCGAGGAAATTCTATGCAAAGGAACGTATGCTTTCATCCACTGTTTTTGCAGAGATCATTGAAGACAGTATATGCCGATATACTTTAAAGAATCTATCAACAACGTACATTAGTAAAAATGTTGGCGCATCCACAGCCCTGAGAAAAAAAGCAGCCTTTCCTTTTCACATCTAAAGACCATTACTCTAATCGATATCCCCTTTCCTCTGCTCAGTCTTGACTTATCTGATCAACTTCTTTCTGTCCTTGAGAAATGCTCCATTAACCTTTAAATGGGTTCTAAGCACACCCATCCTAAAATAACATAACTCCCCACTATATCATGTTTCTTTTCTTATAGCTCTTCCCTTTTTTACAGTACCAACTACTGAGTCACTTTCTGTCCTCCAGTGATCTTGATTGTCTTCAGCTGACTTTTAGACCTCTACACACAACTTGTTCTTTGTCAAAATCAAAGGTTACTTCTCTCTATTAAGTTTTCTATATCTCTTTATGTTGTGAACAGGATACAGGTGAAATTGGACCCTGAGCACCCATATTCAGGAGTCACATTGTAGATAGGAGACACAGAGCCTAGTGCAGGGTAACCGCACTGCCCTGGAGGCTTGAAGCCCCAGGTTTCTGTGGCCACATACCAGGGTCCTGAGGTAGCATCTGCTATATCCAGTATAGGAAAGAAAGGAACTGGAGATTCCCTGCAGACACCCGCGAGAGCAGGCATGGAGGATAGCACTGTATTGTAGTATGAAGAATGCTGCAGGCTGAGAGAGGCAGGCCAAGAAGAGCAATAGCAAATAAAGGACAACAAGCAGCAAATAAATGATAGAATGCAGAATATACGGCAACAGGACAAAGCAGAAACCAAAATGAGATAAGAACTACAGGGCACAGGACTTAAAAAAAAACCAAAGGAATACAGGGCTGACAGACAGGGCAGAGACGTAGGGCATTGCTACAGGACTAAAGGAGACATACAGAACCACAAACAAAAACACAGGACTAGCGTAGGACTGTAAGATGTTAAATGATTAACGTTTAGTTACACCAAATGGCAATGAGATGATAAGCTTGAAAACCACATCAAGGTACCCCACAATATGGCAACACCTATCACTATCCTTACCTATATAATAACTAATAACTGAACTAAGCATAAACACTGAACATACCTGAGACGGCACAGACTGGTAACTGAATACAGAGCACAAACGGGTGGGGCACCTTTATCTAGGAGCAGGGAAATTAAACAGATCAGAGCAAGATACCTACCAAAACGAAAACCATGAACAGATCAGACCAAGATACATAACAAAAAGAAAACCATGAACAAATCAGAGCACGATACATAACAAAAAGCTAAACACAGAAAGTTTAAGGGGACACAGCAAGCAAGGGAGCAGAGAGAAACGGTATACCAGACAATCAGCCTGGATAAGCCTCACATAGCATGCTTGATTTGCAAGCCTAGATGACCCGCACCCTTTGTGACATGTGAAAAAGTCATAATGAAAATAGCTAGATTTAGTAATGGCAAGGTCAAGATATGAGAAATAAGTGTTAGAAATTTGTGGCAACCAGGGGAGGGGTGGCAATTGGCAAAGACAATGGGTAGACAAGTTTTCACTTCTAAATGTCTCAGTGCTTAGCACTTTCCACCTTTCTATTCAATCGTCTTGTCTGTCTATCAATCCATCTCTGTATCTCATCTGTCAGCAGATCTGTTTTGTCTGTCAATTTGTATCTATTTCTGATGATAATGGGTTTTGATGAAGTTCCACCATCTGCCACAATTTTTTTTTTCTTTGCTCCTGGAAGCCAAAATTTACCAGCATTACCCTGGTGGGAACTGGTCCACATCAGAAAAGTTAAGGTTCTCTGTATGAAGCTGCAACTAGTAGGGTTCTGAGTAGGTATGGTCATAAGGTGACTAAAATGGCACATAAGATAGAGATGATGCTTGTCAGCATGCTTTTTGGGACATTACACTAGGCCAGTGGTTCTGTGGACACAGTATCCAGTCTTTCCTCTTAAAATACCATTGGCCTTAGGCCTTTGTTACAAGTGTTTTTATTTTATGGGAACTAGGTTTTAGGTATACATACAGTCATGTGTTTCGCAAGTCTTTCTCTTGTAATCATTACTATAACTATATGATAATCTGTGGGTTTCTTATGTATCTGTTGACCTTAAAATACTTGGAGTAATTCTCAAGGTTTTGTGTTGCATCTTTGCAGTTTAAACATAAAAATCTTCACAGAGTCATATTGACTTTGTCATGCAAAAATGCTGTCCAACGTGGGAGCACACATGCAGGAAGTGCCTCAAGGTAAATAAAATAATAATAATAAAAAAACCGAAGCTACAAATAAATGTAATTTGAAATTTGCGAGGGTGGGTCAAGTGAGGACACAATAGCGAATACACTTACAATAAGTTAAATGATAGAAAGTTACAATCCTTGTGGGTCCCATAGCAATAGTCAAGAATTGAAGCAGTCTGTCCTGGGGTCCACAAATCCAGAAAAAAACAGATGGTGTCAACGCGTTTCGCCAGTTACCAAACTGGAGATAAGTCACCAGAAACAAGAATTCAAAGAGTTCACGGAGCAGCAGCTCCAAAGGAAAGAACCAAGCGATAAATCTGTGTAGAAGCAATGTAGTAGCAAAGTCTTACCAACGTCTACTGCCAAGTCTTGTGAGGGGCTATCTGCTTCTGTCATAAAAGTTTAGTGATCAACATATGCTGGTGGGAGGTAGAAAGAAAGATGGTAGAGGAAGGATAAATGACTGGAGAGAAAGGGGGGGGGGGGGGGGGACGGCTATAAGATAGAGGAGAAATACACTGAATCCAGGCAGAAAGGAAAATGTAATATGATGGCTGAAAATGGTAGTTATTGAAATGAACCAGGAGGTGGGGATGAAAATAGGCTGGTTGAGGTGAGGGTCTATTTAGGTAAGTAATCAGACTGACTGAGGCAATAAACATGGTCACGGGACATAAGGATGGTTGCAGAAAAGTAATAAAGTTATAGAGGAAGTATAACAAGAGTCTAGGTTGACACAGTTTTTTGTATTTAGTTTGTCTTTGGCATTAGTATACTCATAAAATCTGTATATTTTATGGTACAGTCTAGGATTTACCTTCTATTTAATTTAGGGATTTATATGTTTTGATATATTTTCTAGATTGTAAGCTTGCGAGCAGGACTCTCTACCTCGTGTATCAGTCTGTACTTGTTCATCTAACTTGGTATATAATACCCCTCTATACCTATATCTAGCACTACGTGAAGTATTAGCGCAATATAAATAATGTAATATAACGTTGTTATGGGGGACTATTGCTGGGCTAGCAGCTGTGCATTAATAAAGTTGTGTGTATACTGTGGAACACATCTCCTTCGGCGTAGATCTTTTTTTCGTGGACCCTTCTTCTTTCATATATTGTATGTATAATTTGTGACGTCAGCTTTGCTTTAAAGGGACTATGTCAATCTAAACACTGATTATACTGTGAATGAAGAGAATACATTTAAAAAAAAAATCTATACTTTTTGTAAAATAAGAGAAATATATGTTTTAAATGTGCTTATGACATCACCTTATGGCTTGATATGCAAATTACACATTTCTCACAGTCTTATTTTAGGCATTAGCTTGAAATAGATCATTTTTCAGTATTTTCTATTCGCTCCAGTCTAAGCAATGTTTCGATTGAGTCCCTTTAAGAGAAGCAAAAGTTAAACTCTTAGTGCCACGTCTCTTAAGCAGCTGATGAGTTCTGTGCTCAGCTAATTACATTGCTTGTGTCTATCTGGTGTTTGTTGGGTCTGACTGTGTGTGTCTGCTAGTGCAGAGAGAAACCCCAATTTCTAGACACAAGCGATAGATTAGACCTAGTTAGAGTGCCCTTTATTACTAAAATATAAAACAAAGGAGACAGAAAGACCGCAACCTCATCAGTCTGCTGGTACTTCACAGCCAAATATTAAGGCTGCCCCATTCCGGGGATGAAAATGGCAAATAACCTAAACTGTACATTTTATGCTCATACTAGTATCACTGATTTTTCACTTGTGGTTCTGTACAGTGGTGTATCTTGGTTCTGTGCTGCCCTAGGCAGACAAAATGCAGGCCCAACCCCCCCACCCACGTTGCACACCTACGATATGCCCCATCACCCACGTTGCACACCCACAACATGCCCCATCATCCACATTGCACAGCCACGACATGCCCCATCACCCACGTTGCACAGCCACGACATGCCCCATCACCCACGTTGCACACACATTAAATGCCCAATCACCCTATTACATGCCCCCATCACCCACATTGCATACACACTAAATGTCCCATCACCCCCATTACATGACCCCATCACCCTCATTACATGCCCCCACCACGTCCATTAAATGCCCCCATCACCCTGATTAATTGGAAGGAGCTAAAGCTTGCTGAGCGGTGGGGGAGGGAGTGAAAATGTTTGAAGCACCAGATGTGTGCTTTAACACCCTCTGGTAAAGTGCCGCCCTAGGCGAGTGCCTTGCTTGCCTTGTGGAAGATACAATACTGAAGCACAAGAGGGGGGGGGGGGGGGGGGGAGGATTTAGTGTTTTAAATTCGACTTCCTGTATAAAAGCCTTTAAAGCAAATTAAAAATTAATTATTTTTTATTTTCATAACAGTTGTAAAGTGTTGTGTACATTTTTAGCACAGTTTCCCAACAACCATACTGGTAAAACACTGCACAGTTACAGCCAATTATCACTGGTGCAACCACAGACGCTTTAAAGAATGTTTGGAATGGAAAAAATGCTGCTGATTAAGTTAAAACAATTTCTCTTTGTTAAACACCCCCTAAGATATTTGCATCCTCGCTTTTGTTTCTCTCTTTCCTATTTAACTTAGTACACTGGCACCTGTGAAGTTACCTAGCAACTTACAATAGCAGTACTTGCATGTTATCTGCCTTCCCTTGACCCCCATCTGATCAGGTTAGAATAGAAAACAATATACATTTCTAATTTTAAAGTTCAAAGACATTCAACTGGCTTCAAAAATGAATATGAGAAATTCCTCTGTGGGTTTTTTTTTTTTTTACCATTCAGGAAATGCAGTCAATAGATTGGATGAGCCATAGTTTGCCAAGCTGCCCCCAAGGTATATTTGTAGAATAAAATTAAATGACCAGCCAGAGTCATCGCAATACCTGTAATGCATTATTTTCATTAGATTTTATATCACAAAAAACTTTTCAGGTGACCCAGGTTATTCTATGTACAGTGAAGATAACCTGATGAAGGAGAGTTTTACACCATAGGTATTTTGGCCTAGGGTGCAGGCACAGTTGCCTAGTTTGTCCTGGCATAAATACTGGCCATGCACAGTGCACTGTACAGGCAGCATTATGTTTAAACAGACGTACACAGTCTAATGAGACCCTGTGTAATGATACTGATGTCAGCAGGTTTTGGAGTCCAGCAGCCAGATCAGCAAAGTCTTCTGCCTGAAGCAGCCACTCGTTACCCAGGTGGTTGAGCCCCTGAGCTTTGAGTATCAGTCTGGTCTTTAGGCTGTGACAAAAGGTAGAAGTGAAGTCAGTAGGTAGGAGAAGGCAGAGTAGTCAGACGGTCCAAAATCAGAAGCCAGCTTGACTATAATGCAGGCAGGAACCACAATAATTTGGCAAAGGTATAGTGAAAGGAAGTGGCTTTTATAGGCAGAAAGTCAACACATGACAAGACTCAGCTGAGGAGAGTTGGCAATCATAACAAGGCTTTGTAGATTCATGGTTACCAGAACAGATGATAAATTGTGACAAATAGGCTGGGGAACTGGTAAAGATGAGAGCTGGGAACATATAGGTCAGGGTTCAAGTCCAGGTACAGTCAGTAATGTTTGTGTTGTGGAGTTGCATGGCATTTTGTAACTCTGGGACCAGCAGCCATGAAGTTGGCAAGTATGGGTGCATCTAGGGTTACCACCCAGTCAGTATTTTACTTGTAGGCCGGTAAAAAAAAAATCAGCTTGAGGTCAGTGTTAAGTCTGTGAATGCAATAGCATGGCTGATATTTTGCTTGAGGAAAACTTGGCAGCAAAACAGATAATAGCTAGGGAAGCAGAACATCATTGCAAATTAGTAGGGTTAGGGTTAGGGTCAGGTATGTTTTATAGCAACTTAGTAGGGTTAGGGTGAGGTATGTTGTATTTTAATTTAGTACACATTAGCTTTTATCAGAATTCTTTTTGTAATGTTTCTAAGGCATTTTTTCAATTGCTTACATGTTGTCTCACTATAACATAAACCAAGGGTCCCATCCTTTTTGAGATAATACCACTCTTACATTTTTTTTTGTCAAAGTCTCAGTGCCCCTTCATAAAACTATCTGTACTGGGTATATTAACAGTTGGCTTTGCTCAAAGGGCACTTGCCTTCTCTTCTGGTTGGGAAGACCTTGTCATGCCCACCCTGCAGACATCATACATTATCCCATGGGGGGCACACACCACAGAGAGCAGAGATTTCGAAACAATACTTATCATCAGTAAACAAGGCTATGCTTAAAAATGTAGAAATCATACATTATTTATATTACTACATACAAAACAGGTTTCCAAAGCTGGCTGTAAAATACACACAGCTACACAACAGTTGTACTAGGCCTCAATACATTCATTAAACAGAGACATATAACGAAAAAATAATGCACAATGGACAATCTCAGGATTGCACCTTGAAGTACAGAGGTACTGGGTAATCAACCATAAACATTTGTTCCCGAGGTATTGTTATAATTCTACAGAAGTACTATCACAGCGATGACTGAACCTTTACTGGATAGTGGGACAAAGTGTGGTGCATGTGGTGGTAACAGAAGCTGAGGATCTGGTGAAGGCACCAATTTTCCAAATATGTCAAAGTTACCATTTAAAAATAAAAAAAATGTCTAAAGATTTCTGTGCTATATAATTCTTGGTGAATTACGAAGTCTAGAGTCACATAACCCATTCCCTGCTGTTGTGTGTGTAAATTTGACTAAGTGTTTAGCGTCTCACTTTCTCCTTTTCACAAAAGCCAGGCCTAGTAATTACCCTCTTTTCAATTCGCCGTGCTCACATGCTGTCCTCTTTCTCTCCCGAGCAGGGTTTAGGAATGTACCACTATGCCAAGTACAATATTTTCCTGAAATTCGGTCTGAGTTAAGACCCCAATTGTGGGAGAGGATGGATGAATTTATTTCATTAGGCACTTTATTCCCAGACACAGCATAACACTTTGTCATTCAACTTCCCTGCATGACAACAAAAAACATGTAAAAGGAGATGCTGAAAGAATATACCCAAAGGCCCTGATATTTCCTCTTATGTATTGAATGGCTAGTCTATCATGCAGCTTTAACACTGTACTATAACCTTGTTTGACTGCCCATTATTATGAGTGCCAATAAGTGGAAACAAAGGGGGGAGGGGGTAAGGTGGAATAATGTGAGAGACCTTAGACAATTGATAAGTGGAGCATAGTGTGAAGCTGAGAAATATAACAGCAACATGGATATTTATGAAGTTACTTCAAGGTTCCAAAATGATACTGAGATTAAATAAATTGTTATATGGTGTATAGGAAACCTCTGCTCGAAGACCCCCCACATAAGAATCTTTTAAAAGAAAAAAAATGACTGGCAAACTCTGTTTTGTAAGGAACCTCAGAGAGGCCTGTATTTTTAACATGTTTCTGACTTGTTTTCTCAAGATAACAAGCTGTTTTCTCGAGATAAATAAATCAAGATAAATCTTGGGAATAGAATCAAAATTAATCAGTAAAATATGGCCTCTCTGGGCTTCTGTAGTTTTAGCTGTTGAACTCTCTCCTCAAGATGAATGCATGGAATAGCATTGGGAATAGCAAGAAAGGGGTAGTAAGTGTGGTTAAGAGGGGCAGCTGATTAGGACACAAGTGATAAAATGGTGCGAAAAGCCACTTTTACTTTTACATCATTTTTAAAGGACAACTGTTGGCATAAAATTTAGATAAGTTTAATTAAAAGCGATTGCATTTGGAATGGTTTAATACAAGCTTAAATAAAGTACCTCATTAAGTCCTTTGGGTTTGTATAGCAGTCAGGGGATTGACATATTTAGAATCTTGGGTCTGATCATCCTTCAGCTGACCCAAGCTCCTAAACAAGCATTTCTAATTAAATGCCTACATGTGATGCAATCTTTCAATTAAACATAACTTCTTTTTCTGTCAGCAGTTGTTCTTTAATAGTTTCAAGTCATTTGAGAAAAACAGCAGCTACATCATTCAATTTCTTCCCAAAAAAAAAAAACCAGCATTGCAAAGTTAATAAATTGCTAAATTTGCTATAGCAATCACTTTTTAAAATCTTTGAAAAGCAAGGTATTACACAACTCACCCAAGAACAGATTTATAGCTATTAGTTCTTTTGAATTTAGATCGTAGATATGTAATAATCCCCCAAATTCGTATTTGTTTTCACTTACTGATATCCTCTGGTATATAGAAAAACAGAAATGTGTTAGTAGATAAGACCCATTCGGTCCATCTAGTCTGCCTAATTTTCTAAATACTTTTATTAGTCCCCCGTTCCCGGTCTTATAGCTAGGATAGCCTTGTGTCTATCCCACGCATGCTTAAAATCCTTGACTGTGTTTACCTCTACCACTTCTGCTGGCAGGCTATTCCATACATCCACTACCCTCTCAGTAAAGTAATACTTCCTGATATTACTTTTAAATTGTTGCCCCTCTAATTTAAGACTATGTCCTCTAGTTGTGGTAGTTTTTCTTCCTTTAAATATACTCTCTTCCTTTACTGTGTTAATTCTCTTTATGTATAATGTTTCGATCATATCCCCCCTGTTACGTCTTTCCTCCAAGCTATACATGTTATATTACAGATTAATTAATTTATTAGAGGGATACTGCAGGCATCAAACTAAAATTACTGGAACTCAATACTGCGGGGTCATGAAATGCCACATAACATCACAGGGCTTTCATGTAACTCCGACCTCTTTAGCCTACAGGCCTCTATCTCCTAGGAAACAAGAAAACAAAGTAGGCAAATATGCAATTCTATTCAGGAGCTGGTAAGTGACCCATTTTGACTGGCGTGGTCCTTTAAAATTAATCCCCTCACTCCCTTGATGCCTTCACAACATGCAAGCACATCTTTAGAAGAAATCTGTGTGCCACCTCAAACATGAATATGGACTCCCCACCTGTTGTCTCAAAGGGAGATTTTTAAATAATGGAAAATCAAAACTTATTTAAAAGTTCTAACATAGATAAATATGAGGAAGTACACATGCAAAGAAAGGAGGAAGGAGTACTAATTAAAACATTCCTTGCACAGTTCCAACTCAGACAGTAAAACAAAGCTTTCCTCCTCTTGAATACTAAAACTTAGAATATTAGCCCAAAGAAAAAGCACTTTCTTGGAATTCACCCCCCCCCACCTATAATTTGTCTATTCTGGCACTTGGACCTGTGCCGGTTTGCTTTAATGTGTCTTGTCAGGCGGTACATATTCCAGGCATTCACAATGTCCAAGCTAACACCTTGTCCTAGGGGCACTTAAAGGTCTGCAAGTCCAAAATGGATCAGTATGGTAGAGGTGGGTACAGTTAAACACCTGGTTGACTCCATGGTCTGCTAGTTGGGTTTTTTTTAACACTACAGCATTCTCCACCAATGGGAATGTTCCTGTTGTCTTTAGATAAAATGAGCATTAAAGGCAGGGAGTATGGGGGCCTCTCGCTTTGCTCTTACAGAGAAGGTAGTGCAGAGAATTGGGAGTCTAGGAGGTTTGATTCTTATGTTCGCCTGGAAGGCCCGATTGACCCATCTCTTGTCTTTTCTTCCTATGTTATGCTATTACCCAGGTGTGGCTGAAAGGCCACTCACTCTAAAACTCTGGGCAGGAAAGTGAACGGCAGTTCGCCCAGGAAATGAACATCTGGGCCTGGCCATTTCTGTTGCTGAAGTTCGGTTGTTGGGCAATACAGGTGTGAAGTGGAGTCAGCTCCTCACTGTAGTTATTTCAGCTTTCTTGCTTATGGGGAAAGGCCTCAATTTTAGTTGTACACCTGGGGAGCAGTGATCTGGGGACAGTACCGGTGTGTGGTTTATTGGATACAATCAAAATAGACTTATCTCGAATTTCCATTTCATTCCCAGAGGTTACCATAGTTTATCTGGAGTTGGATAGGTTATACTGTATGTTTTATTGATGATCTTTACAGAGATATATATAACTGATGGCGACCATGGGAATGGGAAAGTGTCTACCCATAAAGAGCCAACTGAAGTTCCTTGGGGACATAGTAAGGATAATGCAAGCAACTTAATAAGAATCAAGTACATACGGTTCTTTTTAGGGTTTAATATCCCCATTATCACGAATAGAGCATTATTAAACATATCCAAGTGTACAATGCTGCAATGGATTCTGGGTAAGGACATGCAAATAAAGTCAACAATAACTGTCTTTTTTTGCCTCAACAGAATAATTAATTTGCATAGCCTATACTACTCCAAAAATATTAAAACAGGTGCCAGACAAAATATATTTTAATATACAGATATTATTTGTCACGGAAGCCTCTGTGACTGGGGCTCCTGGAGGGCCCTGAGAGCCAAACATCTACTCATGAACTATGGCCCCTTCCAGGGTCTGACCAGCCATTCCCCCGAAGGAGATATAATTGCTGCCCCAACCCCCAGCTCACTGTGCCTTGCTAACTCTTTATACTGCCTATCGGCGTCTTACAGACGTGAAGTGGGCACTGGGGACTACCAAGGGTAAGTGCCGAGTAGGCACTTCCCTTATGGGGACATTCGAACTTCCCGCCCATCAGCCTGATCACTGATTGGCCCTGCGTTTAAAGGGCAGTAGTAGCTGGAGCTCAGGAGACCGAAAGTGTGAGCCGAAATTACATTCAAATTGTACATTCAAAAAGGAGATATGCTCACTACCCCCACCTCGACCTCCCCTGTCCGAACGCACTCCAGCACCTGACTGATGCAAAGGAGAAAACACTCTGGAACTGCTAAGCGGATTGCAAGTCTGTCGAGATTCGCTACAACTACTGGGGGCTGCCGATCCTCAACATGAACAGTGAGCACGTCGCTCTTTGAGGAGGTTGTTTTGGGACTAGCTACCACAGGAATGAGGCTGTGTGGGGACCAGCCAGCCTATCTCCACAAGCTCTGTTACCCCACAGTATGTTTTTGTGTTTGGTAACGGCACCCTCCATGACCTACTGCTTATGCACCCTGTTCATCCCCTAACGGTTCTCCCTGTGTCCCTGTGTTTAAAGGGATTAAAGGGACAAAAACCCTTCCCATTGTTATTCTATTGGGCGCCCTTTCTTGTGTACTGTTCTAATTGGTTGCCAGCTGTTCTGGTGCCAGATTGAAGATTTTAATTAAGATGAGGATCTCTCATGGAAAATCAGGCAATGGGATAAAAGATTATCACTAGACATAAAGAGCTAAGTAAAAGAAAGAAAATGATAATTACTTATTATATGGACAATGTAACAGAGGTTAGTGGACGAAGAGAAAAACAGGACCTACAATTAAGTAAGTCATATTTGGAAATCTACTAGTGAGAAGGATTTAGGAATAATTGTGATAACAGATTTAGCAACAGTGCACAATGTCAGTAGGCAGCTGCAAAAGCCCATAATTTATTGACATCTATAAAAAGGGGTATTGAATTGTGTGTACTATCTTCATGCCTGTCCACAAGTCAAAGGTAACATCCTATCCAGAATATGCAGTGCAATTCTGGGTATCTGTTTTTAAAAAACATTCTGATGAATGGATATACAGTGCAATTATGGGCAACCTAAATTACAATGTTATCAAGTAGTATACATAGTGAAAGAAAATACTCTCCTTGTTAAATGTGCACCCAAACAAAATATTTTATGACCAAACATTTTCCCCCAGAAAAAGCTGGGAAGTGGAGTTCTCTGTTTGTTATTTGGGATACAAGCATTAGCTTAATTGATTTCATGGTATGTGCTGATTATGGCCTGATTTTTGCAACATGGTTGTAAATTCACAACAGTTCAAAATTTATGAATAGGTCTCATTGCATGTGGTTAAGAAGCAAGCAGTCAGTTTCCCAGTTACTCTGGAAAATGCCTACTACTGAACTTAAATAGGTTAATGAAGATTGGGACATGAGGTTGGGATTGATCCAGAGATAGGCAAAGTGAACATACAAGCACCCCAGTGACCGTGGTGAATTTGCATACATTTTTAGTCGAATTGGCAACAGAGTGATTGACTCCGATGCCGAATTTGCTGCTGTCGGCTTCTCGGATATATTTTGTGCATTTACTGGGTTTGTGTGCTTTTTCTTTGGAGCACACAAACCCGCAAAATATACAGCGCGGCGCACACCTAGCACACATAGAGCGCCAGTTGTGTAGGTCCCCTTTTGATGCTAAAACAGCCCTGACCCGTTGAGGCATGGACTCCACTAGACCTCTGAAGGTGTGCTGTGGTATCTGGCACCAAAGCATTAGCAGCAGATCCTTTAAGTCCTGTAAGTTGCTGGGGAATTTGCAGGCCAAGTCAACACCTTGAACTTGTTCCTCAAACCATTCCTGAACCATTTTGCTTTGTGTGCAGGGAACATTATCCTGCTTAAGGAGGCCAGTGGCATCAGGGAATACCATTTCCATGAAAGTGTATACAGGGTCTGCAACAATGCTTAGGTAGGTAGTACATGTCAAAGTAACATCCACATGAATGGCAGGAGCCAAAGTTTCCCAGCAGAACATTGGCCAAAGCATCACACTGCCTCTGCCGGCTTGCCACCTTTTAGTGGTCATAATGTTATGGCTAATCGGTGTATATCCAAAGTAGTTCCCTACAATGAATTTTTTTTTAAAAATTGTTTTTGCACTCTGACTACTGCATTGGGTATACAAATTTAAAGTTCATTTCCTAGGATTATAAGAATCCCATAGAGAAATTAGACCAGATCTTATTTCAACGCAGTGCTCGTGCTCTTCTAGTCAACACAAAAATTTCACAGCGCATCAAGTGAGATGAGCCAAGAGAAGAATCCAGTGTAATAATTTACACAGAAATATGGCAAACACCCCAACTCTATTAAAATACATAGACTACATGTTATTAGAAGGAGTAGGAAATTTTTCTGGACTTTCCGACGAATATGCAATTTAATAATGTTCTATGGACTTTCGCAGACCTTGCCATAGACACCAGGGTTTTTGTTCCGACACTTTGGTGTCCTTGTTAATCCCATTGACGAGTAAATTCTCTGAATGTTTCCTTCTTTAAAATATATAAAACTCAACTATATCAATTGTGAAAAATCCACCTGTGGTTGATCCTGCTACAACGAGGCCTCATCCTCAATGACCCAGGAGATCTAGCTGGATGAAAAACAATCATAATGCAGACAAAGATAACCCGGAACACCAGAATGTTACCTAGGGGCAATTAAACAGTTAAATCTGGAAGGATTAATGTTCAGATGCAAAATATGTTAGCTACACTAAGCCCTGGAGTGTGCTATGTTAACCGAGGCTAGTATCAAAGGGAAAATTTTAATTTATATATAAAACTTGAAGGCAGAAAGAAACACACCATGGCTGGGACCAGCAGCTATGTGAATTATTCCCAACTCTGACATCAAGTCTCGAATGCAGAGAAGGTCAGCAAGTTGTAAAGTTAAGAAAAGGCAGCTGAGCACAGGGATTCTGGAAGGATCAGTGAATCAGAAAGATGCTGAGCCAATACAGGCTGTAAAACGAGGCAGCTTTCCCTGTAATAGACAGAAACACAATCCCAGGGCACTCATTGCAGTCTTCTGTAAACTACCTCATGCATTAGTAGAGAGCTGACAATTGCAGCATCTTGGCCACATCTGCATGATTAAAGAGCCCTAAAGGGTTAAAGGGGGATGGTTTAATTTGGTGGTGTCTGTTTTGTTTTTAAGATGTAGCTTAATGCTGGAGTTTTTTTTTTTTTGCTTACAGCTACTTGGCAGCTTTAAAGTTTATCCTGAATGTCTAACTAGCTGGAAAAAAATAAGGTGTATTAAACAGATAATGGGAATGCACACTACTTGATGATACTCTACTTCACTGAATGTCACCTTTCGTTAGATATTTATTTGGCGCCACCTGTTGGAAGAAAGACCAAGGTGCTAGTTTAAACTTTTTCTGGGTGTGGTTCATGCGCTCGATAAAAAAAAAAATCTGACTGGAAGGAGGATTAACTTTTATAGATTAACTTTGGACATTCATTTACAATGATTACATTACATTAACATTTATTTATATAGCGCCAACAATTTATGTATAGGTACAGAGCATAGAGGGAGATTACTTATTAAAGGGACACTAAACTTTATTTTTTAACTTGTGCCTTTAAGTGAAACGTTAGTTGTCCCTAGTGTGAGAACAAACTGGTGTGGATGATGAAATTTCCCCCGACGCCATTTTGTATCATGGTGGCCATTTTGTCCTACCAACTCCATTTTGTATGCCTTCTTGTATATTTCACAGTATATGCCAGTTTATCCACTAACTGGAAGCTGCCATGCTTCCACGGGAAGCTAGCAGCCTGGTCTGGTCGGTGACTGACTCTCGCTGCTAATGCAGAGAGAGACCCTCAGTTTTGCATGGGGACCTTATCTCTGTACCCCGATCAGACGAGTGTGTCAGCACGCCAGCCTCCAGATCGGCTGTGAGTCAGCTAGTTCTCCTTTGAGTTAGAAGATACATGACATGGTAGCTTCGATCATCGGGGACATGTATTCACCTAGAAATAACTGATAACTTAAAACCAGACTGCGGGGTAGAAATAACGGCCACAGCACTTTATTTAAATAGTCATTGCATTACATTTTATACATTCCACACATATACCAGTATTACACAATGACTAAACATAACATTCCATACAACATCAGAAAACCAACCAAGCATGCACGAGTATCCAGGTGGCTGCCAAATGACTCCATGTTCTGGGCATATACCAATGCCCCCAATACACGAGGTTCGAGGTACCACTTTGCCCTCGAACCTCCCACCAGAGTCTCAATTGACTCCCCCCATTCCGTTCCTCCATTTATCCTCCTGGATACTCGGCAAGCTTCCACCAACGCTGTGACATGAAGATAAAAGCACACAACCAGAAAAAGGAGGGAGGGCGGTTGAGACAACAGGTAGGGGAAACTTTTATTCTAAAATGGCAGCCCAACTTCCTGTTCCCTAACTTTTATAACTTCCCAACTCCTCCCACTAACTCCAACTATGGGCTGGACATGTCCCCTCAGCACCCTGTCATGACCGCCCCTCCCGACCTTGTCTGGGGGCTATATGAGCTACAGATTATTAACTCAAAAACTATTACTATGCACGAGAAAAGTCCCCTGATGCATCTATAATCAGTTACATAAATATTAAAGTTTGCATTTTAAGGGAAATTCTTCACCATGTTTGTCTTCTATATCTGAGTTTATGCACCTTAATGTTAGCCATATAATCTAATTAGTATGTCTGTAAATACTGTATCTGATCATATATGGAAACTTTCTAATTAGGGGATTTTCCAAATGTGGTGTTTTAGACATTACTCGGACTTTATGATATATTTGATAGCTATTCCTATCATTTTGTAGAAAATTATTTTATTTTATTACATTTTAAAAACAAATGGTGGTGCATTTTATTGTTCTGGAGCTCTGAAATACTCATAGATACCAAATAATCAGAGCTCCTAGGGAAGAGAGACATGAGGGTTTGGGTCCTAAAAAGGAGCACTTGAGATTGTAGTAATATCAAAGTGTTTAACCCAGGAAGGGATTGTCCTGGCACTGTTAGTAATAGTATGGTAGTCATTTAACTACCTCGGAAGGATGAAGGACAGTGCAGAGAATTATCCATGCAACCTTGAAGGTTGAAGAGATTCTACTTATACTATGTTACCAGCATATGGGATTTTCTGTCCTGACCAATTCCTCTCCTCTTCCAGGCTGGTGGGGGTCCTTGTGAAGGATTTGTTTCTGAAACCAAAGTAATCCATAGGACAACGGAAATGTTTAACGAAAAAGAAGGAACCAATTACAAGAAGCTGCATCAAGAGTTCTCATACATTAAATATATCCATAAATTAAAAAAGTTAATAATATTAAAATAATGAAAATATTAAATTCAAACTCAAAGTGAACTCCCGCTACATTTTACTTCTGTGTCCGGGCACGCC
This sequence comes from Pelodytes ibericus, assembly GCA_036172795.1. NCBI lineage: Eukaryota > Metazoa > Chordata > Amphibia > Anura > Pelodytidae > Pelodytes > Pelodytes ibericus. Next base: position 78,028,119 of record CM069864.1, on the reverse strand, counting down.
TCCTCGCCATCACATGTGACATCACTAAGTTTCAGCAGGGAGTCACAGGCCCTGTAACGACCCTGATTGGGTCTCTGCTTGTATGTCCCTGGCTCCCGATCATCCTTTTAGTGCATCAAAAGAAAACCATACATATCTTTAAAAAAAAAAAAATCATGTATGGGTTGTATGATTATACTTATACATACCCAAAACCCAAAAAATCACAAAAAGTTTGTGTCGTGAAGGGGTTAATGTGTTGGAGAAGGTCCAGTTCATCTCCCTGAAATAAGCCCCTGGACATCAAGCTGCAAACAAAAGAAAGAGGAGCCAACACCCTCAGCCATGGGTAACCTGGTAAAATGCTCAGATGGATATTTGCTTATCTTAGAAGTATTTTTAATGTGTTTACTCTTTTTTTTTCTCCTGTGGAATTATAAACTCATGAGGCCATTCTACAGTCCCCTGCTTAACATTATACTTAATATTACTAAATGACTGGAGGCAGATGAAGGCCCGCTCTCTCTAGGACCTTACAGAATATTACATTAGCACTGATCCCAAACACTGCTTCAGGACACATTTGAAATATGCCCTTGCGTGTCCTCATAAGCCACTAATATCTGGCAAGTCAGCATCCTCATGCACAATCAATATTTACTGTTTTGACATCAAGGTTATATCCTGAATTTGCACTGTTGTTTGTTCCTTGATTAAACATGTATAATTTATATTGCTTAGTACAAATAAAAACCTCACTCCAACAGTAATACAAATAATACTAAAACACTAATAAAAATAGTTTATTGTCTTAGTGATTGTAGATGGCAAATATAATTTTGTAGGCAAAATGTTGCTTAAGTCAGTGTGACAAAAAAATATTTTCTCGAATATAAGACAAGGTTTTTTTCAAAGCAAATGCTCGGAAAAGTCCCCTCATCTTATATTCGAGGTTTATCCTATAATCAGACCTCAAATCGAGGTCTGACTATAAGACTGGGATCCACTACTGCCCGGCACATCCGTAGGGACTTCTATTACAGAAGCCGGGAGGTCGTGTGAGAGAGCCAGCATTGGTGTGGGAGGGAGGAGAGCCAGCATTGGGCAAATCTGGGGGAGGGAGTGGGGGAGAGATAACATTGGGCAAGTCTGGGGGGTAGGGGCAGCATTGGCACATAAAAAGGAAATAAAAACAAGAAATGCATTTTTTTTTTATATCATAATTTTTTATTAAATATGAAAAAGCAATTTACATGTGAAGTTAAATTTAAAACAAGTTAAACTTTTTTCCTATAGGGTAGTCTTATATTCAGGCTTTTAGTTTTTTTTCTAAAGCAATATCCAAAGTTTGGGGGGACGTCTTATAATCAGGGTTCTCTTATATTCGCGTAAATACTTTTACTGGACCCAGTGTCTACTGGGGTAACATTCTTAGTGGCTCACATATACTGAAGACAAGAAAGAACAACACAGTTGAACTTATTTTCTGCTGCTCCTGGGGGTCCAAATGGTCCATGGTGAAGGAAGGTGCTAGTCCTCTGAGATGTAAAGGTTCTCCAACCAACCCCAGCCAAGTGAAGGTTGCTGTGCCCCCCGTCACATTGTTCATGGGAACTGAGCTTCAGTCCACCCGTACAGATACTCGGTGTTTAAATTTCATCTCTCCTCATATAGGCTTTGTATGTCTTAAATGCATAGTTTAAATTCCATGCTGCTTGGGAACTGGGTTTAGGAAGCAGTAATGCCAGGACAGAACCCAATAGGATGGGAAAAGATACAAAACAGGATTGTCCCAGCAAATTCAGAACTGTTGGCAACTATGCTGTATTGCATGCAGAAAGAAACATATTGTATCAGTCTTTTCTGCTACACAACTTCACACAAAGTTTAAAAAGGACTGATGTTGCTAAAGCAACAGTCATACATGCCTTTCAAAGTCCTCCTCCTTGTGTTACATCACAGCACACGGAACTGGCTGAAACCACCCTGCCCTCCATTCCAAGCACTTGAAACCGCTGAGTTTGACAGAGAGATGAATTCCATAAGTAATAGCTAAGGACTGCACTTTCTCAGAGGGGAGCATGGAAACTGCTGCATGGGGAGACCAGCCTCCAGTGAACCCATTGAGGACCTGGTGAAATTATTTTCAGTGTAAAACTACAGGTGTACTGCAATGTGTTTTAAAGTAAAAATGCATACATTTCACCTATTTTAAAACATACAGGAATTAAGTTAGCTTATACTAAGCCAGAATATAATGATATATTGCTTAAAATATTATTATATAGCATGCATTATATATGATCTTAAACGCAACTGTTTACAATCCCAGATCAGTATCAGTACCTAATCCACTTGACATTAACAAGACATGAAACATTAACTGGTAAGCATCTTGTGAGTCCACTAGATGTGGGTTTTCCTCATGCCCTTTCAGCTTCCGTCAGCTCCGGGCAATTCTTGTAATCCTTTGATTGTGCACAGCACTGGAAGATGAGCTAATCTTAGACAAATCTGATGAGCAACTTTTAGTTGAGTTACTGACTGTTCGTGTCAGGTTGCCGTGGCCTGTTGTCAATGGGTCACTTCAGTAAAAAGTGGTCTGCGGTGAAACGCAACAATCAGGCAGAGCTGGAGAGAGAGGCATGATGGAGATTATTTCCCCCAACTCAGCCATCATTGCTTGAGGCTTGTAGTTCACTCTTTTTGTGACTAGGCCTCAATGGGAAAAATCTCAGCTTTTCTTTTTTTTTTTTATTTATATAATCTTTATTATTTTCTCATTTCACTTGTAAGGTTTGTACATAATCCATATAGGAAATACAAATACAATAAATACAATAAAATACAATATTACTTTAAAGATGTATCTAATACCATATCCATTTATCATCTTGGGGATAACTGTATTCCCTTAATTACTTTAACAGTCAGCATTGGATTCCAGATTTATCTTAATATATCGTTTTTATAACTATGCGACATTCCACACATACAGCGGGGTAGGACTCCCTTTAACTACATACATTCCACACTCATACTACATTCATTACGTGTCTGCTCACAGGTTTTTACTATAGAACTTTAAATGTCAGCTTTTCAAACGCAGCTCTCTTTTTTAAGTAAGTCCTGGGTCTACAATCATTGCTTTGTTACAATCGGGTACAATATAATTAGGGTTGCCACCTTTTCTTCAAAAAAATACCGGCCTTGGTATTTCCATAGACTTAACATTGGCCTGATGCTAATTTTTTTACCTGCAACCCTAAATAAAATGTTAAAATACGAATATATAAACTGAACACAAATAGGTAAGGAATATAATCAACCATGATTACAGGTGCATTCTGTATTTAGGTATATTGACAAGGGATTTTAGACTATTCCATTGTTGCAGTGCTCTCTAGGAAAATGAGGATCGAGCCACTTTCTTTTTGTATTGTGGTATAGTAAGTAAAGTGCTGGTACTGGATTAGAGTTTATAGGAGGTGGGGACAGCTGGGGAGAGCATGCTACTCATGTAGGGTGGGACCTTTCGGCACTTTATTTTGTAGAACATATTGCCTCATGAGTTGCTTGCCAGCTTTATTAATATATATATTTAGGGTTGCCACCTTTTCTTCCAAAAAGTACCGCTGATACTATTGCCTCCTTTTATTTAACATTGGGTGAAGGGATTTTTATTTTACCAATCTGTCGGGAAAATACTGGCTGGGTGGAAACACTATATATAATGGACCAGTACATAAAATTTAGATTTGTATCTATCATCAGTCTATCAGCAGTCAGGGACGCCATCAGGGGGGGACTGGCAATACTCCCGTCACTGCCCCGGCGTGCCCAGGGGGACCGCTCAGGCCCCGGCCCTTCAACAAAATTTAAAAAAAAAAATAAAATAAAAAAACGGGGGGCAAACGGGGAAGCTGCACAGGGCCCATTCATTTCTGGGGGCCCAAAGCAGCTGCCACATGGGCCCTTGCCCGGGCTGGCCTAGCCTACCGGAAAAATCCTGGGGCCAACGCAGGCTTTAAGAACTCGGCCGCTGGGCCGCTTTAAAAAACTATGCTCCACCCCCCAACTTCCCCTGAGACTGTCTGAACGCCGGATGTAGGTGACTTCCGACGCTCATGAAAAACAGAATAACATGGTCCTGACACTGCATTTATATGAGGCAGACACCGTTCCCTGCAGCTTTTTTAAAAAAAAGAAAGAAATCTGTGTCTATGTAAGTGTGTGTGTGACAGTGTGCATGTGTTACTGTGTGCAAGTCTATCTGTAAGTGTGAATGTGTACATTTTTGTCTTTAAGTGTGACTGTATGTAAGTGACTGTATGAGTGTAAGTGTGATTGTATGTAAGTGACTGTATCAGTGTAAGTGTGACTGTATAAGTGTTTCTGTGTGTAACTGTGTGTAAGTGTGTCTGTATGTAAGTGGGACTGTATGTAAATGACTATATAAGTGTAAGTGTGACTGTATGTAAATGACTATATAAGTGTAAGTGTGACTGTATGTAAATGACTATATAAGTGTAAGTGTGACTGTATGTAAATGACTGTATAAGTGTAAGTGTGACTGTATATAAGTGTGACTGTCTAAGTGTAAGTGTTTCAGTGTAGGTGTAACTGTATGTAAATGACTGTATAAGTGTAAGTGTGACTGTATATAAGTGTGACTGTCTAAGTGTAAGTGTTTCTGTGTAGGTGTAACTGTATGTAAGTGACTGTATAAGTGTAAGGGGGCAGGAGGGGGATTGTGGGCTATTAATGGACAAATTATCAGTGGGCTATTAATGGACACATTTTCAGTGGCTATTAATGGACAAATCTTCATGTACAAATTAACAGTGGGCTTTTAATGAGCAGAATTATTTTCAGTAAGGGGCCCGAAATTTCTGATGGCGGCCCTGGGTGCCCTGGGTGCCCTGGGTGCAGTCCAATTTCTAGTTTTTGTAAACATCAGACAGGAGTCCAACCCAGGAGATCAGCAGATAGGAGAATACACAAGAATACTCGGCTGCACACACAGAAGACTGGTATGGTAGCAATCAGTACCAAGGTAAAAAAAAGAAAAACGGGAATCTAAAGAATATCAATGCTTAGAAAACGATCATAGGAGCACTCTCATAGGCAACTTGTCACATCTAGTAGAGTTTGAATAGCCCTCCAAGCCAGTAGAGCCTCCCACGAAGAGAAGAGACGTAAGCATGCTGTGGGGAGTGGCAAGCCCTGGGGGTGCTAACGGAGACCAGGGGTGGTAAAATGAGGCCTCGAATTCTGCACCTGCCACCAGGAGGGGTAACATTTTTATGTTCATTTACCTGTTTTTTTTTTATTATAATTTTTGCTTTTGTTTTTTTTTTTTCATGGTAAGAATTTAGCTATATTTGTAAAAGCCGAGGTACTCTGGAAAAGGCCCTGTGATAAGCCAAAGTCATAGAAACAGTGTTGGGAGACATTGGTGTGGGATCTCCTATGATGTCTGAATTGCGGACTCAAAATTCGTTGTTTTTTCGTGCCACTGATATGACGCAAATACGTCGGGACTTCAGAGGCACCATTTCGGCGACGAAAATCGGCTCATATCCAGTCAATCGTTATGTAGTTCCTAGTAGGGAATATTTTTTTTCTTTATAATATCAGTGGATTCTGAGTGATCAGGATTTATCACGAGTTCAGAGGAAATGTAAGAAGGTTCACATGGCAGACAGTTCTTAAAATGCCTTTGTTAGCATTATTAATTTTCTCTCCGTTTCTGTTTGTCCAAAGGGTGTGTGTTCGTGGAAAGCACTCCATGCAATTAGAGAGGCATTTATATTTAGAAAGATTTTTTTAATTATGTTCCAGTGTGTCTGGATGAGAGATGCGAAGAAAAGTTACTGGAAAAGTAGGGGAATAAAAGAAAAAAAGAGAAATATGTGTAAAAGTTTCCTGGTGCCTTTTTAAGGTATAATGCGGCAATTATACCTCCCAGATGTGATGCCCCCCAGATGTGATGTTTACTATACCTTACCCCAATCACAAGCTCAGCATCTTGGTACCCGTTTAAAGGGACTGTGTTTAGAAAAAAAGTGGTGTGAGCCTGGCAGAGCCAAAATAACCTGTCTTTTGGGATGGTGTCCACCCTCGAGCAGGTCACATGTTGTTTTCCCACATGCACCATTACAGAAGAGACCTCTCCATTAGCTGATCAGACAGATCTCAAAAATGTATGAGGAACACAGCAGTATATATTTTGGCATACATTGGCCTCTGTGCAGTGTGATGCATCTTATGTACCTCTTATGGAGGTGCGGGGAGCCAGGGGTATACCCAGAAAGTTTGCAGTGAAAAAAAAAAGCAGGGAGGAGATGGGGGTGAAGCCAGCTGAAGCGGAGGACTTTTTTTACTTAAACATTGCTTATGTTTTGTAATATGTTTATACATTATTTTGCTAGAGTTCTAATCTTATAGACTTTTAACTTGTTGGGTATTGTTAGAACTGTATTTTATTTATTTTCCATGATACTGCCTGAGTTTTTCAGGCTGAGACAAACAGGAACTGTAGTTAAAAGCATACTATAATGCCTATCATGTCCAGCCAGCCAGCCAGCCAGCCAGCCAAAGGTCTCCCATGTTGCTGGCTGAGCACCATAGATAGAGTAGCTCACAACCGCTATACATATTCATGGTAGCTATATCATACTACAATCTATCTCTGACTGCATGGTGAAATTGGACAATATTCCACCACCATTGATATCTGGCTAACTGTATACTGATAGGAGAAATATTAGACCATCTATGTCGGGCTTACTATATACTGATGGGAGCAATATTGTACCATGCCTGTGTCTGATTATGTACTATGGACTGCTAGCAATACGTTTATATCTGGCTACCTATGTACTGATAGGAGATATAGTGTACCACCAGGGCGACTGGCAAACCATACTCAGATAGAAGCAATATCATATCACTTCTGTGTCTGGCTGTACTGCACCAAATCTATGCCTGGCTAATTATAAACTGATGAGAGCTATCCTGTATTGCCATGTATTTTTGCCACCTACATACTGATGGGAGCAATTATGTACCAAGTCTGTGTCTGAATAATTAACTAACGATAAAAGATGTACGGTTTCACATCTGTGTCTGGCTAACTGTATACCAATACGGGCCTGGGTATTGTTATGTACTAGTGATTGTGCCCAATTCCTTGAAAAAGCATTACAGTATGCTAAATATTTAGTTGAGAGGTCAGCTTTCTAGGACAACTATATACAAAAAATGAACATGTGTTTAATTGAAAGATTGCATGAAATGTAGATATTTAAATTCTAATTAGATGCCCGCACTAATATAAATAAAAGAATAAATACAGAGTAAAAAGGGCTCAGTAGGTATCTGTTTAAAACAGCTACACTTTCTATTAAGTTTTGCAATACTAGTGCTGTTTGCTGGATGCTGTTAAAAAAAAAGTAACTAAAACAATGAACACATTTTTTTTTACAATTCAGCATAATAAAAGTAAGTGAATGACTGGCTAAATAAAAACACCACTCTTTATTTTACTTTATCCCAGTATGGATTCTTTCATCCATTCAAAAGTACATCAAAATTTAGTAGGCCATAATGGGAACTATCCAAATGTAACTATAATTTGGCCACGGAGAGGACAGGAATTGCTTTTATCACGGACATTGGCTTGTTGTCGGCCTATTCTGGCACTTTGACATATGTCTGTTTATTATTACCAAAAAAATACTTGTTCACACTTTGAACACGCAACTATTTTCGCTAAACTCCATCCATTGAGATTAAACTAAAAGTGAATAGTCTGTTATATCTCCCCAGTACACAGAACACCCATGTACCAATTCTTTACATACCACACAACAGAAGGTTACTCTGGAATCCCTTTCCAGAGGTTAGATTCTGTTATTCGCACTGGGCTGGTTACTGCCAATTTTTTTTTTCCTTGGAGTTTCACAAAATACTTGGCTAAACTTACACCTTTAAGCATATTTATTTTACAGTGCTTTCCAAAGAGATGTATCTCACACACGAGATGTAACTGTTTCCAAACTTTGGATTTAGAGCAAAAAACTTTTTTGTATAAATTCAGAGAATATTAAAATAGTGATCTTTAAAAAGGGAGTAAAAGCAAAGTTTTCTACTGAGAAAAATTATTTAGAAAGGTGTGTGCATGTGCGGAAGCACTTACAGTTGACCAAACTCCACCCTCAGCATCCCATATAGAAGTAGTTGGAAGACATGTGGCATCTATGGTACAGGAATAGGTAAACACTAGACATGTGCAAAACTAAAATTTTCGTTTTTGTCCATTTGGACAAAATTTTTATTTATTTAGTCTAAAACGAATTTCGTTTATTACTGCATTTGTTTCAGATGAAATTCGTTCATTATTTTCGTTTCATTTTATTCGTTCATACGAATCAATTGACCTACACATTCCATAAACCGAAAGCCTATAAACCGAACATTGTTCGGTTTATAGACTTTGGGCTTATGGAATACATGTAATGCTATTGGCTTTCTATAAACCGAACTAGAGTCCCCATTAATAAGAATTTCTAATGAATGGGGACTCTAGTTCGGTTTATAGAAAGCCAATAGTATTACATGTATTCCATAAGCCCAAAGTCTATAAACCGAACAACTTTCGGTTTATAGACTTTCGGTTTATAGAATACATGTAATACTATTTCTGTTCTATAAGCCGAAAGTCTATAAACCGAACACACACATGCAACGATGGCGTAAGGATGCCCAGTGTCAATACCACTGAGGAAAGTAAGGTATATTTGGCAGTGGTCAAAAACGAGGAGGAAATTGTTATGGTCAAGCAATAGTTCAGATCAGAAGCAAGATTAATATGAATTAGGAATGGCTTCAGCTACACAAGAAGTTAATGGCAGGGCTAGTTTAAACAGGCCATCTATTTGCCACCTCATACAATAATATGACTCAGGTGAGATGATAAATGGTAGCAAAGGCTTGCTACAATATAGGAAGAAACCGATGAGTAAAAGCAAAAGAATGGCTCTTTAGGCAAGATACAGGGAATCAAATTCTCCAGATATTCTCTTCCATCCTCTGCCATTTCTATCCCTTTCACTACAGATTCTCATATCCAAATCCGTAACCTGGTCCCCAGCAAGTGTCTGCTTGGCAATACAAATAGGACCTGTGCGATTGGTTCTATTGGTCCATTGTTTCCAAACCGCCACAATAACCTACCACCATCAAGCAGTCCTGGAGCCTAGGATAAAGTATTTGCATCTGAGCTGTCCTGGATTGTGGGATTGTGACTGGATGGGTTGTTAAAGGAACCCCTGGTGCATTTTTTTTTTTTATTTCAAAAACCTCCCTAATCCACTGTACACAGTGGTTTGGGGAAATTACATATTTTTAATGTGTTCTTAAGATTTTAATAATATATACATATTTATATTAAAATGAAGTATAACATTTAAGAATTTTTATTTATATATATATATATATATATATATATAGTTAATTTGTTCTCTCTTTCGATAACAGGTATCAGGCTAAAGCTATTGAATGTTGTCTGTGTTTTACGGAATTCCGACAGCCTTCTTAATGCATCTGTGGTTTTTATGCGTAAGAGAATCCGTGTGACTATAGGCTGCTTTGCACTGGAATGTGCTTGAACATTCACTGATAATCACTGAAAATACATGAATCTGCCTTGATAAATAAATAAATGGGTTAGTCGCCTTTTGATGCTGGACCCTGAAGAAGTCAGGGTATCCTGGGGAAACGCGTAGGGGGTTTTCCCTTTTCCTCTACATATCCTTTGACTCTGGGGATGCTTTGGTTCTGACATGTACATAGGACTCTATTCCGACTGCTGACAATGGGGGTCATGTATAAGCGAGGCGCACATGCAGATAGCGCAATCAATAAGCTATCCAGTAGTCAGGAACCCAAAACCAGAAGTAGGATCCAACACGGTTCATGATGCCCATTTTCTAGGACCTGGTGATGGACAATTTAATGCTGTTCTGTGCACCTTCACAGACCTTGCCGTGGATACTTTGCACCTTTAGCACACTTCTGGCATTGCGCAGGTTAAATCACGTTAACTTAAGTTAGGAAACAGCATTTTGCGAGCTGTGTTGCTAAGTGGAACCTCAACAAGCTTCCAAAATTCTCACAGCCAACGCCTAATAATCCTCCCAGCCTCTTAGGCACTCTTTGTATCCCCCATTTCCCTCTTCCCCCCTCTCTAGAGTTCTCCTTAGTATTAGTAACATCTTGACATGAGCAAATAATCAATGTTACCTTCTGGTCTCTATTTTCCAGCAAAGGTTCTGTCCAACACTCACCCCTCCCGCCAAGTGTATTCCCTATTCTCCCTCACAACTCCTCTGCCTTGCAGGATAAAGCACCTATTTATGAGGCACATATTGCTAAGCAACACTGTGCTAGAGAATCTCTCTTCATGGCGAGGATTTCAGCCCACTATTAGAGCAGCAGAGAACATTCCTGGACGGCAAGAGCTATTTATAGTTATTCATAAGTGCGTGTCACTATATTATGTATCGTTAGTTATTCTCACCTTTTCAACTTTTTAAAGAAATACTATCAGGGCCCTTGCTAGGTCTGGTAGGAATGTCAGCGCTGGGATGGATGAGGAGTCTGTTTGCAGATTCATAGCGCAGGGCTGAGAACAGAAGTAGGGACAGTAAGGAAAGACTGTAGCATGGACAGATGACTTTAGAAAAGAACCGGACTGCGGATAGAAATAAAAACAGAGCAAGGCATAGCTCCTGACTGGGAATCTTCCAATAGGCACTTGGCAGGTACTCCATGGATAGGGCAGCTTGGCAGGTAACCCTTGATGGGGCATCTTCACAGGAACCCTAGATAGGGTATAGACTGGAATGATTATGCTGTAGTAGGATGGTCACAGGAGAAGCTGAAACCCTTCCTCTGGGTGGTTGAGCCCTCCAGGGATCCCAGTTCCTGGACAGGATAATAGTTAGGTGCAGCTTCCAGCATTGGATAAAAGCGAGGTGTAGTATATCAAAAGAGAAAGGCAGACTACCTCAAAAGTCCCATTAGAACAGAGGTCTGGTTACTTATAGGGCATGTTAATTAACAAAGCCCAGATGACACCCCTGAGAGAAGCAACAGTGCAAAACAAGGGTAGGGAGACATGACGAACAGGAAGTATATTCTACAAACCAAACAAAAATATAAATTGATCACTGCAAGATAAAAAAAATATATAATTAGGATTTAATGATGTTCACCTGGACCTTTATGGACATTGTGCCTATCTCTGGGTATCATTAATGCCAGGACACGTTATGGACTACTCAATATAAAAAGAATTGCAAGGAATTGTGATGGGAATTTAAGACTTGAGGCAATAGTAGCTGTTAAAAAAATTGTCCCATTTAGCTGTCCTGGAGAATTTTTCCAACTCCTTACTACTTTGGCCTAAAGTTTGAAAATTCCCATCTCAATTCCCAGCAATTTTCTCTTTATTGAGTAAACCCTTTTATGTTCTCATCCTGTTCAATAACAAAATATTCTCAGTAGTTCAAGCTGAACCTGTGAATAGGCTATGCAGCGCCAGATGCATCTAATTTCTTTCAGTCCTTCCAATATACAGAATTACATTTTGTGGAATTAATGATGAAATGGCACTTTTTCTGACTCATATTAATATTTCCAAAATGTGTGTCACCCTGTCATCGCTCCTAATGCATACTAGATATGCTCAGGATGCATCAACCTCATTAAAAAAGAAGAAATGAGGGTCGTTTGTAATTAGGCGATAATAACGTGTAACACTATAAATGTTAACAGTACAGGGAAGAGTGCGACATCCAATGATTAAGTTGATTACGCACATCTCATTAAGAGCTTAACCCATCAACATCATACACCGCACCTGACGCCAAGGATTATGGGAACCAGTCTTTCTTGATCTAGAAAGAAAGGAGAACTCCATCTTAATGTTTTTTTTATTTTTATGTTTAATATATTTATTTTAATTTTAGAAACCAACAAAACACTCCAGGTAATTGTCTCCAAGAAACATAAATTAGTCGTTTACAAAGTGCCCTGGCACTGATAAGCACGGCCTCAGTCTCAAATCCAAAGTACAAAATAGGAACAAGTATCAGCCGACTCCACCATAAATGGTAACTCGATATGTATTCAAATTGTGTCTTCTTCCCCTGAGTGACAGGCGTGCCGCCAGCCCGGAGCACGCCTGTCACTCGGAGGCACGACGTCTCTTGGGTATTTCCGGGGGTTTGTGAGCTGAGAACAGCCAGAACTCACTCTGTTGCCAATTCAACAAGCATGAAAAGTATATGAAAATTTGTATACTTTTTGTGCTTGTTGAATTGGCAACAGAGTGAGTGACTCTGTTGCCGAATTCAACGCAGCATCGTCTTTCAGATGTATTTCTGAGGTTTGTGTGCTCTCTGCTTGGAGCAAACAAACCCCCAGAAATACACAGCGTGGGTTTTGCTACAGTTGTCCTTTAAAGGGACAATCTAGTCCCCAAACTCTCTTTGGTGCAAGATGAAGATCACTGCTTGTATAATGCACAGACTTTTATCCCTGATTCTATAGACACTGAGGATATAAAGTTTTGTTTCATATAGTCACTTCCTGTCCTCCTCAAATTGAGTCTACTGAGTGACCTATGAGTGACCTTGCTCTTGTACACAGTAGGATTTCTTAACAGTGCAACACATTGTCTGATGACATCACTAGAGAGACAGGATATTCCATTGATTTGAATGGCATTATTCTGCTTGGTTCCTGCAGCAAAATAAAAAGGAAATTACTTTTAGTCATCTAGTGTGGGCAGTCCTTGTTTCTTGCAAACTGCTGTAATTTCACAATTTCTTCTAGCTGTAAGTATTTTATATTTTAAGAAATGCAAAATGTAAGACATGCATTTGTAAAGTACTTTGAAAGCACATTACTATGCATTAATATTTGGAAGATGCATTTCAGGCACTAGACAGTCCCTTTAAGTTTGGTGTCCATAGTAGAACACCTGTAACCTCTCCTCATACGCTGAACTACTGAGCAGTGGAGTCTATGCACTAAAGTCCATGTTTGAAGTTCGATATGAGAGCTCAACTTTAGACTAATTTGATTTCTAGTGAATAGACCAAAGTGTGTCTGCTCAGAACCGCGTGAGTGAACCAAGCTATGCACATATTTGTTTATTGCTAAAAAGGTTTTACACTATTTTTTGTATTTTGTGACCTAAGTACATAAGAACAAAGCACATTAGTCACCTGGCACCACGCCAAAGAATAGTAGAACTTTTTTTAACATTGCCAAAAAAATGGAGGTGGGCAACCATGACAAAGGAACTGTGATTCCTTGGTAGGATTTTGAATTTGACACCATCATTCTCTATTGTACAGGCAAATCGGCTTTTCAAAGCCTTTTGTTTTAATGCTGCTGGTACTAAACACACAGCATGACCAATCCTGCAGACAGTCTTATAATTAGATAATAACAGGTACAGAACATATAGTTATCGTAAAAAGGCTTGTCTCTGGCTCATAAAAGGCGCATCATCAAAAGAATGTGGTTATTGTAAATGATGGAAAAGTGAATACTGAGTTTTTGGCAGAACCCTGTATATTACATAAACTTTCACATACACACCCTCTATCATAGGAAGCACATCAAGCAAGCTACTTGCTTTAGGTAACATCAACTTGGTACATGCAACCTTATCAGTTTTAATGTTAATAGTCTTGGTGTGACTTTAAAGGCGTATGATTTGAATTACAAACACCCCACAGCGTTTATTGAAACACTCTGTTATAAAATTCAACATCAAATAAATATTGACTTATTCCAAAATAGTCTGTGATCATATGGCACAAACAGCTTTTAATATTAAAACATATGCTACAAACGTATTCAAAGGGCCAGGGATAAAGAATCGGATCCACCTTCTCCCAACTGTGTGGTCCTTCAAAATCAAAATGGTTTTGTTTGAGAAAATCTAGAACAAGAGCTAGGGATGGGCTGGCCACCAGCTCTAGAAAAGGATTAAATGGGGAAAGGATATAGGACGTATATATGGGCACTCTCTAAATGTGGTGTCCAGAACCACAAGTATTATAAGTAAAAAAAAATGTAAAACTAATCACAGGGAGGCACTCTGATACCAACTGATTGGAGTGGTAACAATAATAAATGTAAATAATAATTAAAATGAAAATTTAGGATTATGGGTAAATGGAAGAAAATAAACAAAGGAAAAAAAAAAAAATATATATATATATATATATATGCCTCTTCTCTATTGAGTTGTGTGTAAAAGTCTCCACCTCACCAATTTAATTGCATTTAATTACCATTTGTAGTCAGACCCTTTCTAATATTATTTACATGTTCCCATAGCACATAAATGACACATTTATCAATTCTAAATTCTTCATGGGTTACCATGCTGCTAAAAGATTCAAAAATCCTCCCAGCAGTGGGATTATTCATTCAGTCTGCACAATCACACCTATGAAAACCTGGGCCTGCAAGATCACTCACGGGTTTGTTGGTATTCCTTTTTACGCGAGGGGCTAAAATGGATTTCAGACTAAGGGCCTTGGAGTAAACCCCATGACAATGTCTCTTCAATTTGTCACCAATCACTGGATCACCTTTTAGAATTCCCAATATTTTCTAAGTATATTCTTGATGTCATTACCCTATTGGTTGAATTGTTTAATGCATGGTATTCTTAAATTGTCAGAGTTTGTCTCTTCCATATCTAATTTCTTTATCAAGCTTAGAAAACCAAGTTTATATCCCTTATTTTCAGAAAGGGTTAGTAAATCAGTAGCCAGGATTTTAAACTGATCGACATCAGTACCATACATCTAAACTGACCCTGTTTTCCAACCATGGACAATAGTGATGACTGGTATATGGCATATAACTGTTGCAGTCTCCTGGTTTAGTGTAAGTTCCGGTTCTGGTCTCATTGGACTAAATATATATTGTAGAGTTGTAGAGTAGATCACACTGGAGCTGGATGACAAATGCTCAGTAGAGATGGACAGGAACTCGTAGTCTAATAGCCAAGCCAAAAATATCAGGGAACCGGAAAGCTGCTTGGTCGAAATGGGAAGTCGAGGTCTAGGGGGCCAGAAATCAGAATGGTCAAGGTACGAAGCAATATGTTTGTGATGTTTTGGGGGGGGAGTCTATAGACCCGTTGCCCCAGCAACACCTAATCACACTTTATTGCGAGTGTGTACGAAGCAGTTGCATCGCCCGTCTGTCGACAGCAGGATAAAGATGGTTGGAGGAGCCCGAAGCCAACATGCAGGCACTGAGACACGCAATCTCCACAAATGTCAGATGCGAGGAGAGAGAGAGCTACCAGCAGGGACGCGACAGTGAGCCTTGCAATATATTTAAACTAAAAAAACTAAAAAACTAAAAAATATTATAAGAACTTGTATGTGTAAATTGTAGGTATTAAAATTCAGATATTCCATGAACTTATCTAGCTCACTAATGGTACCCTTTCACACAAAGAGACAATCATCAATGTTGCATCTCCAGAGCACCAGGTTTGGGCCAATTGGGCAGTTGTTAAAATTCATCTTCCCATTTGCCCATAAACAAATTTGCATAACTCGGCGCAAACCTGGTGCCCACGGCCGTCCATTCAAGTTGCAGGTATAACTCCATTGTGCCAAAATACATTATTATTGCCCAATATGAAATAGATTTGGGTATTCTCAAGTTCAGAATTAGTGGCCAGAGAATACTGTATGGCCTCTTCCCCATGCAGTTGGTCGAAAACTGAAAATGCTCTTAAAAATGACACTCATCTTACATTCAAGGTTCATCTTATAATCAGACCTCAAATAGACGTCTGACTATAAGACTGGGATATAGGTCCCCCGCAGAGCTGCAGGGGACCTGGATCCTGCTCGCACGCAGCTGGTGGATGTCTGCGCAATGCGCGCAGACATCCTCTGGTGCTGCCCGGCACTTCTACAGGGACTTCAATGACGGAAGCCGGGAGGTCACATGACCTTTCTGCGGTCCATCATAGAAGATGGAAGTGTCATCCAGACATCCACCGGCTGCCCCCACAAGCCACCAGGGAGATTGAGGCAGCATCTGGAGGGGGAGACAGCATTGGCATAAGTCTGGGGGATGGAGGGGAGCAGAATGGGCTAAGTCTGGGGAAGGGAGAGGGGAGGCAGCATTGGCTAAGTCTAGGGAAGGAAGCATTGGCTAAGGCTGTGTAGGGAGGGGGAGGCAGCACTGATTAAGTCTGGAGGTATAGGGGCAGCATTGGCTAAGTCTGGTGGGCAGATGGCTGTGGGGGCGATGCATTGGCTACGTCTGGGGCAGATGAGAAAATAAAAGGAAATAAAAACAAGAAATGCAATTTTTATTATATATGAAAAAGCTATTTACATGTGAATCTATGCAAGTAAAACTTTTTTCCTAAATCCCAGGCGAAGCTAGGTGGCAAACCTAGTAATATATAGTATAGTAGTATATAATTCACCAGGGACCAAGCCCCCGAAAGGCCTTCTAAATAACATATTATCGAAGGCTACCTCTTGCTTTACAGTCTTCAATGGCCCCTGGGCAACTAAAACTATCTATAACAATAGCACCATAGTATTTAACCAGGAGAGTATGTTCAGATATATTGTGGTTTTCACATATGCCCTGGGGATACTTTTGAACCATGTCCAGTGGAGGGCAAAAACAGGAATCCCGATGAGCCAAAGTAAGGATTCGGAGAACAACAGGACACAAATGGGAAATAAGGAGAAGACACCACAGAGGCAGGATAAATGGTGCAACTACGGTGGCAACAGAACAACTGATCACCAGTTGAGCCGCAGAAGGGGAATTATTAGGACTGGCAAGAGTTGCTAACAGAATACTGCCTCCCTCACATGGTTGAAAAGAGGTATTACACTGTTTTATAGACACCCCTTCCATAGTTAAGCTACTGCATATGTGCAATGACCCAACAGAGACAGAAGCTGAGGGAGCCTACCTCGGAGTGGGATTACTCACTCGTGTTGGCAAGGAGGAGTGGTCTCCTCCTACAGCATGGGACAAAAATGCCATGCTCCCACACCAGGAGATGCAAGGATGCATTCTGGCCTGCCTGGGAATGGAGAGCAGGATAACATGTCAGTGTGCCATTGATGGGAGTCATGTTCCTTTGACGGGAGTCATGTTCCATAGGGAAAGGCCACCGTGCTTGTGCCACTCATGGAGAATCCTGCAGGGGTTAGTTCAGTCTCCGCAATGGGATCTGACAGTCTCTCTCTCTATATCTAACTGAGCAACTGTAAGCACATGCCTTCAGTTATGGTTTGATGCTGTGGGTTATCTTTTCATTGCATACACTTGGCGCCTTGATAAGCGTAGTATCACCGGATATCCAAACCTCATTGCCAGCTACATCGCTTTTTTACCTTTTTAAGTGGGATAAAGGCCCAAGCTAGGATTCTACAGAAACTGGTTCATCAATGTTACACTGTATTCAACTTACAGCATTTAGCCCTGTCACTGTATCTCTGTGCCTCTGTGTATCTGTAAGATGAAATGGAAATGGTTATTTGGAGAAGAAATCCATGTGTGCGCAAAGCAAAAAGGTAGTATGAAAATGTCAGTGTGCCAAGCTTATTGCAGGCTCAAATAATATACATGTGTAAGTGAGGCCTCTCTCAAACAAAGGTGTATGATTCTATTCCAGGGTCATCCAACATCCGGCCCTTGTGCAATCTACAGCGGTAACCACACCTCCAACTGCATGTGGAAATTGACCCTGCACCAGTGTTAAAACACCAGGAAACTGACTTTCTGCATTGCAGTGCACATTATCCCTCCTCTAACCTGCACGTGGCGTCATGTGAAAGGGTCAGAGGGACAGAAGTCACTGGCTGACATAAGGTACGTGGAGAAACATCGGGAGCCCATTACTGTGTTTTTTAAAAAAAAGTGTGTATATGTGTCTGCCGGCATGTGTAAGTGTCTGGCTGCGTGTGTAAGTGTCTTCCTGTGTGTGTAAGTGAGTGTCTGTGATTGTGTGTGTAAGTGTGACTGTGTATGTAGGTGTCTAAGTATCAGAGAAATCAGTGTGTGTGTGTTTAAGTGTGACACTGTGTATGTATCTGTATATAATTATAACTCTCTGTGTGTACAAGTGTGACTGCATGTGTAAGTCTGTCTGTGTGACTGTGTGTGTCCTGTGTTTGTGTGTATGTGTAAGTCTTTCTGTGTGACTGTGTGTATCCCTGTGTTTGTGTAAGTCTGTCTGTCTGACTGTGTGTGTCTCTGTGTTTGTTTGAGTGTGTGTGTCTGTGTATGTATTTGTGTGTGTGTGTAAGTGTGACTGGGAAAGAACCCTGGTAATTAAGCCTGCTATAATGGACAGGGCATGTATGTGAAAGTGGGAGTGTGCAGGGGTTATGGACTGGGCAAGGGGAGGGCCTGGGGGTAGCAGCATAAAGGTCTGTGCCAGCCCTCCCCTTGCAGCAGTTTGGGATGTTTTCTACTTACTTTTCTGGAGTTTTCTACAGCCTCAGCATGAACGTGGAGAAGATCCTTTGAGGGTTGAAGCGGCAGTTGATGGTGTCAGGCAGCTTCTTTCACAACTCTCCCGGCTGCAGGCTGTCCCGGCAGCGCTTCCCGATCCTGTGGACAGTGGTGATGTTAGGCGTCGCATCCGCCCGCCCGCGAGGCTGAGCCCTGACGTGGGCATCCTTCCCTGATCGAGGAGCAAGGGGGGGGGGGGGTTGGGTCAGATATGGGGGGGTGCTGGTAGCAAGGCGGCTGCACAGAATTTGGCCGCGTCCCGGAGTTAACGCCTGCTATGGAGGTGGCACAGGTTGCCCTTTCAGGACTGGTAGCGCCGATGGTGTTGGTCCGGTCCCTTGGGGTTACATGTTAAACAGGAGGTTCTGGATCATATTTGGAAAGGGGAGTACCTTGAAATATACTTGCTCATTCCCTTGGAGGAGGTTCCTCCTCTGGAAAAGGAGCTGAAAGAGACTTTGCGTGAGGAGGAAAAGTAAAGTTATCGTAAGATTCCCAATAATTTGGGGAACTGGATACGGGCCTTTTCTATTCTGGCAAGCATTATAGGCATTGCTGACCTCATGTGCGGGGGAGTGCAGGCACCCATTGGATAAACTGGTGGGTCTGCGTGCAGACATAGCGGCAGCTAAGGTGTGGCGGAAAATCCATCTGCAACAGCTGCAGTCTTTGCTGGGAAAACAATTTCGCATTCAAGATCATGCGGTCGGGTTTTTAATAGGTGCTTGGCAGGGGCTACGGCGGGGGTCGTTCATCCCCGACATTTTATTCGACTCACCCATTATTGGCTGATTTAGCGGTCTGGGAATTGTTCTTGGCATCTTTCAATGGGAGATCGTTGTGGCAGGCTCCTGTGGTCTCCAAACGCGATCTCCATTTGTACACTGATGCGGCTGGATCCATGGGCTTCGGGGCAATCCTGGGGTCCCATTTGTGTGCAGTATCATCGCCGGGTGCAGGGTTTGCGTCTGGGCTCAGTAGGAATCTTGCTTTCCTGGAGCTTTTTCCCATCTTGGTGGCGGTGGTCCTGTGGGGTGATATTCTGAAGGATAGAAAAATTGTGTTTCACTGTGATAACATGGGGGTGGTGATGGCGATTAACAATCTCACCGCCTCTTCCTCCCAGTGATTCGCCTCCTGCGCAAGCTGGTTTTATACTGTTTGAGTTATAATATCTCGTGCAGGGCAGTGCATATTCCTGGGGTTTCTTACATTATGGCGGATGCTCTCTCTCGTTTGCAGTGGAAGACTTTCAGGGCGACTGCCCCGGGGGCGGATGCGGACGGGTTTCCCTGCCCTCCGGTTCTGTGGAGCCTTGGACTGGACTAGTAGCCCAATGGATTGGTAATTCTGTCTCTCAGGCCACGTGGGCAAAATATGGTAAGGTCTGGAATGACTGGCTGGTTTTTGCACAGGCCCAGGGGGGTTTCACTGACAAAACGGACAGGCTTCAAGGTTTGCTTGTGGTCCTGGGAGGCTTCGGGTTCTTCTGCTATTGTGATTGCGGGTTCCAGGATGTCACTAAGGAGTTCTTAGTCCGTCAATCACTAAAGGGGTTCAGACGGGGGGGAACCCAGGGAGGAGGATCTTCGGCGTTTGTGTGTCTGCTTTTGAAGCTGCTTTATTCCGGCTAGCCTTTTCCTTGGCATTCTTTGGGGCTCTGAGGATTAAGGAGTTGGTCAGCCCTTCAAAACAGAAGCTTGGGGGCGTGCTATTTGAGGATGTGCTATGGGAGCCGGGCGGGTTGCGTTTCAGGCTCCGGCGTTCAAAAACGGATGTTTTAGCTAGAGGGGCATGGGTTTTCCTGCAGGAGGTTCCGGGCTCCTCAACCTGCCCTGTGGCGAGTTTTGATGCGTATAGCGCTATGCATCCTGCTGCCCCGGCTCGTTGCTGCTTCATGGGGATGAGTCATCTTTATCACGCTACCAGTTTGTCAAAGTATTTAAGTTTGCGCTCATTGAATTGGGGCTGGATAGCTCTGCATTTGGGGGACATTCCTTTCGCATAGGTGTGGCTTCTGAGGCTTCTAGATTGGGCTTTGCTGAAAGAGCGATTCAGCGCATTGGCAGATGGGAATCTCGGCGTTTTCTGTCTTACATCCGCCCGGTGGGTCTCATGGCTGTTTCTTCTGCTCTGTCTTCCCAGGTTCCGCAATCAGGAAGGTTTGGCTCATAGGACATTCTTACATATTCTGGGCCCGGCAGCGCGCAGCAATCCGGTCTGGGGGGGGGGGGGGGGGAGCGCTTAGGATTTCCAGTATCGGTGGCCGAGGTTCGCTGGATAGGTATACGGGGCATGTGTTGGGTGCGGTTACTCCCTGAACTTGTTCAGCTTTCCAGATTGCTAGGGCCTCCTGATGTTTTAATTATCCAGCTAGGGGGCAATGACCTGGGGTCTATCCCTGTGTGGGGTCTATGTGACCTTATTAAGCAGTATTTAGCAAGAGTATTAGTTTTGTTCCCAGATGATCACTTGGTTTGGTCTGAGTTGGTATCACGCAATTATTGGCACGCTGCACATAGTCAGAAGGTGATGGAGAGGTGCAGGATCAAGGTTAATAAGCAAGTTTCGAAGTTTGTGCTGGGGGTTGGGGGCGTCATGATTCGCCATCGGGTTTTCGAGCATGATGCAGCAGTCTATTTTAGGAGTGATGGGGTTCATCTCACGGATGTGGGGCTAGATTTCTACAAAATAATACTGGCATATTAATGGCAAAATTATACTGGGATACTAATGGGCAAATTGGCTGTGGCATATTAATGGCACAGTAATAATGGCATATTAATGGCAAAATAACACTGGCATATTAATGGACAAGCTGTCGCATATTTAATGGACAAACGGTGGAATATTTTAATAGGCAAACTGACTGTTGTATTTGTTAATGACAAAGTGACTGTGGCATGTTAATTGGTACCTGACAGTGGCTTATTTTAATTGGCAAAGTGATGCTGTGGCATGTTCTGTGGGGCAAAATATCATGTACTATGGGGGAAAGTGACACTGTGGCTTGTTCTGCAGGGGCAGTTCTATGGGACAAAGTGACACTGTAGTATATTCTGTGGGGCAAATTGACATTATGGCATGCCAAATTGTGCGGGTGCAATATGAGTGCAAGCCAAGTGCTGTGGGTGTAATAAAGGTGCATGGCAATTGCTGTGGGTACTGTATGGTTTTATGTTAAGTCCTGTAGGTGCCATGTGGGTGCAGATAAAGGGAATAAAAACAAGAAATGCAATTTTTCAATAACATTTTTATTACTTATACAAATAGTTGAATGTGATATGAAAATAGTTTCATATAATATCCATTGTAGTCTCTCATAGGGCCTGGACGGGATTTTCTAACACACTCTCTAAAGGACACTGAGAAGGCCTCTGTTAGAAAGACCACCCTCCAAAATATTAGTACCAGTTTGAGCAATCAGGAAAAGATCTATGTATATATGCACTTGTCTTGGTTTGTGCATTCGTTATTTATTTTGCACACTTGTTTGGTTTTTGCCCTTGTTCATACCTTATTGCACTTTTGTTCCTTGTGTCTAAAGATTGTGTAGGGTGTGGCTGGAGGCTGGACATGGGTGTGGCTGGAGGCAGGACATGGGTGGGACTAGAGGCGGAATGTGGGTGGTGCCTGGATTGAGTGGGGGCCCTTGATTTATTTAGCTAGGGGGCCCTGATGGTTCTCAGTGCGCCCCTGACTGAAGGAATCATAAAAAACAAATACAAAGCAATATATACCTTTTAAATATTTCAGTTAACAATTAGTTAAATAGTAGCAAAAATAAAGTGATCCACATGAAAATCTTTAGAGGATAAGAAAGAAGCAGGAAAACGGCACTCCAGGAGCCAGTTTAAAGGTGAAAAAAGGTGTCTTTTATTCTTGCATTGGAAAAATAAGTAAATCCACAACGGCAGTGCAGGTGTCAGATATACAGTGTAGCTTGATACGTTTCACGCTCCAGGCACTTAATCATAAGCTCTTATGATTAAGAAAGCCTGGAGCGCGAAACGCGTCAAACTACACTGTATATCCACAGAGCCGTTGGCCAATCAGCAAACATGTTTGATTGGAACTTTTGCGAGATCCCACACAGGGCTCAGGAGGTGGGGAATTGGATTTGAGAGAGTGAGCTGAGTTAGCAAGTCAGTGCAAAGTAAGTGGAGTGGTTGCAGAATGTTGTGGTGCATCATAGAGTAGGAGTGTCAGTGGGCCGGGAGTGAAGTATTTGGTGAGCGTGGAAGTGTACATTTATATATACCATATTTGCTCGAACATAAGATGACTCTGATTATAAGACTACCCTCCAAACTTTGAATTTTGATTTCAATATAATCTAAATATAAGACTACCCTATAGGAAAAAAGTTTTACTGGTAAATATTCACATGTAAACTGCTTTTTCATAAATAATAAAAATTATGACAGAAAAAAAATGCATTTCTTGTCTTTATTTCCTTTTCTTTGCCAATCTGCCCCCCAAACTTAATCAATGCATCCCACACACAGCCATATGCCCCCCAGACTTAGTCAATGCATCCCTCACACTTAGTCAGTGCAATCCCTCAAACAACCATCTGGCCCCCAGACATAGCCAATGCATCCCCAATACAGCCATCTGCCCTCCAGAAGTAGCCAATGGATATCCAACACAGCCACCTGCACCCCAGGCTTAGCCAATTCTGCCCCCCAGACTTTGCTCCTGTTGCTCATCCCCCCCCCCACCCCGCCCCTACTTAACCATGCATCCCTGGTGTCCAGTGGGGGCAGCCAGAGGATGTCTGCGGGCATCTATGATAGAAATGTGTAACTGGGTTTGTACACAGAAAGAAAGGAATGGAGGGCAGTCATTTTTACACACACAAAACTAAAATGCCTGCTTCTGTACCAGTTTGCCTTCCAAGCATGTAACCTATACTTACTTCAGTTTGGTGCAGATGTCAGTAACAGTGAACTCTGCAGTGAGGGTAACTATGAAACCGGATAAAAGATTGCGCCAGCGCTATTCATTTGAATCAGAATCAGACTTCCTGTTTCCAGGCAAATTCTCTGGAAAGGCAGCAATTTGTTTTCATTACATCTCAGCTCTCATCTTGCTCAGACGGCTTGCGGTTATACTTTTCAGCACGGGAATCTCTGGCTCTGACCTAGTCCTCCTGCTTATTGAAAACAGAGTCTGAACATCAAGGTCTTCGTGATTAAACTGAAACCCTTCAGACCCTGTTTCACTCCCAGATGTCTGTGGGGCGGTGGAGGCTCGATGAGCTGGGGTCTTCTCCCTGCCCGGAAAGCGAGATATTTATTTACTAAAGTCATTGCCGTTTTGTTAAAAAACAAACATTTTATTGAATAAAAAAATTATGTTTTTTAAAAAATCTTAAAATATGCTATTTCCACATTTTTCCTCCTCCACAGCACTATTTATATTGGGGGGACCTGTCACTTGCCTCATTCCCCTCAAACATAATCTGACTAAAGAGTATTGGAGGCTGGCTGTTTGTCCATGCCTCCAACAGTCCCACTATGCGCGGACAGTACTGGTGGGACAACGGGATTTGGGAGTGAAATCCTGCATTCCCCATCTCATTCCCCAGGGTCTGGTACTGGAGAATGTGCACTGAGCATGTGCAGCAATTTGCGCATATGCAGTAGCGCTGTCAGTTTGATTGACAGCGCCACCACTCATGCTCTGCCCCTGGGGTCCCGAATTGCCAGGGGAAGCAGTTGGGAGGTATGCCTGTCACTAAATATGACATTTAATGCCATGGATTCACTTGGGCCTGTTCATTAAAAAATAAACTGTTGTGAACTGCTAGCGTCCAACTCAGATATTAGTGCCTGTTTATTGTGGTCTACTTGTGAGTTCATCAGTCTTCACATTTTAGTGGACAGACCCCACTGTGTGGAGGTCACTTCCTGGGAGGCAGATGCACGGTGATATACAGGCAGCTTTTTGTGCCATACATACAGAGCTACTGATGCTCTACCCTTAGGTTCACATTGTGAATGGGTGCAGCAATGATAGCTAAACTAATAAACTGATGCCCTCTCATTCAATGGGGCGGCAGGTCGTATGGTAAAGTGACAAACACGTCACAGGCAGAACTTCTAAGAATGAATCCATATCTAGCTCAGCATGGGGCAACTTGTGGCTGGACAGACAGGAACAGGTTTACATCACCCTGAACACCAATGAGAAAAGCCTACATGAGCCGTCTAGTAGAAACCAGTGGCGTTCTGGAAACTTTAACTTTTCCATTTTTCTTTCCATTACCTGTAGATTGAAATACTGACTATAAAATATATATAGTTCACAGTTCACCTACCATGCTGTTTGAGTCACACACTAAGCAAGTGTGCAACCGTGATCCCTTAATACATGTATTAAGCCATTTTTGGCCTCTATTGTTCAAGGATGGAAGGTGCAGGACCTTCCATCCTTGAACAATAGAGGCCAAAAATGGCTTAATACATGTATTGCTATTGTTATGGCAACAGTCCCGCCTATCGCGTCAAGTTCCACTTATTAGAGGGCCCTGTGAAATTACTTTCAAGGTAAAACTACATAAGAACTGTATATTGTATTAAAGTGCATTTCCCATATATTAAAAGTATCGACAACATCCACAAACTAAGCTAAATGTAACTGTCCCTTTAAAAGAATAACGAAGGGTAGCAGAGATATATTGTACTCTTTGTGCCACGTGCATCTTTCAAATGGAATGCGCAGTTTAAAGGGATTTCCTGAGGTGTGACCATGTGACTCATTCAGAAAGTTCACATACCCGCCACGTAATAATCATTCCAATCACCTGACAATTCATGTAGAACAGGGATGTATAACTTTAGACATTAACCTCATCCGAGCAGGGAATACCACATTGTGTTCATACATGTTCATCATGTTATTTGCATGTTTTTAGAATTAAACACTAAGTATTATAATAATAATATTCATAAAAATAAATATGTTTTTTTTTTACATTGCAAGCAACTACAGAAAGCATTTATTAATCAAACCTGTAAACAAAAAATTGGGTGGAGCTATGGGGCCCCTCCAGGCCGCAGGCCAGTTCTGTGCCTTTGGTCCCAATATAAATATATAAAAGCCCTCCTGGACTGCAGGCTGGCGCTGTGCCTATGCCCCCAAAATAAATAAGTTATGGCCCCCAGGGGCCACAAGGTGGTGGCCCCAAACATAGGTATATATGGGCCCCATGCCTTGGTCTAAATAAAATCAATTAATACTGGCCTTGGGGCAAGAGCTATACCTAAGCTCCAATACAAATAAAATCATTTGTACCAAGGGCTAGCCTAGAATAATTCCCCTGACACAATACATTAAATAAATAATAATAAAATAATATACTATTAGGATTTGGAGGTCTATTCCACTTAACTTTTCTCATTTTTCAGGCTGCTGCTTTTAGTGGAACTGGAACTGGTTCAGAGACAGCAATAAAATGAATTAAAAGAATTGAAGACTTCAGCTTCCCAAGTTGGGATTATTTTCTCTGTAGAAAAGACGCCTTACCATTTACAAATATGTTTACTGTAAATATAGTGACCTTCTGGGGATCTCTTATTTTTTGCCTTTTGAATCAAGAAATATAGCTATGTGTAAAGGATAAGCTATATGTATTTGTTAACCTACTTTAATATAAATGTAACCTAGATTTATTTTATAACTACATAACATTCTAAATATCTAATAAAATAGCGGTAGCAACATAATAATTTCCACAAAGTACAACTATGATTATTTAGCGATACAAAAATTGCCCCCCAAAATATGCATGTAACGGAGCTACTCACAAGATGTAAAGAATATATAGACACATCATTGACAAAGGGGAACGGAATCCACAGGACACAAGCTTCCCGCTGGCAAACTCAGTGCACAGTGCAGGATGGCACTGCGGGCAAACTGTAGCTACATTCCGGAGTGCAAGTTGAAAACAAGTCCGTGTGGAAACCAGGTACTTCTGCCCCACTCGTTTCATAAGTAATTAAACCAATAAAACTACTTTAATAATTTAATTTCATTTTAATTTTTGCATTTTTTGGGGGGAAAATCATCCAAAACCGGGACAGTGCCGGTAAAACTGGGACATCTGGTCATATGAAGATTGACAAGTCCAGGAATCAGAAATGTCTACAGGTGAGATAAAAAAAAAATAAGGCATGTTCAAGAGAGTTGTACTTCATGTTACCAATTGTACCACTTTTTTCCTCAAGGAACAGTAGTGAACGAATCATACCGATATTATTAGGAGAAGAAAACATCATGTTTGAAATAAATATATTTGCTGAGTTTCTATCTAAACCACATAATCAGTATTGTTGGCTTTTTGGGTTGCATCATATTACCCTATTTGGAACCAGTGACATCATAAGTAACATACAGTATTTGGTGAACCCACAGATACAGAGATGTTTTACTGAGTATTAATAAGGCCTACATGGTGACAATTATTGCATTTCGATAGGATGCCAATTACCGTATTTGCTTGAATATAAGACAAGGTTTTTTTCAGAGCAAATGCTCTGAAAAAAAACCCTTGTCTTATATTTGAGGTCGTCTTATAGTTTAACCTCAAATCGAGGTCAGATTATAAGGCTGGGATCCAGGTCCCCTGCAGCATCCTCCGGCTGCTTCCACTAGCCACCAGGAGATTTGGGCAGCCAGGGGATGTCTGCACGATAGTGCAGATATCCTCCATGCTGCCTGACACTTCCGTCTATCCGTCATAATGGACGGAAGTGTCAGGCAGCATGGAGGATATCTGCATGTATCGTGCAGACATCCCCCGGCTGCCCCACTAGCCACCAGGGAGGCTAAGTTCGGGTGGGGAGGGGTGAGACAGACAATATTGGGGGAAGGATGGGGGAGAGACACAGACAACGCTGGGGGAAGGGGGGTGGAGAGACAGACAATATTGGGGGAGGGTGGGGGAGAGAGACAGACAACTTTGGGAGAGGTTGGGGGAGAGAGACAGACAACGCTGGGGGGAGGGAGGGGTGGAGAGACAGACAACGTTGGGGGGAGGGTGGGGGAGAGAGACAGACACCGTTGGGGGGAGCATTGGGTAAGTCTGCGGGGTAGGGGCAGCATTGGCACATAAAAGGTAAATAAAAACAAGAAATGCATTTTTTTTATATCATAAGTTTTTATTAAATATGAAAAAAGCAATTTACATGTGAATATATACAAGTTAAACTTTTTTCCTATAGGGTAGTCTTATATTCAGGCTTTTAGTTTGTTTCCTAAAGGAATATCCATAGTTTGGGGGGACGTCTTATAATCAGGGTCGTCTTATATTCGAGCAAATACGGTAATTTAAGGTTTGTCTAGCTAAAATGAAACTTTAAAAGGACCCCTTTAACCCCTTATGTAAATGAGGCATTTTATATTAGAAGTAATAATAGTGTTAAAAAACCCAAACTATGTAACTTATATAAATGTCTTATAAGAAATACATTTCTACATTCAACTCAACTATACCATCTGCAGGAAAGATGAAGTAATGCAGGAAAATCTGGAAGGAACTGTACAATGTGCATCTTACAGTACACGTTACAGAGGATTCTATAATATATGACATAAAGTAATAAATGGTGTGTTCAGCAGGTATCCTGTAAGATGAACCAACAGAGATATTTTTTTTTTAAGAATTTTTCTGTGCTCCTATGTATACACTGTAACATAAAAAGTAGTAAAAAAAAAAAAAAAGTATGTGTACCATTTGGAGTTGGATGAGACAGCCTCATTAATCACATACATAATTTAAAATGTAATATCTATAAATGAAAAAATATATCATGGACCGACATCTCCCCATAGAATCTTCTTATATGCTTAGAATTCATCGATGTGTCGATGAATGCATGGCATCCAGGTCCCGAGACAATAAAACTGCCCAAAACCACCATACATTCAATCATGAGTTAGTGTAGTTAGCATAAGGTGGTTTATCATTGAGGCAGAAGCATTCTAACTTTCACTTTGTCCAAAGAACTCTGACCCAGACGCCTTCTTTTCGAAGAGCAGTGGTTCTCTCCTGGCTATTCTTGTTTAATTCTCTGTTTATTGTTAGGTCAAAACAGCCAACTAAGAAGAGACCTTGGGATGCTTGGATCATTGACACATCATGGATGATGCATCATGTTGGTTAGGTGCATTTTTAGTAGGATATGCACCTCTTTGTAGACTGAATGTCAGAGCATATGTTTAACACTGGATGTCCGGTCCCTCCAATTATTAGCAATTACATTGTAGGGTTTTCCACACTATATGAACTAACGTTTTGAGGCTTTCAAAGATGTCTTTGATTGTATCATGATAGGCCTCTGCACACCCATTTAATGAAATTCAGTCTTGCACAGATTGCAATCTTTTTCTATGGTGGGACCACCCAATCCCACCCTTTCAGATCTACATAATCACTTGAACATCACATAATAAATATATTTACCTAGACATATTCCACCAAAAATGAATGATTACACATACCCTGCCCAAGTACTATCATGGTTATTAAAAACCCTTTTTAATATGTAGTCAGTAACCAATCTTAAGACATGTAGGGGGTCATGTACTAAACAAGTGCAGTGGGGAAAAAAGTAGGTAAAACATAAGTAAGGAGCAATTTGCGACTATTTGTAACATTTTGCATTTGTTTTCCCTTATTTGCGCCTCTTCCGTTTATTTTTATTTAGCGTGCATTTTTCAAGTAGCGCTAATAAATTGCGATTAGATTTGCGCATGCTAAAGGATTTTGCGGATATTTTGTGAAAAAAAAATCTTATTTGCGTGTGAAAATGAGACCAGCTTTTACCAAGTGCTATCAAAAGAGGTAGAAAAAATATTCGCAAAATTGCCTGTTTTTATTCACAATTATGCCTGTTTTTATTCGCAATTTGCGCATATGTACTATTTGAGTGTTAAATGTTTAGTAATGGACTAAACCATTCAGGGCAACTTCTGTATGACTAAAAGTTCAGAGACAATTGCCAATTCTTTTTGGAAGTCTCATCATAGCAACTTCCAGGTTGCCATGTTGAGGAGCTGGTTCTACGTCACCCGGCATCACTGATTGCTGTGGGCTGTCTGGGATGCCAAACACACCTCAGACAGGGGACTCTCCTGCTACTGGCTATGTCATGGGAGATTGCCACACACACATTAGTGATAGAGAGAGCTGAACAGTGCCAAACACACCTCAGACAGGGGACTCTCCTGCTACTGGCTATGTCATGGGAGATTGCCACACACACATTAGTGATAGAGAGAGCTGAACAGTGCCAAACACACCTCAGACAGGGGACTCTCCTGCTACTGGCTATGTCATGGGAGATTGCCACACACACATTAGTGATAGAGAGAGCTGAACAGTCTCTCTCTACTGCCACAGGCTGACAAATAGCAGCTTAATAGTGTTTGTTTTGGCTCAATAACCTTTGAATTTGTGCAAATTACAGATTTAATGAAGCGGACTTCTGCATCATTAAAAATCTATTTTAGTATCCCTCTTTGAAGTTCATGAACTTTTCAGACACCCCTTTATCTGTATTATGTGTCTGTCTTACATACAGGGAAGTATGTATGTGTATCTATATGTGCTCTACAGGTATTACCGATAGTACAGTGAGTTCTGATTCACTAGAATGTAACCTTTTGCAGACACAGTGTCCCCTTGACGTACTTTACATAAATCCCACTATTTACTTTTCATATAAAAGATTATACTTTGCGTTCCCAGACGGGGAACATTTCCCATATGGGGTTATTTTATTTAGGGAAACGGACAGGGATTTAGGAAGTTACCAGGCAGCGCGAACACATTCTGATCATTTTCCGCATTCAAGTACATGAAATTTACCCTGCGGATATATGTATTTTTTTTTTTTATCATCTTCAAAGCTAAACCAGACGGGAAATCTGTCTCTCCCCTCGCCCCCCCACCCAACAGATTCTGAGGTTTTAACAGTTAGTATCAATAAGGAACGTATGAGAGAAAATAACTTTTCAGTATTAGAGAAGGCATGGGAAGGTTAGAAGGAAACTTTCATTTTTACAGTATGAAAAATAGCAAACAATGTGCGTAATGCGTGATTGAAGGAGTTGTGGAGAGAGGATACAGGGAGCAATAGTAGATGTCATATTGGAAATTAACATATACAAGTTATTAAAAATAATTTCCCTTGAATTAGGGACACTGGTGTCCCTGTATAAAAGCATACTTGCCAACATTCCGGGGGATGTTTTGGTGGAGGAGCCACCAAAGGGGGCAGAGATGTAGGTGCATCCCTCACCAAGATCACATCCACCAGAAGTTATAGGAGGTGAGAAAGTTCCAGCCCATGTGTCGCTTGGGCTAGGCTCACCGCTGAATGTATCATTGCATAGAGTCCGGACTTGGACACAATCTGGGATTGAGGCCATTTAAGGTGGAGGTTGTTTTTTGTTTTAGTGAGGACTCTTAACATATAGGATGCCTGGGGATGAATGACCTCAGGCTCAGCCATGCTTTTGCAAATGCAAAAATATGCAAAGGGCCAACCAGCTGCAGTGTACACAGCTTAGCTGCTATACAGCATGCCAGCTGCTAAGGAACTACGTGCAGATGTGCAGCAAGATAGCACTTATACAGATTAACCTCAGCTAGCTTCTGTAGAGTCCTGGAAATGGACATCTGCGGCCAACCTGCGATGGATGAAGATAAGGTCTTGTTGGAATTGGGACAATAGAGAGTAATAAGAGTTCAATCAATAGCAGGCTAGAGGTCAAATGTACAGGGCTGCCTTTAAAGATTATAGGGCCTTGGACAAGCCTCTGCTGCCAAGCCTCTGCTGCCAAGCCTCTGCTGCCAAGCCATTGACTTTGGTTTTATCCAGACACCTAAATTTGGAGGAGTGTTCAGTGACATTTCTTGTCCTTATGTCAACCTCATCGTCCCTGTCCTGTAATGGTCTTTCTGAATATGCCTGCAGGGTGAGGAGCCATTCCCCTTATTATTAAGAATGATAAGTGTTTCATGCTAGAAGCATGAAGTTAGAGGAACGAAGCACCTTCCACGACAGGTCCTTGAGTGTGCATTTGTATGCTTATGTGCAATCAGTAGCACCCAGGATGTCTCCCACTGGTTTCTGGGTGCGGAGGAAGTGTACATGTAATTGGGGTTCTCCACCTTTTGTTCCAGTAAGTTAAACAGCGAACTTTGCCATTAGTAATACATAAAAGGTAAAGCAGTGCACCTTTGGCAGTCTTCCGTCACACACAAGTAGTTTTTAATTTTTTTTTTTACTATGTGGCATATACATTTCCACCTTCTTCTTTCTTTCATTGAACCTCTTTCTTAGTTGAAAAATTGCGATAAACGTCATCAGTAGTTCTACCGCATGATGGGGATGTAGAATGAGAACCCTACTGTTGAACTCAAGCTCTGAATATATTTGGATCAATGGTGAGGAAGTGGACCCTATGTGCTGTACTAACCGTAACATGTAGAATAATAAAATTCACTTGATAAATTTGACAGAGAGTAGGTTCTATTTTTCACTCGCCACAATCCTGGGTGGGTTCTAAATATCCAATAGCTACCCACATTTTGCAGGTTTTCTCCTTGGGATTGGTCCCCCCCACTGAGTCTTCAGTTCCCTGGAAAACACACATTTTTTTTTTGTTTAGAGTGAACCTTGAGGAAGTGTTCGGAACTGCGACAGTTCTAAAACTAGTGGGTTGTTCTGTTTAAACTGAAATGCATTACAAAATATATGATAGTAAAATTAGTAGTAGAAAATAACCTGAGAGAGGATTAACTGACAGTGGAGGTAGTAGTGGCAGACAAAACCAAGGACAAAAGCAATGGTACTCTGCTCGAGCGCTACATTCCTCATGTGGCATGTGGCTCTCCTCCAACTTCATCACCACTTCCCACTCGCGAATGCAAGACTTTACCTGAGCTGCCCCCTGTCTCTGGAAATCAGTTCCACAGAGCATCCAGCTTTCTTCCTCATTCTCAATCGTCAAAAAGTACCTCAAAACTCAACTCTTTAAGGCAGATTACTACTCATCCCACTAGAACACCTATTAATGAACCTCAGGCCAAACCCCCTGTTAACTACATGGATAAAAGTATTGGGACACACGTCTTAACACCTTAGTGACATGACATTTTCACTTTGACTTTCCCTTGGTGACAATGGCTGTTTTGACATTTCTGGGGTGTTTGTGTTTAGCTGCAATTTTCTTCTCTCTCACATACTGTACCCACACAAATTATATGTTGTTTTTATTGTCATAAGAAGGGCTTTCATTAGATACCATTATGTTCATCATATCTTATGATTTACTACAAAGAAAATCAAAAGATATGATGAAAAATTTAAAAAAAAAAACAGTTTTTCTTACTTTGACCTAAAATATAATTTACACAAATAGAATCATTAAAAAAGTCCCCTTCTAATTAGTTTCTAAATGTGGTCCCGAGTTCAGAAATATGCATGTTTCCATATTTTTCGGTATTTTCTTGCGAGTTTTGGGGCAAAAGCCAAAAATAGTGTTTTTGTTTTTTTTCCTATATTGAACTTTTGACCCCAACCCGAACCCAAAATGTAACCATAACACTAAATTTAACCCCAACTCTAACCCTTATGCTATCCCTTAATATATTTTAATTTAATTTTAACCCTATCCCTTATGCTAAAAAATATTTAATTTTAACCCTATAGTCTAATAACTAGTTTTTAGCTAATTAAATATTTATTTTAATTTTTTTACATTGCTATGCTACTTAGCTACCACTAGGGACAGTCAAGTAGCATATTCAGAGTGACAGAAGTGAATTTACTTTCACTTCCAAAGCTCAGACCTCCAGAGGGCATAGCCATGCTGCTCCGTCAATATAGCTCCCACGATCGCTCCGTGGGGAGATCGTGGGTGCCCCAGATTGGCAATTTTGGTGCTGGCTATTGCCTCAACATCGAGGCAATAGACCAGCACTGTTAAAGCAGTTTTCGCGATCATTGATCGCGAAAACCGCTTGATTCACTGCAGGACGTGCCTGACACGTCCATTGTCGCGAAGGGGTTAATTATTGAATTCAGGTGTTTCAATCAGACCCATTGCCACAGGTGTATAAAATAAAATAGAAATTAATAGTACAGTGTAATTGAATATCTTAGAAATAGCCGCACTTCAAAAGTTATTTAGGTTTTTTTCAGCACTCTAGAAATGAGATTTAAATGAATAATGGATAAACGGCTGCATTATATACAGT
The DNA here is from genome assembly GCA_036172795.1 of Pelodytes ibericus. Lineage (NCBI taxonomy): Eukaryota > Metazoa > Chordata > Amphibia > Anura > Pelodytidae > Pelodytes > Pelodytes ibericus. Next base: position 77,994,248 of record CM069864.1, on the reverse strand, counting down.
TAGTAATTGATAACTGTGACAAGTTAATTTTCTAGGAATTACATCAAATGTAGAAAAAAAAATACTTCTCTTGCACTTAAGAAATAAAGGTGCATGGAATAGATTACTCACTCGGACCAATATGTTTTATATCCTTTTCTGTACAATATTCTGTCCCGCAGCTTTAGAAATACCAAATAAATCGTAGCCACAAACATCATATAGAAGAGTGGGGTTGTGGAGCCAGCTCTGTAAATAGCTCTTACTGATAGGCTTTAGTATTTAACTGTAACTGGCCTGTTGATGGTGATGTCATAAACATTCATGAAGTCACAAAGGCCACTGTTGATGTCACCAGGGAAACTTTAATCATTTTGTAAAGCTGTTTCATAGCCCATAACTCAATTAGCAAGTTAAATTATACTCCTTTTCCAAAAGGCTCCCACCCCGCTCCAGCCTGGGAATAAATGAAGGACATAGACAGACCTGGACAGAACTGACCCTGAATGAAGCAGCATCTCACAATTATACTGTGAGGTAAGATTCCTTTGATTTAGCAACACATAGCAGAGATCCCTGCTCTAACTAGGTGACAATGACCAGGACATACTAAACACACACTACAGGGTTAAAAGTATTGGTGCACACCTCTTAAGTATTAAAATCAGGTGTTTCAATCAGACCCATTGTCACAGGTCTATAAAATCAAGCACCTATCCATGCTGTCTGCATTTAAAAACATTTGTGGAAAAACATTGTTATTCAGAAGATCTCAGTGAATTCAAGCGTGGTACTGTGATAGGGGGCCACCTGTGCAATAGGTCACTGAAACTTCACCTCTGCTAGATATTCCATGGTCAACTACATAAAGTCACAGAGCGGGCTCAAGGAGTGCTTAGGCTCATGGTGCGAAAAGGTCACCAATTGACCAGTTGATTTCATCGCTGATGAGTTCAGCCAAGCATTGGAACAAGGGGTGTAAAGCACACCACCTCTGTTATAGCTGCAAATGGGGAAGCAACTACATATTAATGGCTGTGGCAAACCTAGCCACTTTAGGTCATATTGCAGAACATTTAAAGGTTGTCTGAAATAGCTGTGTTAACCTGGTGTAAAAATGTATTCGTGTGTTTTAGAATAGAGAACATGCATAGGCTCACAGCCGAAAGCCGCTAGCATGCATATGGTAGTTTCACGAAGTGTGCGCTCAGACCCCAGCTATCTACCGAATGGTAATTTATTGTAATCCCACGAATAATGTCAAAGTTATATATTTTTATGTTAAATCCCGGGTCTGTTGTACGGAGGGATAATCCACTTAACAGGATATTCTAGTGGGAGTGGCCCTCCCGTACAGCGGTGCATGGTGGGAGAAATGTCCTGTATTTTCAGTTTCCCATGTAGTCCACTACTGTATAGCCCCTGTAAGGGGATTAAGGAAACCCCTTGCATGGGGGATGGTATAAATGCTGGAGCTGTGAATAAACTTGTCAGTTGACTCCCAGAACTGTGTTTCATCCGGTTACTGGGGGATTTGGGATATTGCCTCACTTTCCAGCGATTTACTTGGATTACCTTATTTTACCAGCAGAGATATTGGGATTTAATATTGCAGCTCCGCTACAATGGCTATGTATTTAGAATGTGATGTCATAAAAGTCCCTGTTGGTGGAATAGTCAGGTGTCCCAATAATTTTCCCCTTATAGTGTAGCTCCCACTGTCTCCAAATACTGTTACTACTACCACTACCTTCACCACTGACCTTTTCACTCATCTTATACCCCCCTGCATGACCTTTGCACTCCTCAATGGGACTAAAACTCTCCTCCAACCTCATTACCACTTCTCACTCGCGCCTCCAAGATTTAGCCCAAGCTGCCCCCTCTCTCTGTTTGTCTAATGTCGTATGTAGTTCCCTTATATGCTGTATACCAGGCAGGGGCGGATCCAGAGTCTGATCTCGGGAGGGGCACATGTCCATCTGTCATTTCCTCTCTCTCATGTCCTTCTGTCACGCTCCTCTCCCTTCCCATGTCTGTTGCACTCCTCTCACTACCCGTGTCCATCTGTCTCTCTTCCTTCCCATGTCCGTCTTTGTATCCTCTTCTTTCCCATGTCTGTCTGTCTCTCCTCTAATTTTCCAGGTCTCTGTCTCTCCTCTACCATCCCATGTCTGTCTATCTCTCCTCTACCATCCCATTTCTATCTCTCTCTTCTCCCTTCCCATTTATGTCTCTCTCCTCTCCCTTCCCAGGTCTGTCTGTCTCCTCTTCCTTCACATGTCTCTATCTATTCTCTACCTCCTATGACTGTCTCTTTGTCCCTCTACCCATGTATGTGTCTCTCTTCTTCCCCATAGCTGTCTCTTTTCCTCCTCTCCCCGTCTGTGTTCTCTCCTCTATCCCCGTCTGTGTTCTCTCCTCTCCCTCCCACCCGTCAGTGTTCCATCCTCTCTCTCCCCCCATTAGTGTTCTCTGCTCTCCCTCCCACCCGTCAGTTTTCTCTCTTCTCCCCCATCAGTGTTCTCTCCTCTATCCCCCCCATCAGTGTTCTCTCCTCTCTCCCCTGTGTTCTCTCCTCTCTCCCCCTCAGTGGTGTATCTTGGTTTTGTGCTGCCCTAAATTTGGGCACCCCCCCTCACCTACGATGCACACCCATGACTTGCCTCATCACCCCATTTACATGCCCCAATCACACCATTACATACACATGGCCAATATTATTTGCCATTAATATTCCCCAGCCAATCTGCCCATTAATATTCCAGTATTATTTACCATTAATAAGCAACAGCCAATTTACCCAATAATATGCTAGTATGTGCCCAATATTATGCCAGTATTATTTTGCCATTAATATGCCCCAGCCAATTTGCCCAATAATATGCCAGTATTTGCCATTTAATATGCCCCTGCCAATTTGCCCAATAATATGCCAGTATTATTTGCCATTAATATGCCCCTGCCAATTTGCCCAATGATTTGCCTGTATTTTCCATTAATAAGTCCCCAGCACCTACCCTTGTACCTGGTGGCTAGTGGCAGGCAGCATGATGTCCTCCATGGTGTCCACATTTACATATATATATTTATATATCTACATATATATAACATTATATATTACATTACATTACATTACCATTTATTTATAAAAAAAACCGGCAGCGGCAAGGGGACCATGAGGCTGACTGCACCCAGGCGCCAGGTCTAAATTCCTGGTCGCCATGGCGACCTGGCGCCTGGGGTTTGTCGAGCCCTATCTTATGGGACACTTGGCTAAGGTTAAACACTCTCTACTATATTTAGCATCCAGCTGGTAATGAGATAGATGTTAATAATGTGATAGATGTTAATAATGATAATAATAATATTTTTATTATTATGTATGCATGCCTCAATAACTAATGAGAAAATAATTATATGCATCTCCACCCTACTGCTTCATACAGCCAAATGTTAAACATTTTCATTTAAAATTAACGCAAAAGCAGAGTTTATAGCCACATAAATATTTGCATACGTTATCATATTTCATATTATACGCAGCTATAATAGTGTCAGTGATGTCATGCCAGATATAGGTTGGCATCACATAACCCGTTATTGTTCACCATCAACAGCTGTTAGGTTATACATGTCCTCCAACCATCATACCATGTTATTGCGGTGTAGAAGATGATATATGTTAGTGTGTGTGTATATATGTATATATGACCATTCCCCAACTTTTATTCGGGCTACTAAGTTGCATATGTGATATGTGTATTTTATATTAAATGTGTTTTTCATTGATGTAGTAATCGCACAATTTACGCCCTAATAGCATATTTTAATAATAAATTACTATCATCAAATTTTTAGTAATAAGTACGGTATTACTGAATAGTAAAACTGTTACCATGCCAATAAAACATTGATTAGTGCAATGTTCAATTTGGCGGCAAGTTTTGATTTAGTTTTAGTCATAGTATTTTGACTAAAATGTATTTTAGTTTTGTCGTTTTTTAGTCATATGAATTGTTTTAGTTTACTATATCTCCAGCAGTGAGGGAGGGAATAAATCTGAGAAGGCTGGTACATAGTGTTAAGTTAACTTGCTAGGGAGATGAGAGGGGCAACATTCACATGACAGTACCAGGCGAATCAGAGGGAGGAGTAGCCTCGTCCTCTGCAATTTGCAGGACATTGTTCCAGGGGGCAGACAGGCACAGGGAGACTGTGTCTTAGCCAATTAATCCGCAGTGATAGTTTTAGTCCGATTAACTTAGTTTTTATTAGTTATTGTTTCGTTTTAGTCACTGAAAACATGCAGTTAACTAAAACTATGACGAAAATGTTTAGTCGACGAAGTTAACACCGGATTAGTGATTTTTTAAAATTAAATTATATTATATATTAATATGATATATATATATAACAGTAAGATAATATTTTTTTAAATATGATTATTAATATATTTTAATGTGTTTTTTATATTTATTTTATTTACATTTTATAATCTTTTTTTATACAATTTTATTTATTTTTTATGTTATGGGGAGGGCCGAGGAGCCATTTCAGCACTGTGAGATCACTTTGATGGCCTTTGAGTGGCCCGATTTTCAGAGCTACTTGGATCACTGTATGACCTTATTGGGTCCAAAACTCAGAGCTCCAATTTCCATAAACAAATTATTTTCATTCATTTTGCATTAATTTATTCATTTTTTTATTCCAGCTTTTACTTTAGTTTTTTGGCCAAATAGACAAAAAAGCTGATTTACATCCGAAACTGCATTTGTTCAAAAACTAATGCCAGAGTCTAATTTGTATCATCCTTGTGTCCTTGGCACTTTAGCAGTACACATGCTATGGGTCATAGAACAGATAAGGACAATTAAAAGGTCTATATAAGTTTAATGAATGGAGAATGAGCCTGCCTCCCAAGTCAATCAATCTTCCTCTTATGTCCCTATTTTCTAGGAGCTTAGAATTTTATATGTGATAACACACAATCATTACCAAAGTGGCAGACGACTCCCTACCATTCACACCTCAGGCACTGCTTATACACCATACTACGATACCGATTCACAAGAAATCTCTCACAATACACCTCCTAAACGCTGCCAAAACACCACTACCATGTCTGTGGAAGAAAGCTACTCCCTGTCACGGACGGCTGTGCCGATAAGGTCTGGAGTCGCGGTGCAGGGGTAGTGGGCGATTGAAGGCCCTGCGCAGGGTGAGCACTCTCCACCTGGGGTGGAGCCCCAGGCTTTGAATGCCCACATGCAGAGGCCTTGTTTGGTTTCCCACGAGTCATAGCCAGGCAGGGACAAAGCAGGGTCTAGGAACAAGCCGAGGTAAAAGGACTGGAGAGAGCAGGATAGTCAGGATCAAGCCGAGGTCAAAGGACTGTAGAAAACAGAATGGTCAGGATCAAGCCGAGGTCAAGGGACTGGAGAAAACAGGGACGGTCAGGAACACGATGAACAGGAATCAAAAACACAAGCTAGCAGAAAATAAATGTACCAGCTCTGATTGCTGGGAGGATGGGGTTTATATAGCTCCAGGGCTCATTACTACAAGGACCTACACCTGGGCGGTAGGTAAATAAGAAGACAAAGTCAGAGAGATAGCCACTACTGCTACATGAGGAAATAGAACCAGCAGGTGGCGTCTGGAACAGGAGCAGGGAACAGGAACCACAGGAGTCAGGGTTCAAATCCAGGTAGATAGTTACACTACCCCCCTCTCTAGGGGTGAGCACCGAGCACCTAATTTGGAATTAAAACCCTTCTCTTGTTTTTCTCTCTCATTTTAGAAGTAGCTGCTGAGGGGCACTTCTGTTGCTTGGTCTGCCAGGTAATGAACTCTTCATCAGATGAGAAGTCTGGACCAAAGGGAAAATCATAAATCTTGGGTGCAGAGATCAAAGCATTAGCTTTATGCAGGGATGGCATAGGTTCTTGACGGGCAGAAATAAATGAGGCATTTCTCCGCTGTGCAGTGGCAATGACAGTCCCGATAACATTGGTAGGAACAGAGATGTTAGGTGAGCCAGCATGATAGATATCTTCAAACGTTTCTTCAATGGAGCTGTCAGGTAAGCATTCCATACTGGAGGACACAGGCCTACTGGACAGATATTTACGTAGGCTCCCAGGAGCGGACGCAGGCTTAGTTAACAGCCCTGATGCTTTTCTCATTTTCTCTGGTTTTGAAGGTCGAATAGGGCAATAGCTGATATAATGCCCAGATCTCCCACAATAAAAACATAGGTTGTTGTTCCTACGCCAGGACCATTCCGGGGCTGTGAGGGGACCCCTCGCTGAATTCTTCACTGGTGAAGGCTGTGTCACGCTCAGTGAAGAGAGAGCAGGTATAGGCCTCAGATGCAGACCAGAGTCACTGGCAGGCTTATGGGTATTTATTCCAGTGACTGGTTTCAGAGAGCACAGCTCTGGTGCCAAATTCACCCTGGACAGTTTTTTCATATTGGGAGACTGGCTATTAGTAAAGGCTGACCTCAAGAGACGAACCTCTTCCTGGAGCAGAGACAAACTTTTCTGCAGCGTCTGAATATACTTTGATAAAGTCCCCACCTGTTCTATCAAAAGTGTTGTGGCATAGGCCCTTGCGGACTCCATAGTGTGGCTGGTACATTGTGTCACGGACGGCTGCGCCGATAAGGTCTGGAGTCGCGGTGCAGGGGTAGTGGGCGATTCAAGGCCCTGCGCAGGGTGAGCACTCTCCACCTGGGGTGGAGCCCCAGGCTTTGAATGCCCACATGCAGAGGCCTTGTTTGGTTTCCCACGAGTCATAGCCAGGCAGGGACAAAGCAGGGTCTAGGAACAAGCCGAGGTAAAAGGACTGGAGAGAGCAGGATAGTCAGGATCAAGCCGAGGTCAAAGGACTGTAGAAAACAGAACGGTCAGGATCAAGCCGAGGTCAAGGGACTGGAGAAAACAGGGACGGTCAGGAACACGATGAACAGGAATCAAAAACACAAGCTAGCAGAAAATAAATGTACCAGCTCTGATTGCTGGGAGGATGGGGTTTATATAGCTCCAGGGCTCATTACTACAAGGACCTACACCTGGGCGGTAGGTAAATAAGAATACAAAGTCAGAGAGATAGCCACTACTGCTACATGAGGAAATAGAACCAGCAGGTGGCGTCTGGAACAGGAACAGGAGCAGGGAACAGGAACCACAGGAGTCAGGGTTCAAATCCAGGTAGATAGTTACACTCCCCCAACGATTAAGCAGTGGATTGCCTCGGTTAAGAAGATCTGCACCTCTGAAGATTTACTCCTTTTCTATCAAGAGAAAAGCGAATTCCACAATAAACAATGGTTCTACTGGAGGGATTTTCTTGAGGGTGAAGACTGCCCAGCTCTACTCCAAGAGGGCTCTGCGTAATACCAGTCATTCTCCCCTAATTTTCTTGCAATTTACCCCCCACACATGTCCGTGCCCAGAGTCCCCTCTCCTCCCCCTGATGGTCCCCCCTTATCTTTTGAAACCCCCTTTTTTCTGGGTCTCAGTTCCCCCCAGTTGATAGGACTTAAGTTTAAATTCCCTCCCCTCCATGGTATGCCTAATGTACTAATGTATGAATTGACTATATATCTATGTATCCGCATTTGTGCTTTTTTGTATTCTGTATTTTTTTTAATTTTTATTATTTCTGCTGTATTGTTGGAATCACTCCTCTCCTCCCTCCACAGAATAGTCCCCCTTCCTCCTATGTTTACCCCAGACTTGTTTATTTCTTGTGTGAAAAAAACTCAATAAAAATATATTAAGAAAAAAAAATATTAAGATTTTTTTTTTTTATATGTGTATCAGTGTATCACAGAGCTCAAAAGCAATAAAACTGAACAAATTCTGTGTTTAAAATCCAGAAAATGTCTTACCATATTTCCTAAGTAGCTCTCAATTGGCCATAAGGTAGACTACCCCACAGCCATACCTTTAGCCACTTCCCTGAAGACAAAAATGTCTGTCTTTGGCCATTTGTAATGTTGGGAGGCACAAAAAAGAAAGAGAGAGGTATGGGGTTGAAACAGGTAATGAAAACTTGTCACAGTGATAGAAATTAAAATTAAAAAGGGAGAGATGGGGACCTAAGAAATGAAGAGTCATTGCGGACTATTGAAGGACTGGTTGAAGGAGCACCGTTGAAAATGGCACGAGGCGAACAAGCGAGAAAGAGGAGGGGCTAAATTGATCAGGAGGCTGTAGTGGATTAGAGAAACTAAAAATGATGGGGGAAGAGAAAATGAAGTAGGATCTTGAATTGAGAAACAAATGATGTAATTAAATAGAAGGAAACAAATATATGCTATTTCCCATGTGTTTGTGAACTGTTTTTTAACAAACCATTTTCTAAATAAAAGTTATTAAGTCATAGTCTACAAAAGCATGTTGTAAGAAAAAGAGTACATGTCGAAAGCTATGCGAAAATTCTAAAGTGACATTTGAAGAGCTGATGTGTTCATTGGATCTTTCCAGTTTGTTCGAGAGAGAACGATTCCTGGTTTCCAAATGATAAGCCAGTCTAAAAACAAAGAAAAATGCTAAATTTCTCAAATAATTAGCACAGCACTCACCCCACATCACAAGCTGCAAGTCTTTCATCTCTATTTATTTTCTCTCAATGTATTGAACGTTGATTTGTCTACAGCCCTGGACACTGCAAGTAGGAAATAAACATTTCTAATGGATCAGCCGCAATGTTTCTTCCTTTGTCTGTCAGAGAGAAATGATAAAAAATCCTTTTATCACTCTACAAGTTGTTAATGTTCTACCTCGGGACCTCTTCATCTGTAATAAACATCTTAAGGAAATATGCAGCCCTTGGGAAAGGTCACTTAATTTCCTAGCGGCCTCCCATAAGTAATGGATTTTATTGCATGCAGGTGCCTGGGCACAATAGCAGAGCTCGCTAATAAACGTCAAGAGGGGAGCAGGTACCACCTACCTCAGGATGGCGAATGTGCACCTGTTTAACGGCCCAGAGTCCATAGATACATTTATGCAAAAAATAATTTTTTTCTGTATATTTTGTTTAAAAATTTTTTTTCTTTTTTTTCTTTTTTATCTAAACCAAAAAAGTTACACCTAGGGATTAACATTGAGTTAAATTCATTAAATAATATGTTGATGTTAATTATATGCTGTGCTTTTGCGTTCTACGCTTTTGTTTTGCAATGTGTGTTGTTCAGAATTGTACAAATGTTTTATAAGCTTTACTCCTAAACTTTGTTCCATAACACTGAGTGATCCTATGGCTGTAGTTCTAGTATGGTCTAAATACTACAGTAAAATAATTTTCCCAAACCGATCCTGGTAACTTTCATGAACTAATTTCCTTACTGCCCACGTAACTGTTCCTTTAACTTCTATCACGGGTCCCAAATTACCTTTCATTGACTCAAGATCACATGTAACATTTTTAAACTTCAACAGGAAAAAAATACAGCCACCTGTTATTGTACTTTAGTGCTATTTGTTGGTGCATTATTATCTTTAATGGCAAATAAAAAACCAGTTTAACACATTACATATTTTTGTATTATTTTTTTTTGTCCATTTACATCATATAACCACAGGAAATATATATATATATAAAAATATATATATATCACCAGTGGAAAAATAATTTAACCTCTATTTGTATCTTGCAGGTATTTCAGAATTTACAAGGCCAGTAAAATGGGATCCATGTGCCCAGAATATTGCTTTTCCAAAGACCATATGACACAGTCATAGTTAAAAATGATCAAAATGGCCGTCCTTTGGCTACTCTTACCACAGGCTTCAAAAGAGAAATTATAGTGGAAATTATTTTAAAGAATTACGTCACAATGTAAATTGTTGGAAAAACTGTTAACTATGTGAAATCTTTTTTATTCTGTTGCAAATATATAATTTAAAATTGTATATTTATGTTTTAATGCCTTTTTGGACACAATTACATACAGTATTTTGAAGACATTTAATTGACATGAATTATATTGTAATATATAATTTCTTGGATGTGATAGTGCTTTGATAATAACCTATTTAAAAATGAATGTTTATAGAATTGTCTACTAAGCAGTAGATTTTAGACATGCAATTATTTCTGTAGTTCACCCAATTTTTTTCTACAAATGTTTGCCCAATATCCTCAGCTATATATTGACATTATATGTATTAAAAATATACAAAGAAACATAGCCACTGATTTTAAGAAAAATATATGTCCCAACATGTTTATTTTTTGTATATGAACAAAGGGGAATTAAAAAACACATTTTGACATAATATTTTAAATATTTTCATTAACGTCTGGTGAAATGTATATATATATTTTTAAAAATCAGTTGTTTTGTAGGTTTCTGTATTTTTAATTCTTATAATACCCATATGAGGTGAAGGTGTGGGCATGGGTACCCCATATGGTTCAACAATTGTAAAATAAAACTCTCACAGCTCCACACAAATCCTTTTGTTTTACTATATAACTCCTCCCAATCAAACCCCCCATGGCTCTATTGAAATGCACCATATTTTATAAGCCCATATAACAGTCAGATGTTACTTTGTTTTGTTTTTTTTAAATTTAATTCCAAACGTCCGATTCTACAAAATAAAATCATAAAGCATTATTTTTAGTGTTGTAACATACCAATTTACACAAGCACGGTGGAAGTCCAATAATTCTAAAAGGCAAATTAAAGAAAATATTGACTGACATTTTGCAATGGTTAAACTAAAATGCGATTGAATTATGAAATATCTCAATTGGAATTCAACCATATACTTTTTTAACATGGACACAATGAAAAAAAATAAACAATGGTAATTGTCTTTATAAAGTTGAATGCCGGAAATAAACAAACAAACAATATATAAACACTGGTTAAAATATGTATTTGATATGTTCATGTTGTCTACTTTTACCAATAGTATTCTCTTTTAATTTAAGAAAAGTTAAAATTTTAAAAAAATACCCTAGAAGGTCAAATCTGGTGAATGCATAGAAATACATTGCTATATATTATTAAGTTTATAGTAGGCATGAAGTAAATATGAATATATTAGGCCAACTTTCCGTTTACTATAAATCAAATATAACCAGTTTAATATTTACATTTACAAGTAATTGTTAACTTTTTTTTAGGTTGATGGTTGAATTCAAAAGGGGTGAGAACATCATTATCATTACAACTAATCTTCCAACTGAGATCTGTTTTACAGAAACGGCAACAAATATTTTTACTGTGCCTTTTACTAACTCCTTTGATAGCAGTGGATTCTACACTGTGAACTTTAATATCGATTTGACAGCTAAATGATTCACATTATGTCATTTCTCAAGAGACAAGAAAATCCGTTGTGCAGGGCTCTTCTCACTTTTTTTGTCTAATTTGTTATATCCGCCAAATGTTGTTAATATTTGTTGTATATTATGTTTACCCCATTGTACAGCACTGCAGTATGTGGCTCTTTAGAAATAAAATTCTATTAAAAATAATTTATCTTTTTATCTTTTAATAATAAATATATTAAATAGCCAGAAAGCAAAATAAATAAAAATAAATGCTATTCAATATTATTTAATGATGTACAATTATATTAATCATATGTTTTTTGATATTAAGCTTGTTCACATGTTAATAAATATTTAATGTTTTATTAGTATTAAAAATGTAAACAAAAAATATATATTCTGTGTTTTGTGCACTACGTCCTCTGTATCCATCAACAATTGGATTTGTTCTAGCATTTTTGCAATATTATAGAGATGCATTATGTTTTCTTGTATATATATAAATATATATATATATATACATATATATATATATATATGTATATAAACATATATATGTATTTATTAATAGAAAATATATAATAAATACATAAATAAATGGTAGATACACTGTGCTCATTGATGAATGCAATTAGACAAATTTGGTATCATCTTATTTGCTACTAATTTAGTATTTAATGTCTAATTGGGCGCAGTTTTTGAAGTTTCTCTCTAAACCATTTTGTATATTATTATATTATATTATTATAAAATAACATGTCAAAAATAAACATTTCTTACTGTAATTTCTTTTTTTAACTCTGCGGATGACCTGGTGCTCTATTTATATTCTATTTTAACATTCCCATTTCAAATTGTTTTAACATATTCAGAAAATAAAGTATTATTCAATAGTGTGATATTACATCACATAATATATTCCTTAGTCCAATATAAAGTAACACACTAAGACATTGTTGGAGATTTTTTTTAGGCAAAAAAAAAAACTCTCAATACAAAGTAGTAAAATATAAATTTTGTTGTTTCTTGAAAAATGAGATACATATGAACTATATTTGTACGTGTTACATATGTATGATTTATCGTTTTTTTATGGAGTGGTTCTTTCCAAATCTGGAATAAAAAATAAAACATTAAGTATATGTACTCCAATATTTTTTATTAGTGATATAAGTGCTATTGCAATCCAGAAGACTATTCTCTTCAAAAAAATCTTCCTAATGAATCTACAAACATGTGCTTAAAAAAAAAACCACTATATGAAACAGTTCAGTATGAGAAGGATTCGTTGGTATGTAACCATTGTAGCCACGTGACTTGTGTCACTATGAAGTCACACATGAACTATGAACTAGTGTAAGATATTAGATTCTTCTATTTAATTTTTGCTTTAAAGATTTGTTGTGCATTCTCTTCCTCTTTCTCAAACTTCAAGTATATTTCCTACATCAAAGAGACCAACCTGTTTGGTTAAGATAGCTTCATACTGATCCTCATCTTCCCAGTCTTCAGGCATTTCCCACCCCAGAATCCTCCTGGCTTGACCAATGTACGGAGTCAAAGAAATTCTTTGTACCATGTCGTTTTTTCTCATCATTCTTGTGGACCGATATTCAGTTGTTTGAAAATACTAAGGTTTCTAGACCCATGAATGGATTTCGATGCAATTTGGCAATAGGAAAACAATTTAAAATTGCAACATTTTCTGCCTAATTGAATTTTGAATATGTGAAATAAATGGATGTAGCCTTCATCAATAATTTAGAGACACGTTTTCTGCTTCCTAGTCGCTCTAACAAACCTGGAATTGTCAAGACTTGTCCCTCATAGATAACAGCAGGAAGCCTATATAATAGCCTATACGCTTATACGCTTAACCCATTTGCTGCCGTGTAGAATGAAAATGTATCGCTCCCTTCTGGATGCAGAGGGGTTAATGTCCTTCATAAACTGCGGTTAATTAGGAAAACTAATTTCCATGAAATCTTGAAAGAGGTAACCAAAAATCTAGAAGTGCTTTGATCTTTACAGAAACTAAAATCTGTGACACACTCTTCACTTTTTGTAAACTGGCCTGCATTAAATAAATAAAAAAAAATATATATATATATAAATAAAGGACTTCAGCAGCACCTTCCTACACCCCCGGCCAATTATCTTAACTCGTTTCACATGGTCAGAGGCAATTTTGGAGAGATTAGTGGGGAAAGGGATGAACTGACAAAATGAGTAAGAATGTAATTTGCCAATAAGTCACAAAAGTAATTGCCGTTACTCAAACTGCTTTTTGGCTTCTCACTCTCATATCCATGAGTTTGTGCGCATAAGTGTATACATATAGGTGTATAAGTATACATATAATAAATATAGGCTTGGAATTTCTGTGAAGTTTTTTTGATTAGACTAATTGGCTAATATTGGGGAGCAATCTGTATGAAGATTAATGCCAAAGTCTGTTTGTAATTTCGGCACAAATTGCACTGACTTCCTTTTCTGTTGCCCTCCAGAAGCTAAGGGCTACTGAGAGTTTAAGAGCAAGACAAGGGCAGGGGGAGGTGGGGGAGGCAGTCTTTTATTGGTTTGATTATCTGCTGGCAGAACACCCTACCTAGTCTGGTTAGTAAATAGTCTGCTATGCTGGCATGCACCATCTGTGTGTAGAGGTTGTGTTCAATGCATTAATTCACAGTAAGTAGGGCACCATCCTCACAAACTTAGGAAAACTCAGTTGTAGATAGGTACGCCACTTTTTTTTTTAGAAAAAATACCGGCTTTGATATTGCCTCCATAGGATTAACATTAGCCTTTTTTTTAAACTAGCCTGCCGGTAAATATTAGCTGGTTAGTCTAGTTCGGGAACAAATAAATCTATTTATATTTAATCTGCAGTTTGTAGTCTTTATTAGACTGAATTCAGCAGTGAGGTATGATTTTTTTTAAAGTGTTGATGAAAAATAATAAGTAAGTAATAATTAAGTATGTCTTAGTATGTTTTAATTTCTATAAATGGTATTTTTTGAATATGGGCCGTGGATTACATATACTTGTTGTAAAGATATTTGTTTCTCAAGGTAAAATGTAATATTTATTTTCCTTTATTATATAGATTTAAAAGTAGGTGCTATTCAATACCAACACTCACAAAAACTTGTACCATTTTTATATACAGTGTAAGCTAAGACAATAAACAGCAGGTACAGCAAACAACAGTGGATGCCTGTGTTAAACTCTGTAAGCCCAACTGATTTGACATTATTACATATTTTTTCTTGGTAGCACTGTCTAAGTATGTTAATAGATGTATAGGAGGTTATGCAATGTATAAAGGTAATATCTGTGGTAGAGTACAGATAAAAGTTATCAAATCAACAGGAAGAATCCATTTGTTGCCATGGTAACTGGACCACTTTTAGAACTCTGCCTCACAAGTGACCTCTAAACATAACCCCCATAATCTCCTGGCTGTCACATCTACATTTAATAGGCAAAAATGGAATCCTCCAGTTTGATTTATGCTAAACAACACCTTTTACTGAGGATGTCATGACAAATGCAATCTCTGAATGCTTAGCATCATGTCTTAAAAGGCAAACTCTGCCTACATCCAATTTGTAGTCAGTAGAAGGCCTAGGTAGGTTTGAAAGGGTTTTTGGAGCACATTTAACATTCAGGCACAGGTAGGGCTTCCACCCAGCCGGTATTATACCGTCATGCCGGTAAAAAATTGGGTTGGTGCCCAGGGCCGGTGCAAGGATTTTCGTCTACACAGGCGAAGGTGCATTTTGGTGCCCCCCTGCTCTGATCCGCCACGCCTCCCACACCATTAAGCCTCCTTACATTATATATATATATATATATATATATATATATATATATATGAATAATGTATAGTGTAGAAAATAAATACATCTAAATATTCAACTCGCATGCTCTAAATGTGTCACACACTGAAACCCTTAAACACAAAGACACCCTTGCAGTCACACACACAGACACCCTTACCACTTACACACACACACAGTTACACCAATTCACACATAACCTGAGACACACTATTTTGCCACTCAATATGCCAGTATTTAGCCCAGGGGTCCTTAAACTTTTTAAACAGGGGGCCAGTTCACTGTCCCTCAGACCGTTGGAGGGCCGGACTATAGTAAAAACAAAAACTATGAACAAATTCCTATGCACACTGCATATATCTTATTTTGAAGTGAAGAAACAAAATGGGAACAAATACAATATTTAAAATGAAGTAAAGTTAAATCAACAAACTTACCAGTATTTCAATGGGAATATTATGCCAGTCAGAGCCCAGTAATATTATGCCAGTCAGATGCCCAGGAATATTATGCCATTCAGATGCCCAGGAACATTATGCCATTCAGATGCCCAGGAATATTATGCCAGTCAGATGCCCAGGAATATTATGCCAGTCAGATGCCCAGGAATATTATGCCAGTCAGAGCCCAGGAATATTATGCCAGTCAGATGCCCAGGAATATTATGCCATTCAGATGCCCAGGAATATGCCATTCAGATGCCCAGGAATATTATGCCATTCAGATGCCCAGGAATATTATGCCATTCAGATGCCCAGGAATATTATGCCATTCAGATGCCCAGGAACAGAGGCGGCTCTCTAATTAGGCGAGTTAGGCAGCCGCCTAAGGCCTCGCACTCACGGGGGCCTCGCGGCTGCCTAACTCACCTTATTACCTTTGATGTATCAGGGAGCTTAACGCTGCCGTTAAGCTCCCTGTTACACTAACCTGGGACGTTTCCTCCGTGCATCTTCTCTCATGCACGGAGGAAGGAAGTTCCGGTTTTTTTTTTTTTTTTTTTTTTTTTTTAAACTTTATTGAACCCGGGCAGCTTCAATAAAGTTTAAAAAAAAAAAAAACGCGACTGGAACTTCCTTCCTCCATGCAGGAGGGAAGATGCACGGAGGAAAACAACGGAGAGCAGCATGGAGGTAAGTACTAGGGAAGGGGGGAGGAAGGTGGTACAAACGAGCAAAGACTTGGCACAGTGTGGGGGCAAAATCCTGGCATATTGAGAGGCAAAATCCTGGCATATTGAGAGGCAAAATTCTGGCATTGTGAGGGGCAAAATTCTGGCATACAGTGGCAAAATCCTGGCATTGTGAGAGGCTAAATCCTGGCATTGTGAGAGGCTAAATCCTGGCATTGTGAGGGGCAAAATAGTGGCATTATGAGGGGCAATATCCTGGCATATTGAGGGGCAAAATCCTGGCATATTGAGGGGCAAAATCCTGGCATATTGAGGGGCAAAATCCTGGCATATTGAGGGGCAAAATTGTGGCATAATGAGGGGCAAAATTGTGGCATAATGAGGGGCAAAATTGTGGCATATTGAGGGGCAAAATCCTGGCATAGAGTGACAAAATCCTGGCAAATTGAGGGGCAAGATCCTGGCATAGAGTGGCAAAATCCTGGCAAATTGTGGGGCACAATCCTGGCATAGAGTGGCAAAATCCTGGCATATTGAGGGGCAAAATCCTGGCAGATTGAGGGGCACAATCCTGGCATATTGGAGGGGGTAAATCCTGGCATATTGGAGGGGGTAAATCCTGGCATATTGGAGGGGGTAAATCCTGGCATATTGAGGGGGTAAATCCTGGCATATTGAGGGGGTAAATCCTGGCAGATTGAGGGGCACAATCCTGGCATATTGGAGGGGGTAAATCCTGGCATATTGGAGGGGGTAAATCCTGGCATATTGAGGGGGTAAATCCTGGCATATTGAGGGGGTAAATCCTGGCATATTGAGGGGGTAAATCCTGGCATATTAAATGGCTAAATCCTGGCATATTGAGTGGCAAAATTCTGGCATTTTGAATGGCTAAATCACAGTGCATCCGGTGCTGTGAGGAAGAACAAAGTGCCAATCTTCTAGCACAACGTGGTCTGTGAGACCACTTTCAACATTGAGCACCTTTCCTTCTGGCTGAGTGTTTCTCTTAGTGTGTGATTGTGTGCTTTCTGAGTGTGTCTGTGAGTCAGTGTGTGCTGGCTGAGTGTATCTGTGAGTGTGTGCAGGCTGAGTGTGATTGTGTGCTGACTGAGTGTGTCTGTGAGTCAGTGTGTGCACACTGAGTGTGTCTGTGAATGACTGTGTGATATGTGTTAGTGTTCACATTTAGGACACAGCAATAACAATGTGAGTTAGTCAGCTGAACACAATTTTATCTATACCAAATGTTTATAGATGTTTGTAGAATAATTATGAGACAAATAAAATTCTAGGAGCTGTTCATTTCTAGAAGCTGGGATTTGAGTCTGATCTTGAAATATGCTATTTCTACAGTTCATTTTTATTATCACTTGCATATATTTTATTTAATAATGTGTGTCCGTGAGGGCCTCATGTTCGACTTTCGCCTAAGGCCTCACAAAGTCTAGAGCCGCCACTGCCCAGGAATATTATGCCATTCAGATGCCCAGGAATATTATGCCAGTCAGAGCCCAGTAATATTATGCCAGTCAGAGCCCAGGAATAGTGTGCCAGTCAGATGCCCAGGAATATTATGCCAGTCAGAGCCCAGTAATATTATGCCAGTCAGAGCCCAGGAATAGTGTGCCAGTCAGATGCCCAGTAATATTATGCCATTCAGATGCCCAGGAATATTATGCCAGTCAGATGCCCAGGAATATGCCATTCAGATGCCCAGGAATATGCCATTCAGATGCCCAGGAATATTATGCCATTCAGATGCCCAGGAACATTATGCCAGTCAGAGCCCAGTAATATTATGCCAGTCAGAGCCCAGGAATAGTGGGCCAGTCAGATGCCCAGGAATATGATGCCAGATTCCCAGGAATATTATGCCAGTTAGATGCCCAGGAATATTATGCCAGTCAGATTCCCAGGAATATTATGCCAGTTAGATGCCCAGGAATATTATGCCAGTCAGATTCCCAGGAATATTATGCCAGTTAGATGCCCAGGAATATTATGCCAGTCAGATTCCCAGGAATATTATGCCATTCAGATGCCCAGGAATATTATGCCAGTTAGATGCCCAGGAATATTATGCCAGTTAGATGCCCAGGAATATTATGCCAGTTAGATGCCCAGGAATATTATGCCAGTCAGATTCCCAGGAATATTATGCCAGTTAGATGCCCAGGAATATGATGCCAGTCAGATGCCCAGGAATATTGTGCCAGTCAGATGCCCAGGAATATTATGCCATTCAGATTCCCAGGAATATTATGCCAGTTAGATGCCCAGGAATATTATGCCAGTTAGATGCCCAGGAATATTATGCCAGTCAGATTCCCAGGAATATTATGCCAGTTAGATGCCCAGGAATATTATGCCAGTCAGATTCCCAGGAATATTATGCCATTCAGATGCCCAGGAATATTATGCCAGTTAGATGCCCAGGAATATTATGCCAGTTAGATGCCCAGGAATATTATGCCAGTCAGATTCCCAGGAATATTATGCCAGTTAGATGCCCAGGAATATTATGCCAGTTAGATGCCCAGGAATATTATGCCAGTCAGATTCCCAGGAATATTATGCCAGTCAGATGCCCTGGAATATGATGCCAGTCAGATGCCCAGGAATATTATGCCAGTCAGATTCCCAGGAATATTATGCCAGTTAGATGCCCAGGAATATTATGCCAGTTAGATGCCCAGGAATATTATGCCAGTTAGATGCCCAGGAATATTATGCCAGTTAGATGCCCAGGAATATTATGCCAGTCAGATTCCCAGGAATATTATGCCAGTTAGATGCCCAGGAATATTATGCCAGTCAGATTCCTAGGAATATTATGTCATTCAGATGCCCAGGAATATTATGCCAGTTAGATGCCCAGGAATATTATGCCAGTTAGATGCCCAGGAATATTATGCCAGTTAGATGCCCAGGAATATTATGCCAGTTAGATGCCCAGGAATATTATGCCAGTCAGATTCCCAGGAATATTATGCCAGTCAGATTCCCAGGAATATTATGCCAGTTAGATGCCCAGGAATATTATGCCAGTCAGATTCCCAGGAATATTATGCCAGTCAGATGCCCTGGAATATGATGCCAGTCAGATGGCCAGGAATATTATGCCAGTTAGATGCCCAGGAATATTATGCCAGTCAGATTCCCAGGAATATTATGCCAGTTAGATGCCCAGGAATATTATGCCAGTCAGATTCCCAGGAATATTATGCCAGTCAGATGCCCTGGAATATGATGCCAGTCAGATGCCCAGGAATATTGTGCCAGTCAGAGCCCAAGAATATTATGCCATTCAGATGCCCAGGAATTGCTCATTAAACCTCCCTCCTCCCCCCTTACCCAGACCCCAGTACTTACCTCCATGCTGCTGTTCATGTCCGTGGCTGAGAGGGAAGCGCTGTGAGCTCCCCTCAGGCCGTGCGCATTCAATAAAGTGTGTTGAAAAAAAAAGTTTCAACACACTTTATTGAATGCGCACTGCCTGAGGGGAACGCACAGCGCTTCCCTCTCAGTCACGGACATGAACAGCAGCATGGAGGTAAGTACTGGGGTCTGGGGGAGCGGGCGATTTTCCCGCCCCCCCATTGGTGCGCCCTAAGGCAGCCGCCTGTGCTGCCTTACGGTAGCGCCGGCCCTGTTGGTGCCAATGTTAAGGCTATGCAGACACCAGCAAGGCCATTTTTGTAGAAAGGGTGGCAACCCTATGCACAGGTAGACCCTATGTCACAATGTATCGAAACAGTATTGGACTCATTTGGACATTTAGGGTCACATTAGTGATTTTATATTATGGTTTACATTATTTTCGTCCATTACGTTTACTTCATTGTATTTACAGGAATCGTCCACCCAAGATTTAATGGAAAATCAACTCAATTATAGGTTGATTCATGTTAAATGGCGTATGTATAAAATATAAATATTATATCCAGTAGTTGTGGCCCAGCTTTGACAGAGGAATGCCAGGTCACTATAGAAGCATATTATTATTATTATTATTATTATAGAATGTGTCTCGCCACCACTTCCTTCACAGCTCTGATCCCATCCTGTTTATCCTTCCAATTATTTAGGGTTAGACCTGCCCCTTTTTTCCAGCTATTCCGGACCAGGGCAGTATCATTCCCGCCAACCCTTGAACAGGTGAATCAATATTTCCAAGCTTGTTGATGTCACAGGTTTAATGAATGACATCATATGTGGAGAGTTTAGTATGAGCACATCATGCACTTTAAAAATATACTGGCCTTGCAATAGACTTATATAAAATAAAAAAAACACCTACTTTTGTACTCTTATGAACATCCATTTGACGTTATATAAAAAATATGTATGATTTTAAGCGCCTAAGACTGAAATTTGGCAGCCCTTCGCAGCAGGCACCTGCTGAAATTCAGCAATACTTAGCGCTATATTGGGGCTGAAAAAAAATTGATTTGCTTTTTTTTTAAAAAACATTCCGTATTCTGTGGACATTTAAAAAAAAATAAAAACGTGTTGACTGTTAATTTAAAAATCTTGTGCAAAAAATAAGAGAGGACTGACATCTTTCACTTCCTGTTGATGCAATTAATGCATAACTTTGTTTTCCAAACATTTTTATTGCACTTCTCTACAGATTTCAAAATGCTATTCTAACTGGATACGTTATAGTTTTATGGTCAATTACAGGAGGCATGGGTTAATATGTTGCTCCCCTGAGTGTGCTACTCATCTCTTAAAATTCCTGGAGCTTTGGGGTTATGGGAGGGAGTGCCCTCCTGAGGAACCTTTGGGGTTAGAAGAGAAATTGGCCTCTGATGAATTCTCCACTGACAGGAATTATTGCCAACCTCCTGACCTCCAGTTTACTCTGCCAGATTAGCTGAGTGCTCCTAAGGGGAATCAGACCTGCCTCGTGCTGTTCCACCATATATGGTTTTTTTTTATATGTCCAGCTTCCCAGAATAGAATAACAGGAAAGATAGAAGCTTTCATATATACAAAGCTAATTTCCCCCAAATGCTGGAAGGATGCACTTTTGTCAAGAAGTGCAAGTTCCCCTCTTCATGGTAGTAGAGAGCAGAAAATTCTAATAAAGTGATTTTTAGGATTTTTTTGGTGTCTTAACAGAAGATGTATTTTCACATAATCAGTCTCGTGTTAAGTTAGAAGGACAGATCTGTGAGCATAGGTGGCAGTCAGAACTTTTGCAAAATATATGACCAAAAGTGTGACATGGGAACAGAGGAACCAGTACAAATAAGCAGCGGTGTATGTCCTCTAAGGTCTTTGTAGGGCTATGATGAGGTGGGATTAAGTCTTAGTGGCAGAGCCCACTTATTGCTGTGCCACTATCAGAGCAGTATCTAGCAATTCTAGCGCTAGAGACAAGAATAGGAAATTGTGCCCCCCCCCCCCCCACATTATAATGTCCCACAGTCATTTCATATTCTCCAAATAATACTGACCTCGCAGTAGTCCTCTGTAATGTCCACTGTCTTATTGACTGTCTCCAGTCCACTGCCCTCCAGTATGCCCACTGTACCACAGTTACCATCTTTACTCTAAAGCTCCTACCCCACCTCAGCTCCTTGTAGGTTGCCCTCTTGTTGCTCACAACACATTTTTATACGATTGCCCTTATCTTACTGTGCACCATTTTTCCTTTACCTTTTTTGTGCACACCTGCTGGGTGTTATAACCCTAGTGGAAGGAGCAGGAGGTCTGTACTCTCTGCTAGTCGAGTAGCAGAGATTACTTTTACACTGCTCCTTTATTCTATGTGCCCCTGGTCTGTATCACATGGTACTTATTGTGCTAGTAGTACAGAACCTATCTGAGCCCCCCATCTTGTCTGCTCAAGGCTAATGCCAGCCTCCTTACAGATCTGGTCATTAAAGGAAGGCTGGGACGCCAGGTATGAACTCCAAGAGTGCTTTTTTTTTAGGAGAAAGGAGCACTCACCATCAAACATGTAGCTTTCCTGTGGCAGTGAGCATGAGCAGTCTATCTGTGAAGAGTGAGTTGTGGAAACTAAATGTGACGAGGGCCTTCCTGCCCTTTGCTCCATGGGAGACACCAGATCCCTCACACAGAGCAGGTGGGGATTTGGCCATTGATAGAGCTGCAATCCTGACACTTTGTCAGTTTATTCAATCCCATGCATTGACGCCTCTCAGCATCATGTCCTATTTTGCTGCGGTTTAAACTATGGATACAGGTTTTGCATATACACTATATGGACACAAGTATTGGGACACCTGACCATTGCATCAACAGGGACTTTTATGACATTGCATTCTAAATACATAGACATTAATATGTAGTTTGTCCACTCTTTACAGCTATTAAGGCTTCCACTCTTCTGGAAATTCTTTCCACAAGATTTTGGAATTACAGTTCATGGCAAAGGTGTTCAGTGGGGTTGAGGGTCAGAGCTCTGTGCGGGCCAGTCAAGTTCTTCAACATCAAAATAATCCAACTATATCTTCATGGACCTTGCTCTTTTGTACTAGGGCACAGTCATGCTGTGAAAAGTGGACTAGCCCAATCCCCAAATACAGCCCCATAGCATTATCCCTCCGTTAACAAACTTTACATTTGGCACAATGAAATCAGGCAGGTCATGTTCTCCTGGCATCTTCAAAACCCAGACTCGCCCATCAGACTGCCAAACAGTGAAGACGCTACAGAACACGTTTGGAACTTTTCAGTTTTAGAATCAGCAGATCATTGGCGACACCTCTGCATTCAGTGACCCCGCTCTGTGAATTTATGTGGTCTTCCGCTTCATGGCAGGTTGCTGCTGTTCCTAAATGCTTCCACTTTCCAATAATACCACTTACAGTTGACTGTGGGATATCTAACACGGATTAGGTTTCATAAACTGACAGGTGGCATCCCATTACAGTACCATGCTTGAATTCACTGAGCTCTTCAGAATGACCCATTTCCCCCCCCCACAAATATTTGTAAGTGCATTTCTAGGTGCTTGATTTTATGCACCCAGGGCCGGCCTTAAGTATTCTGCTGTCCCCACCCCCCTACCCTCATGTCTGTCTGTCTCCTCTCCCTCCTCATGTATGTCTCTCTCCCTTCCCATGTTTGTCCCTTTCCTTTTCCTTGCCATGTCTGTCTCTCATCCTACCCCATATCTGTTATCTCTTTCCTTCTCCTTCCCATATCTCTTTCTCTCTCCTTCCCCATCTCTCTTTCCCTCCCCTTCCCCTGCCCATATCTCTTTCCCTCTCCTTCCCTTCCCCATATCTGCTCTCTCTTCCCCCTCCACCCCCATACCTGCTCTCTCATTTTTCACCTAGTTAGAGCAGGGATCTCTGCTATGTGTTGCTAAATCAGATGAATTCTTACCTCACAGTAAGTTCTGTCCAGGTCTGTCTATGTCCTTCATTTATTCCCAGGCTGGAGCGGGGTGCGAGCCTTTTGGAAAAGGAGTATAATTTAACTTACTAATTGAGTTATGGGCTATGAAACAGCTTTACAAAATGATTAAAGTTTCCCTGGGGACATCACCAATGGCCTTTGTGACATCATGAATGTTTATGACATCACCATCAACAGGCCAGTTACTGTTAAATACTAAAGCCTATCAGTAAGAGCTATTTACAGAGCTGGCTCCACAACACCACTCTTCATCTATATGATGTTTGTGGCTACGATTTATTTGGTATTTCTAAAGCTGCGGGACAGAAAATTGTACAGAAAAGGATATAAAACATATTGGTCCGAGTGAGTAATCTATTCCATGCACCTTTATTTCTTAAGTTGCTGATAAATGATTGCAAGAGAAGTATTTTTTTTCTGCATTTAATGTCATTATCTAGAAAATTAACTTATCACAGTTATCCATTACTAACAGTGTGTGTATAATGCAGCCTTTTGTAGATTAATTTTAACATCTCCTCTCTAGAGTATAGCCAAAACCCCAAATAACTGTTGAAGTGCAGCTATTTCCATTCGGTTTCCATTGTGTTGTTTGTTTTTCTCTTGTTCATTGTTTATCTGAAACAAATGATACTTCTGCCTCAGGACATGGCTTTTACAATAAGCTACTTCAAATTAATATTCCTGGCATCCGAAATAAGAAATAGAAACCAAATAAATTAGTGTGTGTCAATGTAACTATTTTTTTTTTTGAAGAATTAAGACTTTTAGTGATTGTAGTTTGAATTTTTGTCAAATATTTTTTATCTTTAGTACATATTTCGGAATTTTGTTTGTGATAACTCTGTGCCTACCCATCCTACCCCAAAATGTCTACTGCCTTGCCATCCACTTTCCATGGAGGCACTAGGGGGGGAAAAGCACACTCAAGTCTGGAATCAGATACCTTATCAAAACTTGCTCTCCTTTAATTGGTATGTTCAATTAGAAGATTTGGTTTACAATTTACAATCATGTATTTTGCCAACTAGAAATGTTCATCTCACCTCAACTCACCTGCTATTCACTTCAACTCACCTGCTATTCACTTCAACTCACCTGCAATTCACCTCAACTCACCTTTACTCTTGTTTGGCCCAGGGAAAAAGGGCAAACATCCCCCTCTCCCCCAATGGCACCAATAAAAATAAAACAGAAAAAAATGACCCCTCTAAAACTTGTCCATTCTCCGCTGAAATCTCAGGCCGTTAGGAAGCTTTATTTCTTAAGTTGCTGATAACTGATTCCAAGTGAAGTATTTTTTTATACATTTTATATATAGAAAACTAACGTGTCAAAGTCATCAATTACTAACAGTGTGTACAAAGCAATCTTTTAAAGATTTTTTTTTTTTAATATTAATAGCAATTTGTATTCCTTTCTATGAAGAATGAGATGGGAGCTGTACATTGTTGAAGGGGATTGAGCCAGAAGGCGACTTTCTCTTAAGGGATCTCCGAGTTTCGGACCACTTTGGATCACATGGGGGATCTGAATAATCCTTCAAGTATTGCTATATTTGCGTTGATATTTGCTGATGCAGGTTTTTTTTCACTATTGTTTATCCACTATGTATTAACACTATTCACAGAATGAACCTACATTCCCCCCAAAAATGTTTAATCTTTCTTTCCATCATGCAATGTGGTTTATTTGCTATGCGTGAGCTGGTCTGGTCTCTCGCCTACTTTACTCGGATAGCTGGGAAGTCATGTGACACCTGGTGCTCTGACTCCAAAGTGCACAACATGAGGTGTTGGAGCAGCAGTCTATTTACATAC
Source organism: Pelodytes ibericus (assembly GCA_036172795.1). Lineage (NCBI taxonomy): Eukaryota > Metazoa > Chordata > Amphibia > Anura > Pelodytidae > Pelodytes > Pelodytes ibericus. The sequence continues at coordinate 77,968,767 of CM069864.1, read as the reverse complement.
TTTACCCCTTGTGTTACAATTATCTGCAGTGCCCCTTCATTTGAAGGCTTATTTTAAAGAGGGACTAAATCTCCTCATTTTATTATCTATTCAAATTCACTTCTCCCTATTTAAACAGAAATGGTGTAGGGGGAGTGCTGGCACAACCTAGACGTACGGATAGCATGTGGCACTATTAAATCCTAGACCTTTTTTCTGGAGTTGGCACTACACATTAGCACTATTTCAGCCTTGCCACAATTTATACAAAACTCTAAACACTTGGCAAGTCCTTCACAGCCTGAGCAACAATTTCTACAAACGACCCCGCAAGACATCTGCCCCAAAACACCTTTGAATCTAAGACATCTCTATTGTCCCATGGCCAGTTTTGTCAAACACACATTAGCACTCACTGGCAAGCCGTCAGAGATCACAGGATAAAAACAGAAACACCAAAGGATTAATACCTTCTGCAACGCTTGCTCACAGATTCCCAAATGCCCTCATGTGGTTATATCTGAAAGGGCAGGTAAAAAGCAACAACATATACCTATAGACGCACATATACATATATTAGCCTATATTAAATGACATGAGGTTCATTGGTCTTAGTTAAATGACCACATTATCTAATGATAATTGTAACATAATTATCTAGTTCTTAGCTAGTATTTAAGTTTCGGGAAATTCCTGCAATACTAATTTTGGAGAGCGGAAACACAATGAAGTTATTGAGGATGAAGGTTGTGCTCAGGCGCCCTCTAGTGATGACATCCATAAACTACTTGTTTAAAGAGTTTTTTTTTTTTTTTTAACTCTAATAATTTTCACAGGAGCAAAATATTTAGCCAGGATGGGTACATTAGGATATTTTCTAATTTTCAAGTACGTTCTGGGGATGTTCCAACTGCCCAATGTGGAAGGGATGCTGCAATGCAGATCAGTCCATACCCTTTACATAAATGCTGTTTTTATCCATCTTTAGAGTGATTGTCCCATCCCTCCTACAATAACTTCCCTGTTCTTCAGCAATAGTAGGGAACACCTGGTTGTCCATCTTCTCCACTGATGCCCTTGCATTGCCCATCCGCCTTATGACAACAAACATGAAGCTGTATGCAGTAGTATGTACAGATTCCACATAATAGGGAAATGTCACATTACATTAACATGTATTTATATAGCGCTAAGTATAGAGCATACATGGGGACTACATACTAAGTGATACGAACAAGAACAGACTGATACATGAGTTAGAGAGTCCTCCTCGCAAGATTACAATATAGAGGAACAGACTGATACATGAGTTAGAGAGCCCTGCTCACAACCTTACAATCTAGAGGAACAGACTGATACATGAGTTAGAGAGCCCTGCTCACAACCTTACAATCTATAGGAACAGACTGATACATGAGTTAGAGAGCCCTGCTCACAACCTTACAATCTATAGGAACAGACTGATACATGAGTTAGAGAGCCCTGCTCACAACCTTACAATCTAGAGGAACAGACTGATACATGAGTTAGAGAGCCCTGCTCACAACCTTACAATCTAGAGGAACAGACTGATACATGAGTTAGAGATCCCTGCTCACAACCTTACAATCTAGAGGAACAGACTGATACATGAGTTAGAAAGCCCTGCTCACAACCTTACAATCTAGAGGAACAGACTGATACATGAGTTAGAGAGCCCTGCTCACAACCTTACAATCTATAGGAACAGACTGATACATGAGTTAGAGAGCCCTGCTCACAACCTTACAATCTAGAGGAACAGACTGATCCATGAGTTAGAGAGCCCTGCTCACAACCTTACAATCTAGAGGAACAGACTGATACATGAGTTAGAGAGCCCTGCTCACAACCTTACAATCTATAGGAACAGACTGATACATGAGTTAGAGAGCCCTCCTCGCAAGATTACAATCTAGAGGAACAGACTGATACATGAGTTAGAGAGCCCTGCTCACAACCTTACAATCTAGAGGAACAGACTGATACATGAGTTAGAGAGCCCTGCTCACAACCTTACAATCTAGAGGAACAGACTGATACATGAGTTAGAGAGCCCTGCTCGCGCAAGATTACAGTCTATAGGAACAGACTGATCCATGAGTTAGAGAGCCCTGCTCACAACCTTACAATCTAGAGGAACAGACTGATCCATGAGTTAGAGAGCCCTCCTCGCAAGATTACAGTGTATAGGAACAGACTGATCCATGAGTTAGAGAGCCCTGCTCGCAAGCTTACATCTATCCATAAATAATTTATAACCATAATCTTTTTTAACTGTTTTACTTGGAACCGAAATAAACTATTCAGTGTTGCACTCCTAAGATCTCTGCAAGGGACAGTTCCACCCAAAGTAAAAAAAAATACACACATTTCACATATAGTCGACCCATGTACAACATACACAATAAACCAGCAATGTACTGTTAACATGTGAAGTTTACAAAATAAATTAATGAGACCATCTATCTTAAATGTTTTCTATATCCTATCCCACGGAGAAAACAAGAGATGGAATTTTGGAGTTCCCATGGAAAATCATCTCTATAAGCCCTCCGTATAGGATATCAGTGAACGTAGAGGCCTCTGTAAAATGATGTTTAATGTAAAACTACAGAACTCTAAATTGTTTTAAAGTAAAACAAATCCACACATTTGACATGTAGTCGACCCATGCACAACATACAGAAAATACACTAAGTGGATAAACGCGGAACTAAGTCAACAGTTTACATTTACCACCATTATTATAAAAATTGGAGACACATCAGACAAGAGAAGATCTAACTGTTGTACATAGCTGAATATGCGTTATACTCTGTAGATGAGACTATGTGTAAAAATGTTTTTTTAATCCATTTATTAGATATTGGCAGTTTATATTCCAAGTTCCTGTGTACAATTTAAATTGCTATGAGCGGCACCTTTCAATTTTATTTGGTATTAACCGATTTCATATATTTTCAGTTTGATCTAACACTCACATTTATCATGAGCATCTACTTTACGGTGAACATGTCGTTCCCAACTTTTATCAGTGGCTGGTCCCTTTAAGGGTGGCAGCATCCTTATAAGTTGGGCATTCCATTTATCTTCCCATGCTCAAAGTACCAGCTTCACTTTCCATATGATGACTTGCAAACTAAGAATGTTGCTCTCCTGTTACAAATGACCCACGATTGCGAAGCTTTTTTTTTTAAATAATTGGTGTAACAATTGATGGACAGTGGTTGATAGAAGAGACATAAGTCCCAGAAAAGGTGCTTGTCTCTCAAAGGGTTAAATTACTCTAAGGACATATTAATAGTTACAGTACGCCTGCAGTTTTGCAGCTTCCCAGTTACTGACGAGTTAACCTCACATGTGGCTGTAGTACACTTCACCCATCCTTTGGTATACAGGGATCTAAAGTGAAAACATGTGAATGGACTTAAAGAGTTTTCCTTAGTTTATCTTCCAGAAATCACAGTCTGGGGACAGATCTATCCTTGTTCTCTCAGAGTTAAATAGAGATTTCTCTGTATGTGTCTGTGTGATTCCCCACAGGACTCACTTGTAAATGTTTTTTTTCCTTCTTTCTCTTAACTAATAGATATCCTTAATAATCCCCCCCGACTTATCCCTTCTTCAACACTTACGCAGAAGGTTACAGGGAACAATTTCCCTCATCGAGGGTCATGGGAAGAAGACTGTATCCAAACATGTATTCTGTATTACAATAATATAGGTTCCCAGGGAGGTTTATACCTAATGTAAAGTCTTAGACAAAAACAAAATGTGCAGGGTATTGGGCGGGCTAGTCTTATTATATATCCCTAAAAATCTACATTGGTTAAAGAGCGGCATACCTTAAACAAACTCAGACTGTTAGGGATTGTCCCTAGTTCATTGTCTTTATCTCTCTACTCTACTGAACTAGGATTTGACCCAAGGTTTGAACTGGTATTTTAACACTCTATGTAGACAACATGACCGTCATTAACTGTATGGTTTATCTTTTGTGTGTCATAAAACTTCATCTGCAGAAGCATGGAGATAAAACTCTTCTACAAGAACTTTGGTTGGCTTCAAACGTATTGAGAAGTTGTAGGTTCAGATGGCACTATACAATAAGAAGTCTTCGAAGCAAGTCTCCTTGAAATTCTGACATGCATGAATGATGGCTGATGTAGTTTTACCCCAAAACTTATCGGAACTAAGTTTATTATTGAGAGCCTCAGTAGACTCGAAAGTGTTTCTGTCCCTGTATCTGTCATATTGTAGCTCTCATTAAATATTTAATACACTTTACGAACTGGAGTGCCAGCGCAATATTTTTCTTTGGAATCTTTTATTCATACATGTAGTGTTGGTGAGTGGCCGTTGGCTGAAGTACCCGGATGGCTCACATATGGAAAGGTAAAACTACCCAGTCAATAGAGCCGACTTCAGGAGCCAGGGTTTTTTCTCCTTTTTTTGTGGATTTTTCACTGCTACTCATTGGGAAAACACAAATAGCTCTTAGGTGCTGGAAGGAAGAGTAGATGCTTGACCAGTCGCTGGCGGGCCTAGATAAATCATTTGATGCATAGGCAATGAATATTACTAAACAAAAATTTTTATCCGCATGTTGCCACACATGACAAGAGAGCTTTGTTGGCACAATCCCAGAATAACCCAAACGTCGAAGATTCAGTGCTACCAGCACCTGTAAAAGGGTCACCTGTTTTGCAGGATAGTGCATGTTGATTAGGCAATCAAAAGGAGGATATATAACTAGGTCTCAAATGTTGGGGCCTGTTTCCTCCAGCAAGCCCTTTATAAATGAAACACATTAGTTCTTTGTGGGTTAATGAAGTGACTTGTGTCCTTGATATTCCATCAGGTGAACCCTGAAGGGGTCAGGGACAGATCTGCCCTCCCCTCCTCTTCCGCTCCACAACTGGTTCTCATTTTGGGAAAAAAAAAAACTAAAAAAAACAGAGGTTACAAAAGCAGAGGGAGCAAGAGAACGCCAGGAACCAAGCGATTAATTTACTAAGCCTTCTAAGGCCATTCTGTGCTTAGAAAACAGGGAAAGCAACATAAATCCATAACATTGGTGCAGGTCCTTACTTGTAATAACCAAGACTTCTGGGCTTGAATACCTTGAGGATCAAAAGATTTTTATTTGCATTAAGATACAGATTTGACAAAAAAATCCAGCAACAGATGAAATATAAACAAAGATAATAGTTACCAACAATTTATTCTATGAAAATTTAAATGTGATTTTTTTCCTCTCTGATTAAGCTAAACTAATAATCAATCCATTTACCTGTAACGTGCTTTAGATCTAGTATGTTCCTATATTTTATAATTATATCTTTTATGTTTTTTATGGAAACATCATGTTTGAAAGTCTAAACACTCGTTGTTTTTTTTAACCCTTTCGTGACATGACCTCTTGACTTTTCTGGGGTGTTTGTGTTTAGCTGTATTTTTCTTATTTCTCACATACTGTACCCACACAAATTATATGTTGTTTTTCTCGCCATAAGAAGGGCATTCATTCGATACCATTATGTTCATCATATTTTATAATTTACTACAAAAAAATAATAAAATATGATGAAAAAATAAAATAAAAACACTTTTTATAACTTTGACCTAGTGACCCCAACCAAACCCTTAATTTAACCCTAACCCATCTAGTCTGCCCAATTTTCAAAATTATTTTATTAGTCCCCAGTTCCCTATCTTATATCTAGGATAGCCTTGTACCTATCCCATGCATGCTCAAACTCCTTCACTGTGTTTACCTCTACCACTTCCACGGGAAGGCTATTCCATACATCCACTACTCTCTCAGTAAAATAATGCTTCATGAAACTTTCCATTTAATACAAAAAAAACCCTAGTAATTATTTTAGAAATAAAAGGGTCCACCGATTTGAAAAAACATATTTTATTATCCACAAAAGTAATATGCATGTAAGCTACTTTGCAAATATTTGAAATTGTTTCTTAGCTAGCCTGATCAGAATGTATTCATCTGAGCAAGCCTGAGCATGAATAAACAGCAGGGGGAAAAGCATGCGAAGGAAATATGCGTACTCAACCACGAATATTTTATGTACTGTCAATTAAGGAAACATTTACTTATCTAATCCTGAATGTGCTAAATACAGTCTAAAGAATGCACTTCATCCTGACAAAATATATGTACGGAGTGGATTCACTTGTGAACTATAGTAAACTGACAACCAAAGCTCAAAAGATCAAGGGAGAAGAGCCGTGATGAATTATCCCACTATAAAACAGTGTGAATAGACTTCATATATGTTTCTGGGGGTCTCTATTAACTACAAAGTAAATTGTAGTGAATTGATGTCAGGCATTAGTAGCAGAGTTTGAAAAATTCCTAGCCCTGCCTTTATGTCCAACTCTTTCTGGCTATTAAAGGACAACTATTGGCAACAAATTAGGTTCTATTCTTTTGTATATTAAATGTTTATTATTAAATGGGAGCGATGACGTAGACACGTACTACGCTCGCGGAATGCTGGATCCGGAAGGAGGAGGTCCCTAGGAACATCGACGAAGCCAGTCCTGCATGCTCGAGGCGGACACACTGACTTACGGTGCCAAGTGTTAACGGAGTTGGAGAGAGCATTGAAATTTGCCCGCTGTTGTTGCTGTTGTGGGAGAGGAGAGAAGCCCGAAGCTACGGCCATAAAATCACTACCGGAGAACGCCGGGTCACACGACCGACTGTGGGGCAGTCCTTCGATAAGTACTATATATACCATCTTTTCTCTCTTAAAACATTGCTTGTTGCTGCACTATTTGACTGGCTGGGACAAAAAGCGGGAGGAGGAGGGGGGGAAGGAGAGGAGGAGGACAGAGGTGGAAGGAGAAACTATCCTCGTTCCCTACAGGTGGAATCCCGGCTTAAAGCTCCCGGAGCTCACTGCAGAGTGCCCCTCGGAAAAACTGTCTAGTTAACAGCATAAATAACTGTTGGTACTCACGGTCCCCTCTGTAACCCGGGAAATCCCGGGAAGGATAGAACAAGTAAGTGTTCTCGTTACCCTATATTGGGTTGGTAATAAGCCCTACAAAACATAATAAAATGGCCGGGAAAAGGACCAATGATAATAAGCATCTCACGAAAAGAGATAAAAAAGAAATAAAACCAGACAAAACTGAAAAACGTCTATCCTTCTTTTCACCACATGGCCAGAAAGAAGGGACAGAGAGAGTGGATCCGGAAGCACAAGAGGAATCCCTAGCAATATTAGAGCAGGACTCCCCCATTAAAGATCCTCTGAGTACAGAGTATAGTAAGGCCCAACAAGACTACCAGGATTTGGCTCTCAATGCCCAGTTTGAACGAATAAAAAATGAGATCCACTCAAACACCCAGGAGCTGAAGACAGATTTGCTTGCAATCTCCAGTAGGGTCAAGACAAATGAAGAAAAAATTGAAAATATAGAGAAACAGTCAAAAGATCAGCGGGTAGACATCCAAAAAGCTCTCCAAAAAGTAGATCTCATGGAACAAAAAATCGCAGATTTAGAGGACAGATCGAGGCGAAACAATCTAAGGATAAGAGGGGTCCCTGAATCAGTTGCTAACATAAATCTGGAAGACTACCTCTGGGACCTCTTTGCGAAACTGGGAGTCACAAGGGAAAAATATAGTACTCTCTGGGAACGGTGTCACAGGACCAATAAAGCATTAGGGCTACCACCAGATACCCCCAGGGATATCCTTATATGCTGTTCCTCCTTCAGAATAAAACAACAAATTCTAAAAGCCAAACACGAGACTACGCTACAAGAACCATACAATACGATAAATATCTTCATAGATCTCTCATACCATACGAGGGCTAAAAGACGTCTCTTCTCACCCTCACCAACAATCTTAAGGAAAAACAATATAAGATATCGCTGGGCAACTCCAGCAAAGCTGATCCTCACATACAAAGACAAGCTATGGACCTTTGACAATATAGAAAAACTAGAAGTCTGGCTAAAAAATAGCAAGATTGGTTGAGTCTCCCAGGCCCAACACTTTAGGAGGACATAAAGGTGGAATATAAGAGGAGTTTTTTTTTTCCCCCTCTCTCCTATACCAAATAAACCGGTGGACGGTCCTGGATAACCCAGTATGCCCTGGTAAAGGCTCTCAACAAAAATTTCTGTTCGAAATATATGATGCCGGAAAAATGGTCGTGGGAAGAAGTCCATCAGAAAATTGGAAGACTTTAAGTATATTCTATATCGAACTGGCTGGGAAAGGTTAAATCCCTGAATATACTGAGCAGATGGATTTCAACAACAGGGCCAGCCGTCTTTGGGATTATAATGCGAATTGTGATCCATCCTGGAGATTGTAATAACTTACTAGACTCTGGGTGAACAAAAGGCCTCAAAGAAAGGGATTAGGACCCTAGGAGTAGATCCACGGAAAGGGTGGACCATCGATTATCGATGATAGGGAACACCCTTCAATATGATCGTTCATCAGTTATGGTTTAAAGGGAAAGGGGAAAAATACATTGTCTTATTAATCAATATTAGGGGATGGGAAAAGGTAGGGCACTTTAAGACACACATACGGAAAACCCGCTAGCACTATAGGGTGAATCTGCTGTCTAAATTTTAAACTATGAACTACACCGATTAATGAACCTAACCTGAGTGACACATAATTTAAAAGATACTTCATAGTCCACTGATAATATTTAGATTACTGTATTGTTTTTTATTGACTAAATTATGAAAGAATAAGCACTTAAAGATAAGTTAAGATAAATCAATTTATGAATTACAGATCTCACTTAAAACAATAACTCTTTATTAAACTTCTTTTTTTTTTTTTTTTTTCTCTCTCTCTCTCTCTCCCTCTTTTTTATTATTTAGAAATATAGTACTGTATTAAGCAGGGCACTTTAGGACACACGTACGGGAAACCTGTTAGCACTAAAGGGTGAATCTGCTGTCTAAACCTTAAAGTATGAACCCCATCGATTAATGAACTCAATCTGATTGACATACAATCTAAAAGATGCCTTACAACACATTGACATTATTCAAAGCATCTTATTGTTTTCTATTGACCAAATGGTGAAAGAATAAGCACCTATAGATAAGTTAAGACAAATGAATTAGTATTTTTTTTTTTTTTTCTCTCTTTCTCATTGTTCGGAAATGTAGTATTTTTCCAAGTAGGGCATCTTAGGACACACATACGGGAATCCCGCCAGCACCATAGGGTGAATCTGATGTATAAACCTCAAAGTATGAACTCCATCGATTAATGAACATAATCTGATTGACACATAATTGAAAAGATGCGTCAAAGTACACTGACAATATCGAGATCATTTTACTGTGCTCTGACTAAATTGTGAAAGAATAAGCACTTAAAGATAAGTTAAGATAAATCAATTTATGATTTACAGATCTCACTCAAAACGATAACTCTTTATTAAATTTTTTTTTTTTTTTTCTCTTTCTTATTGTTTGGGAATGTAGTATTGTATTAAGTAGGGCATTTTAGGACACACGTACGGGAAACCCTTTAGCACTATAGGGTGAATTTGCTGTTTAATACCTTAAAGTATGAACTGCATCGATTAATGAACTTAATTTGATTGTCATATAATTTAAAAGATGCCTTATAGCACATTGACAATATTTAAAGCGCCACATTGTTTTCTATTGACTAAATTGTGAAAGCATAAGCATTTTAAGATAAGTTAAGACAAATGAACAATTGTTTTTTTTTTTCTCTTTTTCTTTTTGCTCTCTATTCCCTTTTAGCTGGCTTTCCCCAATGTCCCCATATTCCCTCTCCCCCCCGCTATTAATCTATTATTAATTCATTAACCTATTTACGAGACGGGGCCTCCAAATTCGGATCCAGTTGGCCATTATTAAAAGAATGGCAAAACAATTCTGCATTGGGAGGGTACCCCAGGCAGAAAAGCGCAATCCATATTTGTTATGTTGTCTTTATGTTTTTTATATGTTTCGATGTATATAGTGTCTCAGTGTTTGTTGTGGATTCCGTGGTTCGGTGGTGGAGGGGGGGGGGGGGGCGCACGCCCATATTCAGATCGAAAGTAATGCTCAAGATATGTACTCTTAATGCCCAGGGGCTGAATTCCCCCAATAAAAGATCCCTGTTGTTTCAAAGAATAAGTAAAGAAAAAATTAATATTTGTTGCCTACAAGAAACTCATTGGAGGACTATGGATAAAATTAAAATAGAGACGCGTAAATTCCCTCTCTCCATTGTAGCTACCGAAAAATAAAAAAAGGGGAGTGGCAATTCTCTTTTCTAAGGATGTGGAGGTCAGTATGAAACACGAGGAGAGAGACCCTGAGGGAAGATTCATAATCCTCGTAGGGATCTTTAATGGTAGACCTCTCACCATAGTTAACATATACGCCCCAAATGTGGCGCCAGTGAAATACATTTCAGGGCTATTATATAAGATCCATAAAGTCATGCAGGGTTCTTTGATCTGGTTGGGCGACTATAACTGCGTGGTAGACCCCCAACTTGACAGAAGAACCATATCGGGAGCTACTGGAAATAGACAGACCCTACGAAATGCAAACAAATTTAAAACATTATTAGAAAGAAATGCCCTATACGATGTCTGGAGGATTATGCACACCACAGAGAGGGACTATACATGTTTTTCCAAAACACACTGCTCCTACTCCAGAATAGATCTATGTTTGGGAGACCTAGGACTAATACGACAGACTAAAAAAATTAATATCCTCCCAATCACATGGTCAGACCATGATATGATCATTGTGGAGTTGAAAGAAAAGTATCAAAGAAGTACCCCAGAATGGAGACTAAATCCGTATCTGTTGAAGACAGAGAAAGATATTCTCCACATAAAAGAGAAATCAAGACAATATTTTCTAGAAAACGATATACAGGACATGCCGGTACCCACTCTGTGGTGTGCATACAAGGCGGTTATCCGAGGGCTCCTGATACAATTAGGAGCAAGGGCGAAGAAGAATGCAGGGAAAAAATTAACAGATCAATATATCGCCCTGTTCCAATGGGAAGAAAAAAATAAACACCAACCGAGTAAACAGGCTACAGACAATATCCACCAAATCAAATTAGAAATAAACCAAATCCTTATGGACAAGGTTAATAAGACACTGTCAGCCCTGAAAATAAATGGCTATTACAAAGGGAATAGGGCAGATAAAATGATGACAAACCTGTTGAAAATGAAAAAGACAGACAGACTTATTAGGAAACTGTGGGTGGAAGGCAAGCCACTTCTTGATCCAGGTAAAATAGGGGAGGCCTTTAATACATTCTACAGCTCCCTATATAATCTCCCAAAGAAAGATAATAGTATACAAATAAAAGAGCACCTCGGGACCTTGGATCTCCCAAAACTCTCCCTTGAGGCCACACTTAGATTAAACGAGCCAATTACAGCCGAGGAAGTCTTGGATAGCATTAAAGCTCAAAAAAAAGGGAAGGCTCCAGGACCTGACGGCTTCGAAGGCATGTTTTATAAGACCCTTGCCAAAGAAGTGGTCCCAATAATGGTCCGACTTTTCAACAGGTTCATGTCATCGGGGGAAATGCCAGAGGAAATGCTAATATTGTGCCGATTCTGAAACAGGGTAAAAATCCAGAAGAAGTGGCGAGTTACAGACCTATCTCCCTGCTAAATATTGATGTAAAAATCTACTCTGCGATACTTGCGGAGAGACTCAAGGGGATCATCAACGACCTGATCCATCCAAATCAAGTAGGATTTGTCCCTGGTAGAGCGGCGTCCAGCCATATGAGAGATCTAGCATCTCTGTTTAGAGATGCCACACAGCGGGGGGTCTCCCAGCTGACCCTGTCATTAGATGCTGAAAAAGCATTTGACAGGGTCAGCTGGGACTATATGAGAGAGACGCTGTCAATGTTTGGGATGGTGGGCAATATTGGACAAGCAGTGGGAGCACTGTACTCCTCCCCTACGGGTAGAATGAGTGGATCAGGTATAAGGTCTCAGTGGTTCCCATTGAGGAACGGCACGAGACAGGGGTGCACTCTTTCACCCCTGCTATATATTTTAACATTGGAGCCACTCGCAAGAGAAATCAGGGCTTCGTCAATCCTGGCGGTGAAAGAGGGAGGCATGGCACACTTGCTTAAACTATATGCGGACGACATCCTACTTACAGTAGAAAATCCAGTAGAGTCCCTGAAGGAAATAATGAGAATAATCGATCACTACAGTTCACTATCAAATTATAAACTCAACAACACCAAATCTATCGCAATCCCAATCAATATAAACCGGAAAGATAAACAAGAGATAGAAAAATATGGCTTTAGATGGGCATCAGGACCAATTACATACTTGGGCATTCAAATAGTAGCTGACCCAAAAGTATGGATGGAAATTAATGTCATGTCATTTATTAAAGAAATGAATCTCTCCTTTAGGAAATGGAGGGGGTTGTATATGTCATGGTGGGGCAGAATCTCGGCGGTTAACTCATACGTGTTGCCAAAACTTATATATTTGTTGAGAATGATCCCCTTCCAGTTACCAAAAAGCTGGATAACAATGATACAATCAGCTTTCATCAGGTACATATGGGGGTCAAAAAGACCACGACTCAAATTAGAACTTACGAAGAAAAAGAAAAAAGAGGGGGGTTTGGCCATCCCAAGCGTTGAAGAGTATGCCCAGGCAGCCCTGTTGACACAAGCGATAAATATGCAATTTGAAACTTCCAGGGAGGAGGCATGGTACGCCGCAGAACAGAAGATAGTGGGTAATTATATCGAACTGAGATCTGTCCCCTGGCTCACGGAGCTTAAATTAAAAAAAATAGTTAAACTAAATAAAGATACAATCTTAGAACACATTATGAGCTCCTGGATAAAATTTAAAAGAGGACTGCTTATAAGCAACAAACTGCTCCCATGCCTCCCGTTAACAGTGCTGGAAGGATTGGTAGATGACCTAGACATTAAAAAATGGATACAAAATGGAATTACCCACCTTAAAGATCTATACGAAGGAACTGTGATAAAAACATTTTTACAACTAAAGGGAAAATTCAATCTCCCAAATCAGGATTGTTTTAAATATCTCAGAATTAAGAATGCTGTGGGGAATCATTTGATTATTAATTCGTCACAACAATCCCTTATCTCTCTTACTGAAATCTTAGAAAAACAATCTAGTAAACACTTAATGTCTAAAATATTGGGTATAATTAGAGCAAATAACCATTCTACCATACCGTCGGCAATAGCAAAATGGGAGAAAGACTTAGCTATATCGATCCCAATAGAGGGGTGGAATAATGAACTAAAAAAGACCTATGAACAGGTACACTGTCTGAATCTTAATGAGGTCCAATATAAAGTAGCAAATCGGTGGTATTTAGTCCCCTCAGTTTTGGCTAAGTTTTACCCATCAGCTTCCTCGGCATGTTGGAGGTGCGGAAGAGAAAGAGGAGATATGATTCATATCTGGTGGAATTGCCCGCCGATATATACCCTTTGGACTAAATTATCCCTTAAATGAACCTCCAGATATGGCCCAGACTGGACACTATCACCAGATAGAGCCCTTCTACATCTAAACCTGCCGAACTCAAACAAGCAGGACATTCCCTTCCTGATCCACCTACTGACATCGACAAAATTGATAATTGCGAGGAGGTGGAAGTCCACTGAAGCGATTACATGGGCCATGATTAAGGCTCAACTGATCCATCAATGTGCAATGGAGAGAGGGATTGGAGCCCGAAACATTAACAGTCAGGGAAAAGCAAAATACTGGAATAATTGGCACCAGAGTCTTGTAGGGGCAGAACTAGACTAGCCCCACAAATGATAAGGGATGAGAGAAATACTAAAACCGACGAGTAATAACCTCTGAAGAAGAGGGGAGCCAAGCACCCGGGCAATATATCCTAATATACTCTCACATAGAGATAGCTAGGCACATCACAAAGGGCGGGACCCCGAATCCACGACGGACCACGGAATCCACAAATATGTGTTGTATTGTATTGTACTGCCCTATTCTGGGCTGAGTCTTTATATATTAGGCTCACCCGGAGGGGCAGTTGTTTAAAGGGGTATGAAAATTTGGTGGTGTTTTTTGCATCTCGTATGTACCCAAGGAGTGTACGCAATTTTGCACAATATTTACTCCAAGCAAATTGGGGTTAATAAGTTATACAGAGAGATGACATGACGTAGCTTCCACACAACTACATGTTTTTGGAAAACACCACCGGGAGTCGTCTCGGGACACTACCCCGTCTTTGTCATATATGTGTGTAATAAGTACTGTATTTTTATGTTTGTATGTATTTAATGTACTTTTTAAAAACTTGAAAAATATCCGTTCATAAGAAAAACAGACAAACAAAATAGACAGATACCACACTCGACAGAGATTTAGATCCTCAGTAGTATATAAACTCTATATAGGTAAATAACTATCATTTTCATATGCCTGGCTCGTAACAGGTGGCAAGGGAAGAAACAGAAAGAAAAAAAGAAAAAACTCTTATTAACCCCTTTCCTCCAACATCAGGGGTATACAGAGCCCCCAGAGGGCAGACATGTTGTTTAGAATTTGGGTCAGATGAAGGAATCTCTGATCCATCTGTGAATCCATCTAGATTCATTTTTTTCTCATTTCATTACAAATTTTAAGTACAAAAATCATTACAAAAGACAGAAACTAACATTATATGTTAGTATCACGCATAATCAATATACAAGGTGAAAAGGGCACTAATAGACTAAATAGACTAATAGACTCAAATAGACTTTCAAAATTAAATTACATGTTAATAAATTATTAGTGATTGGTAATCTTACGTGATATAACAATAAATACATACAAATCAATTAGGTTTGTGTTGCCAAAAGAGATGGCTGGGTCCACTAGCCCAGCTTGACTATAGATTAATATAAACAAGTGGTGGGTCGAACCATATTCAGTTTGCCTACACAATTGTCCTATAATATTTTCCTTTTGCCAGATAACATACAAAAAGTAGAAATTGGACAGCATCCTAGAACCAGCATATGTAATATAGAGCAATACAGGAGTGACAAAAATTTACATACAATTCAATACATAAAGAAGTCAGTGTGCATCCATACAACATATTATCTTAACGTAATTTTTAAGGTACTGTAATTATCACCTTACAATTGTTTTTACTGTGCATGTGGAGAATACGGAGTGACTGTAAATGATCTATACACTGTGTTAGCAAACTGCAAGCAAATGCCTGTTAGGAGAAAATTTTATTTTAAATATGTCTGTGGAGTCTTCTGTTGATGACATCACCTGTGGCTTGATATGCAAAGTGCTTTGCAATGGGAAATATGTAATTTGCATACCAAGCTACGAGTGATGTCATAAGCAGGAGACCCTACAGACACATCTAAAAGACATCTTTCTCATAATTTATTCATTTTCTTGCACTTTTGCTAACACAATGTATAGATCATTTTGAATTTCCTCCTGGCAGAGCTATGCAAAACATATAATGTACTTTACATGTATCCTTTCATTAAATAATTTCTATTTGAAACATCTACATCTAATGCAATCTTTCAAGATTGTAAGCTTGTGAGCTGGCTTCTCTACCTCATGTACCAGTCTGTCCCTGTTTGTCGAACATAGTATATAGTTCCGTTTTATGCTCTGTACCAAGCGCTACATAAATAGTTAGCGCAAAATAAACAAATGTTAAAGTTATATAATTAAACCGAACGTATTTTTTGCCTACAGTTTTTTTCACGGTTTACTTGTCAGTTCCCCTTGTATCAATGGAAAATTAATCTGTTTTACTATAAATAATGAACTCAATAATGATTGTAATATATATTTATGGTGATCCAGTTGTCGAATATTTAAGACCTGATCATTGGCCATCTTTGGTAGAACCTTACTTGGAATGGAATCCTTTTAGCTTTCCTCAATTCTAGAACCATAATGTGGTTAATGAAGCCTCTAAGGTTTCTCCCAATTGTGATATATACTGGTTTCCACCCAGGTTGTCCAATTTGACTAAGGCAACACTGCAAATCAGGGAGGAGGTTTATATTGACAGGAAGGCATTGGCCAGAATTTGGTAATACCAAAGAACATATTATTTACCAGATGTGGAGAGAGTTGGACGAGCCCAACTTTGATCAAACTTGGCCTTCTGATCTCGCTAATGTCATGCAGACAACAACATAAAAAGAACAAAGAATACATGTTGAGTATTCCTTATCCAAAATGCTTGGTATTGAAGTATTTTGGATAAAGGATTATCTTCCCCATAAGATATATTAAAGCCTCTCAGCACTCATCAAATACAGTAGTATCAATGCAAATACTGTATAGAGCAAATAAATCACTTTTATTATTTTTTGGGGGAAGTTCCATCCGCTCCTCAGGCCTACACACGTGCCATTGAGTTTGCCATTTGTGGGCGTTCATGGAAAGGCTATATCACAGCTTAAGGGGGCTGGGCACTGAATAAACCATTGTGTGCTTTCATTCCGAAAGGTGTGTGTGGAATTTGAAACTTGTGGCAACATCCAAAAACATTTCTGGGTAACGGATTTCTGGATAAGGGATATTTAACCTCTAAAAATAATGTTACTGGATGGTCCAGATTGCAGTACTGTTGCAAATAATTTCCACAGAGGAGAACAAAGACCTATTTTCCAATACTATTTTTTGACTCTTTGTTGGGATCGACTTGCCTGATACGGTCAAAATCGGAAATCATGTTAAATAAAACAAAAGAGAGTCAAAAGATTAAAGACAAACTTTTATTTAACAAATTATATTAAGAATACACACTAATAACCTCACAAGGAAAAAAAAAAAAGCCCCTTCTGAAAATTAAAGGGGTGGGAGGGAGAGAGAGCAGGAGAGTCATGTAAAATAAATATAAAATATTCATACAGAACTTCACACTTCCAATAAAATCCAACATAAAAATGCATAGTAGCTCAATGGTTCAGAATGGATTTGACCTTTCTGGCAAAGAAAGAAAGTGGGAATCGAAACTCTCTGTGCAAATTCCCAATGTGCATCTAGCAGAAGGCAAATCTGCTTAACACAGGTTCAATTCTTCTGGTAATTTAATACACTTTAATAAAATAGGAGAACAATTAGATGCTGAAATGTATTATCGCGTACAATTTGAGGGTCCATTCCAACTACGTAGACCTTCTCCTCCAACCACATAATCTTTAAACAAACAATGTATCCCCTCTTACTTCTACACAAACCAAGTTCTATCTCACACCTTTTCTGCATAAAACCGCTGGAATTTATTTTTGCTAAGTAAACTTTTAATACATGTTCTTACTGCACAAACCATATCGATGCCTTCTATACGAGCTCCTTTACGCAACATATTTGTAATATACAAATACATATTGAATGGAGTATGGTCACTTAAATCCTATGTACACTGTGAATGTAAAGAATAAAAGACTTTAAATAAATGTTCATTAGCGGAACTACAAAACAATGAAGAAAGTGCGTCTTAAATGTGTCTCCTGCTTATGACATCACCTTCGCTTCATATGCACATGATCCACTTTCAGTGGGAAATGTGTGATTTGCGTGAGGTGATGTCATAAACAGGAGCCACCAGACAGGCACACATATGAACAAAATGTAGATTTAATTTAGGCATTTGCTTACACCATATATAGATCCTTTTTATTCTCTACATTCATAGTCCCTTTAAGAGGGACGAATATGAATGGTGATTTCTGTCTGGTCTGGTTTAGCCTAAAAAGACAAAACAAAAAAACAGATTAAAATGCTTGGAGACCAACCACCTAATCAGGGCAGGTTTACAATCTTTATTACAATTACTAGGCGGGTTGCTTTTTTTCCCTTCCAGTTAATATTTAATTCAAGTTCAGCTCTCGCACAATATTGTATTACAGTCTGCAGAATTGCCCCTCATAAAACCTTCTTAGTTTTTAATTTGAAAGGATAATTACAGGGAATCTGTTAGACGCGAGATGCATCCTGTACGTGTCATATAAAACCCACTGGGCAGAACATCTGCTTTATGCCACAGCCAAAAAAACATTTGACCTCACATGTATAACCACAGATTAAATTGATACATATGTACACAGTTAGAGGAGGCCATTGTTTGTTCTATTTTTTTTTTTAATAAGCACCAAAGCAATACACACGCCATTGGTTTCTCAATGATGTTGCCAAATAATTATTGCTGGGTGATAGGAAAGCAATAAAATCAAGCAAGGTTCTTTTTTAATTTGGTGTCAATTTTCCATAAATGTATACGCACACCTTTAAAAGCAAAAAGTTCCCTAAATTTTTATTTGGGAAAATAGCAGGCCTTATCGGATCTGACATCTTTACATATGGCGTGTAAATTTACAGATTGCACAAGGCCCACTTAAAGAATATTGCATTAAAAAGATCTGCAGAGCTAAAATAACAAGATGGGATGAGGTTGCTTTAACTCAGCTTGAAGGATAAGCAGCCAATTTATGAAACCAACTGTAAAATCCACACCTTTAACAAGGAAAAGGCATTATTCTTGTTTGCTGGATGGGTTTGGACAAGTGAACAGAAATTGCAATGGAATAGGGTATTTTGAGTGTCGGTGATGACAGTGTGAGCACTGTGTGCTTGACATATATGTTCTACGGAGACTAGGACGCGAAATGCGTGGGACTGTTTTGCTCTATTCCCTCTATGCTCTTTTCCGAAATGCAAGACAGGTGTATTAGTGCCAATGCTCAACCATTTATGCTCGATACAATAAAATCTAAATCCGTCCTACAAAAAATATAATCAAAATATGGTTTATGTCTTTGCAATGGAAGGTTTTGTATTGATTAATGGTAAGAACAGCCAACTAGAAACCAAAATATGGTGAGTTTTTTGGTTCATTTGGACTTTAGCTCAGAAAAAGAATACAATATGCCAGAGAACCAGCCTTCTGTGTTTTTACTTTTCTTTAATCCTTTGTTCATTATTAGAAAAAGAGGCAGCCATTTGTGGAAAAAGCGAGATTTGTTTATCAAGAGGTATTGAGATCATAATCCCTATTAAGCAGACTTATTTTTGAGGTCTGGTTTCATGTAGCAGCTCATGCGTATGTAGAGTCAAACCAGAGAGATGAAATGTAGCTGTTTCTTGAAGACTAGCATTATGCAGATTGCAAGTATGAAGGCTACAGTAGAATAGAGGGGAATCAAAGTTGATCCTAAGGCGGGAAAAAATTATTTTGGCGTTATGAAAAAAAAAACACAGCTTTACATGAAGCCCCATCAAGCAACCCATGCTATCTTGATCATCTGACTTCTAGTTAATCTCAAACCATCAGGTTAAATGGTCTGAGTTGCCCATATACTCAGCTTCATATGAGAATGAAGCTTGGGTGCCAATGAACATTCAGAGTTCTCTGAAAGGACTCTGGCAAGAGGGTGTCAATGTTTGAATTACCAGGCGCAATATAAGGTTTATTACAAGTAAATGGAATAAACATCAAGTCCAAACATACGTTGATAAGCGGTATATATTTACTCCATCAATACTTAGGGAACTGTTGTTCCTCCATTTAGCTGTTTCTACAAGGAAGGACAGAGACACAGACAATGAGGCTGATGAGATTGGCCTCTTTGGTTGTAAAACTTATACATGGTTTTAATACGGGAGCACAGGTAGCAAGACATTGGCCAGTTCAGGATCTTCCAGAAGCATTTCACTAAGGAGGGAAGCATTCACATGATTGAAGAAAGATGTCCGAAGCTCTAACTCATCCTTTAGGTGAATACCAGAAGTTTGTTGTGTGCGCCCATGTTCAGGGACCAAAAAAAAGGGCAGTAAAAAAACTTTGTGGATTAGGTTGCGTATTATATACAGGAATATAGTCCCGTCAAATCTTAAATTCCCTCTGTGAGGTGCAGTCCCACTCTTATGTCACAAAAATGTACAATCTAGTCACTGTGCTCATTGCAAATATGATTCTCCTTAATGGAAGGTGGACCTGTGATCTAACGATTGTTCTGATTGGTTATAAACCAGCAGCTATTCCCAGTAGGGAGATAAGACATTGGAATGTGTACATCTGGATAACCCAGCAGCACTCCAGATGATGTTGAGTATAAACAAACTCGGCATGTGCCAATGAGTTTAAAAGCCCATTCTTAATGGGACCTGTAAACAAATGGCAGCAAAAGTGGGCGAATACAGAATTCTTTATCCAGGTCCTCCTACACTAGGCAAGGTTCCCAGAGTTCTGACCTCCTTAACCTGACATTGACTAGCCGTGTTTCCTGAACAGGCTAACTTCTAGACATATACATTGCATTCCATACATTGTATTTGCCTAATGAATGGTAGAGAGAGCTGGAGCTCTGTGAACATAGCGATCCACTGAGCTCCAAATCTGAAGAGGTGGACAAATTAAAAACGAGAGCATGAAGAGGAACTCTGCATACAAACTCTATGATGTCACGGCATCATTTGTATATGATGTGAGCCACCCTGTATGCTAACAAATGGTTCAAAGCTACAACATTCGCCTGCCAATACTGAATAAGGTGGAAAGAAAAGCAGCAAAAATACATTGTTCTGCTGAGCCAAGAAGAGAAACAAAACTTGGGAAATATGACCTGTGTATTTTCATTGACATAATACAGTAAGTATCATTTTAACTATGGCTGGTTGAATTTCGAAGGTCTGATCACATATTGAAGGATATGATGGTTTTCATGGTGATGGGGATAGGGAATTATTTGTGACGGGAGCAGTAATTTGGAACAAAGGAAGGCATTCCACGGAGCAGTAGTACGAAGCACAGGAGTTTTATGAATAAACAAGACGTCAGAAAGAGTAGTTAAACCGTAAGTTTCGGTTCAAACCTGGCCAGTGTCTGTGCTCATCACCAATAATGCAGATTCAATATAATGCAATTGATAAATGGAATACGAAATCATTTACCCCATTTAATCTGTTGTAACTGAGCATGCACACACCAGCTCTTTTTTTCATGTGGCATAGTCAAAGGACCCTAATTTCCCCCCCACAAGTTTTATCATCTGTTTTTTCCCCCTTTCTTCATAGTGTCATAGACTAAATTGTGATGGTAAAGTTGCATTTGAGATGGAGTAGGAAATTGTTATTTTTCAGTGGTATATAAATTACACTCTATAATCCCCGGTCAGGTACCAGGGCCAGAAGCCTATAGACATGTTTAGTACTGATTAACACTGTGGCATGCTAAGCCACTAAAGGCTCACAAATTGGTAACAACTCAGATTGTTTTCTTAAATTATTATTACTATTATCTTTTCTTTTTTTTTTAGTATTTATATTTACAAAATAGGTACCAATACAAAAACAGATGCCGTTAGAAAAACAAACAAACATAAAAAAAAATGCCAACTCTTCATTTTTGGCCGCTATGGCTGGGAAAGGGTTAATGGTTAGGATCAGCAGCAATGGGTTCTGCTCAGTAGTATTTGTGCGCGCCACCCTGAATGCCTTCCCTCTCCTCTCAAGGTGGGGGCATCTGTTGGCAACGAGCAGGACTAGGGGGAAGGCGGGCAGCGGCGCTCTGTTCAGTCCTGAAGCTGTAGTCGTACTGTGGAGAAAGAGAGAGAAGAGAGACGTGGTCAGCAAAGCCGTCTAACATGAATTTGAAAGCCCTTTACACACTTTTGTCACTGCCCAGCATGTGGGAGTGAAATGAGAAACGTGGGGACCTACTCAAAGTCTGGCTCTTCGGAGAATAAACACATGCTACAATAGCGCCACCTTGTGGAAAGAAAATTAATACCGGGACTAAATATGCAAGGAGGGATGTTAACAGGGGAAAGGTATTTAAGAAGGGCTAAAGTTCCTGATGAGATTTAAAATCAGACAGAAGATATCTTCAGTCAGATTAAAAAGGTTTCTGACCGATGCTCCTATTGAGCACCATTTAATTTGCATTTCTTCTGGAAAAATCTGTTGTATAAAAGGAACTCAAATAAATCTGGAGACTGGACCCAGGCTTGATGATGAAAATAATCCTTACGCACTGTGCAACATCAAAACATGTCTCACCAGGATGGCTTTCACCACCCCGCGCTCATAAGCAAACTTACGCGTTTTGTCCACTACATGGACCTAATCATAGATAACCATGTATGCCCCCACCACCATTTACATATTATATGGAGAAGAGAGGAAACATACAAATATACAAATGTGGATTTATTTATTTATTTTTTACAATTTTATCATTAAGTCAAATTTAACAACTTCGTTTAAAACACCAAGGATTATTTGTAACATATTCAGTAACATATTACTTAAAAGCCAATACGTATACTCCTAGTCTTATAATGCCGCTAAATCAGTATTAATTTTGACTGCAAATTTTGATTTAGTTTCAGTCATAGTCTTTTGTGCCATTTTAGTTTCGTCGTATTTTAGCCATCTGAATTGTTTTAGTTTCAGTCTATGTTTATTTGACTACATCTCCAGCAGTGAGGCAGGGAACAGGTCTGAGAAGGCTGTTACGAGTGTTAAGTAAACTTGCTAGGGAGATGGGAGGGGAAACACTCACTAGACAGTACCAGGCGAATCAGACAGAAGGACAGAAGATTATCCTCTTCCTCTGTAATTTGCAGGGCATTGTTCCGGGGGGCAGACAGGCACAGAGCGCCTGCGTCTCAGCCATTCTAGTTGCAAATAGAGTAAGGGGACTGGGCTTTGGCAGAGATCCATGGGAACCAGAGTCCGGAGTCCAAATAGGTAAATGTAATAGTCCCTCCCTAACATTTTAGTCAGTCGACAAAATGAACACTGCTCTAAATCCTCATTTTGAATATGGGTACCATTTCCGTTGATTTTTATTTGTAGTTTCTTAATCAGAAGGCACACCTGAAACTTCCTTTAATATTGTTAAACCCTAAGGTTCACCCGAGCATTACTTAATCTAATATAGAGTACAAAACCCTTTTTACCTAGGCTCAAGTGAATATATAGGGAATATAAATATGATGTTCTTCACAAGTAATACCTCACATCCCACTCTGAAATTAATCCAGTTGGTTTTCTAGTATTCAAATAAAAAATCCAATATACCTCTGTCTGCACCTAAAGGCTCCATAGCTCTCCTCCTCATGGTGGTTTAAAGACACCCTCCATTTCTCGACACTGGCCCCCTCATTACGCATACGAAAATGACTCCCTATTAGGGACTTAGTATATTCCTGTTAAACTTCGATGTTCCCTCATTCTGACTTTGAAAGGGCGAGTGGAGCGCCCCACATACTTTTTTTGGCAGCTCAAACAGGCAATAAAATATACAACAGATAAAGTATTACAATTGATATATTGATGCATATCATACTGCTGGCCTGTTTGGGTTGAAGTCAAATTCAAAGTCAAGCACAGATATTTCTAGGCTGCCATGTCGTTGAGCCGGTTCTCTGATTGGTGTGAACGCCAAATACATCTTTAGTGGGGAAGGAGCTACCTCTCTCGATTGACACACTCACAGACCAATGACAGAGAGATACAATCCTCCTAGTCTTTGCTATCGTGAAGACTTGGGTTGGATTTCTGTTGAATGGTACACTACTCAAATTACACTTTGTAGCCTTACAAATTTCCTCAGGGGAAGCTAGGAACAATTCTGCCTATGAAGTAGCTATTGCTTGGGTGGAAGGTGCTTTGAGGCCGAGACGAGGAATCTTGTCCACAGAAAGATAATAATTACTTATAGCCTTCGTGATGCACCTGGAAAGTCATTTTAGAGGTGTGTTTCACTTTATTAGACAGAAGCTTGTTATATTCTGTTCTAGAAAGAAAAATAGACAAAAATCTATTTTTTTTTTATAATTGGGCAGATTAGATGGACAGAATGGTTCTTATCTGCCGACACATTATGTGTTGCTCTCTGCTTCAAATCTTGGTAATCAAGGCATAATTCCTCCTGATCACTGGGATTTGGTAAAAATGTAGGAAATGTAATTCCAGAGTTACTGAATTGACGATAGGAAGGAATTGGTACTGAAAGTAAATTGCATCTGTGGACAAGGCCTGCAATTCTCCCACTGTTCCGGTTGTGAGAAAGGTGGTTTTCTTAGGACCCATCTGCTGACTAGGAGTTGAAAGGTCTGCTTGTGTAAGGACCATTTGTGTGCCCACATGCAATGGCTTCCTTGTCCTGCCTTTCCACTTCAGACCTGTTGTGGGAGCATATCTGTATGGCTTTGTGTACAAGCAAGTTTTAGCAGGATATTTCTATGACCAGGAATTCTAGTAGATTTGAAGGTAGACTAAATTCCTCCTTTGTCCATTCCTGGATGGCCAAATGCAGGAAGTGAGCTCCCCACCCAAGAGTGCTGGCCTTTGTGGTAACCACTAGTGGTGCTGGAGTTAACCATGGCTTCCCGGAGGTTGGTCAAGAATGGTCTAGCCACCAATTGAGAGAGGACAGGGTACGCGGGGGAATTCTCACTTGATGGTTCAATGATGTTGTAAGGTCATCTTAGCAAGACAGGAGGAAAGGTTCGAAGAGTATCTTGTTAGTTAGGGACCATTAATACAATCAATCTTGAGGCTGTCATTCCTCCAATCAATGTCATGCGTGTACGGAAGGTCCTTTTTTTTTTTTTTTTTAAGAGCTGCATATCTAGAAGGAGCACTTTCAACTTCTTGTTTGTCAGAAGGTAAAAAAAGCTATTCCTAAAGCATTATCTATAATGGAGCCAGGAAAGGTTCTTTGCTGGTTGGGAATCAGATGATATTTCTCCCAGTTGATGACCCATGAACTTGCATGTGGAAGCCAATTGTCCAGGTACGGGATGACCAATATGCCAAGACCTCTGATGTGGGCTGTTACTACAGATATGACTTGTGTGAACACTCTGGGCAGGGCTTGAAACTGAATATGTAACAGCTTGTCCCCAGAAGGAATTGCTGAACAGAGATATCTTTGGGAAAATCAAATTTGCAGATTTACATCCCTTAGATCCAGTGTTGCTAGGAAATCTTAGGCTGAAATGTCAGAGTGGATCTTATACTCTCCACACGGAAATGTTACCTTTGAGCATGACTGTTCAGGAATCTCGAGTTGATGAGACTTAGGCCAGCTCACGGAGGAAGCAGCACATCTGACCAGAGGTGACACACTAGAAGGGCAGAAGTGAGCGCCAGAGACCTGGCGGGAGGGACAAAATGCTGAAAGAGTCATCATAAAGCCACAGGCAGCTCCCTCACCAGCACCTTCTCCCTGAGGTGGGGGCCACAGGTGAGCGCCTGCGTTCACCGCACCTCCTGCTCACACTGACCACAGCGCGACGGGTGCAAGCTCCTCCCCGTCGTGCTGTGAGGTGGGCGGCAGGAGATCCTAGGTGCCGGTGTTCTCCATCCGCAGGCGCTGCTGAAAAAGTCCTCCTCCCTGCAAATATAGGTAATTAAGCAGGGAGGGGGACCATAAAGTTTTTTTGGGGGGGAGAAGGGGGTTAAAAAAATAAATGTATGTGTGGAATTGTGTGTGTGAGTGTGTGTGCCAGTGTGTATAAGTGTGTGTGTATGTGTCAATGTGTGTCTGTGCCAGTGTGTATAAGTGTGTGTGTCAATGTGTATAAGTGTGTGTGTGTCAATGAGTATAATTGTGTGTGTGTCAATGTGTATATGTGTGTGTCAATGTGTATAATTGTGTGTGTGTCAATGTGTATAATTGTGTGTATGTCAATGTGTATAATTGTGTGTGTGTCAATGTGTATAATTGTGTGTGTGTATAAGTGTGTGTGTGTGTCAATGTATATAAGTGAGTGTATAAGTGTGTGTCTGTGTGTCAAATGTATGTGAGTACAAGTGTATGTTTCAATGTATGTGTGTATAAGTGTGTGTGTGTGTGTCAATGTGTATTAATGTGTGTGCCAGTGTGTATAAGTGTTTGTGTCTGTGTGTATAAGTGTGTGTGTGTCTGTGTGTATAAGTGTGTGTGTGCCAGTGTGTGTCAATGTGCATAAGTGTGTGTGTGTATAAGTGTGTGTGTGTGTGTGTGTGTGTGTACATAAGTGTCTGTGTAAGTGTATCCTGTGTGTAAGGGTGGCTGTGTCTATTTATGTGTGACTGTGTGTAGGTGTGCACTTGCCCAGGTCCACTGGTTAACCGGGGTCCCCGCTAGCCCCAACACGGTCCCATTGCGCATGTCACTGTGTCACATGGAGGGCAGCAGGCGTCATCCAGCCGGAGTCTAGTACCCCACTTGCTGCACTCAGCGTGCTAAGAGGGAAGACTGTGCAGATGAGACGGCCTGGGGACACGAGAGAGCAGCAAGGTGAGTACTTGGGAAGGTGGGGGAGGAGATAATGCTTTTATTGGGTAAACTAACCGTGGCATATTAATGGACAACTAACAGTGGCATATTTTGGTTGGTACCTGACTGGCTCATTTTAATTGTCAAAGTGATGCTGTGGGATCTTCTGTGGGTCAAAATAACATGAACTATGGGGCAAAGTGGTACTGTGGCATGTGCAAGAGACCCTAGGTACACCTCTGCAAATATGCTGCCCATGTGCTGCTTTGCTGCCCTCAGAGCCGGCTATGCAGACCGGTGCCCTGTTTCCCCTTAGACCTTAGTCAGGTCTTTCGGAGAGATGACAAATATGTGAAGGACCCAGCAGTCAAAATGGTTTAGTGGAGGTGTTTATTCAGCATGCAGGTGACATTTCAACCCTTTCAAGCTTGAAGAAAACCCGTGAGGGTTGAAATGTCGCCTGCGTGCTGAACAAACCCCTCCACTAAACCATTTTGAGTGCTGGGTCCTTCATATTTTTGTCTTCTACGTTTGGAGATTTGGGTAGCATCCCGGGACCTTCGGCACCTCACAAAAATCTGAGTGCGGATCTGAATCTACTTTATTTTACAATTCTTTCTGAGAGATGGACATGAGGGTATGGGGAGAGAGACACATGAGTGACTGACATGGTGAGCATGGTGGAATACTATGTATCACTCATTGTGTACTTATTTTCCAATGATGCTCGCCTAATGGGAGACTTTGGCTGATTGGGAATGGTAGTTAAAATGCATTCAACTAGCCAGCAAAAAGTCTTCCATGTTGCTGGCTGAGCATCATAGAAATAAATAAAACCACTACACAGTATTATGGAAAAATATATATGTTTATTTAAAATAAAATGTTGTGTTGGTCCTTTACATCAAAATAAAGTTTGTGCTCTCCTCCCCCTCTCACCAATAATGAAATGGGCATGTTCGGAACATACATGTCTAAAGGGGAGCAGTTCATAATATAGCCACACCCACCGGGGGGCGCCAAAAGAAAAACCCTGCACCCAGGCGCCCATTACCCTAGGATCGGCCCTGACTGTGCATGCAGCGGAAGCACGAGGACTCACAATATAAATGCTCGCAACTGCGCAGAAGTTACAACTGCCCAAGTGGTGAGTCAAAGGCTCACTAACCCCATTACAATATTATAAGCTATAACAAAATATAACAGATGTTAAGGTCAATAGGTAACTGCAGGGCCCAAAAGGAAAATGCCACTGCTTCTTGTGGCTTTAAAAGGGACTGTATCACCTGAACATTGGGGGG
Organism: Pelodytes ibericus; assembly: GCA_036172795.1. Classification (NCBI taxonomy): domain Eukaryota; kingdom Metazoa; phylum Chordata; class Amphibia; order Anura; family Pelodytidae; genus Pelodytes; species Pelodytes ibericus. The sequence goes on along the minus strand of CM069864.1, from coordinate 77,941,132 downwards.
GCATGTATAAACACTGCTCACATGAGATTGGGCCAAATACTGGCACATTCGGGTTGTGCGCCCTTGTATATAGCAGATTCACAGGAGTCTGCTTTATCTATGTCAAATTCGTAGATGTAGGTTGTGTCGGCGCTCGTTGTGCCTGCGCAGCCTATGTATAAAAATATCAGGTGCTGGAAAGCTCTGTGCCACATTAAGCAAATTAACTGATTTTCAATGGGAAATGTGTAATTTGCATACCGTGCTACAGGTGATGTCATAAGCAGGAGACTCCAGAGACACATTTAAACCCCATGTTTATCCTATTTTAGTTATTTGCTTGCAATTTTGCTAAGACAATGTATAGATAAGTCTCAATCATTTTGTTATGCTCTACATTCACAGTAAAAACAATGTTTAGGTGATACAGTCCCTTTAATCCCTTCAGGACAATGGTTTTCTTTGTTTTGATGTCCGCTCTGGACAATAGCTTTTTTTTCTGCATTAGCTATGTGTGCATTTAAATTAAAGTGCAAGCTTGCTTTTTAAATGAATCCCCAGATATAATATATTGGTTTTGTTTTAGGACAGATAGGGCTTTCTTGTGAAACCATTTTTTTTAAAGATTTAACCCTTTGTTTAATGTATAAACTTTAAAGAGTGGTAAAAAAAAATTACATTAAAAATGTGTCAGTGAGAGAGAGAGGGAAGATTTTAAAAGTCATATGCTCTTTCAGCACTGATTGTCATTTACTGTATTTTTGCATTTATTGAATGTGATTAATGTGATTGATTTTCACAGTGATCACATTAATAAATATAAAAAAATAATGGTTGACCCTGGTCTGCTTAACTGTGAAGGCAATCAGGATCAACTTTCCCCATCTCATATCACAATATTCCCTGCAATGGCTGAGACAGCCTGTCTCAGCTATTGCAGGCTAAGACAGCCCCTTTTCTGGGTTTCTCAGACTTGCCTCAATCAGAGGCAGTGTAAAACACCCCACACCCGATTTGCATTGGGTGAGGAGGTGTGATTGACAGGTCAGTGACACTTGTCACTGGCCTGTCACTTTAAGAGCACCCATGGGCGGTCACGGAGGACATTTTTTTTGCTTTCCTGGATAGCCTTCACTCTTGAGGCGAAAATGCCACAATTGTGCTATTTTAAAGGCAGCGAGAATTGGTACGAGAATTGTCACCAATGTATTACATTGTCGGGCATTCTCGTTAAGGAGTTAAACAGCTTTTTAGCATTTTACTATTTCTTTTCTCCTTTTCATTAAGTTGTTGTTTTTTTAGCACCCATCTCTCTCCATCTCTTTAGGGAGCTCTTCATTTAGATTAAAATTCCTGTAATAAGAACTTTCTGTGCAGAATTTCACAGTCCAACTGAGAACTGACTGATTGTAAATCTTTCATAGAACTCAAATTTCCTCATTACCCGCGAGGTAAGCTGGCCACAAAGTGTGGAAACGTTATATTCAAATATTTATTGGTCAGGATCTCATCCAAAAGATACCTTTGCTCATCCTTGGTACTGCAGGAAGCAAAAAGAGTGCTCCAATTTTATTTGATTTAGGGGTATAATAAATTTTGCTCTATGCAGCAGCAATACATTTTAATTCTTGAGAGTCTGTGTAACTTGTCAAAACAATTTTTTATCTACTTAAATAGAAGTTTTCTTTTTATTTTTTTACACTGAGCCCAATTTGGAGGTCAGATGGCACCTACTTTAAAAGGTACATAGTGATCTGGGCATGGGCCATCACCCACGTGACTATTTTAGAATCCATTGATAGAAGGAATTCGGAAGTCTCTCGGAACAATTTAATCTACATTCAAGACCGCTACCACAACTGATCAGCTGAGAAGTGGCTTGTACCTCCTACCTGAGGGAGAAGTACATGCCCCTTCTCCCTCAGAGCAGAAGCAATGTAAAAATAAATATCCCTTGTTTAGTTGAACGGGATATTTATTTTTACATTGCTTCCGCCAACACGGTACATTCAGGACATACCCCAGGACATGTCCCATCACCAATATTGCACACCTAGGACATACACCCCTGTCACCCACATGTCCTGGGGTATGTCCTGAATGTACCGTGTTGGTGATAGGGCATATTGTTGGGTGCTGGGGTAAGTCCTGGGTGTGCAATGTGGGTGCTGGGGAGAATGCTGGGTGTGCAATGTGGGTACTGGGGCTTGTCCTGTGTTTTTTTAAATATGGTTCTCTTTATCCACCTTTTCAGCATGGTGGAATGCAAAACAAAAAAAGGTGGATATTTAGAACCATTTATCAGGTGGTGGGATTTAGTCGTGCCTAGGGCAGCACAAAACAAAATCCACCAACTGTAAAGGACACAAGCACCCAAAAATGATCTGTGTCTAAGGACACAGAGATACAACATCTATGCCTTGTCTACTATTAAAGAACAATAAAAAAAAAAAGGTCATACTGATTGCACAAAGAAAAATGGACTTTACTGCCTCTTTTGATGGTGATAAGAAGTGACAACAAGAAAAAAGCCATAGGTTTTTCTCATCACATCACATCATCGTTTCAATGTTCCCTACTAAGCATCTATCATTTAATTAGAACTCCTTCTGTCCATTAACCTCTTCCAACAGTCTAACATTACATGGCCTTAGCCTCCTCTTTGGCCTCAACCATGCGGACTCATCCAAGTTGTTTTCCGTATCCTTTTGCTTTGCTCTCGTTTTGTTATGACTTATGTTCGCCCTTGACTTTGGTTTGTATCTTTGTACCTGGCATCCCTCCTTAGCGAGGTCACATGTATATATGTATCCCTGTATGTCTCCTTAGTTCTCTAGTTATGTTTTATGCACCAACATTGTACAAAGTGGACATTAGCTAGACTTTGGCAATTTAATTCTGTGGACTTTTGCCATGAACACTTATGTCCTTGTATTGACAGTATGACTTTCCCTGACGTTAGCTGTTTTTCAGTTCTCCCCGAGACCAGAAATAAAACAATAAAAAAAAGAGAGAGAGAGAGAGAGAAAGAAATGCATTTTTAAAAACACATAGGGTTAATATAATGAATCCCACTCCTGTGTCTCAAACACAAACCTCCTGGAGCAAAATCAGGAGGAGCTGCCTTGTTCCTAGCATAACACATAAAGATGTCACGTATTTGCTAATTAGCTCTTAAAAAGACACAAATTAGATATGCGTGGCTAACAGCAATTATAATCAAGACGAATCTCTCGTCATTTGGGAATGGATGGGGGGGGGGTGAAAAGAAAGAAACAAAAGGAGGCGAATGAAGGAGATAAAGATAGAAGAGCAGCTAGAGATGTGGGGGAGGCAGTTATGGTAGGGGGCTAGAGAAACAGAGGCGCTAGATAGGTGCAAAACAGAGGTATGGAAAGAGTATACAATTCTGCATACAATTTGCATAACCTGAGCCAAGAGAACGGGTGAACAAGTGCTATGCAAACAGTAGAAGAGAATGGGGGTTATGAAATAAATAAATCCCGCACTGCAAAGTTTCAGGAGTTTAATAAAAAGGCACTTTTAAGCATCTGATTCTTTTCACATTGGCTGCGACGGCGCAGGGAGCGCCGTCACAACCACGGGAGCGCCTTTGTGGCGCAGACATTTGTCGGAAGTCTACTTTTTACACAGGCGCAAAATGCCGACAGCGCCACTATTTGGCACCATCTTTATACATAAACCCCAGTGACACTCATTGTCTCTGTTTAGTCGTACAAAAACATAAAACACATATATTAATTATATTGGGGGTTCATGTAAAAAAATCTCCGCACTGCAAAGTGTCAATAACCATTATCCCTATTTGCTACTATTTTGTGTGTGGAGGAACCACAGCTTGGTGTGTCTGGTATCCAGGTCATAGATGTACATCTTATTAAGGTATGTTCTTACCTCCTTCTCAATTTCTGCCAGAGACTTTATGGTAATCCCCAAGAGATCAACCTGCTGCATCTGAAACAAAAAGATAAAATGCCTTTAGATTGGAGGAAGGAGCACATGGAGTCATAGACTGAGCCAGCAATGTTATCTTCAGAAACAGCCTATATGTGTTCACCAGACAATATGTGTTCACCTCTCCCCCTCCTCCCCATATCTGTTTCTTTCTCCCCTCCTCCCCCATATATGTGTCTCTCTCCCCTTCTCCCCCATATCTATGTCTCTCTCCCCTCCTCCCCCATATCTGTACTCTCTCCCCTGCTCCCCCATATCTGTGTCTCTCTCCCCTTCTCCCCCATATCTATGTCTCTCTCCACTGCTCCCCAATATCTGTGTCTCTCTCCCCTCCTCCCCCATATCTGTACTCTCTCCCCTGCTCCCCCATATCTGTGTCTCTCTCCCCTGCTCCCCAATATCTGTCTCTCTCCCCTCCTCCCCCATATCTGTACTCTCTCCCCTCCTCCCCCCATATCTGTTTCTCTCTCCCCTCCCCCCCCCATATTTGTTTATCTCTCCCGTCCTCTCCCCATATATGTGTCTCTCTCCCCTCCTCCCCCCATATCGGTTTATCTCTTCCCTCCTACCCCCATATGTGTCTCTCTCCCCCTCCTCCCCCATATATGTGTCTCTCTCCCCTGCTCCCCCCATTTCTGTGTCTCTCCCCCTCCTCCCCCATATCTGTGTCTCTCTCCCCCTCCTCCCCCCATATCTGTTTATCTCTCCCCTCCTCCCCCCATATCTGTTTCACTCTCCCCCTTCTCCCCCCATCTGTGTCTCTCCCCCCTCCTCCGCCCATATCTGTTCTCTCTCCCCTCCTCCCTCCATATCTGTTTTACTCTCCCCCTTCTCCTTCCTATCTGTGTCTCTCTCCCCTGATCCCCCCATATCTGTGTCTCTCTCCCTTTCTCCCCCATATCTATGTCTCTCTCCCCTGCTCCCCAATATCTGTGTCTCTCTCCCCTCCTCCCCCATATCTGTGTCTCTCTCCCCCTCCTCCCCCCATATCTGTGTCTCTCTCCCCCTCCCCCCCCATATCTGTGTCTCTCTCCCCCTCCTCCCCCCATATCTGTTTATCTCTTCCCTCCTACCCCCATATCGGTTTATCTCTTCCCTCCTACCCCCATATGTGTCTCTCTCCCCCTCCTCCCCCATATATGTGTCTCTCTCCCCTGCTCCCCCCATTTCTGTGTCTCTCCCCCTCCTCCCCCATATCTGTGTCTCTCTCCCCCTCCTCCCCCCATATCTGTGTCTCTCTCCCCCTCCCCCCATATCTGTGTCTCTCTCCCCCTCCTCCCCCCATATCTGTTTATCTCTCCCCTCCTCCCCCCATATCTGTTTCACTCTCCCCCTTCTCCCCCCATCTGTGTCTCTCTCCCCTCCTCCGCCCATATCTGTTCTCTCTCCCCTCCTCCCTCCATATCTGTTTTACTCTCCCCTTCTCCTTCCTATCTGTGTCTCTCTCCCCTGCTCCCCCCATATCTGTGTCTCTCTCCCCCTCCTCCCCTATATCTGTTCTCTCTCCCCCTCCTCCCCCCCATATCTGTTTCTCTCTCCCCTTCTCCCCCCATATCTGTTTCTCTCTCCCTCTTCCTTCCATTCTTACTTGAAGCGGGCAGCATAAGCTCCGTGTGCTAAACACACGCAGATCTCTGTCTGTGCTGCTCGCACTCCCTGAATGTAGTGATGGAATACGATGACCCTCACTATGCATGGAGGGCGCGAGCAGCACGGACAGAGCTCTGTGTGTGTTTTTATCACACAGACCTGATGCTGCCAGCGGCTCCCCAGTGAAGCACACCAAGCTGCTTCACACTGCGGGGTGGATCTTCACCTCGCACTGCGTGGTCCGACCCCTTCCCGGTTACTGCCCTGTGGCTGAGCAGAAGGCTGGTGAGAGGGATTTTCCCCCAAAGGCCAGCCCTGTCCATGAGAGCTGGTGGTACAGATCTAATATAGTGTGGCTAGGCTATGTAGACTTCAGTGAAAAAATAGTGGATTGCGATTTGCCTATTTCAACACAGGAGGGCAGCAAACACAAACAAATCTCTCTTCTTCCAAAAGCAACTTCCAGTTAAAATGTGACCATGCATTTGTTTTCACTTTGTTGTTTCAGGTTGTGTATCCCTTATCCAAAATGATTGGGACCAGAAGTATTTTGGATAACAGGTCCTTCCTGATCATTTTCACCAATAAGATATACTGAAGCCTCTCAGCACTCATGAAGTAGCATTAATTTAAAGAGCATAGAGCAAATAAATCCCTTTTAATGTGATGTAGCCGTGATGTGAGGCATCGTTGGGAACCTGCAGTCGGTGTGTCAGACCTGCACATGTGCCATTGTATTTCCCTTTGTGGGCATGAGGGAATCTGAGCATGCATGGAAAGGCTAAATCCCAGCTTAAGGGGGCTGGTCACTGAATAAACCATTGCATGTTGGCATTCTGACTGGTGTGTGTGGAAATTACAACTTCTGGCAAAATCTAAAAAAATAAATAAAATCTTTAAATAACGGGTTTCTGGAAACGGTATACTCAACCTATAGTACTGTATATGCAGGGTATACTGCAAAAATGCAGTGACAATGGGGGTCTAACCACTAAAAGGTGAATTGTGAGAAACTTACACAAGTTTGTCAGGTTGTCAAATAAAGCCTTATTTTAGTAATTCTGTAATAGTTTCAGTTTAGTGCACAGACCCCTCTGTGATACAATCTTACGTTGAGACAGCGCCAATTGTACAGAAAACAAACAATACATAGTACAAAAAACACATGAAAGAAAGTCTAATTTGTTCATAAACATAGTTAGACAGAAATAGTACCCCCCCACCCCAAAAAAAAAAAATACAAATGGGATGACCCTGGAGCCAACCAAAAAAGCCTAATTTAGATCATGAGAATAAAATGGATTTTACAATCAGTGGATGATATTATGAATGAACTTGCTCCAAGCATAATGAACAGATCTGAACACTGTGTGCAATGCCATCTCAATGTTACAGTTCAGGCAACATCACCCATCTTGATCACATTGGCCTAATCTTTACTTTGTTCTGGAGTACTTTACAAATGATTTGATTCTACTGCAGTCATTGAATTGCTTTGAATTTGTACTGAATTGAGCTTCTTGAGGCCTTAGACGAAATACACAAAGGAAAATGCATACAAATAAAACGCGTTACATTTGCTTGGGGTTCGCACTTAAACAGTTGATAGGTCAGAAATGAAGCGCTGGTTTCAAAAAAAGCATTTTCATTTTGTGCGAAATGCGTTGGGGGAGGTGCAGCAGACAACTACTGCAAAACATTTTTCAGTTACAACAAGTAAAATCGTACACTGTTTCGCCAACGGTCTCCTTTCTCCATCCCATGGGCAGTACACCAATCCTTAATGGGGGACAATACCATGGACCACAGAAGCATCATTGCATACCTTTTGCCATTAAGTTACTGCATCCACATAATCTGTTTTACATTAGGGGAATGGAGCCAGTAAGCAATCAAGAAAAATAAAAACTGTACCAGAGCCCCAATGTAAATAGTAAGCTGCTTTTCTATCATTAAAGTCAATTATCTAATTTCCTCAATGGAGCTGAAATCACATTTAGGATACCCCCAAAGATTGGAGTTCAGATTCCTAAATCAGCTTCACTTCCTAATGTCAACTTTACATTCCTTCCATGTCAGTCACACAACAAAATAAGTTGCAAGCAATGCTAGCGGTTTGGAAAGTGCGATCCAGTCCAGTGTTGGACTCTACAAATAGAAGAGCTTTGTTACCTGCCAACTACATGGCTGCTTCTTGTTTGATCTCTGAAAGCCCTTGAGTGCAAGATGTCCCGCTTACAATTCCCAGAAACACGGCGCTTTCAGGCCGGTACATTTTGAAAAACGTCTTCCTAATACGTATAGCAGCCTTAACTAATTAGGAGGTTGTTAATTAGAGCAGTCTGAAAAGCCTGGCATTACATTAGCCTCTGAGTATTGCGTTGGACCAACTAGGCTCTAGCCTGACTCAACATGCAATGCATAGCATATGTGCAAATAGAGGCCTCTTCCACTACAATAAACACAAGCTTCACTGTAGATAATCCTTCTTGGCTTCATATACTTGTTTTTCTGTTCAGTTACTTAGCCATTGATACTCCTATTTTCTATAAATAAGCAAATTCCCAGAGTGCTAACTGCCGTTTAGAAGTCCTCTGTTTCCATTTGCTGTGTAGTGTGAAATATCTCAGTTACTGCTACTATAAGTGCCTTATTAAGCCTTCTTTACTCTGTGTAGTTCTCTCAGGGGGGCAGACATCTTGTTTAGAATCTTGGGTCAGATCTTCGCTCACCTTGGTTTAGATGAACACAGATCTGACCCATCTGACCAAAGATTCTAAACAAAATGTCTGCCTCCTGGTAGAGCTATTTGGATTAAAGATGGCTCAATAAGGTACTTTATTTATTTTCTTTCATTTAAAGCATTTCTATATAAAATGCCTACACTTGATGCTCTCTTTCAATTAAACAGAACTTAATTATTTGCTACCACCACTGCATGAAATACGTAAGGTGTTAAAGCTTTACTCTTTTGTCTGCCTGTACCCGAATCTATAACTTTCAATAAACCGGATGTTTGTTATTTCAACAACTTAAATGAATGCATACTGAAGCTCCGTCCTCCAATTCCTAGTTTTTCTCCCCACTTTTACTGCTATAACTTCCATACTTTACTAAAACAGAAGTGTCCAATGTGTGGCCCATCTAATTTTTTTTTTGGACTATTTTTGTATCACAAAAACTAGAAACTTCCTTATGTATTACTGCTAAATAACCAAGCATTTTATTTATGGCTATCAAACCATTATTCACAAATACCAGAAATAAAATCAATGATTGTGGCCCAACACGCATGTGCATTTCTGATCACTTGGGGAAGGGGGAAAAAAATAAGGTTATATCCCACATACCTATATCATTTATTTTAGGAAGTTGACATATGCCTCATGAGGGCATAGCTGGCCTTTGCCAACAGATTGGATTTCTTTAGCAGTATTTCTGTAATTAGTAAGCAGCTGTTTTGTAGCCACATGCTATACATTTGACACCTAATTTTTCACTCTCTTCCCCTACAAACCAAGGGATGGCAGAAAACTATCATAATATATATTCTAATTTAATATATATATATATATGTTATATCATAATATATATATATATATATATATATGTTATATCATGATATATATATATATATATATATATATATGTTTTATATTTATATGCTATATAATAATATTATAATAATAATGCAGTATATGCTGGGGTTTTTTTTTTAGGGGGGGAGAGACTTGTTCAATCTTGGATCTTGACTAGGGTTGCCACCTTTTCTTCAGAAAAATACCGGCCTTGGTACTGTCTCCATAGACTTAACATTGGCCTCAAGCCAATACCGGCCAGGTGGCAACCCTAATCTCGACTCACATGCTTGGCCAATGCTCGGAAAGGCAAGAGATTCATGGAAGAATATAGGGGCCACAGTACTCGGAAAGGAAAAGAAGATAAAAACAGGGGGTAGTAGGCAGCGCTTAAATGACAGACAAAAAAAAAATCTTATTAAATACACATTAACGGTCAAATATATGTGGGTTTTTGCCATACAAAAATATCCCTCACTTGAGGAGAAAACTCACCGCCTCAGACGCACATGCAAACTTCTCGGAAATCATGAAAGGTACGCCATCCATTGCTGTAACAAAGAAAACAAACAAGTGGTCAGCTGATAAATAGGAGGAGTAGATGTATAGGACACACCATGGACAGACAGTGAATAGATGCAAGGCATTTGCAGATAGTCATTTTGTACATTGTGGTCTTTGGAAGATTTAAACAACATAGGAAATGAGACTTCCACTCACCAGGAAATGGTAGGAGTTCATGAGGTGAGGAAGAGCTTGAAACATTGTTGTGAAACATTTAAAAAAGGTTTATAGACAGAAGAGGAAGTACAACCCTCCAGATTTAGCCACTGCATTATGGGATATGTCCAAAAAGAAACCAGTCCTTAAAATAGGGAATAGCACTAACATTTTTTATATGAACAACAAATGTGCCCAGTTTTCCCGACTCACTGACTTTTAAAGCAAATCCCGGGCACCATGTCGCCCAAGATATTAGATCTGGCGCCGAGGGTGCTTTTATCCACATGGAGCCCCTTGCCGCTGCCATCAGTTTTCTTTCAGCACAGCGTAATGAGGCAAAGGATGTGCGTGCTGCACAGACTGCAAAATCCACCCCATCGCATAACGAGCTCTACTGTCTGAGCACCAGGTGTCACGTGACATCCCGGAACTCAGCAGGAAATGAAGATGGTCTGTGCCTGTATGAGAAGCACAGACCCGGCTTCATAAATAATGGGGGACATGTGAGGTGTGGGTATGTGACTGACTGGATGTCTGTGAGGTGTGTGTAGGTATGTTTGCGTTATTGATGTGCCATTGTCTGGCCATTTTTTTCTCCTAAAACTAAATTAAATTTGCCAAGCCCTGTTGTAAAGGACAACGAAAGTTTTTTTTTTTAACCCTTGCCTTTTAAAAACCCTTTTAACTTCTCTGTATTCAGCAGGGGTAGTGCAGAAAGACCCTCATTTTCTAAGGGGGACAACAGGGGGGGATAGTTAGGATCTCATTTATTCCCCTAATGCTTAGTTTCTTCCAAAGTAAATAACTGAAACCCATAAATTGCCCAATGCTGGCACACAGGGAAAGCGAAACACATATACAAGCCATAATACATTGTGCTGGTCAGTAGGTGACATCCACCGATATTATACACAGAGAGGCCTCTCACTCTCAGCTGTGGTACTGTTAGGGGCTTAGGTTCATCCATGTCTGTCAACCATGAGTTAGGACACCACTTCTCATAACGAGCTTGCTCGGTGTCACCTGCAGTCATTAAAACTGAAGCCACTTCATCTGGGCGTTCTGCCACTGTACGGAGTACAGAAAGCAAACCCATGCCAGAGGCTCAGCAGCATAATTAGCATTCTCCTAAACAAACGAGTTTCCACACAGCTGTAATTAAGCAGGTCTGTAATTAAGTATATGCCCTTCATCATACAGATCATGCTTAAAAACAGCTTGAGGAAGGAATGTATTGTTAATGTGATAAACTTGGATTACATGCAATTTAGCAGGGGTACAGCTAGTGAAAGTGTACAATCTATTTGGATGCAGCAAGGATCTGATACGAAGAAGCTGAATTTTGGTTTTATTATAAATATCGAGTAAGATATGTCGTAAATGATCTGTGTAAGAGGAGACGTTTAGACTTCAAAAAAAAAAACAAAAAAAAAAAAACAGTGGAAAAAAAGTCAAAGGAAAAAGACAAAAATCCTTCAGAGAACATTTCAATCTTAAATCTGAATTGCCAAAAACATACAAACCCTAAAACTGTAAGGGGGGGGGGGGGGGGGGGAATGTAATTGGCTTTTCACAATTTGTCATGTTATTTTGTCAGTTACGAGCAAGGAAAATTAATTACAAATGTGCTTCTATTTTCAAAAACTCTTTTTAGTAATAGAGACGATGATAATTCTTAACAGCGATGAATAGGCAACTGCAGAATTAATGGTTATCGGAAGGAAGGCTTTTCTGTTATTAACCTTAATACAATTTGAAACTTTTTGGGAAATATTCAGTATAAGAAAAACAAATGACAACAAATTAGGTAGCAACGTCACTCGGGGGGCAATGGGCTACAATCTCTTCAAGAATTTTTAAAAATGGATCCTCATCAGTGTTCAACCATTTTGGCCACGTAAATTCACATAGGTACAAATCCAACATGCTTAATGATACAAGAGCAATTGATGGACTCTAACCATTTTAGAACCGTTTAAATCCGTTCTAGAATTCCAAGTGTTCTAAAACCGTTAAAGGTCCATATAAGGTGGTTCTTGTATCATTGACATTTCAGTAGAGTTCCTCTAGCCCATCTCTTTAATGAATTTCCTTGCGGACAGATACCAGGAAAGAGTGAAGGTCCAATCATAGGAAAGATCCCAGTTGGTTAATGCTTGTTCTACCAGCAGAGCGACAAGGCCATGTTTATCAAAGGATAATTGCAGCAGAAGTAGTTCACTGCTACGATCATCAAATATATTGAACATTTTTGCGGATTAATTACAATAGAGAACTTTGCCAAATTTCTGCTTTAAAATATATGGACTATTTAACATGCACACTCTGTAGCAATGTACCATAGCATCTAATTTATATATAGAAATACAGGCATATGTATATTAAACAGTGAGCTGAACACTAGGTGAGACCAAAGACAGAACATAGTCTTTCCAACAGATTGGATTTCGATATCAGTAATTAGAATGCAGTTGTTTGTAACCACAGTGACTTGAATGGACAACTCTGTTGCCAAGGTACTATTTATTTATACACATTTAGTCTATTCGGTAAACTCACAAGGGTATTGGAAAAATCAGCTATTTATAGCCATGTTGGGAAAAATTTGCAAGTCGGATACTTTTTCCAGGCTACTAATGTTTGATTTTTGAAATTCTCATCAGCTCCCCACTGTTCTCAGTTTAGTAGATTGACCTCACAGGCACATGTATATACTAGAACTGGAGGGCACACTAGGGAGAACTCTCCGATTGTAGAGGGATTTAAGAATGCATGCATGGCATGTGCCTAGGACTACCTTGGAGAACAAATAAGTCCAAGATGGCATTTGCAAGTGAATGCATATTAAATATACAAATGTACAAGCATATAAACATATCCAAACATGGGATATTTTGCCAGTAATTTGGAACTTAGACCACAGACTGCTGGTGGTAGGTTAGATTGGCCAAACAAAACACAATATTGTCTTTGTGAGTCAGAGACTTGTTTTAACAAAAAAAAAAAAAAGGATTCATTTTGACACCAAAAACACTACTCCGAGCAATGTCACACATTCAATGATTGATGGAAAAAAGAACTCCATCTGTAAATGATCCACTTCACTACTTCTAATGGTTTGGATGTCAATCTTTGACACCGATGACACCAGAGATTATTTTTACAGTGGTACTTCTGATAAATTTGGATTATTATTTTCATTTGTTTTAAATGCTCATGTCGACTCCAAATAGAAATGTTCTATTTAATGGAAGGATGAATGTTGTGATTACCAGTCCGACATGAGTGCAGATACCCATCTACTTGTAGATTTAATAGAATACTGCAGTATGCCTTGTAGCACAATGTATGTGCATTTCTGGCAGAGCATCCCAGTCTATTCTTGGATTTGAAGTCCACCTCACCTCTGACAATATCAAGAAAGTGCTAAGACAGCATGCAAATAAAACCATGAAGGGTAATGGTGCAGGATGCAGAGGAGTGATGAGGTTTTGTACAAAGGTAAACCTAACCAGCCAACTAAATCAATCCCACAAGACCCACCAATTGGTTTGACGAGGCAGAGGTTAGGGGTGATCTGTTACTAAAACCAACTGGTCACAGTTTGGGACAGACTTATAAAATACAGAAGGTAGGAAAACCTAATAGAGGGCTACCTAGCAAACGTGGAATGCTTTACTGAGTCAACCAAGTCAATAGTGAATACATATGATAAGTAAACTGGTGTTGTGGACAGTATATCAAGAGCTGAAGGGTCACAGTCGAACACCCTTGCTCTAGTATTGGAGGAAATGAAACCTTGAATGAACAGTGATTGTTTACCGGGAACGGGGGACTAATAAAAGTACTCCAAAAAAAATTGGGCAGACTAGATGGACCGAATGGTTCTTATCTGCCGACACATTCTATGTTTCTATGTGTTGCATAACTTGCCATGCATTAGCAGACATGACCACTTGTTCCAGTACACCTGAGCCACTTCAGTAAGATTACAAAAGAACTCACGCTTTTAGAATTTCTACAAACCCCATGGCTTCAGAACCACAATGCAGCTGCTAGTGATGAAAGGCTATGGGTCAGGAATGAACACAGAACAAGAGAGAGCCAGGAATTCTTGAACAGTTAATTAGACAAGAATAAATAAACTAAGTTCGCTAGCACATGCATGTACCTTCCCCTGCAGTGTGACCTATCTGATGATGGAGGAGTGAACAGCTACAATAAAAGACAGAGGTAACACAGATGCTGTCCCAGTGGACCTACTATTAACCAGTTATTGGGCACTTATATATTGGCATTCACATACACATTTGCACCACTTTCTCACTCCTACTTCACTCTCATCCTTCCTAAAACGTCTACTTTAAGTAAAAGAGAGGATTGCAGGGAATTGAGAAGGGAATTTCAAACTTAAGGCCAAAGTAGCCGAGTTGGAAAAATTCTCCCATTCAGCTGCATTGGCAAATTTTTCCAACTCGACTACATTGGCCTAACGTTTGAAATTCCCATGAATTCTCTCTTTTTGAGTAGCTCCTTAACTGTTTGCATTAGCTTTTGCATACACATTTTCATTCGCACATATGTTCTTCCCTCCCGGCTTCCATTACTGACACACAGACACACCACTTGGATTGACAGACAGTAGCCGGATCATGGCAGCGCGGCCAAAATGATTCCTCCAAAGCCTCTGTTTTTTGTTGCCAAAAACGACAGTATATCTTTTGTATGGTACTTTGCAGAAGCACTATTCAAAAATGATATAAAAAGAGGGAGAGATGGCCTTTCATATATATAAAAATAATAAACTGTGGGTTTTTCCTTCTTTAAATCAGTCTTCAGTTAGTTCTCATTACAGTGCACAAGTCTAGGATGATCCATATTTGTGTGGACTTCATCAGACGATATGGGGTTATCAGCAATTGGGATTATACTGCTTCGAAACCACAATTGCATGCTTTATTAATGCCTCTACGATGTTTGTCCTCCAGTGATTTATGCTCTGCCAGCTGAAGACAAAAGCCCAAGGAAAGGGGGGGTGGGGGGGGGGGTGGTTGGGTTGGGGGGTTGTTGGTGCACGCAGAGAAAATAAGACTGAAAATTAAAAAATGTAGTAAAATGGTCTAAGAATCCAGAGCAGGTCCATAGCAGAACTTAAGTGGAGCAATTAACAATAACATTCCATTGGTGTCCATGGTTACTGCACCAGTTTTCGAATTCTACCCTAGTATTGCTCTTTATATAGGACTACCATGGAGCCAAAAAAAAAAAAAGAAGAAGAAGAAATGGAAACACACAGGGGTAAATGGAACATAGGTTAATTAATAGTAGTTGTCTATAAGTGAGATAAAGCTACTTTGCGAGCTGCAGCGCTTTACTGAATACATAAGACGGAAAAATATTTTTCAAATCTTAAAATGTATGTTTTTCGCACTTTTTTGAAAAAAAAAGTCACATTTTTAACACCATTTTATTTTATTTTTTACGTGAAGATTTTGGCATCTTAATGGGATTAGCCCACAAAGAAATAAAACAAAAACCACTGGTTTATGTCAAATGTACGCGAGGGTCATGCTTACTAAGCAGTGTTCAATCATGTACTATATACATTGTTTAGTTTTAATGAGAATAAGGGTGCCCCCTTTAAACACACACACACACACACACACACACACACACACAAATAATAAACAATTGCATCAAAACATACAGTAAATCATCCTACTGTTACTATATACTAATTAATATGTAAGTGACATCTCATTATATGTTACAGAGGAATACAGGAATCTTTTATATATGTCCTCTATTCCGGAGTCATTTTCCCATTTATCTATTGCCAGCCATCTGTTATTTGCGTATACCACTCCAATGCGTCTTCTTGTGGACACCCATATCTATACGTACTGATCAGAAGCAGGCTAGGCTTATGTTTAGTATTCACTGGCTTCCAAGCACAAACACACACACATCTGGATGAGAGAAATTGGACAGCCTTCCCCCCCCGTAAAACAATTCTCCATGATGAAACATTCTCCTGTGTACGGATTTCCTCCTCTGCCTGATAGGTTACTATAGAGATCTACTGATAAGTCAGGGCTTTCAAAGGTGTAATATCAAATGGGGGTACCCCGATCCTCAAATTACACCTAACCCCGAGGTACTGTAATCCACGTGGCGCCCCTTGCCTTTGCGATCAGATTTCTGCACTTACTGCCAGCTCAGCCCCTTGCATTTTAGTGTTGGAACGCTGCATGTCAAGTGTAGTCCCGGGGCTCAGCACGACTACAAATGAGGATGGTCTGTGCCTGTGTAAGAGGCACAGACCAGGCTGCAGCAGAAATAGTGCCCTCCCCTTCAATGAGGTAATGCAGCAGGGGGTGCACATTGAGAAAACAGAAATGTATTTTTTCTTAAAAATAAAAGCCCCAAATCTGCAGGCTTCTATGTGTGTGTGATTGCCCTTCTCTGGCTCCTAAATTATTTTCCTGGCTCCTAAAACTAAATTCAATTTGTCAAGAAGTTTCTTGAAAGCTAGGTTGTAATGTTAATGTGTAATAGTCCATATTTGGAGATTCCAAAAATTACCTCATAGATGCCTACAGAGTTTTCAGCCAATGGGCTGCTCTGTTACCAAGCTCTATTAGGCATCACCTAGCAACATGAACATTGTGTTCATCTTTAGATGGCATTATTAAACAAGGCTACACATAAGAAGGTCAGATATAATCACTTCCATAACTTTGTTGGTGGTGTCACCACAATGGTTTGACCTTCTCCTCTCCTCCATCAGACTCACTAGTCATCACTTTCAAACTACTAACATCAGTGATGTAGAAAAGATTAAGTGAACTTGCAAGAGACTGAATGAAAAGTGGCAGCAAAATGAAAAGAAGAAGAAAAAAAATCACTTTCAATAGTGATCAGCGAAAGGCACCACAACTGTCCATGGTTGACATTTACTGGACACTGTGACAGACAATTTAATGATGTTCACGGAACTTTACAGTCCTGGCCACCAGAGCCGTAGGAAGGGTGAGTGATGGAGGTGTGATTGTTGCACAGAAATAATAGTGAGCAGCAGTGTCACAGATTCATGCATCCATTTTTTCACGGTAAGTAAACCACAGAATGGCATCTCCTTTGTGGCAGTTCCGATCCAGCAGCTTGGGTGAGGGTGGCTGAGGGGGTGTGACACTGATTACACTATCACATCGCGCTACCTGTATAGGAAGTAGGCAGTGGTGTATCTTGATTTTGTGCTGCCCTAGGCAGACAAAATCCGGGCACCCCCCTACCCAAGCTGTACACCCACGTTACACACCTAAGACATGCCCCATCATTCAGACTCACATCAAGCTCATACTCCCATCACACACACACTCCCATCACACTCAGTCACACACTCCGACTCCCATCACACTCCGTCACACACACTGTCTCCCATCACACACACTCTGACTCCCATCACACTCAGTCACACACACTGTCTCCCATCACACACACTCTGACTCCCATCACACTCAGTCACACACACTGTCTCCCATCACACACACTCTTACTCCCATCACACTCAGTCACACACTCCTACTCCCATCACACTCAGTCACCCTAACTGTCTCCCTTCACACACACTCTGACTCCCATCACACTCAGTCACACACACTGTCTCCCATCACACACACACTCTGACTCCCATCACACTCAGTCACACACACTGTCTCCCATCACACACACACTGTCTCCCATCACACTCAGCCACACACACTGTCTCCCATCACACACACTCTTACTCCCATCACACTCAGTCACACACACTGTCTCCCATCACACACACTCTGACTCCCATCACACTCAGTCACACACACTGTCTCCCATCACACACACACTGTCTCCCATCACACTCAGCCACACACACTGTCTCCCATCACACACACACTGTCTCCCATCACACTCAGCCACACACACTGTCTCCCATCACACACACTCTGACTCCCATCACACTCAGCCACACACACTGTCTCCCATCACACACACTCTGACTCCCATCACACTCAGCCACACACACACTGTCTCCCATCACACACACTCTGACTCCCATCACACTCAGTCTCTCACACACACACACTCTCCCATCAGCACTTACCTTTCCCTGGCAGGCAGGCAGCATGGTCCCTCCATGCTGCCTGTTCGGCTTCCCGGCGATTGTGCCGACAGGCCACGTGACCGGGCGCGCGTATGACGTCAGCGCGCCCGTCACGTGACTGTCGGCACTTCCGTGTCGGCACACTGCACGGGGAGCCGAACAGGCAGCACGGAGGTTTCTCCGTGCTGCCTGTTCGGCTCCCCGTGCAGCCTGGCAGGCAGAGCGATGGTGAGGGGGGATCTTCCGATCCCCTCTCACCTCCGTCTCTGCCTGCAAGCGCGGTCTATTTTTTTTTTTTAAAGCGCCGCGTTTTTTTTTTTTTTTTTACATTTTTTTTTTTTTTCTTTTCAGTGCTGGGGGGCGCTGCCGCCCCCCAAAATTTGCCGCCCTAGGCATCCGCCTAGGATGCCTCGCGGTGAATACAGCACTGGAAGTAGGCTCAACCAACAAAGATCACCAGTTGGATCATATCAATTACCAGAACTTCGCCGTCAATCCATCTGGTCCTCTATTCAGGGTGTGGAGTCAGGGCTTACATGGGAGGATCGGTGGGGGAAGATGCTGAAAGCAGCATTATAAGGTTTTTATGTCCCTGGGTGAGAATCCTCGCATTTCTCTCATATACAGACATTTTACATCATAATTCCACCACTTTAATTAACAGTGGCACTGTATACAGGTAACGAACGATGCACTTCTGTCTGATCATATACTAAGATCACCTCTCTGCTTCTTTGCTGTATACTGAAATTAATTTTATACATTCCACGGACGTTATGCATCTGCTTTTAGTTCTGACAACAAAAAAAAAACATGTTTAAAACACATTTTCCTCTTAATGCTGTACTTTAAGGCAGATTTTTTAGTATTCCTTAAACTACAGTTTTTAAATGTATCAGTCTTTTTAGTCTAGAGGAAAAAAATTAAATAGCAGAATGAACCTGACAGCCGATATAATACTGTGTTGAGAATAGAACCAGCCCTATATAATATTATTTAGAAATATACTTGCTGTTGAATTGTATATATTGGTGATGGCTAACTATTGACTCTCTAACTACTGTAGATGGGTTTTATAGTACCACCTTCAGTGTCTGGATCACTATATAATGATAGGAGTTATGCTGTACCAACCTCAGTGTCTGGATCACTATGTAATGATGGGAGAATGCTGTACCATCCTCAGTGTCTGGATCACTATATAATGATTGGAGTTATAGTGTACCAACCTCAGTGTCTGGATCACTATATAATGATGGGAGTTATACTGTACCAACCTCAGTGTCTGGATCACTATATAATGATGGGAGTTATACTGTACCAACCTCAGGTAGAATATTGTACCATCCTCAGTGTGTGGATCACTATATAATGATGGGAGTATGCTGTACCAACCTCAGTGTCTGGATCACTATATAATGATGGGAGAATGCTGTACCAACCTCAGTGTCTGGATCACTATATAATGATGGGAGAATGCTGTACCATCCTCAGTGTCTGGATCACTATATAATGATGGGAGAATGCTGTACCAACCTCAGTGTCTGGATCACTATATAATGATGGGAGAATGCTGTACCATCCTCAGTGTCTGGATCACTATATAATGATGGGAGAATGCTGTACCATCCTCAGTGTCTGGATCACTATATAATGATGGGAGAATGCTGTACCATCCTCAGTGCGTGGATCATTATATAATGATGGGAGAATGCTGTACTATCCTCAGTGTCTGGATCACTATATAATGATGAGAGAATGCTGTACCATCCTCAGTGTCTGGATCACTATATAATGATGGGAGAATGCTGTACCATCCTCAGTGTGTGGATCACTATATAATGATGGGAGAATGCTGTACCAACCTCTGTGTCTGGATCACTATATAATGATGGGAGAATGCTGTACCCTCCTCAGTGTCTGGATCACTATATAATGATGGGAGAATGCTGTACCAACCTCCGTGTCTGGATCACTATATAATGATGGGAGAATGCTGTACCAACCTCCGTGTCTGGATCACTATTTAATGATGGGAGAATGCTGTACCATCCTCAGTGTCTGGATCACTATATAATGATGGGAGAATGCTGTACCATCCTCAGTGTCTGGATCACTATATAATGATAGGAGTTTTGCTGTACCATCCTCAGTGTCTGGATCACTATATAATGATGGGAGAATGCTATACCAACCTCAGTGTCTGGATCATTATATAATGATGGGAGAATGCTGTACCAACCTCAGTGTCTGGATCACTATATAATGATGGGAGAATGCTGTACCATCCTCAGTGTCTGGATCACTAAATAATGATGGGGGAATGCTGTACAATCCTCAGTGCGTGGATCACTATATAATGATGAGAGAATGCAGTACCATCCTCAGTGCGTGGATCACTATATAATGATGGGAGTATGCTGTACCAACCTCCGTGTCTGGATCACTATATAATGATGGGAGAATGCTGTACCATCCTCAGTGTCTGGATCACTATATAATGATGGGAGTATGCTGTACCAACCTCCGTGTCTGGATCACTATATAACGATGGGAGAATGCTGTACCCTCCTCAGTGTAATGCTGTAAGCTGGCGCAATTCTCTACTCTTGCCTCAGGTCTGCTTGCCATGGACACAGATATTCTTGTTCGGACACCTTGAATATCCCTGTTCTAGATAGATCTTAAAATGACTTACTAAAATAGTGATTCTAGCACAATAAAAAGAATAGAATCTAGAGCATGAGAAGGTAATTTTCATTTTTAGAGCTATAAACATTGAAAAACGAATACCGCCTCTCCTGACTACTAACATGTTCCTCTCACTGGTATACATCTGTGATCATTTTGCATTTCTGTATATAAATCCATCAAATATTGCGCTCTAAAAATACACTGTTATATGTGATGCATTCTTGGCATCCATAGGGGGCGCTGTAGACTCGGCCTAGCAAATGGAATGTCATTTAAAACAAAAGTTGATATATTTATGTGGTATGAAATAAAAACAATTTTCAGATAACACACTGCGGAAGCAAGAGTTAATGGTTACATCAATGTGGATGAGGGAGGCTTAATTCTGCCTGACACCGTTATACACACACAAATGATAATAAAATATTGTATTAATATGGAAATCATCCTGCTGTTACTATACACTGATTAGTATATAAATTACATCTCATTACATGTTACAAGAGTTTTGTCTAAGAGTTACTATCCTTTTTCCTGGAGTCCTTTTTCTATACATCTACTGCCAGCCATCTGTTCTGTGTGGACATCAGTCTAGTGGTTTCAGGCCAAGAACAGATTTCCTCAGCCAAGCACACGTGGTGTCAACCTTTCATCCAACAAGTACCTGTAGAACCAGTACTTCCCATTAAATACCTACCTTGTAGGAATAGCCTATTTTCCCTTGTTTTAGGATAGGGTGTTCCACAGCATTAATTCTGGTTCAAAATTAATTATATTATAGTACTGTGTTGTATAATATATTTTCTTCCATACTGGGGACTGATATTGGTGGTCTAAAAAGAAAAAAAAAAAAGAAACTGTTGCCAGTACAGAAAAAAAGAATTAGAAGTGTTTTACTCCTAAAAAAAGCACACTCCAGGCACTAAAATAACTGGTGTGATAGGTAGTGCACCACAAGTTGTGCATAAAGGTTCTTTCTGCATAAAAACTAAATTTCTTTTACAACAAATTGGCTTTAGTTTACATGCAAGAGGTCCAGTTCACCCAAAGGGGTTTTTGCTCTGGAGTGCTTTCCTCCATCTAGTTCCATCACACCTGCCAGTCCAGTCTCGGTGAACTTGCTTGCCCCCAGCATTACATTGTAGCATAGAGGGTCCGTCCTGACATCCTCTCCTGGCTTGTAACACTAATAGTTTAATACGCATTAACAATTGTAAAACTCTTGTTGGCTCCAGAACTTTTCTTTAAACCCCTCCTAAAAGTCCCAGACTCTTTTGGAAAATAACTTCCTATCTGATCGTCTCCATTAAAGAAAGAAAAACAAATTAAAACCTGTAACAGCCCATCACTAAAAAAAAATCAATGCATTTACACCAAATAAACTGCTGAATGAAACTTAAATGTCAGCCTATCATTAAAAAAACAAGTGAAAAAAATGAGGACTGTTTAATTAAACTGGTGCTGGAGAACCTACCACCTCTTCAGCCATAGAGTACAATACCACATGTTGAGGGAAATGTGATCTAGACTAGGACTCTAAGGAGATTAGCAGCACACACTTGTATAAACTCACAAAATGTACAGTGAACAATATATATATTTACACACACACCTAGGTAGCTTTGCCTACCTCCAGGAACCAACAATCTAAAATGCCATTTCAGTCCATAAACAAAACACCACTAATTAATGCTGCTAATTAACGAATTCCGTCAGCACTGGCCCCGATAAAATAGCAGCCCAACATGAGCAAAATGTTCAATTGTCTGGCATTGCAGCTATTAGGATAATTGAGCCTTGTAATTAAGATAATACTCAGTCCCTGAAGCCAATTAACAAGACAACAATTAGTCCCGTTCGTTAATGCAAATCAAAGATTTTTCTCTTTATTAGTAGAGCAGTTGCAGAGCCCAAGAGAACAAACCAAAGTGTTTGCACTGATCTACAGAAAGGTTACAATATTCCGCTATTAATGCAGACCTAATCAGAGGGTAATTAGTTATGATCAATGGCAGGGTGAAGGCATCTGTCTAATTTTATGGAACTTCACCTCTCAGTCACCCGAGGATACAGCACATGCATTAAAACAAGATCTCATCATCAAAAAGGGAAATATCACCATGGCTGACTATTTTCTACATTTCTTTAACTGTACTGTATAAACCACGCAATGCTTTATAGTACTGAATGTAAAAAACTATTTCAGCAAAGCTTAATTACAGGAATAATATATATATATATATATATATATATTTCTTTTTAAGCAGGCCTAAGCCCAAAACTCATTTTACTGAAGCAGAAAGCCACTTCTGCCTCTTAAAACCAGTATGTGAATGGTGCACAGATTATGCACCATTCAATGTATTCACCCCTGACCTCTGCAAAACAGCTGCTCCCCTATTGGAGGTGTGTGCAGCATCATAAACACCGCACACCAATCAGTGCTGCCTGGTCAGAGACCAACATTGCAGCTTGAAATGTCACCGAGCTACCAAAAGAAAGTTTAATATCTTTTGAATTGTTTCCCCTGCAAATCATATACAGTCTAGATAATATTATACCTCTATTTTATTACCTCCATAATACTACTCTAACAGGGATGGGACACTTCATCGCGGCTGCTTCCGCGCAGCCGCTTCACCACCGACTCTGCACCACAAGACAGTTAGTCGCTGGAGATTTCATTGCGGGACATTTCATCGCTAAAGGTAAGTATTTTAGCTATTTTAGTTTATTTTAATAAGGGTGGTTAGAGTTAGGGTTTAGGGGGTTAGAATTAGGGTTTAGGGGGTTAATTTTAGTATTAGGGTTCGGGGTTAATTTTAGTATTAGGGTTTAGGGGGTTAATTTTAGTATTAGGGTTCGGGGTTAGTATTAGGGGTCGGGGGTTAGTATTAGTGTTTAGGGGGTTAGAATTAGGGTTTAGGGGGTTAATTTTAGTATTAGGGGTCGGGGGTTAGTATTAGGGTTTAGGTGGTTAGTATTAGTGTTTAGGGGGTTAGAATTAGGGTTTAGGGGGTTAATTTTAGTATTAGGGTTTAGGGGGTTAATTTTAGTATTAGGGGTCGGGGGTTAGTATTAGGGTTTAGGGGGTTAGTATTAGGGTTTAGGAGGTTAGTATTAGGGGGTTAATTTTAGTATTGGGGTTAATTTTAGTATTGGGGTTTGGGAATCATTTATTAGGGGGGGGGGGGGGGGGTTATTTTCGTTTTACTCTTACAAGGCCGCTATGAAACGGCCGCGTTATTCTTCATTGCTGACAGTTCAGCGTTCTAACTGCCGCGATGAAGATGCGGCGCCAAAGTGTCCTAGACCCACTGTAACTACCGCTATAAGGTCTACAAACAGGTCAATACATTTCCATGAACATGTCGCTATTGCCTAACCATAGATCCATAATCAGTTAGTTCATCTTCTCTTCCAGTAATGAAACCTCGTACTTATTCTTTAGGACAGCCATATCTCATAGGCTCTGAGCCTGACATCACAGAGAAGCAATGCAAAGGTCTGGGGGCGCTTTGGTGGTT
The DNA here is from genome assembly GCA_036172795.1 of Pelodytes ibericus. Lineage (NCBI taxonomy): Eukaryota > Metazoa > Chordata > Amphibia > Anura > Pelodytidae > Pelodytes > Pelodytes ibericus. The sequence goes on along the minus strand of CM069864.1, from coordinate 77,916,923 downwards.
GTAAATTGGGAGATTTGTACAGGGTCCATCACTCCATTTTGCAATGCTATGCCATACCCTGTGGACAGCACTTGATTGGTCCTACAATAGGACAATGATCCAAAGCACAGCTCTAAACTATGCAAGAGCTAGTTAGGGAAGAAGCAGTCAGCCGGCATTCTCTCTATCATGGAGTGGGGAGCTCATTCTCAACCCTACTGAGTTGTTGTGGGAGCAGCTTGACCGTATGATACACAAGAAGATCAGGCCAATCTAACTTGTGGAAGGTGCTTCAGAAAGCATGGGGTGAAATCTCTTCCAATTACCTTAACAAATTGATTAACTAGAATGCCAAAGGTTTGCAAGACTGTAATTGCTACAAATGGTGGATTATTCAATGAAAGCAAATCATTATTTCGATGAAAGCAAATCATTATTTCTAACCTTGTTAACGTTTTTTGGGACTCCTATCCTCAGGTCCCAGTTTTCATTCTCCAGGGTCTGGTAGCTTGTAGTGGTAGCACTGAGTGACAGTCCAGCATTGCTGGGGAATGATGGGAGGTTTGCATATAGAATTTCTACCCATGACTCCCCAATGCACCACACCTCTTACAATCCCTAATAACAGTCAGTTTTCAGTCCCGTACCAAATTCGTAGAGGTTTTTCTTTCACTGCTAACTCCACTGTCCTAAAGTTCGTCCGATCCTGTAAATCTTCTGCTATCTGCTTCTATAACCACAAGTCATTACGCCTCCTTAACTGCTCTTATAACCATTCCACACAGCATTAATATAATCGTGCTAACTGCCCAATTAAGACATTTGAGTAATTTCAACGCATACATCTCCTCGTAATGACTGTGCCATATCCTGTATCTTAAACACTCATTTGGCATTCAAAATATGAAGAAAAAAAAATCTACTCATTCACTTAGCTTATTAGAGCAAAACAATATAATGCCATCTGAATTTGTATTTATTTAAAATAAAACATCACTAAAACCATGAGATCTGCTTATAAAAGGATTAACATGGTATACTGTGGTCAGTCACTAGCGCACATGTTTCACTCAGTATACTGTGGTGTATGTAGGTTTGCTACCTGGCCGGTATTTTACTGGCAGGCCGGTAAAAAATTGGCTTGAGGCCAATGTTAAGCCTGGAGACAGTAGCATGGCCGGTATTTTTTGTAGAAAAGGTGGCAACCCTAGGTGTATGTCCAAACTGTAGAAATTATTTATCGCTACACATATCAACTCTGGTCTGGCTAGGGTTGCCACCTGGCCGGTATTTTACTGGCAGGACGGTAAAACATTGGCATCAGGCCAATGTTAAGTCTACGGAGACAGTACCAAGGCCGGTATTTTTCGGACGAAAAGGTGGCAACCCTAGGTCTGGCTACTTTAACAAAGATTTATTCAGAGACAAAACAACAGCAACGTGCAAATAATGACACATCGAACTACAACGACCATAATAACGACAAAACCTTATAACCAAGTAAAAAACCATCAGATCTCACCCCAAGTTCACCATGATAACCTAACCCGTGTCTGCTTACCCGCACAGCCAGGAAAGAAAAGAGGAGAGAAGGGAAAGTTAGGGGGAGTGGTAATCTCTTCCGGACTTGTAAAGGTATTGAATTACCCGATTACCGTATGTTGTCCCCCTGTACTAAACACCTGGTCTTGATCACATGACCCCAGTCACTATAATAGTTTGATTACACAATGTCACTACATTTTCACTCATTTATTTCAATGCTAAAACTGACTGAGGCTCATGGGATCTGTAGTCACTAAGGCACACTGAAACTCATAGGATATGTAGTCATTAAAGCTGACTGAGACTCTTGGGATATGTAGTTCCCAAAAACATTTACATTGTAAAGTTTTATAGACAAGCAATCTGTAGTCACAAACTGCACAGTTTATGGTTGTATTAATCCAATCAAAATGAATCAAAATTTGTCTGCTTTTGGCACTCAGCAATTTATACCTATAATTTGACAAAAAAGCGTTATTTGCCCAGAATTAACTGTATTTAGAGAACAGTGAAAAAAATAAATAAAAAAAGGCATTGTATAAGGTAGTCAATATAGAGATATAAACCAATTATCGACAGAACAAAAAGTAATTTGTTTCTTAGGCTTATAATCTAAGGGATGCCTGCCTCATGTAAAATAATGAGAAACAGGCCTGTCTCATCAGTTTTTGTTCCCCAGCACTTCCTATACCCTAAAAACCGCAAACAAAGTGTTACAGCTTTATTACTGTTGCTATGGCAACAGTCCTGACGATAGCTCCGAGCTCTTCCTATTGGACGTTGCTGAATTTAGAAGCCCCGCTGAAACGGCAAAGGATCTGGGAGTAATAGTGAAAAGAGGGCAGGAGAAAGAGTGACAGCGGGGTAGATGAAGTAAATAAAAAGTAGGAATGCATTTTTCAAAAGCAGTTTTATTATATGTTAACTATACTATACCACTGCCTGTGACTGGCAGAGAGGGGCGCCACAGAGGTGGTCAGCACAGGGCACCTGAAAACACGAAGGCTGGCCTTGGTAGGGATTTGTGGGCGAGTTAAAAAGGAGGATAGCTATTTTGTACAGTATTCTTTGTGCTGTCAATAAACGATGATAACTTCAAAAATGGGGTAGTGGGATAACCATACTACTGGTTAGGCTTGTGTTATATTGACAAGATGTTAAATGGCTGAGGGCTCTCTAATGCACACATCTGTAGTATGGATTAAAGAGGCTCTCTGTGTGCCTAGCCTCTCTGGAGGAGCAAATTAAATGGAGTTTCACTTCCACACAGACAAAAAAAAAATGATCTAACTCCTGAAACAGCGCAGTTCTTTATGATGCTTCACAAAAGGCAAAAAAATGGGTTTAATCTTTCTTTGTCAGCAAAGAAAATGAAACAGGGAAAGCAGGGTTCCGACAAATGTAAGAACAGATTAAATTAAACGTTGATACAAAACCGTAAGATAAGATAAAAAAAAATGTAATAAAAAAAAATTTAAAAAAAATTAATTTGGTTCAAAAATATCTCCAGAGGAATAAAAAAAAAAAAAAAGTAATAATTTTGCATAATCACCAAGTGCCATCTGGAACAATTAACAAGCATTCTATAGAAATCTGAGCGTTGCTCGTTTTATATTATTAAAGATATGGAATTATGCAAGTAATAAATCCTTCCGAAACCTAAAAAAAACCCTATTTTTTTCCGGCTTGTCAGAGTAATTTTAGCTTTGAATACAGGAGAACACTTGATAAAGAAATTAATATTATGCAAATGACATCTTGTATTTAAAATTCTCAACGATGGCGCAGGTTTTAGTGCGGACGCCGTGTGCTCGGTTCATGTTTAATTCATATCCGAGTTCACCTGTCAGTTTGCAATCAGCGATATGGAGGAGCGCTCCCAAACAGCAGAGAGCGAGGATTTAATTGGAAAACTCCACTGCATCTTTCAATTATTAGGAGTAAATTAAAAGCAGATGCGGGCGGCGTATTAAGGATTTCTGAGCGGACGCGGGAATCACATATTCATTGTTGTTGATCCGCCGCAGCGGATGTTTGAAAATTCGAGAGACAATTTTGGATGCGAAAATCTGTCTGTGCAATCTGGTGACTGCCATTCAGTTAGCAATGGCTGGAAGGTTCTTATTAAACCCACTTAAAGAGACAGAAAAAAAAAAAAAAAAAACAGGCAAAAACTGCAGTGAAAGGGCATAAAAAGTGTCAATCCATCATAGGAAAGAATAATGAGTAAGTGGGCACTTGATCACTCGTGTACAATTAATACAGGCATTTCTTGGTGCCAAAATGTTGGGGAGCGCACATATAAGCTTGCCGCATTAGTCCACTTGCATTTAGAAGTATGTTTTTATTTAGAATTTTTTTTTTCTTATAAATTACATAGATTTTTTTGTGTGCCATTTTTTGATGCGGGTGTATAGAGGCATCTTTATGACTCTATTCCAGGGGAGAGATATGTCTGTACTCTCTCAAACTGCCCTGAAAGCATTAGGGGACAAGATATTTTGGGAGATGTAGGCCATCAGCAGCTAGTGGGCTGCAGTTCCCCACCCCCTGATCTACTACCAATGAGAAAGGAATTACAAATAAATATTTATCTAAAATCAGACTGATATGTTTCCGAATGGAATGCATGCTTACATGGGAAACAAACAACAATGACAATATTTCAGTAATTATACATTTCTTACAGTTATTTGTAAACTAAAATATATACTACAAAGACGTTTAACCGTAAACACCTTTACTTCCAAGAAACCTTGATTTAACCCTCGTTTTTACCTAGTCTTTAAAGGGAAATTCCAGGGATGCAAGGGTTAAACAAAGCATGTCCTGGTCTTTGAAAGTAAACCCGACTTGTATCTTAATAGATACACACGGGTTTACTAACTGCTGTGTCGCACATGTGAGACACAGCAGTTCCTGGTTGTTGTCAGCGTGTGCACAGCCAATCAGAGAGGGGGCTCGCCCCGCTCTAACTGCCAAATGCAGGGCCTCTCACTGCTAGCGCAGAGAGAGACCCTCGTTTTTGCATGGGATTAGCAGGGCGGACCTAGTTAGGGTCCCCCCTGCTTATACCATCATGGCTATCAAAAGTACACACCAGTTTATCCTCACTATAGGAACAACTACTTTCACTTGTGTTTCTATATTAGAAGCACAAGTGAAAATAAACATTTAGTGTCCCTTTAATTGAGGGATGACTGCTTGGTTTAATTCTAAAATTGTCCACCCTGGTAAAGTGAGTGCCCACTAACCCCTCATGTCCGTCCATGTATGTACACAAGACCCCTTGAACTTCTAGTCTAAGATGGGTGAAATCAATATAGCCTCTTAATAAATGAGCCCTATTATAACGTTATATATCTATATTATTAAAACACACTTTTTGTTAAATACCCAAATTGCTTTGCAATAATGTGGACATATCAGATGCAACACTATTTGCATCGGAGAGTGAGGATATTAAATCCCCTCGCAGTGAGGCGAGGGGATTTATAGATGACCACAAACACATTGCCAAACATCATCATTAAGAATAATACTGGTTCACCTGCTGTAAGCAATGGTAAAGCTTTGTTACGGGTAGCAGGTCTAGTAAGGAAAGGCCATTCTATAATAAATTACCATGCTATTTAGGAGGGACTCTATAGCAGGGGTGGAATAAGATGCTTGCACAGCTCTCTCGCTGCCTGGATACTGGGTCTTTTACCTTTTCCTTCAAGAGATCTTGCTCATACTCATTTCTCAAAAAGTAAAAGTAAAAAAAAAAATAAGATTTACTTCTTCAAGCTGGTTCAAAATAATATAATCTAACCGGCATCCTCTACAATTTTCTTCTCTGCACACACAATATATATATGTGTTACAATCTGCGCCTTGACAGATAGTCCGTCTTCCCACCAGTGTCTGGACAATAAAATCATTTGTAATAAAATTTGGCCTGCTAACTCAGATCAACCCAACACCCTCCCTTAAATGCCTTACACACTGCTCACTCAGCAGATATGAACTTTGTAGTCGGAGATCTATTTATCATTGTAACCTGTACGGTGCATACAGGTTGTAACTCGGCACTTTCTCTTATCTCTTTCTATCTTAGGTCTTCAGATGTCCCTGTTTCTCCAGGTATGCACTTTCCATAAACAAAAAAAACATATGCTATAGACTGAGTAAAAGAACAAGAATAAAAATGAGATGTGTGATTATTGGTCATTGCTATATCACACTAATGTATCCTTCTATCGGTTTGTATGTTTTATGACAACAGTATTATATAGAAACATCGGCAGCTAAGAACCATTCGGCCCATCTAGTCTGCCTAATTTTTTTAATACTTTCCTTTGGTTCCTGGCCTTATCTTATATCTAGGATAGCTTTATCGGTATCCCATGCATGCTTCAATACCTTTACTGTATTAATTGTTACCACTTCTGCTGGAAGGCTATTCCATGCGTCCACTACCCTCTCAGTAAAGTAATACTTCCTGATATTACTTTTAAACCCTCTAATTTAAGACTATGTCCTCTTGTTCTAGTAGATTTGTTGTTCTTCTTTTAAAGATACACACTATGGTATGCCATCCTCACTAGGTCAGTTAAGCTTGATTGCTCACAGAACCACAGGAAAGACAACTCCTGGTTATTTTGCATTCAGGAGCAAGTGAATAATCCTGGACCACTATGATGTCTGCCTTTAGCAGAAACACAGTGAGTGAAAAGCACCGTCTCATTAAGTCAGTCTTGTTACTTATTTATATTGGGACATGTAAGTTAACGGGACTCCATTACCTAAACGTGTTTTAACAGGTTTGCGCATGTGCAGTAGCGCTGTTTGCCACTTTCCCTCCCCAGCCGTGCCCCCTGGCTGCCCTCTTTCCCCAAGGCATGAGTTGGGAGGTATGCGTAAACATGTAGATGTTTTCAGTGTTACAAAATGCTTGCACTTTTTCAATTTTTTTTCCCCCCAAAACAAAAGTTCTGGATGCTCATCTTTTGGACAGGCTCACCTGATATCGCATATAAGTTAGATTGTTGATTTTCAAAGTCCGGCCGTGTGTTGTTTCTCCCTCGAAATGTAGCGGGAAGAGTTAAGGAAATATGTCTAGGGAAAAAAAAAAAAGAAAATGTCAGGAAATTCTTATTTTTATTACAAAAAACAAACAAACAATGCAGAAGTGTTCCAGTGTCACAAAGGGGTAAAAAAAAATACAAAACTTAGAAAAAGACAAAAACATGTGATGATAAAAAAAAAAGAAAGTGTTAAAATGTCAATATAGTTATTTCTTAAAAATTGTTAGGAAAAAACATTAACCTACTTGCAGTTATTGCCTTATAATGTGCAGAAAACATGCCGTTTTTCTATTATCAGGTCAAATATTAGAATTCATTTTGCATTTTTGTTTTCCACTAGCTTTTGTAGATGTGTAAAAGATTTAAGTAAACGTTTGAAAAAGTGCTTTTATTTTATTATAAATCTTTTATTTTATAAATCTTTTATTTTATTATAGTAAATTATATGATATGATCAAAATATTGGTATCTAAAGAAAGCCCTGCCTAGCCCCCCAAAATACTTGGTGTAATTTGTGTGGCCACAGTAAACGAGAAAGAGGAAAATTATAGCTAACAATGCAGACGTGTTCAAAGTGTGAAAACCCTGTGCCACAAAGGGTAACCAAGGGGTTAAAAAATACAAAACACAGAAAAAGACACAAACGTGACGATAGAGTTAAAGAAAACTGTGTACCCTTGTCCCAAGTAAACCCGACGTGTATCTTTAGAGGCAGAGGCAGTGGGTTTGCTGGCATTTGCTGACAATGTCAATGGACACACAGTCAATCAGAGCGAAAGATCTACTTAATGGGGTCTCTACTTAAGATCCCTCTGCTGATCTCATGTAAAAACAAGCATCTCTCTCTGCATTAACAGAGAGTCACCTACAGGGCCGGGGTGCCTGGTTCCCAGAGAAGCTTGGCAGCTGCTGGTCAGAGGATAAGCTGGCATTGATATTAGAAGTGCAAGTAAAAAATAAAAAAAATGTAAAAAAAAAGTTTAGTTGTCCTTTAATAAATACATACTTTTTTTTTAAGGCACAAAAGTAGATTGTTTCCATATTGGAGGGAGTGGCCCTTTAATTATTTAATGGCAGGAGTCTCATTCTGGATGCGGATATAGAATCACGCCTTGAGCACAGCACGGGAGCATATGGCAAATCAAATAGCAGTTTGAAGTATAAATCGTCTGCCTCCTCCCCCTCCCTGGAAATAATCTGTGACAGACTTCCATTCACATTACAGCATTTCCAATTAATCATCATTTCGCCAACCTGCGCTGACACACCAACAACCACCGTGTTTGTAATTAGGACAAACTTCTTCGTCGTATTGGGCGCAGCTCGGGGAGATTGAAACAATTAAGCAGTTTAACTAGTTAGCAGCCAAGTGGGCATACAAGAGTTTTACTTTGATCTTGATTTAACATACATTGTGCATGCAAAGCAGGCATTAAAAAGATTACCACTGGAAAGGTAAGCCGTATAACAGTGAGTAAGGCACTGCCAAGCCAGGATAGTTTAAAGGGATCTAAACATTGATAAGATTAGAGGGACCCAAACACTGAGAAAGATTTTTTTCTGCAGTTTTTTGCGAGTTATAGGGCAATAACTAAAAAAACACCTACAGTGAGTTTTTGACCCCAACCCAAACCCTAAATTTAACACTAACCCTAAATTTTACCCCAACTCTAACCTTTATGCTAACCCTTAATTTATTCTAATTTTAATTTAGCTAATTTTTAGCTAATTAAGTCTTTGGGTTTTTTTCAGTGCACTGTTGCTGACTGCCTCTAGGGTCTTGCAAAAGCATCTGAGCAAGGAAGTGACATTTTTTTTCACGTCCGACGCTCTTCCCATAATATCGCAATTCCATATCAGAGGCGCATTTTTGCTCCCCAATATGGCGCCAGTGATTCGCTCCGTGGAGCGATCACGGGTGCCTTCGCCACCGGATTTCGGTGATGCTTAATGCCTTGATCTTAGATCACAAACACTGCTCGTTTAACCACAGGACGCAAGACGTAAAAGGGACTGCATCCCCCCAAACATTGTTTTACTGTGAGTATAGAGCATAACAAAAATCTTGAAAATGATCTATACATTGTATTAGCAAAACTGCAAGCAATGTCTAAATTAGGAGAAAAATGTGTTTTCAAAGCGTCTGTGGAGTCTGTGGTCTAATATGCAAATTACACATTGAAAAACAGTTTATTTGCATACAGAGCCACAGATGAGGTCATTAGCAGGAGACTTACAGACATTTTCTCCTAATTTAGACATCTGCTTGCAGTTTTTCTAACACAATGTATAGATCATTTTCAATATTTGTTTTTGCTGTACAAGCACAGTAAAAACAATATTCAGGTGATACAGTCCCTTTAAATCCATAATTAAATGATCTGGCACAATTGTGCCTAGTGAATGTTGTCCACCAAATCACACAGGCCAGGTATGGAGAGCAATAGTCAGAGAAGCAATGATGAGGTCCATTAACAATTAAGGAGTTGTTGAGAGCCACATCTCATTTGTAAGAACCATCAAATGACGTTCCTCCGGACGCCGAACCTCATCGGGCAGAGATTCAAAAGTGAAGCACAACGGTGGCGTTACATTGCTGGGAGGCTTCTCATCTCTCGAATCAAATGGTCAAAATTGCAGAATTCAGAATGTCCGAAGCTTGTTGTAATTGGTGCGAGATTATGCTACTATCAATGCAAGCCCCGAAATCTGTTTGGATTATTGGAAATACAATTGTTTGCCCATTCAATTAATTCCTGGGTGTAACCCGAAAAAAATGTGGAAAAATAAACAAAAACACTCATTCAAGGCACTGTAATATAATCAACAAAAATGGATGAGAAAGAAAGAAATACATCTGGGCTTTGGAAAAATAGACACACAAATAAGAGACTTGCTTGTTTCATAAAACCACCTGAAAAAGGATTCATTGTAGTCTAAGAAGCTTTGTACATGCAAGAAAGAAATATGTAAGGTTTGGAATACACAAGTAGAAGATCTTGTACGCACAAAATTCTTATTACAGCTAAATTCAAATGCCCACTGGATGCTCGCTACGTTTCCCTGTAAATATTCCAGCTTTGCAATCACTGCTCAAACATGATAAGTGGCAGAGAACGTCTCGCGCTCTCACACGGAGGCCATAAAATCATGATAACTTTTGGAGAGACATAAACATCTTGTCAGGGGAGCTGGCCGCTGATTACAGACACATAGCGCTCTGTCATCCATCTGCAGACAGACAGACAGGTTTTTACTGTACTCCATTAATAGAACTCTCAATTATTCTATCGCGCAGAAGCATGTTTTAACTCAACCAGATTACAATACATTTTATTCTGACGCTTGTTTTATTTGCCAAGTAAAACAAAACTGATTCAATTCCCCTGCACAGCCATAAACTGCAGCAAGACAGCGAGTACAGGGCAGATCTACCACGGTTTGTGAACGGCGCCGGTGTTAGCGTTGGAAGGGTTATGGGTCTTTCTTGACCAACACCCGACAATGGTCTCAGTTAATAATAATAAAGTCATAAATAAAAGTTATAAGAAAGGAACTTCAAAGGGTCTACTCAGTAAAGAGAGAATTGCTGGGGAATTGAGATGGGAATTTCAGACAAAATAGCCGAGTTGGAAGATTTCTCCAATGCAGCTAAGTGGGAGAATTTCTCCAACTCGATTACTTTAGTCTCTTTATCGACTAGATCTTTAAGACTCTACAATGAATTTTGTATGACCATATTTGAAGTGAGAACATACCATTATGCGAATTAGGTATTGTATGGTTTTATAAGGAATACAAGAAATTCGAAAATACGTATATTTAACTTGTTTTCTGGATTACCTGGTTCTGGCATCAGGTTTTTCATTTTTGCTTCAATTAGTAAAGAAAAAGGAAAATATGTCCTCCAGTCATTTTAAGAGTGAAGGACTGCTCTGCAACCCTTTCCAATAAGCCTGCAACCAATGAATCCCAAACCTTCCTTCCAATCTTTCAGAAATTGAATTTCCTTTCTTTAGATGTATAGGGATTCTTGTTTTTACATAGAACGGTTGGTAGAGGATCTACGCAGTTTACAGCTATGTCCGTTTTTTGTTTGGTACAAAGTACCGCGTTTTAGTATTCTTTCTTTAATTATACTAACTTTGAATGAAGCACATCAAGCAACATACCTTGGGAGGTTTGGAGCAGATGCAGAGGTGACAACAGCAGACGGGGAAGAGGGAGAAGAGGGCTCCGGAGATTCGGGGGCACGGGGGACCCTTCCCATTCGGTACCAGATACCCATATTGTTCAGCTCACTGTTAAAACATTCATAAAAGAGAAAACTTTAAGAATATATGGGCAAGGGGGCACGTGTTCATTTTACCAGCTTCATTTTGAAAATAACACATACAAACTGGTAAACAAAAAACAGGCATATAGTTACTCCGATACGAAAGGGTATATTTAGTTGTCAATTTAAACCCAGCTACACTGTTGGTACAAAATCATTGCACCCCTATGTTTAAATCATCTTATGGAAAGTGCAAAGGGGTAAGCATTCAAACTGGTTAGGTTTAACTTTAACTACGATCTACATATTAAGGGTCATGTATAAACTAGGTGCATGCACAGATTGCGCCAAGTACGGGCGCAACCAGCATGTGTGCCAATGTATAAAGCATATTCCGCTGAATATGGAGATATTGGTTGCTTTGACGCCTATTGTGCCAGCGCAGCCTATGTACAAGCCTGTGAATAAACAATCAGGCGCTGAAAAGCACCCACTTTGTGTAGGGGAAGCTCCGACAATCTGTGTTTGGCGGAGGTCCTTCTTCCGCACTGCAAAATGCCGGGAGTTATATAAAAGGCACAATCAGCGTTATACATACCAAACTGCCTTTTTAGAACACTCCCGACATTTTGCTACTAAACTGGTTCATGGGTTGAACTTACCAGGAAAGGTTAAAGCATCTTAACATGTATAGGTTGGAGGAAAGATGTAACAGGGGGGATATGAAAAATTTAAATACATAAAGGGAATCAACACAGTAAAGGAAGAGAGTATATTAAAAAGAATAAAAACTACCACAACTAGAGGACATAGTCTTAAATTAGAGGGGCAACGATTTAAAAGTAATATCAGGAAGTATTACTTTACTGAGAGGGTAGTGGATGTATGGAAAAGCCTTCCAGCAGAAATGGTAGAGGTAAACACTGTCAAAGATTTTAATCATGCGTGGGATAGACACAAGGCTATCCTAGCTATAAGACCGGGAACGGGGGACTAATAAAAGTATTTAGAAAAATTGGGTAGACTAGGTGGACCGAATGGTTCTTATATGCCGACATTTTCTATGTTTCCATGTTTGCAGTGCGGGAGTTTTAATGCATAAACCCTAGGAGGGCTATATTTAAACCTTTAAGGAAACCCGGAAACCATTTTGTTTTCTTGCAAGTTATTTTTACTATTATTTGATGAGAATGTTCTGTTATTGGCAAACAGTTTCCCTTGTGCCCTAGACAGAAGAGGGGCTGTAGACTTACCCGATGAACGTGTACTGAGGAGGTGCTTGTTTGGAGCGGCTCAGGATGCGGATGTCACAGATCGCAGCTTCTGTGGAGTCCCGGGGAATGAACTTAATACACAACCGCTTTTTCCGAAAGGCAATTTCTTCTGTGGGAATAAAAGGACCCAGAACAAAATCGCAATACATTAGTGCTTTGCAGCCCGATCGAAGGTTACATATTGCCTTAGCACTTTGCTTCACACACGTTTTCCAATCTGGGAACAATCTGACTGTTAAAACAAATCAGCATTCCTAATATCGTAAAAGGACGAAGCAATATCTATTTCAATATTAAGCCTTATGGTGACAGTGATACATTCTTCTTTTTGGAACGTTCTCTGTAAAATAATTCTTCAATAATTCTCTGTCCATGTCAGTATTTTCATATTTACATCAACTGAATCTCAATAAAGTTGTCTTAATGGAGATAAATGGGGACTTACAAAGCCACAGGCACGTGCTTGCCCCAGAGATCAAAGATTTCCTGAGATGGTTGAGGCTGGTAAGGTAGTTAGGGATGTATACATCAAGAACAACCAATGAGCATGGTACCCACCATGTTTCTCACATTGTTTTTTTAACTGGGGAAGTATTTTACATGCTCTCCAAAAAAGTGTACAGCTGTATGCTCCTTATTGCACAGGACAGATAAAAGTTAAATAGGTAAATGTCCCTTTCTCTCTGACCTATGAATATTTACTAGCATCCAAAACAAATCTGGAATACTACATTATGACTTTCTAAAGATTTTGCCATTAAGCTTTGGTGCAAGTTAAAGTCTGCTCCCTCTGTAGTAGAGAATATGCATTAATCTTTGGAGGATCCATTTTGGGCAGCTGACTTACCATTTAAGGCAGGGGCTTGACAAATGCCAGGACTCCTGAAATCCATACTGAAGGATCCTACCTTTTTTAAAATTTTTACATAGAACTGTATGGACCTACACATTTACTTGGCTCCTAAAAATAACCACTGGCTCCTGAATTGGTCTACAAATAATCATCAAGCCCTGATTGTAGTGTCCTAATAAGCTCAGTCAAGGTCCGGGAATGTAAATCAGATTTTTACATGGGGGTACATGTGTCTTTCAGACACATAATAGGTACTCTTTCAGCAATAGCTTCATTGCACCAGGCTATCACTCAACAATTATCCTGTCCCTTGTAAAGATGTATTAAAAGCTACTGTTAACTTACGTGTGTCCACTGTTTCGTGGATAGGAATGAAGCCCACGGGCAACGTGTCTTTTATGTCAATTAATTTCATGTCAACCAACACATTCCCTAGGTGGCTCTGCTTGATAGAAGGAGAGATGGACAGATTAGATGTCAGGACCTTTAGACAGCCTATGCCAGTTGTTGGAGGCCTACATCTCCCACAATGCACTGCCAACAGTGTATTATGGGAGATGTAGGCCACCAGCACCTGGATGGCCATAGTTTCACACAGCTCCATATTACACAGGTCTATTCCTTGTTTAAAAAGGCTTTCCGATTATATTTTCTGTTCAGATCTACCCCAAAGTCTATCCTACATCCTCCTAAATTACTAGTCCTACTATTTCTGAAATACTATTCCTTGCATCCACATCTCCAGCTATTGCCAATAAATATTCTTCTAGATTCATAGGGTGGTCTTTTACACTAGACATCATGCTCTTGTGACAATCTTCCTCTAGCACTTTTTATTAAATCAGAAACATAAAATGGCATTTACACACACTGTAACAACACAAAGGAGGTCAAAATAGACAAAGGAAAAAATATTATGCAGAGGCTTAGGTGCCCCATAACCTGTATGCTAATGTTTATTATAACTAACTGATCATATCACCTAAATTACCAGACACAAAAAGTACAAATCTTTTCACTCCAGACAGTATACCAACTCTACTGAATTTATATTATTAAAAACCTAGAGTATTTTGCACCATCTATTTAGTAGATGTGTTTCTTTGTGGACCTACAACCAATGATTTTTAGAATAGAAATTCAATACATTTGCTGTGAGTACTGTCTGATGTTTTCATTCTTGGTAACTTAGGTGATATGCTAAGGTGTTATATAATACACATGAACATACAGATCTTAGGATACCCAAGCCTCTAGCCAACTTCCTTTTTTGTGGCTTCATGTTTTTTCCGTCGTGGCCATACCCTGTTTTAAAGTGGCCCATTCCATCTTTTTGGAAGTGGTCTATGGATAATAAGCGATTCCCATGACATTTACAGAGGTATTCTTAGGATGGTATACAGTTTGTCCATGCGTTTCTTTAGAGAGGTTGTCTGTTTGAATTAGTCCTTGGTAACCAAACTAACAACAACTATTTAAAGTGGTCCTCGCAGAATTATTTTTTTTAAGATTAAGAATCAAAGCTTTAAAGAACAACTGAAGCAAAAAATAACTAATGTTTACTTGAAAGATTGCATCAAGTGTAGATAGTTTGCATAGAAATCCTTTAATGAAAGAATATAAATAATGTACCTTATTGAGTCCTCTTATTTCTGTTTAGCACTAACAGGGGGCAGCCATTTTGTCTAGAATTGTGGGCCAGATCTTACCTCATCTGAACAAAGGTGAATGGAGAACTGCCCTAAGATTCTAAACAACATGTCCGCTCCCTATTAGATCTATATAGGACAAAGAGGGCTTAATAAGGTACATTATTTATAGTATTTCATAAAAATATTTTACATTTCTACCCTTGATGAAATCTTTCAATTAAACATACCGGTACTTATGTTTTTACTTAACGTGTCCTTCAAGGCAGAGAAGGTTCAGGGAGGAAGAAGTAGTAAAAAATTTCACATGTAAGACAAATCTAATCCCAGCATGATTAAACGCAATGTAATAATTTCTATTTGAATAAAACGTAGCCAGACCTGTTACCCTTATCAAATTGACTATAAACAACAAGTTATTTTGCTACCAAAAGAGGGGAGCAGATGTCTTTTTATAGCAGAAAATGAAACTCACGTTCTCTCGAGAGAATGTTCTGGTGAAACAAAGGTATCTTGTCACCTTGGATTTAAATAAACCATCTTTCCAAAGGTCTGCATCCAAACCGTCTGTTGTTTGAGAAACCTGCCAAGGTGCGAGTTAACAGAAGAATGAGATAGGCAGTGGAGTTGTATTTACACAAATTATTTTTCTGTCGTTCACAGTGTTTCAAGTCGTTTATCCCTGACACAGTCATTTCCTGTCTGCAAACATACATTCCAGGCCTTTCAGGTGAGCATGGCAAGTATTTATACGTTGGACGTGTGACACGAAACCTTTCTACCAGCCGGTTCTTGTACTGTCTGCTAACATATTTAAGAGGTCATAAAAATAATAGACATTTCAGGCACAAACCACCGCACTGCCATTAATATGCTCTTAGCCCAATTGATGCTAATTGCAAAGACCTGGAAGGTGGGGGGCTGTTGAAAAAAATAATAGGCAGCACTGAAAGCAAAGGATTCTGGGTATGGAATTGTTTGCTCGGAAAAGGCCAATACTGATTGTACAGTGGTTAAAACACTTGCCTGCACGGATTCAGGAAAGAGCAATTTTAGCCCATGGAGAACTGACCTCAGACACAGCATTATTATTAGTACACTTAACCTCCAGCAGAGTCTGACCCCCTCCAACCTGTCATTGCCATCAGAACACATTAGTCCTTCAAGGAGGGACGTACCTTGTGGCTCAAAGCGGATGGCCTTTTAGTATATTTCCTCTGTGGTTTGGTTACTTATCTAGCGGGTTTACTAAATTATACACTTCTATAATGTCACTTTGCAAAAAATAGCTCAGCCAAGTTCAAAATCACAAAAAAACAGCCAGTGTTTCACCCACGAAAAAATATAAAAATTGTTTACTAAATGGGAAGTGAGTCAGCTTTGCCGCTTACAAAAAAAGTTCTACCTATAGAAACATGAATACATTTTGGAAACTGTTAAAATGCTGGAGAAGGAGAGCCCACACATATAATGTAAAGGAACACATAATTATTTAGATTCAAGCCAGAGAGTCACACAGATAAACACATTGCTCACAGATGAACAGATGGTATTGTACAAATATACGTAATTATATATGTAAATGTCTTATATTCAAGGCCGTTTTATAATCTGACATCAAATCGAGGTCAGACTATAAGACAGGGATCCAGGTCCCCCGCAGAGCTGCAGGGTACCTGGATCCCCCTCGCTAACAGCAGATGGATGTCTGCGCGATGCGCGCAGACATCCTCTGCTGTCGCCCAGCACGACCGTCGGGACTTCGATGATGAAGCCAGGCCCTTCCGGGCAGCAGCGGAGGATGTCTGCGCAAATCATGCAGACATCCTCCGGCTGCCCCCACTAGGCACCAGGGAGATATGGGCAGCTGGGGGATGTCTGCATGATAGTGCAGATATCCTCCATGCTGCCTGACACTAACGTCTATTATGACGGACCGGCTGTCCATCATAATAGACGGAAGTGTCGGGCAGCATGGAGGATGTCGGCACGTATCGTGAGGAAGGGGGGAGAGAAAGACAAGGGGAGGGAGGGGGGAGAGAAAGATAACACTGGGGGTGAGAGAGAACAACACGGGGGGGGGGGGGAGGCAGCATTGGCACATAAAAAGAAAATAAAAACAAGAAATGCATTTGTTTAATATCATAATTTTTATTAAATATTAAAAAGCAATTTTCATGTGAATATATACAAGTCAAACTTTTTTCCTATATCGAAGTCTTATATTCAGGCTTTTAGTTTTTTTCCTAAAGGAATATCCAAAGTTTGGGGGTGTCGTCTTATAATCAGGGTCATCTTATATTCGAGCAAATACAGTATATATATATATATATATATATATATATATATATATATATATATATATATATATATATACACACACACACACACACCAACAAACAAGACCTAATGCTAAATACAGAAGCTGACACATAAATGCTGACCATTTCTCTTAATTCCCTGCCGGTCAGAGGATAAAATGGCATGTATCTTAAATGTACATGCATTTTATCGTCAAACTGGGGCCATTGAACGCGGACTAAAATATAGGTTTTGGAAAATATTGCATACATATTTGCAAACAAATTTTCAACGCAGTTAGATGCCATCCAACATTTGCTGTATACACAGACATATTAAAATGGGCTCAAAGCATGCCATTATCAAGACATATTCAAATTTCAATGTAATAAATCACACAGCACTAGAACAACAACACTACACATTATACTCCAGCTGTTCATGATAAAATAGGTCACCCGAATACAAACTAAACATACCAATCACATCCCCCCAATCTGGGTCAACTCTACCATATGAAGGGTAAGGTTTCTCACTCTCACCCTAGCCATCACAGCAAAACTGTCTAATACAAGACAATACAGTATTACTACTTGGTGACTAGTTATAGCTTATTGGAACTTGCTCTCTGGTGTTCAGCTCTCTATTCCCTACTATCCCTCACTTTCCATGAAATTCTTAATATAAAAGGTATTTAGCCTTATTACTCATTTTGTTTATATACTTTTTGCCGACACATTCATTTACAGCAAGGCTCGACAAAACCTGGGAGCCATGCAGTGGCGGATCCAGGGGGGGAGCAACGGGGCAATCCCCCCCCCCCCCCCCCCCTGGGAAGAGAGAAAAAAAAAAACCTATAAAAAAAACGACACTTTTAAAAAAAAAAAAACACGCTTGCAGGCAGAGACGGAGGTGAGAAGGGATCGGAAGAGAAACCTCCGTGCTGCCTGTTCGGCTCCCCGTGCAGTGTGCCGACACGGAAGTGCCGACAGGTCACGTGACCGGCGCGCTGACGTCATACGCGCGCCGGGTTACGTGACCTGTCGGCACAACCACCTGTGAGACGAACAGGCAGCATGGAGCAGACCATGCTGCCTGCCACCAGCCACCAGGGAAAGGTAAGTGCTGGGGAGTGGGGAGCTGGGGGCAATGTACTGGGGAAAGTGGCAGATGCTTATTAATAATAGGTAACACTGACATATTATTTGGCAAATTAGCTGGGGAATATTAATGGCAACTAACACTGGCATATTACTGGACAAATTGGCAGGGGCATATAAAATGGCAAATAACACTGGCATATTACTGGTCAAATTGGCTGGGGCATATTAAATGGCAAATAACACTGGCATATTACTGGGCAAATTAGCAGGGGCATATTAAATGGCAAATAACACTGGCATATTACTGGGCAAATTGGCAGGGGCATATTAAATGGCAAATAACATTGGCATATTATTGGGAAAATTGTCAGGGGCATATTAAATGGCAAATAACACTGGCATATTACTGGGCAAATTGGCTGGGGCATATTAAATGGCAAATAACACTGGCATATTACTGGGCAAATTGGCTGGGGCATATTAAATGGAAAATAACATTGGCATTTTATTGGGAACATTGGCTGGGGCATATTAAATGGCAAATAACACTGGCATATTATTGGGCAAATTGGCAGGGGCATATAAAATGGCAAATAACTCTGGCATATTATTGGGCAAATTGGCAGGGGCATATAAAATGGCAAATAACTCTGGCATATTACTGGGCAAATTGGCTGGGGCATATTAAATGGCAAATAACATTGGCATTTTATTGGGAAAATTGGCAGGGGCATATTAAATGGCAAATAACATTGGCATTTTATTGGGAAAATTGGCAGGGGCATATTAAATGGCAAATAACACTGGAATATTATTGGGCAAATTGGCTGGGGCATATTAAATGGCAAATAACTGGCATATTACTGGGCAAATTGGCTAGGGCATATAAAATGGCAAATAACACTGGCATATTACTGGGCAAATTGGCAGGGGCATATAAAATGGCAAATAACACTGGCATATTACTGGGCAAATTGGCAGGGGCATATTAAATGGCAAATAACATTGGCATATTACTGGGAAAATTGTCAGGGGCTTATTAAATGGCAAATAACATTGGCATATTACTGGGCAAATTGGCAGGGGCATATTAAATGGCAAATAACATTGGCATATTATTGGGAAAATTGTCAGGGGCATATTAAATGGCAAATAACACTGGCATATTATTGGGCAAATTGGCAAGGGCATATAAAATGGCAATTAACACTGGCATATTACTGGGCAAATTGGCTGGGGCATATTAAATGGCAAATAACATTGGCATATTATTGGGCAAATTGGCAGGGGCATATAAAATGGCAAATAACACTGGCATATTATTGGGCAAATTGGCAGGGGCATATAAAATGGCAAATAACACTGGCATATTATTGGGCAAATTGGCAGGGGCATATAAAATGGCAAATAACTCTGGCATATTACTGGGCAAATTGGCTGGGGCATATTAAATGGCAAATAACATTGGCATTTTATTGGGAAAATTGGCAGGGGCATATTAAATGGCAAATAACACTGGAATATTATTGGGCAAATTGGCTGGGCATATTAAATGGCAAATAACTGGCATATTACTGGGCAAATTGGCTAGGGCATATAAAATGGCAAATAACACTGGCATATTACTGGGCAAATTGGCAGGGGCATATAA
This sequence comes from Pelodytes ibericus, assembly GCA_036172795.1. Lineage (NCBI taxonomy): Eukaryota > Metazoa > Chordata > Amphibia > Anura > Pelodytidae > Pelodytes > Pelodytes ibericus. The sequence continues at coordinate 77,897,223 of CM069864.1, read as the reverse complement.
AATGGCAAATAACACTGGCATATTACTGGGCAAATTGGCAGGGGCATATTAAATGGCAAATAACATTGGCATATTACTGGGAAAATTGTCAGGGGCTTATTAAATGGCAAATAACATTGGCATATTACTGGGCAAATTGGCAGGGGCATATTAAATGGCAAATAACATTGGCATATTATTGGGAAAATTGTCAGGGGCATATTAAATGGCAAATAACACTGGCATATTATTGGGCAAATTGGCAAGGGCATATAAAATGGCAATTAACACTGGCATATTACTGGGCAAATTGGCTGGGGCATATTAAATGGCAAATAACATTGGCATTTTATTGGGAAAATTGGCAGGGGCATATTAAATGGCAAATAACACTGGAATATTATTGGGCAAATTGGCTGGGGCATATTGGGGATATGGGATGGCAGTGGAGAGACAGACAGATATGGGAAGGGGAGAGGAGACAAACAGACATGGGAAGGGAGAGGAGAGAGACATAAATAGGAAGGGAGAAGAGAGAGACATAAATGGGATGGTAGAGGAGAGACAGACAGACATGGGATGGGAGAGGAGAGACAGAGAGATGGGAAATGAGAGAAGAGACAGACGGACATGGGAAAGAAGAGGATACATAGACAGACATGGGAAGGAAGAGGAGAGAAACGGGCATGGAAGGAAGAGAGACAGAGGGACACAGGGAGTGAGAGGAGTGCGACAGACATGGGAAGGGAGAGGAGCGTGACAGAAGGACATGGGAGAGAGGAAAAGACAGACGGACATGGGAGAGAGGATAAGACAGACGGACATGGGAGAGAGGAAAAGACAGACGGACATGTGCCCCTCCCGAGATAAGACTCTGGATCCGCCCCTGGAGCCATGGCTTCTAAAATCCCTACTGCTGGCTTAGGGGTTACAAATGAAAAACACCTGTCAATATAAACATGTAAAAAGGAAAGTCTAGTACCCAAACTCGTGTTGGTGCAAGATTTAGATTACTCTTAAACAAAGAGCACAAAAAACACTTGAAACAACAATTTTATTTAATTATATATTTAAAAAGAAGGTGGAAAGCCACCAACAGTATCAAGGACTAGAGTGTGCCTCAGGCGAAAAAATACATATATCAGAATAAACAGGCACAAATATATTAAACCTTAGTAAATGATTCACACATACACGTACATCTGAAAATATAGATAGTGAAGGAATACTGAAGGTAAGTACGATATATTAAAATCATATATCATACCACTCTCAAAACAAAACAAGGGTAAATATAAATAAAAGTTAGTGAATAATAAATAATAAATATAAACCAAAAAAAAGAATAAGCCAAACATTTAAATAATGAGTAGAGAAATCATAGGAAAAAAGTGCCCTATAGTAAGCACCTGTCTATAAAATATATGCCACTATTAAAAGATATAGTATCCCATCCAACTCCATAGTAGAGGGTATGTAGAGTAGATAACAGTAGTGGAGGGAAATGGGTATCCCTAGTCTCAATGTCTGATAATTCCTGTTCAAATGATCGATAGCAATATAGAACAAGTGAGAGAAACGAGGGAAGCACAAATAATACAGCTGCACAACAAGTGAAAGATCTAAAACATAATAAGTAAGGGCAGGATATAAACTAATAAAGAAAAAAGAAGAAAAAGCGCCCAACGCGCGTTTCGCCGTGACAGCTTCGTCAGGGGCATAAACGGGACTGAGCATATGAGGAGTTTAAATAGAAGCACCCTACAATTGGCTAGCGTCTAAACAGCCAATGAAAATTCAGTGGGCGTGTACGAGCCGTGGATTGGGTAAGGCGGAAGGTGTGTCCTTCTACCCTGTTTTAGATTACTGCTTGTATAGTGCACAGGTTTTTCTTTCAGTGTGATTTGATGAAGGCATTCTGCATAAATCAGTTTTAATATTTGACTCAAACCCTCCCTAGTGATCACTGCATGTTTACTGCAGGCGCGGCAGCCCTGATTATATAGACACTGAGTATATAAAGTTTAAGTTCATTTAGTCACTTTATGTGCTCCTCCTGTACACAGTAGGACCTCTTAACAGTGCAACACATTGTCTGATGACATCACTAGAGAGACAGGAAATTTCATTCATTTGAATGAACTTATTCACATTGGTTCCTGCAGCCAAAAAAAAAAAAAAGCAAATGACTCAGCTAGTGTGGGCAGTCCTGGTTTCATGCAAACTGCTGTAATTTCACAATTGCATCTAGCTGTAAGTATTTTATATTTTAAGCAATGCAAAATGTAAAACATGCATTTTAAAGTACTTTGAAAGCACATTAATATGCATTAATATTTGGACGATGCATTTTGGGCACTAGACAGTCCCTTTAATATCACTGTAATGCTGGACTCACAGTAATGCTCAGTCAACTGTTTAGTTAGGAATACGTCTTATTTATTGCAGGAGGTTAATATATCTAGTCAACACCTTACAAAGCGTCTTGTAAAGCTGCACAGCATCACTACCTTCTAAAAAACCACTTCGGCTGCCCAGCAAACCACAGCATGTGTACTTTGGCTGCTAGGCAGGTTCTGGGAAAGTCTTCTGATCTTGTGGTGGATTTAAAACCCACAGGAGTCAGAACATTGGGGTTTGGACAAGGAAACTGGTTATCATCCCCTGTGGTGGGTTTTCCAGGAACCCACAAATTATAGATTTTTTTCTTTAAAGGGTTGACTCAACATATAAAATCCTACACAAATAAAGATTTATAATCACTACTTTGGAACACCACCATACCATTGTAGATTAACGTTTTTTTGTTTTTGTTTTGGCAAGCGCAAGTCGATACAGTTTAAAAACAAATCTAAAAACATATCTGAAATAAAGGTTTTATAGTTTCCACTTGGAGGCTAGAACAATGAAAAATGTGTTGTAAATATCAACGTCATGTCTAGTGGCAGTGGTTCTACCACTCTTTTTTATGTAGAAATCTATAAATGTAATATTTATTGGTCTACTAAGATTTAAAGATTGTCAATGTCCAGGGCAGGGCCCCAGCCGTGAAACTAGAGTAGGGGGAGGCCATTCTAGTACTGTTTTTAGTCTCGCACACTGTTTAATTATTATGTTGCCAAGGAGGAGGATGGGACTGGGCCACTGCTGCACTGAAACAGTAGCTGTAGAACTTATTAATATGGATGGCCACAAACCATGTAGAATGCAAGGCTGGGGAACTGGACACTATTACATGAACCATGATAATACAGCAGAATCTGTTTTACTTTTTAACTAACCTGCAAAAGGGCAGTGGTCATTAAACTACCAAAATCAGTTCCTCAATAGGTGATTTTAGCAATCTATTCAAAACAAGGGAGCAGTAACATGTAATATGTGCCAACCGGAGAGTATACTGATCGTACGATCAAACAGGCTTGTCTGGTGCATCACATCACTAAAGACTATTATTGACCTGTCCAAAGTATAGGTTAAAAAAGATGATGTCATTAAAATGTGTCTAAGCTGGATCTGGACAATGGAATGAACATTGTTTGGCGCCCGATTTTTTTAATACATCGGCTGCGCTGGCACAACGTGCGCCGACAGAACCAAAATCTACGCATTCAGCATAGATATCGCAGTCTTCTGAAATTTGTCGGGAGTCTGCTTAATACATTGGTGGACATGCCGATTGCACCAGCATTTGCCGCAATCTGTGCCTGTGCCGTGTTTATCCATGACACCCATTGTGTTAACAGAAATGCATACATTAAAAGAGAATAATATGTTTCAAATGTGTCTGTGTTGTCTCCATTTTACAACATCACCTGTGGAAAATGTGTAAATTCCATATCGCACTACAGGTGATGTCACAGACAGGAGACGCCATTTTTGATCCTTTTTTATTCTCCACATTCACTGTACAGAGTCCCTTTAAGATCCTGAGAAACCAGAGGTATATACAATGTGTGCGCATGAACATGAAACTGTATCCCAGACAGTGTGCAAAAAAAGGGATTTCACAGGATACAATATGATGTCTGTCAGGCCAAATTATTTGTTATTAGTAAGGATTATGAAGCCAGGAAAACCACAGAAAGGTTGGGTTACAGATTTGGGGATTGTCACATACACAATTTGAACGCTTGTAAAACACGTTAACAGTGTAAGATTGTAGCCTTTTTTCGCAAAGCTACTGAGCAATGGAGAGAAGGAGTGAAAGGGAGGGACACATACCAATGAAGGGTTGGTGACGGGAAGGGCCAGGAAGCAAAGAAAAAAAAAAAAGGAGAGAGGTGGTAGAGGGAAAAGAAAAAGAAAATAAAAATAGGAGTTTTGACAATAAAATAATGGTTATATAGTGACCTTCCAAGGCTCACGCTAGTGTCCTGTAAGTGGTTCGTTTATTTTAATGAAAATAGATAATAAAAGCCCAGCTAACGTCTGTGTTGGGGTTAGCACACACTGATCATGTGCAAACTAGATAGACAGCGCTATATATGAATATGAAAATCAATATAAATAGAAAGCAAAAAGTAAAAACCACTCCAATACACAGGAACAAGTGGTATAAAAAAAAATATCTAAGTTTAATAAATATGACAAGAAAAATATATATAACAGATGACCCACAATATTAAAAATGTAGAGACACAGAACAAACATATAATATGCAAAGTATAAATGGAATTGCCACAATCAATAAGGTATTTAGCCAAATAAAAACATGGAATCAATTAATAGGAAGGGGAAAAAGGTACAAGTGTACAATAAATAAACACACACCTAATGATCCGCCCGAGATAATGCTGGACTCAGAGAAGGGGGCTAAGAATCCAAGAATAAGCGAGGGAGAGCCTGGCCAGGTCTTTCGCAAAAAGGGACGCCAAAAAAGGGGTGCGTTTCGGTAACTTCTTCAGCCTTTGGCGTCCAACCAAAGTTGGACGCCAAAGTGAGTTGGTTGGACGCCAAAGGCTGAAGAAGTTACCGTAAAGCGTCCCTTTTTCTGGCATCCCTTTTTGCGAAAGACCTGGCCAGGCTCTCCCAATCCAATTTATTTTATACCAGTTCATATCAGTCCGTTTTCCGGTTTATATCAGAGGATTCCATCCGGGACAAAAACCTCTGTTTCAATATTCACTAATGTACCACTATTTGGGTTTGTATGATTTAATTGTATTTATCTACACTTAAAGGCGCTTTGTATTTCCCTCGGGTTACTTTTTTCTTTACACACTGAGCGTGGATGCGATTCCTTTATTAAGATTGCCAATCGAGTCTATCCGCAGCTATGAAGCATTACAGGGTTGCACTACAAGGAGGGCAATGTTAGGGGTTATTTAGGAAACTAAATTCTGGGGACAAGTTCTAAAAGTGGAGCAATCGTCATGGAAGCAAATGGAAAGTACCTGCAAGTTTAGAGCACTTTCGTAATTTTTGGCCGCAAAAAAAATTGAGTTTTATGAATAACCAACCCCCAAAGCATATTATTAAATGTGGAGCAATCACCATACTGATTTTATGTTTTCATACACACAGTGTTTTCTGGGATGAAGGACAGAGGACTTTTTAGTCTGCCGATGCAGGTACAAAGCCTTAACATAGAATATTTGGCAACTGAACGAGGTTAGTGCAATTTACAGATAAAATGTAGCTTCTTATCCAGGGTGATAAGACTGCTTTAAAAGGTGTCATTTTTAAGAAATTAAAAACATGGGCTGATGCTTTATAGAAACCAATACAATGTCCCAGGAACCGGCAACTCCAAATCCACAGCAATCAGCCCCGCAAGACCCAGCACAGGTGAGTGCAGCTCGTTAACGGCGTTCCCAGCCGCGAATAATGAATAAAGGAATGTGTGAGCAATCGGTGCACCTCTCCATGTGCCCAATAAGTAGGTAAAATAGGCAGACTTGGTAGTAAAATCTTCAAAGTTTAATGGCAGGAATCAGAAAACAAGCGCAGTCTCGCGCGTTTCGCCCGTGAGGCTTAATCATAGACTCATGCTCATAGACTGATGCTTTATAGGTGCTCGCTGGAAACGGTATCTCCTTCCTGCACTAGCCAAGCAAAATATCCCAAATAATAGCTATACTCTTGTGTGTGACATCCAATAGCAGCCCATACAAAGCATGCATCTACATGCGTTTCCCATAAGGGTGCACATCAGGTCAAGTAACTCTTACATGCTTCCCTACTGAATAGAAGGTGAAACAGGGGTCAACTCAACATACACCAATTTCCCCCGAAATGGAATGGATCGAGCACGTTAGCTGAATTTATGAAATTGCCCAAATGCGCCCACTCTATATACCCGAATTTGGGTCCGAATTGGCTGTTCAGACTGTTTGGAAACCGAAGCATCAGAATCATGCTGAACGGGACAATTTTGCTATGAAAAACCATAGGTTTTTGACTACCCAATCTGTGCGGATTACCCCTCAACACACTCCAAACCTACAGGAAATTCGCCCATTTCAATTCTCCAGATGTTAGTTGGAGAACTGATAAGAAAATTGTATAAAACTGTAAGTAAACCTATTTTAAACACAAAATTGTTGGGGTGATGGAGTCATGTAATGGGGGTGATGGGGGCATGTAATGGGGGTGATGAAGGAATGTACTGGGGGTTATTGGAGCATGTAATGGGGGTTATTGGAGCATGTAATGGGGGTGATTGGAGCATGTAATGGGGGTGATGAAGGCATGTAATGGGGTGATGTAATAGGGTGATGGGTGCATGTAATGGGGGTGTTGGAGGCATGTAATGGCGAGATGGTGGGCATGTAATGGGGTGATGGGGGTCATGTAATGGGGTAATGGAGGCATGTGATGGTGTCATGTAATGGGGGTGATGGAGGCATGTAATGGGTTATGAGGCATGTCGTGGGTATAATTAAAGTAACCTTATTTTAAAACACAAAAATATTTATTAAACAAAGAGTAGCTACATAACAAACAATAGCCGGGGGTAACCCAAGATTACAATATTTACACAACGAGAAAAGTTAAAAGCACATTTTTATTAGTATTTCTGGGTAAAAAGGTGGAGAACCACCAAGATTGAATAGACAGCTTCAACACATACAACGAAAAAACGAAATAGAAATGATACGCATATATATATATATATATTTATATATATGTATCACAACGAGGACAAAGAAGAATATAATAGTCAAAAATAATAAGGGTCATAAGTAGTGACCATCAATAAAAGAATATATAAATAGATATAACAAAGACAAAAAGAGCTTTTCTGTAGACGTATGTCACAGTCCACAATATGGAGGAATAGATAAGCATAAATATGTATATAATCACAGCCTGGAACGTGTTATTGTAGCAGTATTAATACTAGACCCCAACCAACCCTCTACCCCTAATAGGAAGAAATGGGGAACACAGGGTAGTGGATGTCTCTAATCTTAAATAGAATAATTCCTATCTAATGATAAATAGCGGGGTGAAGAGGGAGAGACGGGATGAAGGCTGAGATTAGAGCTGGGTAGCAGAGTAAGGTAGATGGGTGCAGCCTATACTGGATCGCTTAGAAAACAAAAATAATAAATGGAAAACCCGACGCGCGTTTCGCCGGGGCGGCTTCGTATAACAAACAAAAATATTTATATACAATTATAACTGGGCTTAGGAGTTAAGCATTTAAATTCATTAGCCAGTCTACTAAAACTAGGATACAGGGAGGTGGTATTTGCACAGAGCTCTGTGTAAAACAATCCAAAAACTTAGGAGCCAGCAGCAGGGATTATTGGAGCAAAGGCTCCCTTGGCTTCTGGGCTTGGTCAAGCCCTGAATTCTAATATAATAAATGTTATATATTATAATAGTATATTTACATTAACAGAAGCATTTTTATATTTTTGTAAAAAAAGTTATTTTATATTCATTTTTTTATGTATATCATCTAGCCTTTCTTGTATTCTATCTGGATACACCCAACGTTAGACCAGATAAACTGATTGCTATTATCCTCTTCTTTTCCTGTACCTCTTCCTATTTACAGAAAACTGCGAATATATCCTAGTGTTTGACTATAATTGTGTCAATTCATGTTAATGTATTGATCATATATTGCTCTATTTGTTTTTTTACGTATAACTTTATGTGTATGTAATTCAATTGAATAAAATTCTTTAAAAGCAAAAAAATAAAAAAAACATTTTTTAAACAAGAAGTCTACGGAGAGGACTGAGGCTACCACTTTGTTTTGGCGTGTTGGAGAATCGGCTTTTATATCCGAATTGAGAATGTATTTGGAGGCACGTCGGGGCTACCTGGTTGGCTAGACATTTGGGTCCCCGAGGTACCCCAAATCCGTCCGAAATTTGGAGGGCTCATTTTGGGGCAGATTATGGGTGCATATTCAGTCGATCCTTAAATATTCTGTTTGATATAAAATCAACTATGTTTAATTATTGTGCTCTCTATTATAAATATAACATTCAGAACTCTATCATCACCACGTACCACATCATATCCAGTGGGGGCACGATTCCTTGACGCTACTACTCCAACTCCAGTTATTGGATCCATGGACAAGTCCGTCAGTGCATCTGAGAGGTCTCGAACCTCAGGCATTATAGGGTGATCCTAGAAGGAGAACAGATCTTTTAAACCCACTGTTAAACATCCTTTCCACTCTCTTATTGCTTGTTAATGGGAAGCTTGTTGATTAGGGAAAGACATACAGTTTGCAGCCCAATGTCTAGGAACTTGATTATCCAGCTGCACAAACAAAAGATAACGTAGATGTGAAGTACATGATACAAATCTTCCAAGTTGGATTTGTAGGTTTTAAAAGGGCCAGTTCCACAGATAATGTCAAAAAGATGTTGCTATGGCATTATTAGATGGAGGCTCTTGCACAATTAATTTCAATGTAAAACTACTTAACTGTAAAAAAAATTATATTAAAAAAATAAGTGTATTTAAAATAAGTTTTAAACATGTACAATAATAATTTTTAATAATAAGCTAGGTAGAACTGTCCCTTTAAGTTGTAAACATGTGTAATTCAATGCTACATATAAGCAAAAGCTTCAACATTCTGCTCATTGCAATACATGAATCTGGACTATTCCACTTCCTGAACCACCGATCCCCGGAGTAACAAAATCTTGACCACGAGAACCAGAGCTCCTTCCAATGCAGGAAACACAGAGTGGGTTATACCCTTTCTACTTGTACTACGCTCAACTTATAGTCAGTCAAAAAAACTTTACTCCTCTCATATGAATTCATATCCTTTGTCACTTGCATTATTATCATCCCTACAGACACCAGTAAATAATATTGGATGCCATGTAACGTGGGGCCGCAGATCTGTGAACATTACATCCAGTAAGGCAGGGGTCGGCAAGCTATGGCCCCCAGGCCAACCGTAATAATCCAAACCACAGTAAATCTAATATGGCATCCCAGAGAGAATTGCCACTGTCCCACAGAGCATTGCCACTGTCCCAATTTTCAAAGCAGAGGTAGAGCTTGGCAGGATAGCGGTATTCAGTTCTGGAACCATGTGTTCACCATCTCCTTCTCCGGTGTCAGGGACACCAGAGAATGATTACTGCGCATGTGCAGTAGTGCGGACACTCAACATACCAAGCTCCTCCCCCCTGGTGTTATATGAAAGTGGCCTGCCATCACATCCCATACCGTGGGCCAGAAAAGATTGCCCATGTTTGCTGTAAAGCGAAACATAGCCAATGTTATGCAGTCAATTTTGGGTTGAATTAAGTTCTCCTAAACAGGGGCTCATTGAGTGATCGCAGCCAGAAACAGACTGAAAGTTTACATTGTCAATCCAGTATTTAATCCATAGAACTGACATCATAAATGTCAGAAACCATTAGAAACTAATCACTGTACATGGCATCCAGACTTGGTTTGACTTTTATAGCAACGTGTGTCAAACCCTGAGATATGTGTCTACAAGTCGGCTCCTTACAACACTAACTTTACTTGTGGCCCAACTTTGCAGCTGAAACGAGTTGCGATTGTCGAGTTGAAAGTCACAGACGTCACAGATAGTGCAGATCATTCTTACACATACACATCAGTTGCTTTGATTATTTCACATTCATTTACAAAAAGTACAAAAAAAAAGGCAGAGAAAAAGTGTATATCGTCCAGCCATAATTAGTTTATGAGTCATAATTATGCCGGCCTGTGTTGAGCCAGACCAAATCTGATGCAATCTATTAATATTTTGTTCAGCTCTTTGCTAGGAGTTACACAAAAACTGGGCTTCTATACATATGATCTGCCATTTACAATAGGACCACTTTCCTTCCTAGTGTACTTCCCAATTTGCAGCTGAACCATGTGATAAATGCTGCAAGTGGAAACCACGCCAATACGGATGCTACGGCCACATGTGGCAATGTTTACAGCTAGCTAAAAAAAAAAACCTGCAATGCACCTTTTGAGAGTGTAGGAAAAAATCTGCCACAATCTGCACTGTGAAAAACCTGGGGGCAAATGCCTTTATCCATGAATAACTGGTAATTATTCCCCTCTCCTTTTTAAATTTCCCAACAGATTTCATTGTAGGACCTTTATGCAAGCCCCCCCCTATGTTCTTACCCAGAGCTTCCCCACAATACAGTGCTTATTATTTGACATGCTATTTTTAATAAAATTCTGCCAATAATTACAAAGACGTTGAATAAATGTTAAAAATCAACACTGGCTGCTCTTTGGCCTAAACATTCTTTATTGACCAAAACCAAGATTTTTCAGCAAATTGACATATCAGGACACACCTACTATTGTCTTGCTGTCCAGAGCAGAGGGGAAACTAATCCGCTATATTAGTTGCTTCTGTTTGTCAGAAAAAAATCTCTGGAAATAGTTTGCTAACAAATAAAACTGAAATAGTTTCCACTGACAAAGTCTGCTCATGTTAAAAAGGACCCCCAGTTATTTGGCGTAAAAATGGAAATATGTCCTTCATTAATATCATGAGCAATTTAGCCCTACTGTACACTATGGTGAGTATTATTTTAATGGAGAAGCCCTCAAAACAGAAACAGATTCTCAATGTATGCCTAGTATATTAAAGGAGAATGGTAGAGTTTACCCTCCACAGAAGGAAAAAAAAAAAAAAAGTTTGGTGTTAGGACCCATGCGCAGGAATACTTTTAGGTCAAGGAGGGCGATGTATAACATAGCTGTATAATGTTACTGCATCTCCAACTTGTTCATTTCAGATAGGTATCGGTAAACAAAAAATATCTGTATTCAGTTTTGTGCTGTTGATCCTCTGTGTACAGGTTGAAGGAAGCAAGGGTTAAAAAATATGTGGTCTGGAGTAAACCCGACTTGTATCTTAATAGATGATCCCATGCAAAAAAATGAGGGTCTCTCTCTGCGCTAGCTGAGAGAGCCAGTCGCCGACCAGACAGCTTCCTGCTTCCTATGGAAAACATGGCAGCTGCCAGTCAGAGGATAAACTGGCGTGTAGTATAAGAAGTACACGCCAGTTTATTCTCACACTAGGGACAACTAACTTTTCACTTGCGCTTCTATATTAGAAGCACAAGAGAAAAAAAAAACTTAGTGTCCCTTTAACATTGGCAGGAAGCCAAATTGTTTTTATTGGCTGTCTGGAATTTCAAAACATCCAAATTTAAAAAGTCAGGAAATATGAAGACACCTCTAACTTCCCAAACCAAGTTACAAAGATGTGAAGATAGAATCAGCAGAGCAATCAGTTAGGCAGACTGGCAGAAGCAAGCCGGGGAATATATTTTTAAGTGTGAAGAATTCCTTAAAATCTACTAAAATATATATATTTTTAAATCTTTACACAACATAAAAAAATGTTAAGCTCTAGTGATTTATGTTAAGTATTTTTCGTGTGACAGGTTCTGCTTTAAATACAATGAAAAAACACAGCTAATGTATAAGTCTCTACTACTTCAAATTAACTACTTAACACTTCCGGAGGTGGTATTGCACAGGATGAAACAAGTCTTACAGCTCACTGTCAAAGAATCTTACTTCTCTAATAAAACTTATTTCTCCTCCCTAAATACCTCCTTTCGGATGAACTTACATTCTATAGTTTGATGTATATCACCAAATTTATTATCATCACTATAAAAATAAAATTTAAAAAATCCATTATACATAAAGTGTATAAAACAAACACTCTTACTAACTTTTACTTGAAATGTCTTTCACTCATCTACTACAGCTAATGACCAAAAAAACTGCAAAATAGACTGATTTGTGTTTATATCCAGGGTTTTTTTTTTTTTTTTGGGCAATTACTGCATTGCTGTATATTATATTTCCTATTAAGTTACACCAGCCAAAAGCTAACTTAGCATCATAGGAAATGCAGTGTGTAGCAACCAGTTCTGATCATGTCTCACTTGTGATGAAGCAGCAATGAGTTACCTAACTGTTGCATGGATTAGCTACCCCTCTGCGTGCGGGGCCCTCTTTCCTGCTGATCTACTTATTTTTTTTATTATTATTTATTATTCCTGTATTATCTACAGGAAAACAATTTTGTTTAAAAAAATATTGTTTTATTTTTTTCATTTCACCTTGTGCTCCCTAAACTATCCACATACACAGACTCCCCAACACTATGCTACAGAAAAGAAAAAATAACCCCTGGTTTATTTGGCTATTAAAACAAATATGTTTGGGTTCGAGGTGATTTGGGGACAGGGGTTGGGGGACAGCTTGAAGGACTGTGGGAAGCTCTCTCCTTATCCCACCATTGCTGTAGGGCAGGAAGAGACTAGAGCTGTCAAGCCAGGCACTGCCCTGGAAAAGTTAAACACATGCGATCAATTGTTGTGATTGGCTGTCACAGCGATTGCATGTGTCAGAGGGGCCTCTGCAGACATAGCTGAACTGCCTCAATACCGAGGCACTTAGCCATTCCATTTAGGATGCAATTGTAGAATGCCAGCGTGTCAAGCACGTCAGTTGTCCTCAGCGGGACATTTGCATATGGCATCAATTGTCAGGAAGGGGGTTAAATGGCCCAGCTATGAGGAAGACTGCACTAAAGGCATTGTAATCAGCCAGAAGTGGCCAAAAACATTTTTAGAGGGTTTACCCCAGCTTTTAAAAAATAAAGCCCAAAGTTAGAAAAACAAACAAAAGACTCCCATAATAAGCGCGGTTTATACTGAATGAAAGCACAAGATTTTACATTTCTCTGAAAGGACAATTGTAGACATATTTTACCCATTAAATACAAGTACATATAATTATTAAATAAATGGTGAATAGCGTAAAAGATTCCACCTCTTTGCCTCCTTAACCCCTTCATAACCAGGGATTTTCTAGGCCAAGGACCAGAGCGATTTTTCAATGTTTAATATGTGGCTATTGAAACGTAATGTTGTCATTTAACGCACTAATACAAGTTATATGTTGTTTTTAAAAGGACAGTTAGAGCTTTCTTTTGATACCCTATACATAAAAATAAGCTATCATTTAGTATTAAAAAATACATATAAAAAGGGGAAAATTTTGGGAAAAAAATGTTTTTTTCTATTATTTTCACAATAATAATCTACACAACTAGTACAACACTAACCCAACTAATTAACTAACTAATAAAAAAATAGGTTTGCAACCCCCCCTCCCCCCCAACAAAACCCCACAGAAAAAAATGCGATAAAGTGGGAAGTAAAACTGTGATCAGAAAGGAAAGGATTAACTTTTTTTTTATTTTTTTCTCCTTCTTCACTTGCCTGTCACTCTGTGCTTAACTATAAGTATGTGAAGCACAGGGAGTGAATTAGAGGCAAAGTCAATGTGTGAACACATTGACTTTGCCATCTAATTTGCATGTTATCGCAGTGATCACTCGATCACCGCGATCACATGCCGGGAAACCCGCCGATCGGATCTAGGAACTATGCCTCGGGTGCGAAGCAGAGTCATGGACCCGTTTCAGACTGGCTTAACTCGTCATAAGGTCGCTAACGCTGCAGCTCTTATGACGAGTTAACAAAGGGGTTAAAGAATCTCCATGGGGGCAGTTATATCACAACCAGTAGGAAAATAAAAATTAAAAAAATCACTGCTCATTTTATTCAATGAATATGTGTATTTTTATTTAATGGTTAAAAATATGACTATAGCTGTCCTTAAATGATGCCGAAAGATGGGGTATATACCCAACCCTACTGTACGTAAAGCATGTTTTGATTCACCATCCCTCCATATGCTATAACATGAAACTGTATCCAACCAATACTATATTTATATCATATCCCACAGTACTGAACGTGGGTTAAACAAAACATACACGCAATAGGGCAGGGGTCCTCAAACTACAGCCCGCGGGCCACATGCGGCCCGCCGAGGACATTTATGTGGCCCGCGGGGGGTGCTGCCGGCACCCCCCACCCCCCCCCCCCCCCCCCCTCCGCACTGTTTACTTTTTTTTTCTTTCTGGCAGCCGCAAAGGATGCGGCTGCAGGAAGAAAAAAAATCAAAAAAAAAAAAAAAAAATCACCGCGACCGGATGTGACGTTAGGTCACATCCGGATCCGGTAACTGTTTCCCTCCTCCACAGGAGGACACTGCGCGAGACGTCCGGGGACACAGCAGCTGGAGGTAAGTGATGTGGAAGCGGGGGAGGAGGGAGGGATAACGAGCACTATTCCTGGGCATCTGACTGGCAAAATATTCCTGGGCATCTGACTGGCAAAATATTCCTGGGCATCTGACTGGCAAAATATTCCTGGGCATCTGGCTGGCAAAATATTCCTGGGCATCTGAATGGCATAATATTCCTGGGCATCTGAATGGCAAAATATTCCTGGGCATTTGAATGGCAAAATATTCCTGGGCATCTGACTGGCATAATATTCCTGGGCATCTGACTGGCATAATATTCCTGGGCATCTGACTGGCATAATATTCCTGGGCATCTGAATGGCATCATATTCCTGATCATCTGAATGGCATAATATTCCTGGGCATCTGAATGGCAAAATATTCCTGGGCATCTGACTGGCATAATATTCCTGGGCATCTGAATGGCATAATATTCCTGATCATCTGAATGGCATAATATTCCTGGGCATCTGACTGGCAAAATATTCCTGGGCATCTGGCTGGCAAAATATTCCTGGGCATCTGAATGGCATAATATTCCTGGGCATCTGAATGGCATAATATTCCTGGGCATCTGAATGGCAAAATATTCCTGGGCATCTGACTGGCATAATATTCCTGGGCATCTGAATGGCATAATATTCCTGGGCATCTGACTGGCATAATATTCCTGGGCATCTGACTGGCATAATATTCCTGGGCATCTGAATGGCATCATATTCCTGATCATCTGAATGGCATAATATTCCTGGGCATCTGAATGGCAAAATATTCCTGGGCATCTGACTGGCATAATATTCCTGGGCATCTGAATGGCATAATATTCCTGGGCATCTGACTGGCATAATATTCCTGGGCATCTGAATGGCAAAATATTCCTGGGCATCTGACTGGCATAATATTCCTGGGCATCTGAATGGCAAAATATTCCTGGGCATCTGACTGGCATAATATTCCTGGGCATCTGACTGGCATAATATTCCTGGGCATCTGAATGGCAAAATATTCCTGGGCATCTGAATGGCAAAATATTCCTGGGCATCTGAATGGCAAAATATTCCTGGGCATCTGACTGGTATAATATTCCTGGACATCTGACTGGCATAATATTCCTGGGCATCTGACTGGCATAATATTCCTGGGCATCTGAATGGCATCATATTCCGGACCATCTGACTGGCATCATATTCCAGGGCATCTGACTGGCATCATATTCCAGGTCATCTGACTGGCATCATATTCCAGGGCATTTGACTGGCATCATATTCCTGGGCATCTGACTGGCATCATATTCCAGGGCATCTGACTGGCATCATATTCCTGGGCATCTGACTGGCATCATATTCCTGGCCATCTGACTGGCATAATATTCCTGGGCATCTGACTGGCATCATATTCCTGGGCATCTGACTGGCATCATATTCCTAGGCATCTGACTGGCATCATATTCCTAGGCATCTGACTGGCATCATATTCCTGGGCATCTGACTGGCATCATATTCCTGGGCATCTGACTGGCATCATATTCCTGGGCATCTGACTGGCATCATATTCCTGGGCATCTGACTGGCATCATATTCCTGGGCATCTGACTGGCATCATATTCCTGGGCATCTGACTGGCACACTATTCCCATTGAAATACTGGTAAGTTTGTTGATTTAACTTTACTTTAAATATTGTATTTGTTCTCGTTTTGTTCAAAATAAGATATATGCAGTGTGCATAGGAATTTCTTCATAGTTTTTATTTTTACTATAGTCCGGCCCTTCAACGGTCTGAGGGACAGTGAACTGGCCCCCTGTTTAAAAAGTTTGAGGACCCCTGCAATAGGGGATGAAATAGTTCAAAGAAAGCTCTACATTAGGTTTTTTGTCGATCAAACTTTATTGAGAATTTTAGAATAGTTTAAGACAAGATAATAAAAGCATAGCTTCTAAATGTAGTCGTGTTCCTATGTAAAGTTATATTGGCAAAACATACAGACCATTTTAATATTTGGTGAATGTATCAGCTAAACATTGTTTTTACTGTGAATGTAGAGAATAAAAAAAAATGATTGAAAATGATCTGTACAGTGTGTTAGCAAAACTGAGAAAAAAACGTGTTTAAAATGTATCTGTGGGAGTCTCCTGACATCACCAGTGGCTTGATATGCAAATGAACTGCTGTTCAATGGGAAATGTGTAATTTGCATAGTGAGCCACTGGTGATGTCATAAGCAGGAGACAAAAGACACATTTAAAGGGACACTCCCACCAAATATGAAAAGGGGGGTTTTTTGTATTGTTTTTTTGTATTGTATCACCTAAACATTGTTTTTACTGCGCATGCAAAGTATAAAAAGTGATTGAAACCGAGCTATGCATTGTGTTAGCAAAAAGTGCAAGGAAATGCTTGAATTAGGAGAAAAATATGTTTTAAATGTCTCCTGCTTATGTTGTTACTTGTGCAAATGTACTGTTTTTTTTCCCCATGGTTATTTGCCACAAGTGATGTCATAACTAGGAGACACCACAGACACATTTTTTCTCCAAATTTAGGCATATACTTGTAATTCAGCTATCACAATGTATAGCTCATTTTCCCCCCAAAAAAAGTTATTCACAGTAAAATCAATGCATTTCATATATGTCTTTTGTTTTCGTTATGTGACTGTATTTAATAAAATATTTAACTAAACAAGTGTGACTGGGCGCTGCCATTTTGTGAAATTTAGTGTTTTTGGGTGCCACCCTCTGGTAACTTTACAGCAAAAATGTCTCACTTTGGGGCTGGGGACACAGAATGCAGTCTATAAGTCAGATTTCTGATCATAGACTTAAGTAAGAAAGCAGAGGTGTATCTTATGACATCATCATGCAGGCTTTGGCCACAGTTATAAAGTAAGACTGGCTGGTAGATTTTGGACAATGTTGCATCATGGGAAATATTCACAAAATGGAGCCAGAAGACAAACACCTAATTTAATTTTTCCTTTTATATGCAATTAATTCAAACATATAAAAAAAACTGTGACATATTATTTAATTATGTGTTTCTTTTAAATGACCAGGTTATCTAGTTACATCTTATGTGAGTGGTAGTGTCCCTTTAAAACACATGTTTCTCCTAATTTAGACATTTTTTTACTATTACTACAATGTATAGATTATTTTCAATCAATTTGTGTTCTTTACATTCACAGTATAGGCAATGTTTAGGTGACACAGTCCCTTTAAGGATCAACACTGATAATGTGGGGTGTGAAAAATGTGTTGTATAATGTATGACACTGAAGAGTATTCATTGGCACCTTGGCAAGAAGAAAACAAATAATATAAATTAAAGAGTGTTTGAGAAAGGGAGGACAAGTGGAATTAGGGAGAGGGGAATGCTGACAGGTAAGGGCAAAAGATCATTGGGAGAAACAGAATGTGTCGGCAGATAAGAACCATTCGGTCCATCTAGTCTGCCCAATTTAAAAACAGAGAGGGGGTTCCAGGTGTCCAAGGTAACTCCTTGTAGTGTCCGGGGAAGAGGTCATTGTATAAGCATAATTCTTATTTGTGTCATATATTTTACCTACATTACTATGAGGTCTATTCACAGATACAGAACTGGTTAGGAAACTACACAAATCAGGTGTTAATACCAGGGGGGTATATTTAGGAAAGTTGAGGAATTCTTTTTACCAATACCCGATTTTTGTAGCGCACTTCAGTTTTGGTAAATGGTCCCCCATCTGTTTAATCAGGATTGGCAAAAACGGAAAGCATCATCTCATCTGTAACCCTTATATCCTTTCACTATAAACTATCACTGAAGCCAGTGTTCCATATTAATAGCATTTTGTCCAGATGAAGAAGGGGGTCATATCTCGCAACACATTCCAACCCTGGGATATGGACACGTCAGGTGGCTCTATCAGATATAAATTGGTGGCATTCTTTGGAGATGTAATGCTCATTGTTTCACAATCCCAAATGCTGTGGGCGTCTCGACAATCTCAAGATGAAGATTGCTGCAAATCAGAAATTCTAATTGAAGTTGTGGGATAGAAACCGGTTTCACAAATACAATACAACTTCGTATTCCACATTTTCAAACACTAACTGAACTATCTAGGGAGATGGCTCCTGGACCCTGTGATTTGCCAGCTCGATTCCCACAGCATTTCAACAATCCTTTCTAGGCTGCAAATGGAACAAAGACCTTCACCGACATCAACTGAAGGATCTACTCAATATAGACAGATTAGTTCTGAATTGGATTGGGGTCAGGCATATTAGCCGAATCGAACTAATCCCATCCGGAAACTGAAGCATCAGAGGCCTTCGAATCGGGAAAACCATCTGTTTTTGGCTACCCAATATGCGACAATCAATTCAGATTTGGGTATGATTGCCAAATTTCTGCAATTTCACTTCTCCTATTATGAGGAGAATAATTTAAATAAATAAAAAATGTAAAAATAAAGAAACCCCCCCCCCCCCCCCCCCCCAGGGCCAGCAGACTTCTCGAATATATATTTTATTATATTATTTTTAATTTTGGTCTGAGGACATTTGTCCAGCTCTCAGAACTGGGGGGTGGGGGGGTTAGTATATGGGGGGGCGATGCGATTGCATGCAGCACTGGCCCCCTATTTAGTTAATGGAGGCTGGAAGCCATTTGGACAGCTCATGTTGGGTGGTAGCCCCCGATGTACTCCAATTGGGTTACAGAATTCGGACCACTCAGTGCATATTGAGTAAACCCTTATTTCCCTTTCAGACAATCCTAGTTATGTAGCTGAATCTCTCTCACCCACATTGTGATTTATATAAAGTACAAACACCTGCACCCCAACTTCCAATTGTCACTTTTTCTACATCACTTTCAAAATACTTAAAGGAACTATTTAAACTTAAAAAAAAAACAAAAAAACATGTCTTCCCCTAGTGTATCCTCATACTAGGGACAACTACTTATCACTTATGCGTCTATATTAGAAGTGAAAGGGGGGGGGGGGAATTAGATGTGCTTTAAATGGAGATTTATTAAGATTTGTATGTAAAAAGGTCAGAAAGTGCCATGTTACAAGGTAAACATATATAAAAAAAAATCCTGCCTAAAACAAAACAAGAATTACCAGGTTTACATTGTAATAATCCCAGTTAAAACAACAAAGAAAGATTGAAACACTTTCTTGTGGCTTTATTGATACACATCATCCATCTCTATGTAACAGCTCTTTATGTACTGATACAGATTGAAGGTAGAGGAAGTTTATTCCCCAGAGACTCTTTTGTGTTATTATTGTGTGGGTTTTGTAAAGCACAGCTGTGTATACTTAGGGAAACATAGTCCTGGCCCTTCTCATTAAAGCAGGCAGCCCATCTACATGTAACTATACAGGAAATGGCCATTTTAGACACATTGAAGCTAATGATACTGTGATGTGGATGCAGCCACATTGTAGCTAAGTGTTGCAGCCACTTATAGCTTATGTGACACTGACAAACGTAGCCAAAACTGCTGAAATAATTACTTTTCGACTTCGATTTCTCTTAAATGGCTACTCCACCCAGTTACATTGTATGCATATGGTGGGGATTTGCACACTGTACATTTTTGTATGCTCAGACATGTATAGTTTTTGCACACTGGATGTGCGACAATCTAACGGCAGGCATTGCAAACACTTCTCCACGCCCGTCTTAACTTTTGAAAGTACAGTGGTACATATAGAATTGCTCAGCACTTCCCCCACTGATGAGAATAGGGCAAGCACTGGAATTTGCAAAGGTGATACAGCAACAAGCTCTATGTCTTTAACACAGAAACATAGGAAGTATTACTGTAATTTCAGAAAGTATTACTTTACGTGGTAGTAGATGCATGGAATAGCCTTCCAGCAGAAGTGGTAGAGGTTAATACAGTGAAGGAGTCCAGGCATGCATGGGATAGATATGGTTTTGTCCCAGATATAAGATAAGGCCAGAGACTAATGAAAGTATTACTTTACTGAGAGGGTAGTGGATGCATGGAATTGCCTTCCAGTAGAAGTGGTAGAAGTTAATGCAGTGAAGGAGTTTAAGCATTAATGGGATAGGTATAAGATAAGGCCAGGTAATAATGAAAGTATTACTCTTCTGAGAAGGTAGTGGATGCATGGAATAGCCTTCCAGCAGAAGTGGTAGAGATTAATACAGTGAAGAAGTCTAAGCATGCATTGGATAGGCTTATGGCTGTCCCAGAAATAAGATAAGGCCAGGGACTAATGAAAGCATTACTTTAATGAGAGGGTAGGGGACGCATGGAATATCCTTTCAGCAGAAGTGGTAGAGGTTAACACAGTGAAGGAGTCTAAGCATGCATGGGATAGGCATGTGCTAAGATAAGGCCAGGGACTAATGAAAGAATTACGAAAATGGGCAGACTAGATGTTCTTATCTGCCAACACATTCTGTGTTTGTGTGTACATCTCGCATTGTGCATTATACAGAGTCAGTGGCTTGGCTGTCCTAGGGATGCCTGTGGACACCCATATCATTGACAAGGAAGGATCCAGCCCTGCATAAAATGCTGCAACACCCAGAGTATAAAGCTTTTTACAGCACTATTTCACCAAATGAACCACGTCACCGAAAAGAAACCATGGCCTACTGCACACTGCCAATGGCACAGGAGCCGGTCCTACAAACTGGGGAGCTGATATCTCAGAGGAGCAGGAATCCAGGAACCATACTATAAAGCATTTTTCTCAGAAATAGTAGGTTAGCACATGGCTTAACATGAAACAAAATCTCATTAAAAAACTAAATTAGGCTTTTTTGCTCATGCAATATTTCATTTCATAAGGGTCTACTCAATAACAAGAGAACTGCAGGGGACTTTTAAAGGGAATTTGAAACTTAAGGCCAAAGTAGCTGAGTTGGAAACATTCACCCATTGAGCTGCATTGGAGAATTTTTCCAACTCGACTACATTGGCCTAAAATGTTAAATTCCCGTCTCAGTTCTCACTTTACTGAGTAGGCCTTTCAGGCTAATTTGAGGGTCCATCCATCCAACATGGCAGGGTACCTTGTAAACTCTGCAGTTACTACGCTGGATAGCAGCACTACCAAGATCAATGAATGTCTGACAAATGAAACCAATGGTACAAACAGCCAGTCCCACTAGATTCAACATTGAGACTTTACTTAGTGAATAACTCACCGAGCTGCCCGGCAACTGGAATATTCCACCAGTAAGGGAACAACTCAAGCGAGTCAGCTTATGTGTATTCCTAAGGTGTGTCACAGCATGGATTGACACTCAGGCCCCTCCACCCCTGCCTGGCAAACTCTGAAGAATATCTCGGACACCAAAACATTTATGGGTGGAATGGCAACACAACCTCAACAAGGGTCATTCACCAACTCACAGCTGTTCCACCTCACATTCACATGACTAGGAATACTTTTCCTGGTGAATAGCTGGCTGAATAGATTTGCAAGTAGATGCATAGATTAAAGGGACACTCCAGGCAGCAACCTAACTTTTATTGGCCTTTTGTCATGTTGGGCTGTTATCAACCACCAGTAGAAATATGGCAGAGGGTATGATTTCAAGTCACATATAGCAAAACTGGAACAAACCAATGCATGTTTAAAGTGTCCGTTTTAATGTGCATTTATTTGTGCAGGTTGATTTATTTCCAGGTCTGGGGTGATCCTTTCACAGGAAAATGTGTTTTAAGTGTGTATATTCAGTCTCATGTTTATGATATCATAAAGGTGGCATTCAGCAAAATGAATAACAGGGATAAAACAAGGTGTAAACCACTGTCTTATATACAAAAGCAATAGCAACTATTTGTTTTTATAAATCTCGACACTTGGCTGGAGCTGTGACGGTTTGGTGGAGATTAAGAGCAGGGCTCTCTGCCTCATGAACCAGTCTGCTCTTGTTTGTATATCTTAGCATTATATGCTCTGTACCAAGCTCTACGTAATTGTTGGCGCTATATAAATAATGTACCGTCACTTCTGCGCAGGTCGCGCTTGCATTACTCAGAAGTGCACTGCTGTTGCACATGTAACATTTGCCCTTTTTCCACTATTCGGTTGTGCATTACCTTTTATATATATATATATATATATATATATATATATATATATATATATATATATCTCCCATGTTCATTATTATATTACTATTTATTGCATACCATACCACAAGATCATGTCATACGTAGGATACATTTGTAATTCTGCTAGAACAACTTTTACATCATTTTCCCCCGAAATACTATTCTGATAATACCAATAAATTCTCTATGCTATGCTTAAATACATTACAGTAGGAGACCACAAGTGTGTCTGCACTCTCTCTGTGACATTTGCACTCTCCTGACTTAATATAGACTATATAGTTATAGTCACACAGCCCCCATAGCTGCGTGAAGGAATTCTAGAAATATACCTCACTCAACACTGAGAATATGTTTATAAAACTAAGCACACACATATATAACACATTGTTACACACAGACTAAAATAAGATTGATTATTCATATATGAATGAAATACATATTACATAGCTGATCAAAACAGATAAAATATATGAATATTCTAAACTGCGGTTTCAGCTTACCAATACATATTAAAATGAATGACATAAAACAATACATACACACATTTACATGCACAGAAGCTCTCATGTGTGCAGTGCTGCATCTACTACTGGCAAGGCCTAGAACAAGAAGGCCGCCCCCCTCCTCCTCCTGTTGTTTGTAAACAAATGCTGCCCATTATCATCTGGAGATTCTTTTGTGATTTAAATGTAAGACAAAGAATAAGAGCTCACCCCCCCCCCCGGAACCTGATCTAGCTTCGTGGAGCACTAGCAAATCATTCACCCATTGTGTGCAAGATGCTTTAATATTGACATATGATGCAATGCTAAAAACATAAGGGGATATTACCCTGTATGGCTTCTGTGGAAAGTGGAGGAAGGAAGCCAGGAAGGATGGGGGATTTAGAGAGGGGGAGGGAGAACATACACAATTAAAATATGCTGGGGAAATGAAATCATTTTGGGCTTTTTTTTCCCCAGACAATGTTTGTGTTTGTCTCTCAAATGGGAGAAATGTAGGAGGCCGGCAGTCTCACCCATAAGGGGTTAATGAACACATCTAGAATTCGATGGGCTTGGGCCTGCTGGATGCTTGCAAAACAGCTGAAATAAAAATGAATAATGAACCTTGCAGTCTGATTTCTCTGTGATTCCCCCCTGCATCTCACAGGATAACACACATATACAGCAGAGTAGGTGTGTAAAATAGGTTGGGGGGTCTAACGGACACTTAACTGTTAAGCGTGGAAAATCTTCCCTTCTTTTCATGCAAAGGCAGCTGTTCATTGCCAGACGAGGAGGGAGAGAGCGGAGGGAGGTCTAGGAAGGAGGGGGAGGCTGAGCAGAGAGGGGAAAAAAAAGAGAGAGAGAGAAAAATATCATACATTTCATGCAGGATGAGAGAGACCAGCCTTACCCAGTGTCTACCAAGCTCAGAGGTGATGCCCCAATCACCCCATCCAAGCTGCACAGATGATCATAAGCTTAAATCGGCCACCTTCTGGGCATTTAAACTTTAGTATCCACAACCAGCACTGCCGAAGTGTTGTGGACATGTGAGGGTGTATGTGCAGGAGGAAGGATGCAGCCCCTAGTGGCCAAGAAGCATAACTGCAGTTTTACTCACAGTGGTGAAAACATTGGAGAGTTTTTTTTAAAAAGTGTCCTAAACAGCAGGAACCTTCTAATGGTTTCCACCGTGATTGCTCCACTTTTAGAACTTAGTCCACTATTATATTATAAATAACCCCAATTGTACATAATGGGGGGCATGCATAAGCACACACCGATTGTGCCACATACTTGTGCAATCGGCGTGTGCGCCACTGTATGAAGTAGACACACAGGAGTCTGCATTATTTACGCTAAATGCGTAGATTTAGGTTGTGTTGGCGCTCGTTGCGCTCGCGCAGCCTATGCATGAAAAACAAATCGGGCGCGGAGTTCCTTTAATCCCGCACAGCAAAGTGCCGGGAGTTTAAAAAAAAAAAAAACGCAATTGCCGTTATACATATCAAACAGCGATTGAAAACTCCCAACACTTTGCGGTGTGGTAGTTTTTATACATGTCCCCCACTGTCACAAGACAAAGTGATAAACATTAGTCAGTACATTTAAGATACATTGCAGGTTATTTCAACTGTGTTCAATTATGGGGTAAAGTTCTAAGTGTGGAGCAGTCTGCAGGAGCATTCCATTGGTTGCCATGGTGACTGCTTAACATTTAGAATCAATGATCTAGAATTGACCTTAATAAATAACCTCCATTTTATCCTGGTCTGTATACATTGTGAAGGGACAGACATGGTGAGAACAGCCGGCTTATGGATAATTAGTTACATCTTTAAATACTCACTTTCTTAGCCATGCATTATGCTGGGTTAACTCTGTTCTTGAAGGAGAAATGCACCTTTTAGTGAATAGACCCCACCGTGTTAGCAGAATTACAAGCAAATAAATTATGGAAAACTCTATTTTTTTGCATGTTTGTGGGGCATCCTGTTTAGTATAGCTTGGAGGAAAGACGTAACAGGGGGGATATGATAGAAACATTTAAATACATAAAGGGAATCAACACAGTAAAGCAAGAGAGTTTATTTAAAAGAAAAAAACTACCACAACTAGAGGACATAGTCTTAAATTAGAGGGGCAACGATTTAAAAGTAATATCAGGAAGTATTACTTTACTGAGAGGGTAGTGGATGTATGGAATAGCCTGCCAGCAGAAGTGGTAGAGGTAAACACAGTCAAGGATTTTAAGCATGCGTGGGATAGACACAAGGCTATCCTAGCTATAAGACCGGGAATGGGGGACTAATAAAAGTACTCAAAATAATTGGGCAGACTAGATGGACCGAATGGTTCCAAACATTCTATGTTTCTATGACAGCATCTTCTGACTTGATATGCTAATAACACATTTCCCATTCAAATTCATAATTTGCATATCAGTCCAAAAGGTGATGTAAACAGGAGCCACGACCGTATTAGAGTAACTCCTTTGCAATTTTATAGTTTTTTTTAGGGCTATATCCAGTAAAATACAGACTTGTCGGCAAATATTTTAATATCCAAAACAGCCCTGGGGTATGTATATTTCATAAGCATTCTAGAAAACAAACCGCCATGGGATCACCCAAACCTGGGTGGGCAAAACTTTTGCACCAATACATTGTACAATGTTACAAAATACTACATAAAATATGCTACAAAGTGTTTAATTTCGAACCACATCACATGTCAATGCTACCCTTTTGGTGATGGCTATTTTAGAGTACAAGCTATTAAATATTTTTAATCCCTTAAGGACAAGACTGTTTTTGAATGTTGTGCCCATGGGACGGAGGCTGTTTTTACACTTCTGCAGTGTCTGTGTTTAGCTGTAATTTTCTTCTCAGTCATTTAATGTAAGCACAAATATATTTATTGTTTTTTCGGGATAAGCAGGACTTTCCTTAGATACCATTAGATTCTTCAAAGCATGTAATTTACTGCAAGCTTAGAAATAGTCAATGTTTACATGTTTTTCTGTTATTTCTTTGGAAGTTGTAGGGCAATAACTCAAAGTAGCATATTGCTATTTCCAAACCATTTTCTTCTACACTGACCTTGTGACTCTAACTCTAACCGTAACCCTAGCCCAACTCCAACCCTAATTGTAACCGTAATGCTAACCCTAACTCTAATTTTAACCCTAACCATAGTTCTTTAGCTAACTAATGCTTTTTTTTCGTTGTATTGTAGCAGACTGCTTCTAGATCAACAGAGCGATGGAAGTGAACACTGGTCAGTTGCGAAGCTCTTGCACATTACCGGGCAGCGCCATACTAGAAAGGCATACTTCCATTCCAATATGGAGACCACTGTCACTCCTTGGAACGATCACGGGTCACTTGGACACTCAATTCAACATTGAGGCATTACAGTGACACCAGCTTGATCACTACCACCGCTAGTTTTAATGGCTGTATATGTAATTAGTATATGGATAGAGAGAACAAAATGCTACATTAACACCTTTGTGGTGGTATCAAATATATTAGATGCCTTTAAATGGGCCTGGATACTTATTTAATGAACCAGAACATAGAGAGTTATGTATGTTAGTGTAGGCAATAATAATTATTTAGTGCTTGTTGATCCAAGGAGAAATCTGAATTAGTTTTCTCCATTGAAAGCAGAATTTGAAATAGCTTATTTTGCAAAGCAGTAAACAAGGAATAGGAAAAAGGCTGACCTTGATGGATGCAAGATTTTTTTCAAAATTTTTAGGGCCCCTTTATAAAAGAACAAGCACCTGTAATTTTATTTTTCAGAAAAGGTCTGCAAGTATAAAATTCACAGGTATTGTGGAATTCCTGTACGGTGATTTCAACAGGTTTTACTACATCCAGGGCCGGACTGGCCCACCGGGATACCGGGAAAAATCCCGGTGGGCCGTCTGCCCTGGGGCCGCTTTGAGATGCGGCCACTCTTCATCCGTGCTGACTTTCACTTTAACTAATTCGGCCGCCGCCGGAAGTCAGCAGTCAGACGAAATCGTTAAAGCGGCGACGGCCGTCTAATTAGTTAAAGTGGTGAAGGCAGCCGAATTACCTGTATTCGGCGGCCGTCGTCGCTTTAACAAATTCGTCTGACTGCTGACTTCCGGCGGCGGCCGAATTAGTTGAAGTGAAAGTCAGCACGGATGTTGAGGAGGGGAAGGGGGAGATCAGACCCATGAGGTGAAAAAGCATCGGGAAAGAGGGGGATAGCATGGGGGAAACAGACTACGGAGGAAAGAAACTACTGGGGCAAAGAAACTACTGGGGGCAAAGAAACTACTGGGGGCAAAGAAACTACTGGGGGCAAACAGACTACTGGGGGCAAACAGACTACTGGGGGCAAAGAAACTACTGGGGGCAAAGAAACTACTGGGGGCAAAGAAACTACTGGGGGCAAAGAAACTACTGGGGGCAAACAGACTACTGGGGGCAAACAGACTACTGGGGGCAAAGAAACTACTGGGGGCAAACAGACTACTGGGGGCAAACAGACTACTGGGGGCAAAGAAACTACTGGGGGCAAAGAAACTACTGGGGGCAAAGAAACTACTGGGGGCAAACAGACTACTGGGGGCAAACAGACTACTGGGGGCAAAGAAACTACTGGGGGCAAACAGACTACTGGGGGCAAACAGACTACTGGGGGCAAAGAAACTACTGGGGGCAAAGAAACTACTGGGGGCAAAGAAACTACTGGGGGCAAACAGACTACTGGGGGCAAACAGACTACTGGGGGCAAAGAAACTACTGGGGGCAAACAGACTACTGGGGGCAAACAGACTACTGGGGGCAAAGAAACTACTGGGGGCAAACAGACTACTGGGGGCAAAGAAACTACTGGGGGCAAACAGACTACGGGGGCAAACAGACTACTGGGGGCAAACAGACTACTGGGGGCAAAAAGACTACAGGGGGCAAACAGACTACTGGGGGCAAAGAAACTACTGGGGGCAAACAGACTACTGGGGGCAAACAGACTACTGGGGGCAAAGAAACTACTGGGGGCAAACAGACTACTGGGGGCAAACAGACTACTGGGGGCAAAGAAACTACTTGGGGCAAACAGACTACTGGGGGCAAACAGACTACTGGGGGCAAAGAAACTACTGGGGGCAAACAGACTACTGGGGGCAAAGAAACTACTGGGGGCAAACAGACTACTGGGGGCAAACAGACTACTGGGGGCAAAAAGACTACTGGGGGCAAAAAGACTACAGGGGGCAAACAGACTACTGGGGGCAAACAGACTACAGGGGCAAACAGACTACAGGGGCAAACAGACTACTGGGGGCAAACAGACTACAGGGGCAAACAGACTACTGGGGGCAAACAGACTACTGGGGGCAAACAGACTACTGGGGGCAAACAGACTACAGGGGCAAACAGACTACTGGGGGCAAACAGACTACTGGGGGCAAACAGACTACTGGGGGCAAACAGACTACTGGGGGCAAACAGACTACTGGGGGCAAACAGACTACTGGGGCAAACAGACTACTGGGGGCAAACAGACTACTGGGGGCAAACAGACTACTGGGGGCAAACAGACTGCAGGGGCAAACAGACTACTGGGGGCAAACAGACTACTGGGGGCAAACAGACTGCAGGGGCAAACAGACTACTGGGGGCAAACAGACTACTGGGGGCAAACAGACTACAGGGGCAAACAGACTACAGGGGGATAGAAATTTTAGATAGACTACAGGGGGAGTGAGACTAAAGAATTGAGAGATGATAGAGACTACAGAAATAGAAAGGATAGGGGGAAGATTACACACATGAGGAGGGAGTGGAGATAGAGACAGACATGGGGGGAGAGAAAAAGATAGACAGAAATGGGCAATGCCAACATACTCTGGATCCGCCCCTGCGGGGCAAGTCCTGTGGTGCAATATCTGGAGTGGGCTGGGTGCTGAGGCAAGTCCTGTGAGTACAGTCTCTGTTCTGGGGGTAAGTCCTGGGTGCTGGGTCAAGTCCTGTCAATTAAATCTGTGTGCTGGGATAAGTGCTGTGAGTGCAATCTGCATGCTAGGGGGAAATTCTTGTCAGTGCAATTTGCATGCTGGGGTTAAGTCATGTAAGTGCAATCTGCACGCTGGGGTAAGTCCTGGGTTCTGCGGAAAGTTCTGTGAGTGCTATCCTGTGTGCTGGGGCAAGTCCTGTGAGTGCATTCTGCGTTCTGGGGTAAGTTCTGGGTGCTGGGGAAAGTCCTGTGAGTGCTGTCCTGGGTGCTGGGGCAAGTCCTGTGAGTGCAATCTGCATGCTGGGGTATGTCCTGGGTGCTGTGGCAAACCCCATGAGTGCAATCTAGGTGCTGGGGTAATGTTATATCCCACACACTGCCCTGATATATACCCCTGCACAGGGCAATATATGTCCTAAGTATGTACAGAAGGTTATGTCTCACACACTGCCCTTGTATATATCCCTACAAAAGGACAATTCATATAACCTTGGGTACATACTGGGGCCTCTGTATTGCCCTGTCCATAAGTTATATATCATGTATCAGGTGTGACATATTACCTTGTTGTGTACATACTGGAGGTACAAATTGCAATATGCAGGGGTATATATGTCATATCTATAAATAATACACTCTTCAGATGTGCTTTTAAAAATGTGTAGTTTTCCTTTTTGTGAACAAAAAATAATGTTATGCTATGGGGCTGGTTTAAAAATATTTCCAGGGCTGGTTTTTATTGCCAGTCCGGCACTGACTACATCTACCAGAAGGTCACTCCAGGTATCTGTTAACTGTCCAGGGTTGATTTTGGATACTTTTTTTTGTTAAGTTCCAAGATTTATTTACTGCCATCTAATACATAAAATAAAACACTACCATAATGAAGGGAAAATCTATATATCATACACCCCCCGTCATCTGTAGCATGGCCAGAGTGGTGACATGCTCCATTGCAGGAACCTCTGCTTGGATCCTTAGTGATTGGCATCCAGTTTCCGATCCATGTGGGCATCCTCGCCAGCATCATGGGGACCCCAACGCCTAGGAGGATCCCTTGCTAGATGAATGTGCGTGGAAAACGTGTTCCAACATCCTGTGCACCCTGCCACTAGCCTTTCTCCTGAAGCTTCCTTAACAGCTGCAGAACCCATAGCGATTCTCTGTCTGTCGGAAGAAGTAAAATAACACCATAGATCCTAAGGGCTTCTGCCTTTACTGTGGCCCAAAGGGACATTTCCCTAGGATCTGTCCCAGGAGATTAGGAAACTCCCATGCTTGGTGGAATGAGGAGGTACTCCACTGAGCGTTGCTGTGACCTCACCTCCCTCGCTATTTTTTTTCCGATTCCCATTCAGCTTCAGTGGACAAGGCACCAAGTGGCCACTCTGCCCTTCATTGATTCCAGAGCCACAGGAAATTTCAGGGAGGATTCCATTGCAGTACAAATCTCAGAAGACTTGTACCATAGCTGCACTAGGTGGAACTCAATTAGGAACCGGGATTGTCCATCTGAAAACCTGACCTCTAAGACTGGTAGTCGATGCACTCGACATGGCGGACTTGACTTTTGTTGCAGTATCCAATCCTCAATATTCGATATGAGTATTACAAATACCTGGTAACGCCGTTCAGGTTGTGTAATGAACCAGCAGTGTTCCAGAATTTGGTGATCAATATCTTCCCAGACATGTTGTTGTTCCTTGCTATGGTATACCTTGATGATTTATTGATCTACCCAAGTGGCATGTTGGACCATCGAAAGAATGTGAAACATTCCTTCTGCGTCAAGGCCGAAAAGTAAGAATTTGAATGCGATTAAGTAAAATCCTTGCGTACGTCATTACAGCAGTCGGACTTAAGATGGACCCAGACAAACTGTCATCCATCAGATAATGGAAGGAATCAACAAACTGCAAAAGGTTTCACAGGTTTTTGGGCTCCGCCAATTATAATAGGCTGTTCAATCGCAGCTTCTCCCAAATTGTTGCGCCTATCATGGTACTTGCTCTCTCGAGGGGACTGATATTCTCATCACGATGGTCACAGATTAAAAGAATTTGCTCTACATTGAAAAGGATAAACCGCTTAACCCAAGGCAGGCCAGATGGGCCTTGTTCTTCACAAGATTTAATTTTGTAATTTCTTGTCGACCAGGCTCAAAAAACACTTAAGCTGACCCCTATCGAGACAATTCAATTCTCCTGACACCATGCCAAGAGAGGAACCTATCATAACACCTACGCAAAATGTAGCGGCAATCACAACCTCCCTTCTTTGGCAAATATCTAGCAGTCAGTTGCCCTAACCCAAGGATCAAGAAAACCCTATCTAAGTGATTGTACGTGCAGCCCCAATTTCATAATGCTGCGTTGTCCTGAGCATATGCCTCTCCGATAACCAGCCATAAAGGAGAACAAAATGTCAGCTACTTTTCACAATTGCAATTCTGGTGGTGAAAATTGCCAATTTCGGGGTCAAAATTGGCTATACTGAGTAGCCGAATTTAAAAAAAAAAAATCTGAAATTCGGCTACTTTGACTGATCTGGCAACCCCAATGAGTGAAATTATTGTACGAATACGAAAAACAAAATAGAAGATTGCAAAATAAATGCCACATACAAACATGTCTGGAAGAACAAAGAATATTGGAACATAAGAATGTCAGTATAACTCCTGATTTTGTAACACAAAGCGAAAGTCAGTCCCCATGGGTACTAGTATAGAATAAATAAATAGAATGAATTGACCTCATGAACCGAGAGAAGGGCGGAAAACATGTCCATCAAAAAGTCCATAATCTATCCAAAAACAGACACCTCAAAAATGAGGAACACCATTGATAAAGATGGGCAGGAGAAACCAACAACATTATATTGTATTCTATGTATATGGAAATCCTCTTGCACATCAGTCAACCAAAAAGATGCATTTCTCAAATTGTTCTCCCTCAAAATTATTGCCCCTGTTTACAACATTTTGTGCACCATCCTCTTGCAAGAATAATGGTACTGAGCATTTTCCCAACACTGAATACACATGGATGTCAGGCCCCGGCCGCTCACCTTGCCCAGGGGTTCCCCATCGCTGGGTGCCGTCCCCAGGGCGAGGCACTGCCGGGAAGTGGTAGTGCAACCGCGAGGAGGCTGCATCCCCAGCGGTACCTGTGAGCTTCTGGGGTCTCGTGATTGGAGGGGTCCTGGTGGGTGGAGAGAGGGGTTGAGTCTTCACCATGCACAGGGGAGGGGTCCCTCATTAATGACTCCATAAAACCCTTGCAAGCCCTCCAGACCTTGCTTACTTCTTGAGCTGTGGTGTCTGTCTTCAGTCCCATTCTTCCCTACTTGTTAGGGTTTCTCAGTATCTAGAATTCCTGTGTAAAGACCCTTAGCTTTATCCCTGACTCCCCGAATTGCTATTTCCCCGACTTGGATCGTTATACCGCTTCTGAACCTGTGCCACATGCCTCTTGATCGTTTTTGACCAATCTTTGTCTTCTCTTAACTGCTATGTTACCTTTGGATCCTCTTTCCACTCTGAGCATCTTTTGCTACCTGGACCCACCGCCCTGCGCTACGCTCCCTTCTCTCGAGTCAATGACAATGGTAAGGGATTGTAAACCATTCTGTCATCCATACAAAATCTGTCCAGGTTCTTGACCTTTGATCTTCACGTATGGACTGCCCACTGTAATTCACACCATGTCCAATGGTATTAAAAATCCACAGATTTATATGGCTATTAAAAAATATTGAGTTTGTGGACAGCAAATCATTTCTTCGTGACGTTCGATGTCTGCTTGACGCCAGTATAACGCCAAAAGATCCACTTTCATAGGCAACCAGGATGTTTGTCTAATATGCAATGGAAACTGGTAGAGTTCATGATGACGTTGATGTTAAAAAGGGTTCCACAACCCATGAAAGCAAAGTAGCCTCATTACATCAAAGATCCAATCCATGTGTCAAAGCCCTATGGCCAACTTGCTCAATAAAGATTTTTTTTTCTGGCCATCCTTCCAACAAGCTTTGGAGACCTGGTAATTCCAAACATACTGTGGCCGTTGGATTTGTCCCGCCTCCCCTCTCATTTTCAGAATTGTGCTGGAGGTGGCACAATGCATTTGGTTACCCTATCGGACAGTTTTAAAAAAATAAGTTGTAGAGCTATGCCCTTTCTTGGAAAAGTTAATTAATTGTATTTAAGCCATTCTTCTTCTACACTTCATTTAGCCAATGATTAAGTACATTATGGTATAAAATGCGTAAGGCAGCTTTAAGCACCTTTTTTCTTCTTGTTTCACTGGTGTTCTGGAACTCGGTATCTGGTTTTATCTTTTCTATTTTTTTTGGAATCAATAAATTTATACCTTTTTATTCTATACTCGGTGCCTCAAGTGAAATTTGTCAGTGCAAGCTTTCATTTTCTTGTGGATCCTTTTAGTTTAAAAGGCCCTTTTTTGATTATCTGGTTAAGGATCCCAATAATTTGGGATATCTTAAACCCAGCTAAACATTTTGCGAAGCAAACATTAATAATAGAGGTGAATGGTTTTACCCTAGCAGCATCCAGTTTCAGATGTTCAAAAGGAGATGTCTAAGCAATTTTTATATGCAATCTTTTGTGTAGGCCCACCGCCCATCCATTACAGTACAATTTAAACATAGTCTGTATCCGAAGCGCCAACAGAGAAAAAATAACGAATTTCTGCACAGCAAAAACAATGTAACAAGTAAACATGAAATAATTACTCTAGTCTGAAAGAAACCTGGACGAATAAATGCATTTTAGAGCTGACATTTTTGAATTAATGCATGTATGCATTTATTTGTTCCAGTAATTCTTTTTCAGTACTTAACTTGAAAAAATACTTTTTTGTAAGCTTGCTTCTGGGGATTGATCTAGCCATGATGACATGAGTAGCTCAAGCAAGAAAATACCTTGGGATGTTCACTACACATGCCACACTTGTTCTAATCCTCCAATCACTGCTGGCCAAAAATAAATAAATAAATGCTACAGGGACATGAACTGATGACCCAGTGCATCTGCAGTGCAAAAGTAAAGGAAGGTCTAGACCCAAGGCATCTAATTGCGGCCCTCCCACTGCTGCAGAACTACAAACCCCATAATTCCCCACCAGCTTTCTAGAATGCCAGGGAATTATGGTAGTTGTAGTACAGAAACAGCTGGAGGGCAACAGTTGAACATCTAGGGTCTGGAGCGTACCTGCATGCATTCGCTTACAGTTCTATGCAAAAAAACCTTGTAGAATGTGCAGGTTAAATACTAACGCAGGGCTTGACAAATGTAATTTACTTTTAGGAGCCAGAAAAAAAATCTAGGAGCCAGACAACAGCACATTCACAAAACCACACACAGAGACAGTCAGCCAGTCACATTCATACAAAGACAGTCAGCCAGTCACATTCATACAAAGACAGTAAGTCAGTCACATTCATACAAAGACAGTAAGTCAGTCACATTCATACAACGACAGTCAGTCACATTCATACAAAGACAGTCATATTCATACAAAGACAGTCACATTCATACAAAGACAGTCACATTCATACAAAGACAGTCAGTCGGATCCACACACATCCAGAGACAGTCAGTCAGATCCACACACATCCAGAGACAGTCAGTCAGATCCACACACATCCAGAGACAGTCAGTCAGATCCACACACATCCACACTTAGCCAGACACACAAACACACACATCCACACACATCCACACTTAGCCAGACACACAAACACACACATCCACACTTAGCCAGACACACAAACACACACATCCACACTTAGCCAGACACACAAACACATACATCTACACTTAGCCAGACACACAAATCTACACTTAGCCAGACACACAAACACACACATCCACACTTAGCCAGACACACAAACACACACATCTACACTTAGCCAGACACACAAACATCTACACTTAGCCAGACACACAAACACACACATCTACACTTAGCCAGACACACAAACACACACATCTACACTTAGCCAGACACACAAACACACACATCCACACTTAGCCAGGCACACAAACACACACATCCACACTTACCCAGGCACACACACGCTTAAAAGAAAAGAGAAAGGAAAAAAAAAAAAAAGAGAGAATGACTCCCCCTCCCTGCTGTTTTACCTTATAGCACGGGAGGGGGATTTCTACTGCAGCTTGGTCCATGGCACAGACCGTCTGCACGCTACTGCTGATCGGTGCGATGTCACTAGACCCCCACCGATCCGACACTACAGCGCGAGGGGGCGGAGCAGGAAGCAAACACTCTGCTTACCCTCGCGCTGTGAAAGAATAATACCGGTACTTTTTTTTTTTTGTTTAAACTAGTCTCAGGACGGTGGAGCGCCATGTGCTGATGATCCTACCTGGGCGCCAGGTACAATTTCCTAGTCGCCATGGCGACCTGGCGCCCGGGCTTTGTCGAGCCCTGTACTAACGAACCAACGTTCTCAGGAGTGTCCAATTAACATTGTGTCATTTTAACTTAAAGGAACTAATATAGAAGCACAAGTGAAATTTTAGTTGTTCCTATTGTGAAAATAAACTGGTGTGTACTTCTGATACACACCAGTTTATCCTCTGACCGACAGCTGCCACACTTCCATAGGGATGCAGGCCGCCATATGGTCAGCGACCGGATCTCTCTGCTAGCATGCGCACAGCCGAGCCCCCGCTGACTGCCGAATAAGAGGGTCTCTTGCTGCTAGCCCAGAGAGACACCTTTGTTTTTGCATGGGATCAGCAGGTGGGACATAACTAGGTCCCCCCTGCTGATCCTATACAAAAAATGAGGGGCTCTTCCTGTGCTAGCAGCAAGAGACCCTCGTATTCGGCAGTCAAAGCGTGGGCTCAGCTGTGGGCACGCTGACGCCAACCGGGAACCGCTGTGTCTCGCATGTGAGACACAGCAGATAGTAAACCACGTTGGGTTTACTTCAAAGACTGGGACATGTTTTGTTTACCAAGGTGCAATGTTCCTTTAATCTTTGTATAGTTTATTTGAGGACCCCCAATTTGATATTGAACAAAATAGGATACACAAAGAACATGACCCCTTCTCCAATTTTCAGATCAGAAAGCAGGATTACAAGTAAAATGACATTTAGAGTTTAACCACTTTGGACCATGGTGGCCTCTTCCTTTCATATACTGACCTGTAGAGCTGGGCTTGACAAATATTTGTAAACTTTAGGAGCCAAACAGACCAATTCAGCAGCCTACAAATCTATGTAAAACAATAATAAAAAAAAAAAATATGTTAGGAGCCAGCAGTAAGGATTTTAGGAGCCGTGTCTAACTTACTCCCGGGGTTTGTCATAGAGCAGGGGCATGCCGTGGGCCAAACACTGCCCATCAGACAGCAAGGTGCA
Organism: Pelodytes ibericus; assembly: GCA_036172795.1. NCBI lineage: Eukaryota > Metazoa > Chordata > Amphibia > Anura > Pelodytidae > Pelodytes > Pelodytes ibericus. The sequence continues at coordinate 77,860,637 of CM069864.1, read as the reverse complement.
ACCCAAATGACATAACTAATTATATACTCATTAGCTCTATAGACATGTACATTTGTTTGAACAGAGTTGATTTAAACAGTTTTGGACTGCTTTTGTATTACTGCTAAATATCCAAATATTTTTTTTATAACCTAAAGCACCCAAAACACATACGTATTTCTGAACAAAAACTTGAACACCCCAGTCATAAAGGCTTGTAAATGTATTATAAAGTCCAATATTTGTATACCTATCTTAAACACGATATGTGGCATTTACATTAGTACATGAAATGCACGATACACACAGCCATTAAAAGAATGACATTTTTTAAACTGTGTTCTTGAAGAGAAAAATAAATATATATGATTCCTAGTAAGTTGTATGAATATGACAGGGCCCCATTCCAAAAAAGTACCATAACCTAAGTAATACACATAGGGCTGTATGTATCAAGACAAAACTGGTGCTATCTCAGGAAAAAGTACTAAAATAGTAGTAATTACCATGGATACCAATGGAATTTGGCATTTTGCTCCAAACTTAGCACCTTTTTATAAAAAATAGCACCTTTTTGCCTTGATAAATCTGGCCCATAACTGCTACTCACAAAGGTTACTGATCACTGCTGTTAGTGTTCCCACTCTGAGATGGAATGGAGCTTTTACACATGTCACTGCCATTAATATATTTTTATCCTAGGCCAGACACACACCCCATTAATACAACTTGGTCATTGGAGGAAATAGGATCTCTGGAAGCTGCTCTGTGTGAAGGAAAATGAATATAATGTGAATTGTGCTTCCCTTGTTGTTAAGAAAGTATTGTATGAATATACTGTATCCAGCTAAGAATGCTGGGAGTACACTGCGTGATCCCTGGGTTGAGTGTGTGTGCCTTTATCAATGTGCCTACAGCAAGGGATATGCAGTTATCATACCTTAAGTGCTTCTCTGTAGCTCTGTAACTCTGTCTCTTCCTTGCCTCCTCCTCCCTTACCCAGTGCACTGCCCGGAACCCTCCCTGTCCACTGCTTATAGGAACATCATCAGTAAAAGTCTTTATGATGTCACTGCCTTTGTGACAGAATCTGTTAACCCCTCACTGGCCCAACTTTTCCCTCAAGATTCTGAGAGTTGTTACACTTATTATTAATACCATCCATGTGGACAGGCTCTGGTTAATATATTATTTGTCCAATGAAGGGTTAAGTTATGGATAGTGCAGATCCAACATCTCATTATTCATCAGACTGGATTTTTTTTTTTAAAGGGATAAAAGTTTAAATGGAAAGCTGCAACTCTGGCACAGAAGGGGTCAATGTGGGCCATTCCTGTGGGTTAAACAGCAGGAAATCCCAGCGAGCTATAATAGGGCCATCTGTGGGGGCTGGGTCTATGTGAGAGATCCTATTCATGATACACACTGTGCCCCCTCGGGCTCAATACTTCATTGTTTAAAGTCGGCAATCACACAAACATCACACAAGAGCAAAAAAAAAAGGCTTTGTTTCCGAAACTCTAAACACTAGTCCATTGGCTTCTCTTCTCCTTACCTTCAGTGCGGTCTCAAGCCGTAACATTGACCTCTGATTTGCAAACCAATGGGGTTACGGGAAGATGCAAATAGCAAAAGAACTTGTGAAGTCCCCTTTGTACTGCATGTTCATGGATGGAACAGTGTTTTCAAAGCAGGGTGTGGAGAGATGTCAGGATGGAAGAATAAAAAAAGCAAAATATAGAGTGAAAAAAAGCAAAATGGTTGATTTTAAAACTTTAAAAAAGCAATACAATTTAGAAGAACCTAGCATGGGAACAGCCAGTATAGAAGAATAAAGGTCAATACATAGGCAAAAACTAAAAGAGGAAAAAGATTAGCAAGCAGTGTGGTGTGTCACTAGACCTCCTGCTGGAATAGCTCAGTAGTAATAGTAGTATGTAATATATATTTTAGAATGTATTTTACAGCCATGTTTATAGCTAGAGTCTTAAAGTGCCACTAAACTTTAATATCGTTTTCTTCTTTAAAAGGGTGTCTGTCACCTAAGCATTGTTTGTACAGTGAATGTAGAGAATAAACAATGAAGGAACTGGATCTATACATTAGCACAGGGGTGGCAAACTCAAATTCATCGGGGGCCGCATCAGCAGTATGGTTACCCTCAAAGGGCCGGTTGTATAGGATTATGCATCTACTCTTTATTATCATGAATAATTGGCTCTGCATTCAGTTGCTACTGGTTTTAATAATAATTTAAGTAATAACTAGCCTTGAAAACAGAAGCCTAGGAAGAATAATAGCAAGCATGGGTCAGGACTGCACTAAGTACACAGTGCATGGGTCAGGACTGCACTAAGTACACAGTGCATGGGTCAGGACTGCACTAAGTACACAGTGCATGGGTCAGGACTGCGCTAAGTACACAGTGCATGGGTCAGGACTGCGCTACGTATACAGTGCATGGGTCAGGACTGCGCTAAGTACACAGTGCATGGGTCAGGACTGCGCTAAGTACACAGTGCATGGGTCAGGATTGCGCTAAGTACACAGTGCATGGGTCAGGATTGCGCTACGTATACAGTGCAGCGGTCAGGATTGCGCTAATTACACAGTGCATGGGTCAGTAATAGTGTGCCAGTCAGAGCCCAGTAATAGTGTGCCAGTCAGTGCCCAGTAATAGTGTGCCAGTCAGTGCCCAGGAATATTGTAACAGTCAGAGCCCAGTAATAGTGTGCCAGTCAGTGCCCAGTAATAGTGTGCCAGTCAGATCCCAGTAATAGTGTGCCACTCAGTGCCCAGGAATATTGTAACAGTCAGAGCCCAGTAATATTGTGTCAGTCAGAGCCCAGTAATATTGTGCCAGCCACAGCCCAGTAATATTGTGCCAGCCAGAGCCCAGTAATATAGTGCCAGCCAGATGCCCAATAATATAGTGCCAGCCAGAGCCCAGTAATATAGTGCCAGCCAGATGCCCAGTAATATAGTGCCAGTCAGAGCCCAGTAATATAGTGCCAGCCAGATGCCCAGTAATATAGTGCCAGCCAGAGCCCAGTAATATAGTGCCAGCCAGATGCCCAGTAATATAGTGCCAGCCAGATGCCCAGTAATATTGTGCCAGCCAGAGCCCAGTAATATAGTGCCAGCCAGATGCCCAGTAATATAGTGCCAGCCAGTGCCCAGTAATATAGTGCCAGCCAGATGCCCAGTAATATAGTGCCAGTCAGAGCCCAGTAATATAGTGCCAGCCAGATGCCCAGTAATATAGTGCCAGCCAGAGCCCAGTAATATAGTGCCAGCCAGATGGCCAGTAATATTGTGCCAGCCAGAGCCCAGTAATATAGTGCCATCCAGATGCCCAGTAATATAGTGCCAGCCAGAGCCCAGTAATATAGCGCCCCCCCCCCCCCCGCAGTACGCCACTGCTGTGCGGGCCACATTACAAGGTCCGGCGGGCCTTGTGTTTGCCACCCCTGCATTAGCAGAATAGCAAGCAAATGCATACATTAAGAGAAAAATGTGTTTTAAATGTGCGGTGTCTGCTGTTTATGACATCACTTTATGGCCGTATATCCAAATTACACATTTCCCATTGAAAGTAGTTACATTTCATTTGAAGACACAGGTGATGTCATAAACAGGATACATCAAAGACATATTTAAACCATTCCCCCCCCCCCCCCCTTAATCTATGAATTTGTTTGGAATTCTCCTACCCCAATCTATACTCACAGTGTCAACAATGTTTAGGTGAGTCCCTTTAAATCCTTTTGCGACATTCTATGGAGTAAGCCCGCCCACGCAGCAACTCCATGGCCGACATAAGATGTACCTGGTCAGTACTGCAGTGGAATCAGCGTTGTTAGCTAACAATATTCACTAACACTGCTCAGGCAGTGTTGCCGTAATGTCTCAATGTTGAAGCATAAAGCAATACTGAAATTCGCTGCAGAAGGCACCCTGCAATCTCTCCACAGATCACTAGTTGGCTAGAGCTTCAAAAGTTCTTACTTCTGTCGCTCTTTTCCTAGACTGCCCTTAGAGGCAGTCAGCAACATTGCAATACAACAACAAAAAAAGGTTAAAAAAAAGGTAATGTTAACATAAGGGTTAGGGTTAGTGTTAACACTAGGGGTAGGGTTAGCATAAGGGTTAGTGTAAGCCAGGGCTTGACAAATGTAATTAGATTTTAGGAGACAGCAAAAAAATGTAGGAGCCAGACAATCACGCAAGCATACATGCAATTGATAAACACACACGCCTACTTTACATATACCCATATATCCATACACCTCACACACACCTACTTTACATATATACACATATATCCAAACACCTCACACACACCTACTTTACATATACCCATATATCCATACACCTCACACACACCTACTTTACATATACACATATATCCAAACACCTCACACACACCTACTTTACATATACCCATATACACAAACACCTCACACACACCTACTTTACATATACCCATATACCCATACACCTCACACACACCTACTTTACATATACCCATATATCCAAACACCTCACACACACCTACTTTACATATACCCATATATCCAAACACCTCACACACACCTACTTTACATATACACATATATCCAAACACCTCACACACACCTACTTTACATATACACATATATCCATACACCTCACACACACCTACTTTACATATACCCATATATCCATACACCTCACACACACCTACTTTACATATACCCATATATACAAACACCTCACACACACCTACTTTACATATTCCCATATATCCATACACCTCACACACACCAACTTTACATATTCCCATATATCCATACACCTCACACACACCTACTTTACATATACCCATATATCCATACACCTCACACACACCTACTTTACATATACCCATATATACAAACAACTTACACACACCTACTTTACATATACCCATATATCCAAACACCTCACACACACCTACTTTACATATACCCATATATCCAAACACCTCACACACACCTACTTTACATATACCCATATATCCATACACCTCACACACACCAACTTTACATATACCCATATATCCATACACCTCACACACACCTACTTTACATATACACATATACACAAACACCTCACACACACCTACTTTACATATACCCATATATCCAAACACCTCACACACACCAACTTTACATGTACCCATATATACAAACACCTCACACACACCTACTTTACATATACCCATATATACAAACACCTCACACACACCTACTTTACATATACCCATATATACAAACAACTTACACACACCTACTTTACATAAACACATATATCCAAACACCTCACACACACCTACTTTACATGTACCCATATATACACAAACACCTCACACACACCTACTTTACACACATATATACAACCACACACCCACCTCACAGTCTTTTTTTGTTTTCTTCTTAACGTGTCCCCCCTCGCTGCTGCTTTACCTCATTGCAGGGAAGGGGGACATTCGTGTTGCAGCCGATCTGCCTGCTGAGTGCCAGGATGTCACGTGACGACAACCGGCACTCAGACACGTTGCGCGAGGGGGCGGAGCTTGCAGTCTGTGCGGATGGCACAGACTTTACCCCTCGCGCTCCGAAAAAATAATTTTAAAAAACCGGATGGCAGGGGACCTTGAGGCTGACGGCACCCAGGCGCCAGGTCTCATTTCCTGGTCGCCATGGCGACCTGGCGCCTGGGGTTTGTCGAGCCCTGGTGTAAGCATTAGGGTTAGAGTTAAATTAGGGGTAAGGATTAACATTACGGTTGGAGTCAGAACGTCACTGTATGAGAAAATGGCTAGGAAACAAAAAAAAGTTAGTTTCAGTTATTGCCCTATAACTTACAAAAAACAGCAGAACAAATGTAAATATGGCATATTTCTAAATTCAGGTCAAAATTTAGAAACTTTTTAGACAGCATCTTGTTTACCATTTGTAATTGTGTAAAAGATTTTTTAGTTCAAATCAGAAAATGTGTTTTTTTTTTTCTTAAATTTTTCATCATCATATTTTTTTTTTGTAGTACATTATGTGATATGATGAAAATAACTTTCTAAAGAAAGTCCTTCTTATGCTCATAAAACAATATACTAATTGTGTGGGCACTGTAAATGAAAAGGAAACAAATTACGCAAACACTGAAGAAAAGTTAAAACAACCCATATCAAGAGGATTCGACATCTCCACAAAGTCATGTCACTAAGACTTTAATAGAAGTAAGGGTTATTTTACATTAAAATAGATGTAGGAGAGCAACCTGACACCTTGTAGGCACTACCCCACTCTTATCATGCTCACAGTTGATGTGTCCCATAACGGCGAGATCTCCACGCTCACCAGGACCACAGCGGGCCATAAATCCATAAAAAAGAGTGGTTGCAAGAGTAGGGACTTATCTGTAGTAGTAAGCACATAGACTGGACCCAACTTGTAAGTAGACAAATACAATTCTTTATTCTATATTAAAATTCAGCAATAAGAAAATCGCCAGGATGGCGTCCCTTGTCTGGACTTAATCGTAGGTAACCATGTCTCCCACAATCTTCTCATTATATACCGTATTTGCTCGAATATAAGACAAGGTTTTTTCAGAGCAAATGCTCTGAAAAAGACCCCTCGTCTTACATTCGAGGTCGTTTTATAATCTGACCTCAAATACTCAACATACTGATAGATGTACTTTTTGTTTCTCTTAAAAAAGCAAAACTGCTGACTTGTGTGTGTAATTGTGTGTCTGTCTGTGTCTGTCTATGTGACTGACTGTGTGTGCATGTGATTGTATGTTTGTGTGATTGTGTGTATTTGCCCGTTGTCTGGCTCTTAGATTTTTTGGTAGGCTCCTAAACACCGTTAAGTTTGTCAAACATTATTTTAACGTTCTTAAAAATTAAAATGTTTATTGATGACCCCACGCACCAATCACAGAGAGCAAGGGTCATTGGACATTTCTCTGAGCTATTTTTTTTTTTCAAGAAAACTGGAGTGCACCATTCAAATTAGACTTTAATGAGGCAGAAATAATTTTTCTGCCTGCTTACAATTTTTTTCTGCTTCATTAAAATAAATCTTTAGGATTTCATTACACTTTAAGGACCTGCCTGACCTTATCTCATACTACAAAAAAAATCTCTAACTGCAGCTAGTATTCTTATCCCACTGCACTGAGGCAAACATCACTAAAAAAGGAGTAAACTTGAAGAAATTAGGGCGACGGAGGGCTTAAACTGCAACACCAAAGAAAAGAAACCCATCTGGATCCACTGGATTGAATACATGTCACCAAAAATTAATTCCACAGAGCTGCTCAGAACGTAAGAGAGAAAAATGAAAAGAAAAACCTGGAAACCGATGATTGCAACCCTGGTCCAGCACTCCACTATTACTCCACCAAACCCATGTTCCCTGATATCCCTACCTGGCTTTCTTCTCCCTGGCCATGGCTACTTAATTTCCTTAATATTAAGAACACCACACATCACTTAATGTTACTAGATATTATAATTTTGGAGAATGAATTGCAATGCAGTAAAACGTGAAAAGGTATTACTCTACAAAATCTGCTTCTCACCATCTCGTCTTCCTTAGTCTCTTTTTCGTGCCCGAGATGCACACCAGGATATCCTGGCAGAAAGACTCAATCTGAGCTTTAGGAAGATTTGATGGGGCAACTGGTTCTTACCTACGATCACAATCTATGTTCTTAAAGAAAACATAGAAGGTGCAGAACTCAGCCAGAAGGACGGCTACAGGGGATATTTGTTTATTTATTTGTTCTTCTTTTTCATTTCTTAGGTAGGAAGTTGTCTTTTTTCTTGATAAGAAATGTCAGTAGACTGTACTTCCGTAGATGCTTTCGTTCTCCGATATTGATTTGAAGTAGCAGCTTTCTGATGTTACATCTAGCTAAAAACAGTTGCATTGTTTCCTTCCTCACATTTCTGTGTATGGTAATAAGTCCACATAACGTATATAGGGTTTGGTTTTCACAAGAATTAGTACAACAAGAGTGAGATTCTTGAGGGCAGGGGTGGGGAACCTGCAGCCCTCCAGCTGCAGATCTCCCATAATGCTCTTTCATGTAAGAGGCTGGCATATATATATATATATATATATAAATCCCCAATCCTCCAGTCCAGAATTACAAACTGAAACCGAGCTGTAAGAATATTTTAGAGCAACATCATTTCCCAAAGTAAAACCTGAAGCATTGGAGGGCCTGAGTGACCCTATCACTGTAGAAGAAGTATGGGATAGAATAAATAGGATAGAGGCCAAAAAAGTACCAGGAGCGGATGGATATGATGGGCCCTTTTACAAACTGTTTGCAGGAATCCTTGCTTCGAGGTTAGCTGGAATGTTTAAAGAATTTATGGAAAGAGGTACCATACCAGAAGAGATTCTGAAGGACAATATTGTTCCAATCTTAAAGGCTGGCAAGAATCCAGAATAAGTAGCAAGCTATCGTCCCATCTCTCTCCTCAATCAAGATATAAAATTATATGCGGATATTCTGGCAGAGAGATTAAAAGTAGTGATTACAGTTCTGGTACATCATAACCAGGTTGGATTTATCCCGGGAAGATCCTCAGTAAACCATTTAAGAGGGATAGCCAATATGTTGGAGGATGTTAGGCGTAGGAGGGTCCCCCTCCTGTCACTCAACGCCAAAAAGTGACAGGGTCTGCTGGGGGTACATTGGATGGGTCCTGGCTACCTTTGGATTCCCAGATCCAATGAAACAGGCGATAATGGCTCTCTATTTGAGTCCTTCTGGGAGGGTGGTAGGAGCGGGAATAAAATCAGATTGGTTTTGGTTAACAAATGTTTTATGTCCTCTCGCTGGAGCCATTGGCGAGGGACATAAGATCTAGCGAAGAGTGGTGAGATGTGGGCGATGGAGGGGGCACAAAAAGACTATATGCAGATGATATCTTAATAACTATTGAACGACCGAGAAAATCACTTATGAATATTATAAAAGAATATAGCCACCTCTCCAATTATAGGTTGAACTCTACTAAATCAATAGTAATGGGAATGAATAACCTTCAGGATAAGAGAGGTGGAGAAATACAGATTTAGATGGGTGGCAAACTCAAATTCATCGGGGGCCGCATCAGCAGTATGGTTACCCTCAAAGGGCCGGTTGTATAGGATTATGCCTCTACTCTTTATTATCATGAATAATTGCCTCTGCATTCAGTTGCTACTGGTTTTAATAATAATTTAAGTAATAACTAGCCTTGAAAACAGAAGCCTAGGAAGAATAATAGCAAGCATGGGTCAGGACTGCACTAAGTACACAGTGCATGGGTCAGGACTGCACTAAGTACACAGTGCATGGGTCAGGACTGCACTAAGTACACAGTGCATGGGTCAGGACTGCGCTAAGTACACAGTGCATGGGTCAGGACTGCACTAAGTACACAGTGCATGGGTCAGGACTGCACTAAGTACACAGTGCATGGGTCAGGACTGCGCTAAGTACACAGTGCATGGGTCAGGACTGCGCTAAGTACACAGTGCATGGGTCAGGACTGCACTAAGTACACAGTGCATGGGTCAGGACTGCACTAAGTACACAGTGCATGGGTCAGGATTGCGCTACGTATACAGTGCATGGGTCAGGATTGCGCTACGTATACAGTGCATGGGTCAGGACTGCGCTAAGTACACAGTGCATGGGTCAGGACTGCACTAAGTACACAGTGCATGGGTCAGGACTGCACTAAGTACACAGTGCATGGGTCAGGACTGCGCTAAGTACACAATGCATGGGTCAGGACTGCACTAAGTACACAGTGCATGGGTCAGGACTGCGCTAAGTAAACAGTGCATGGGTCAGGATTGCGCTACGTATACAGTGCAGCGGTCAGGATTGCGCTAAGTACACAGTGCATGGGTCAGGATTGCGCTACGTATACAGTGCAGTGGTCAGGATTGCGCTAATTACACAGTGCATGGGTCAGTAATAGTGTGCCAGTCAGAGCCCAGTAATAGTGTGCCAGTCAGTGCCCAGTAATAGTGTGCCAGTCAGTGCCCAGGAATATTGTAACAGCCAGAGCCCAGTAATATAGTGCCAGCCAGATGCCCAGTAATATAGTGCCAGCCAGATGCCCAGTAAAATAGTGTCAGCCAGATGCCCAGTAATATAGTGCCAGCCAGAGCCCAGTAATATAGTGCCAGCCAGATGCCCAGTAATATAGTGCCAGCCAGAGCCCATTAATATAGTGCCAGCCAGATGCCCAGGAAAATAGTGCCAGCCAGATGCCCAGTAATATAGTGCCAGCCAGAGCCCAGTAATATAGTGCCAGCCAGAACCCAGTAATATTGTGCCAGCCAGATGCCCATTAATATAGTGCCAGCCAGATGCCCAGTAATATAGTGCCAGCCAGATGCCCAGTAATATAGTGCCAGCCAGAGCCCAGTAATATAGTGCCAGCCAGAACCCAGTAATATTGTGCCAGCCAGATGCCCAGTAATATAGTGCCAGCCAGAGCCCATTAATATAGTGCCAGCCAGATGCCCAGTAATATAGTGTCAGCCAGATGCCCAGTAAAATAGTGCCAGCCAGATGCCTAGTAATATAGTGCCAGCCAGAACCCAGTAATATTGTGCCAGCCAGATGCCCAGTAATATTGTGCTCCCTCCTCCCCCCCCCCCCCCCCCTTCCCCATGACTTACCGAGGCTGCTTTCTGCTCCCGGACGCCTCCTCCGTGCAATCTTCTCTTCCCTCCTGCACGGAGGAGGGAAACACAGTCGCCGGTGGCGAGAAACCGGAAAGCTGGTTAGTAATGATCCAAACCGCTTTTAATAAACTCATCTGGGCAGCAAAGTAACCGAGACTGAGTTTAAAATTACTTTCTAAGAAAAAACATGACGGTTTGATTGGGGATAACAGTTATCCAGGAATAGGCCAGGGCTGCCTTAGTAGCTCAGGCGATAATGGCACAAAACTGTGTCGCAATACACAAATCATGGTATGTGATGGAGCGCCAGAGTTGTCCTCAGTTTAGGGAATTGCTTACCCTTTTTTCGTTGCCCCCTGAGAAACTGGCTACAGTGGTGGATTTAATCCCCAGCAGTGCCTTAACTCAGATCCTAAAAAATTGGTATGAGCTGGAAAAAAAATTGGGACTTGGTGATAGGATTATCCCATGTTTATCAATAACAGTGATTGGAAAATAGCATAGAAAATATAGATCTCTCTACATGGAAACAGAAAGGATTTGATTCAAAACTCACAAATAAAGGCTTTTATGAAATTACAGGAGGAATTTGATCTACCTAACAATGAGTGTTTCAGATACCGTAGGGTGAAGAGTTTTTTGATGTATGCACTGATCCCTAAACAATAGACAAAATTGAGTAAGTTAATGATGCAATTGCTTAATAAAAAGGATTATAAACATCTAATTTCATTAATATTGGATCGAATAAGATTCAATAAAGAGGCTAGCCCCCCAACTATAAAGAAATGGGAAAAAGAGATAAAGATAGGGATAGATCTCAGGGAATTGAATATGACACTTAGTAACCCCTATAAGTATGTTCACTGTCTTAATCTGAATGAAACCCAATACAAAGTGATGAATAGATGGCATTTAGTGCCGGTTACTGTAGTAAAAATGTTCTCTGGTTCACCATCGACGTGCTGGAGATGTGGGTCTTACAGAGGAGATTTTCTCCATAATTGTGGGAGTGTCCCATCATGTTAAGATTCTGGAAAAAACTATCTCAGATGTTGATAGAAAAAATAGGGGCGTTATGGAATCTAACTCCAGCAGAGCATTAATACATATTCATTTTCCAAAATCCACTAATAGGAATTTCCCCTTTCCTCTCCATCTTTTGACCGCCGTTAAACTATTGATAGCGAAAAATTGGAAATCTTCGGAACCCATATTATGGGGAAGGATTAGATCTCAACTGTTGTACCAATGTCAGATGGAGTGAGGAATAGCCTATCAGAAGGTCAAGTGCAGAAACAACTTCTCTTACTGGGATGAATGGGTTACAATTGAATAGTGGTGAACGGGATCCGAAATGTTACCCAAGAATACAATGTTGGGGGGCACCCCCCCCTTTTTTTTTCTACGGATATAACTTCATGTTAATATGAAAAAAATGATCTTAAAAGAATATTTTGTTTTCTAGTAAAGATTTTTTTTTTTAAATACATGCCCAACTTCTCTCAAGTAAACCTGACGTGAATCTTAACAGATACACATGGGCTTACTCTCAGCTGTGTCTCACACCTGAGACACAGCCGTTCTGGTGGCTGGCACCAAACAATCTGAGCAGGGGATGAATTTTCTGGGGATCTCTCTCCGCTAGAACGGAGCGAGACCCTTGTTATTGCATGTGATCTGCAGAGGGGACCTAGTTATGGTTCAATAACAAGGACAATTAAACCACTCATCTAGGGCTTGAAAAAATGTGTAGACTTTAGAAGCCCAATAGACCAGCGTAGGAGCCAGGAAAATGGAACTTCCATAGTTACCCTAAATAAAACAATCAAAAGTTTGGACCTAGTGGTACAGATTTTAAGAACCGTTACTCTCAGGATCTGTCAAACCCAGCCTTATCCCACGTAAACCTGATGTGTATCTTTATAGATACACGTGAGTTTACTCTAAGCTCTGTCTCGGCGCTGAGGTAGAGCTGGACTAGAGGATGGTCAGAGTGGGGGCTCGCCCCTCTGATCTGATTCGAGGGATCTCTCTGCTGGTACCTCGTTAAGGACTTCTTTGTTAATCCCCTTTGAAAATGAGGGTCTCTTTGTACTAGCAGAGAAAGCCACCGACCTGACCGGGCTGCCTGCCTGCCGGTCAGAAAATTAACTATTTAAAGTACATGCCATGTTATTCTCATACTAGGGACACTGAAAAAAAAACTTTCAATGTGAATAGGAAACATTTTCTTAGACTTTTCATTGATATAAACATAAGTTACAGACAATGGCATCAAAAGCTGATATATTAAGACCCACTCTTATAATTTATCATAGCAACATGAATAGAAATAATGAATACCATTGCCATGGGTGTCAAGAGTATTTGGATGCCGGATCCGTATAGGGATATATCTTTTCTCAAGTAAAAGTCGTAAATTAGTTAGGAGTGCATTACAATATTTACATGGGAATATTTTAGCATGGACTATGGAAGCAGCACTGCCAGTGACAAATGAAAAGGCTTGCCAGCATAAAAATAGCTATAATAATAATAAAATATATCAGATGGAATTACACAACTCAAGAATTTAGACATTACTATCATGTCACAAACAGACATTTATTAAGAGGGAAAGGTTTGCTGAAGCTATTCTCTTAAAAATGGTGCCATGAATTCAGCTTTAATTAAATAAATGAATACTAGCAGACAATGCCCAGTCTGAGCACTAACGTAATATAAATATACATTTTGCATTTGTACTTGACAAAAGTACTATTTTAAAATTAAACTAAAAGATCCACTCTGACCATTTTTTTTATTTGGACTGGCATACTGTATTACAGAGGGACTAAAAAAGTTATAATCAGGCTTTGCTTGCATCCTCCAAAAATCCCCAATGCCTGTCCTATTATTTTCAATCGAGGAAGCGCTGAGCAACTGAGTGTACAGTTTTATGCTTAGTATATTCTAATGCCAAGCAGCGGGACGGAGTTACAACTTTTCAGGTGTTTTTTTTGCTTGGTTTGGTAGAGCATGCAAAAGCAATTCCAATTTGTTTTGTAAGTCCAAGAGGCGTCTAAGACAGTTCATCACGGCCGTTTCACCGCTGACAGTTCAGCGCGGTGAAAGGCACCGCGGTCGTTTCATCACGGCAGTGTAAGCAGTGTTTATTACAGTAACACCCCCATATTAATTACCCCCTTCTAAACTCCCCTCACCCTAATACTAACCCCCCTCACCCTTATACTAACCCCCATCACCCGAATGCTAACCCCTAATTCTAACACTAACCCCTAATACTAAGCCTCCGAACCCCAATACTAACCCCCGAACCCTAATACTAACCCCCGAACCCAAATGCTAACCCCTAATTCTAACAGTAAGCCCTAACCCCTAATACTAAAATACTCACATTCAAGGCGATCCCCTGATGAGCTGCCCTGCGATGAACTGGCCATCGCAGGAGAGGTTGGGGTAAAGCGGCTGCGGCATTATTATAGTCACTAATATCACGGACACACAGAAACAATAGTAGCTGGACTGTCCCAGTAAAGCAGCAGCTTGAGAGAAAGGGGCCATCCAAAAATAAAAAAATGAATCTAATAATTTTTTAAAAATTTTTATTTTTTTAAATATTAAAAAAATCCCACCGCTCCCAACGAAGGAATTCATTCTCAATGGACAACTTTTGAAAAAAAGGAGGATTCGGATTAACTGACAGAGTAAACCAATCAGATTCCTCTTTAGGCATTTGAAATCCCTGGGATTTCATTATGCATCCATCCTCCGCTGAGGACAGAAATATTAATTGGGAGTGGCGGGTTCTTGAGTTCACATAGAGCATAGAGGTGTCCAAGTTTCTTTCTTCAAAAGAAATGTATGTGTGCATGGGCCACATTCATTTTTTATTGCGATAAAATACACACACACAAAAATATTTGTATCACAGACTCCACAGCAATAAAACTCACGGCAGCATGCAGTGTGTGAATGTATCACAGATTCACCAGCAATAAAACACTCACATTACTGTGCGTTTTTTGCTCTGGAATCTGTGATACACTCACACACAGAAAATTACTGGCAGTTTCATTGCTGTGGAGTCTGTGATACACTCACACGCTGCACTAGACTCCACAGCAATAAAGCTCAAAGTTAAAAAAAACCTCACATTAAATAAGCAGTCACACACACTTACATACAGACACACACACACTTACAATCACACATAGAGACTTACAAATACAAAGCCACAAATACACACAGTTACACATATACAAACAGTCACACTTAAACGCACATCCACACTTACACACACAGCCACAGACTCCCGCTTACACACACACACAGCCACACACAAATACATAGATACACAGATTCACACTTTCACACACCAAGTCACACTTTCACATGTACATACACACACACATACACAGCCACACACACATACATACACAGAGTGACTATTACATACACAAAGTTACACACAGACTCAACCTTATACAGACTCACTCTTACACTACACACACACAGAGTGACATACTCAGGGTGACACTAACACAGATTCACCCTTACATCACACACACACAGAGTCACACTTACACACACAGGATGACATTCACACACACAGGGAGATACTTACACATACTCACCCTTACATGACACACACATACAGAGTCACAGTCACATAGTCACACTTATACACACACACACACAGAGTCACACACAAAAACAGACACAGAGAGATACTTACACACACACAGATTTATTTTTTTAATGGGTCTACGCGCTCCAAATGGATCTCCTCCTCCATGCACCTCCTGGTGTGCGTCTGTCTTCCCTCACTCTGACCCTTGCGGATGACATCATGCGCAGGTAGATGAGGGATTATGCGCACCACACTACATGCGGCGCTCTGACACATGTAGTGCATCACATTGCAATCAAAGCTAAGTAACCTAAGCTTACAGTAGTGAGTCAAAGTATAGTAATAACAACTTGCCAGGAATTGCATTTTAGTTGTATTCAACGAGACAATGAAATAGGTGTATCACCTTTAAAGAGGTAAAAAATTAATCAACACGGTGAAGGCTATAGAAAAATAACACAATCAGAGTTAAGATAATCGCATCGGTAATCTCAGCGCAATTTCTAATAGAATATAACAAAGCATACTGTTTACTATAAGTGTAAAAATACCACTGGCTGGGTAGAAATCTATGGGGAGAATAGAGTCTACTACTTTGGTGATCTGAACTCCGGAATAGTTTGGCTGCCAAAATCCTGGCACACACTGGCAGATTTTCGTGCCCAATCGAGAGCACTTTGTTGCTTTCTGGGTAGCCTGAATTTAAGGGCTATTCGGATCACTGAAGAGATCCAAAGTGGTCTGAAACTCAGAGCTACAATTTTCATTGAGAAAATCAGAGCTACCCTAGTAGTCCCTTATACATATATATATATCTTTATTCTCACTTTTTAATATTTATTCTTATTGTTGCGCTCCTTGTCTTTTGTGTATTTTTTCCCTTTACACTCCTAATGAGAGCTAGGAGGTTCTTTTAGAGCAGGGCTTGACAAATTTTATTTTATTTTAGGAGCCAGAAATTTTTTTTAGGAGCCAGACAATCACGCAAACATAAACGCAATTCATAAACACACACGCCTACTTCACATGTATACAAACACACGTACTTTACATATACACATATATCCAAACACCTCACACACACCTACTTTACATATACACATATATCCAAACACCTCACACACACCTACTTTACATATACACATATATACAAACACCTCACACACACACCTACTTTACATATACACATATATCCAAACACCTCACACACACCTACTTTACATATACACATATATACAAACATCTCACACACACCTACTTTACATATACACATATATACAAACACCTCACACACACCTACTTTACATATACACATATATACAAACACCTCACACACACACCTACTTTACATATACCCATATATCCAAACACCTCACACACACCTACTTTACATATACACATATATCCAAACACCTCACACACACCTACTTTACATATACACATATATCCAAACACCTCACACACACCTACTTTACATATACACATATATCCAAACACCTCACACACACCTGCTTTACATATACACATATATCCAAACACCTCACACACACCTACTTTACATATACACATATATCCAAACACCTCACACACACCTACTTTACATATACACATATATCCAAACACCTCACACACACCTACTTTACATATACCCATATATCCAAACACCTCACACACACCTACTTTACATATACCCATATAAACAAACACCTCACACACACCTACTTTACATATACACATATATCCAAACACCTCACACCACTTTACAATACATACAAACACACACCCACCTCACACAGTCTTTTTACTTGGGGGTTTCTTCTTGATGTGTCCCCCCTCCCTGCTGCTTTACCTCACTGCAGGGGAGGGGGACATTCGTGCCGCAGCTGAACTCCGTTGGTCAGCGTGCTGAGTGCCAGGATGTCACGTGACGACAACCGGCATTCAGACACGCGTTGCGCGAGGGGGCGGAGCTTGCAGTCTGTGCCATCGGCCATCGACACAGACGTTACCCCCTCGCGCTGCGGAAAAATCGGATGGCAGCGGCAAGGGGACCATGAGACTGACAGCACCCAGGCGCCAGGTCTAATTTCCTGGTCGCCATGGCGACCTGGTGCCTGGGGTTTGTCGAGCCCTGTTTTAGAGAGAAGCATTTTTTGTTTATTCATTTATTTTGTGTTTAGTTTTTATCCTTTGTTAGTATTTATTTTGTTTAATTTATTATTTTATCTTTTAGTGGGGTTTACTGTTCCATTAACTTCCACCCAATAGTGAAGAATAGCTAACATTATCAAATAAATCTTGGATTTTAGGCACAGCACCATATTATTTAGTCCGCCAGTGTGTAAGAGGCTCTCAAATGCACCATTCATCAATCATCTGTGAGTTGTGTCTAAACTGACTTCAACATGGAATATGCTTCAGTGCAGCACCAATCCCGAAGTGAATAACTAATACATATCTGGTGACTTACACTGAACAGCCATAGCATTATGACCTAATATTGTGTAGTTCCACTTTTGCCGCCAAACGGCACTGACCCATCGATCCATGCATTTGAAGGCGAAGTCAACACCTTGAACTCGTTGCTGTGTTCTTCAAACGTTTTGTGTCAGTGTGCCTTATCCTGCTTAAAGAGGCGAATGCCACCAGGGAATACCGTTTCCATGAAAGTGTGTACATGGTCTACAACAATACTTAGATGGTAGATGGTATGTGTCAAAGTAACATCCACGTGAATGGCTGGACCCAAGGTTTCCCAGCAGAACATTGCCGGAAGCATCACACTGCCTCCGCCGGCTTGCCGCCTGTCAGTGGCCATAATGTTATTGTTGATCAGTGTAAATATAAATACACAAACAAAATTTGCACACCTATACACATTTTTTTGTGTGTCTTTATGTATTATGTGCGATTGGGGAATCACTGTATGGGTTGCAGCATGACCTAAATTCAGTGCTGTGGTCACTGCTTTGTCCTTTTGATCAGTGTATCTGCTTGTTAATATACTATATAAAACAAACGCCCAACAACAGATGCACAACTGCCATATAATAAAACATGCACTGAAAAGCACTTACAAAGTGGCAGACATCAGTCACAGCCTCTGCAAAGTGTCACAATTTATTTTAAAAAGGTGTAACTAGTCCTCAATGAAGGCACTATTTTTTATTCCAATTCCTGACATTTTGTTCTGTTCTAGTTTTATACACAAAGGTGTGCAGAGGCTGACATATTCTCAATATTGGATGCATCTATTTTCTTTTCCCATGCAGGATTGCAAGTCTTATGCATCTGTAAAGGATTGATTAAGCAAGCAAGACTAAAAGGATCTACTCAATAATGAGAGCATTGCTAGGAATTAAGACAGGAATTTCAAACTTAAGACCATGAAGCTGTATTTGATATTTTTTTCCATTTCAGCTACTTTGGAGTAAAATTTGAAATTCCCATCTCAATTCCCTGCAAATCTCTCTTTATTGAGTCGAAGCGCAAGTATGCACAACGACTGAGAGATGCTAAACCTTTACGATTCAGTAGACGGTGGAATGGTGATGTGCAAGTGGTAGAATGACAAATACCTCACCTTGGAGGAAAGACGTAACAGGGGGGATATGATAGAAACATTTAAATACATAAAGGGAATCAACGCAGTAAAGGAAGAGAGTATATTTAAAAGAAGAAAAACTACCACAACTAGAGGACATAGTCTTAAATTAGAGGGGAAACGATTTAAAAGTCATATCAGGAAGTATTACTTTACTGAGAGGGTAGTGGATGTATGGAATAGCCTGCCAGCAGAAGTGGTAGAGGTAAACACAGTCAAGGATTTTAAGCATGCGTGGGATAGACACAAGGCTATCCTAGCTATAAGACCGGGAACGGGGGACTAATAAAAGTACTCAAAAAAAGTTGGGCAGACTAGATGGACTGAATGGTTCTTATCTGCCGACACATTCTACGTTTCTATGTTTCTAATGTATGGCACAATAAAGGACTTAGTGTATGACCTACTGAGCATGACATAAAGGTGACCTACTGAGCCTGAGATGATGGAGGTCACGGCTTAAAGACACTTTGCTTAGAAGGTAACCCTCCCCAGCCAGATGAAGACAATAATACACTCCAAAACTCCAGCTGTACTACAAGTTCCCAGTCAGTTATCACTCTGACAAGAACATAGAATTGTGACATCGACCAAGGGTATAAAAAGATTTCAATACTCTATTAGAGAAAGAAATGAATGCTGGTCTTCAGTCTAGTTGACTGAGAGGCCAGAGTACAGTATCTTAGATCTGAAATGTTAAAATGATACTTGTGGTTCATATGTCTACCCCACCCCAGTCTAAGGCAGGGGCATAGCATAGGGTGAAACATTATTAGACTACAAGGCCATGTATTCAAGTGCTCTTAACTGCTGAGGTGAGTTGGCTGAGCCCCATAGGAGTCATATTCCAGAGCAGCTAATTTGCCTAGGTCCTATGTGATTATAGACTATATTCACTTTAGCTTAAGGTAATCCTTTGATGTTGTCAATATTCCCCCGATGCACATTAGGTTTTTTTTGCGCTCCCTAAGGAAGGAGGAGAACCAGCGCCAACCACATTTTTGTTTTCCGTTATATTTGTAAACCTTTTTGTGTCTATAAGATGTTTGTTTTTATAATTTGTATGTTTTGATACATTTATAATAAAATAAATAAATATTTATGTTTCACTATCTGGTGCTAGTAGCTGAGATTTAAACAAATACCTTGCTGCCCTTATTCCTTTACCAAATCTGCCCCAGACAATGGTGAGATCAGCAGGCTGCCACAGAGACGTGGGAAGCAGCAACTGGTGAGAGGAGCAGATTGGGAGACTCTCAGTATATAGATCCCACGGCTGGACTGGATTTAAAAAAAAAAGAAGATGCTTAACCCCTTGAGATCCATTTCATTGTGTTAAAGTGCCACTAAATTTTAAACATGTTAGGGTTATTTTTACATTGTGAAAAGCCACACACTTTAACCAGAGCAAGTAATCTCCCCCGTGTCTGAAAGCTGTATGATCAGGCTGATCCAGTCGTGGCTGCCATTCACAGTGACTGGCATTTAGTTTTAGTCTCAATCGATTAGAGGATTTTTATCAACCTCGTTTTTAATTTGTTATTTATGTAAAAGGAAAAAAAAATCTTGCTTCTGTTACAAAAGCAGAAGTTATTTTAAATTGCAGTGCTGCATTGTTTTTTGCATGTATAGAATTCATAAATAGAATTTTGATTCATACTATATATAGTAACCTGTA
Source organism: Pelodytes ibericus (assembly GCA_036172795.1). Lineage (NCBI taxonomy): Eukaryota > Metazoa > Chordata > Amphibia > Anura > Pelodytidae > Pelodytes > Pelodytes ibericus. The sequence continues at coordinate 77,840,007 of CM069864.1, read as the reverse complement.
TAGGTTACTATAAAGCATTTTTTCAGATAACTGCCAGACAGTTCTTGGATCCTCACTATTGTATGGGCACTTTAGCCTGGCCATTGACTACATAAGAAGTACATGTAAGCACCTGGATTGGGTTATTTAACCATTTATTGACCATACGTTTTAAAAAAGTTTTTTGAAAATATTGTACCCTTTGTGACAATGTCTGCTTTTACACTTCAGCAGTTTTTTTTTTCTCTCTCTCGTACTCTATCCACACAAATTATATTTTGGAGGTGTTTTTTGGGGGGCATAGGAAGGGCTTTCTTTACATACCAGAATTTTGAACATATCATTTCATGTATAAATAGTAATAAAATATGATGAATATTTAAAAATAAAAAAACTTTTTCTAACTTTTACATTAAAAAAATCATTCAAACATCTACAAATGCTAAAAAATATAAAAAGGTTATAAACAGATTGTAATATTTGTCCTGAATTTACAAGTTATAGGGCAATAACTGGATCATTAGAGCTCTATTCATAAAAGAGAGAAATTGACAGGGAATTTCAAACTTCAAAATTTCAAAAGGCCAAAAAGCAGTCTAGTGAATTTAGGAAGGGAGGATAAGGAGAACATATGTAGCACTATCCCATTTAGTTCACTAATACATGCTTTCAAATGCAGTATATTTTTATACATCTATTACAACAACAACAACAAAAATAATTATTTTAAATTTAACGGTAAAATATATGTTCAAAACTTTAGAGTAAAGGGGATTGGCCTTTGGCCAAAACCTTAAAATGAAGTGTACTTTACAGCAGAACAATTCTTCAGATAAATCATATCAAAAATCTATCATAAAAACTATCACAATACAATTGTTCACTGCAAAAAAAAAAAAGGTGGATCATTTATAAGGTGACAGAAATAACTATACTTACAATGTTCCTGACCACAGGTCCTTCCTCGGGGTCCAGACCAGTGGCTGCAAATATTTATAAAACTATCTTTTATTTATTTATTAATTCTTAGTTTATATATTTTTAAGAGACTTTCATTTGGAATGTGCTTTCTGGAGTTTAAACTGCATCACATACACCAGAGGTTCTTTTAAATAAGGCTTTTGTAGCTGACAGATCCACTTCTAGCTATCTTATTTGGATGGCCTACAGTAATACTTCTATCAGTATCTATCACAATTAGCAGGCTTAACACCTCTATTTGGTTGGACCCTGGATAGCTACACGTTTCCATTAGTAAAAGACAGTCCTCCAGTTACAATGCATGTTCAGAGCACTAAATCAATGTTTTTATAATGTAGGAACTCACCTAAGCAATGCCATACCCCACCACTGCTCATCGTGCTGCAGGTTGTGCACAAGAGCCGCGAGCGTCACTGAGAGTGCCTTTGTTCGGTCACCACGTGCTTGCGGCATCCTTCCCTCTAGTGCCTGAGTTATCTTCCGCGCAGCCAATAGGAGACGAGGTCAGGAAAGGTGTGGCTCCCGGTTTTCTTTTGCATCTACTCTCTTGTCTCTTGTTTGCAAAGAGTAGGTTATTGTATGAAGAATGGAGTGACTGGTTTGAAATATTTTTTTAATGCAGCTATTTTTTTTAAAAAAGACACCCCACTAAGTGATATAAGTACATGGACGCCAATTAGCATCATTTTACCAGTGTTCCCATCAATCTGCTGTTTTATCTCAGGGAAATGTACTGGAAAGGCTTTGTAAATTACAAAACATAGATGACCAAGCCTCTCCTTTATCATAAGGGCATCTATTAGTGAATCTGTTATATAAACTATGTTCATACTATGTTTATAAAAAAAAAGTATTTAAATAATATATATATATATATATATACACACACACATATATATATATATAGATATATTTGTACTAGCACAATTGAATGCAAATTCATAAAATAAGAGAAATGTGTGTTAACTGCTTTGACAATGCATGTACCAGGTATGTCACGGAAATCATATATAAATATATATGTATATACATATATAAAAAATAATTACCTTATGTTAGAATAACTCGGGGCTCGACAAACCATTTAGACCTGGGTGCTGTTATCTATATGGAGCCCCATGCTACTGCCATTAGTTTATTTAAAGCACATCTCAAGGGGCAAAAGTCTTTGTGGTCTGCATAGACTGCAAGCTCCGCCCCCTCACATAAAGCACTCTAGTGCCTGGTGTCACATAGCAGGCTGGTAAAAAAATTGGCTTGAGGCCAATGTTAAGTTTATGGAGGTAGGAGCATGGACGGTATGTTTATGTAGAAAAGGTGGCGACCCTAGTGTCACATGACATCCCGGCACTCAGGAGGAAGATGAATCAAGATGGACTGCACAAACACTGCAGCAGCACAAATGTCCCCCTCCCCTGTGTATGTGAATGGATGTCTATGTGGTGTGTGACTGGATGTCTGTGAGGTGTGGGTGTATGTGACTGGATGTCTGTGAGGTGTGTATGTGACTGTCTGTGTATGGATGTGACTGACTGAATGTATTCGAGTTGTTTGTATTTAACTGTGTATGTATGTGACTGACTGGATGTCTGTGAAGTGTGTGTTTTTATGTGACTGACTGGAAGTCTGTGAGGTGTGTGTATGTGACTGTCTGTGTATGTATGTGACTGGATATCTGTGAGGTGTGTGTATGTGACTGGATTTCTGTGTGCCTTTTCTGGCTCCTAAATGTTTTTGCTGGCTCCTAAATTACCGTATATGAAACAGTGAAAATAATGGTATCTTAAGAAAGCCCTTTATACTGATTAAGACAGTATGTAATATGTGTGGGTACATTACATGAGAAATAGAAAAATTACAGCTAAACACAAACATAAGTGTTATAACAGCCCATGGGTAAGACATGGCGAAAATAGTCCAGTCACCAAGGGGTTAAATAGCACACTGCGGGAATTGGACAGCCAAGTTACAAAAAAGCAGGCCAAAATAGCTTGTTGGAAAACTTCTCCAAGTTAAAGCGTATTTATTCAATATAAAATTAACTGTGGTGAATTGATAAGTCTATATATAAAAAAAAACACAGGAAATAGATGCTGAGTTGAAAAAAGCTCAAACTTGTATATCTTCCCAACTCTAGATTTGGATTGAATAGACCCTAATTTCACAGTTTGAATCTATCAAATGCTATAAATACAAATGGAAGTGTTTCTCATTTAAAATGAGTTCACTTCTATTTTTGATGTTTTATGTTGTGTACCCTTGTAAGCAATACTGATGAATATAATTTTGTCAAACCACCAGCCGAGTACTTTAAAGTGTACCTGCCATGTAAAAATGACATGGTATCACTTTGTACTGACTACAAATGCACACATTTTTTTCATATAGAGGCAGAAAAAATCCTAAATAAGTATTTGCTTGTAATTTCATGATTTTAACATGATTTATAGTGTAAAAGTAGAGAATAAAATGATGTGTACATTGTGCTAGTACAGGGCTTGACAAATTTAATTAGATTTTAGGAGCCAGCAAAATATTTTAGGAGCCAGACAATCACGCATGCATACACGCAATTGATAAACACACACGCCTACTTTACATATACACATATAAACAAACACCTCACACACACCTACTTTACATATACCCATATATACAAACACCTCACACACCTACTTTACATATACACATATAAACAAACACCTCACACACACCTACTTTATATATACACATATATACAAACACCCCACACACACCTACTTTACATATACCCATATATACAAACACCTCACACAAACCTACTTTACATATACACATATAAACAAACACCTCACACACACCTACTTTATATATACACATATATACAAACACCTCACACACACCTACTTTATATATACACATATATACAAACACCTCACACACACCTACTTTACATATACCCAAATATACAAATACCTCACACACACCTACTTTACATATAGCCATATATACAAACACCTCACACACACCTACTTTACATATACCCATATATACAAACACCTCACACACACCTACTTTACATATACCCAAATATACAAATACCTCACACACCTACTTTACATATACCCATATATACAAACACCTCACACACACCTACTTTACATATACACATATATACAAACATCTCACACACACCTACTTTACATATACACATATGTACAAACACCTCACACACACCTACTTTACATATACACATATATACAAACACCTCACACACACCTACTTTACATATACCCATATATACAAACACCACACACACACACCTACTTTACATATACATATATATACAAACACCTCACAAACCCTTCTACTTTACCTATACCCATATATACAAACACCTCACACACACCTACTTTACATATACCCATATATACAAACACCTCACACACCCTTCTACTTTACCTATACCCATATATACAAACACCTCACACACACCTACTTTACATATACACATATATACAAACACCTCACACACCCTTCTACTTTACCCATACCCATATATACAAACACCTCACACACACCTACTTTACATATACACATATGTACAAACACACCTCACACAGTCTTTTCTTGTTTTCTTCTTAACGTGTCCCCCTCCCTGCTGCTTTTCCTCATTGCAGGGGAGGGGGACATTCGTGTTGCAGCCGATCTGCCTGCTGAGTGCCAGGATGTCACATGACGACACCCGGCACTCACACACGCGTTGCGTGAGGGGGCGGAGCTTGCAGCCTGGGCGGATAGCACAGACTTTACCCCCTCACGCTCCGAAAAAATTAACTGGAAAAGGGGCAAATAACACAGGCAAATGGGCATATAACACAGGCAAATATCTGGCAAATGGGCAAAATAATGGGCAAATAACTGGCACATGGGAAAATAACTGGGGCAATTAACTGGCATATGGGAAAAATAACTGGCACATGGGCAAATAACTGGCACATGGGCAAAATAACTGGCAAATGGGCAAATAACACAGCAAATGGGCATATAACAAAGGCAAATATCTGGCAAATGGGCAAAATAATGGGCAAATAACTGGCACATGGGAAAATATCTGGGGAAAATAACTGGCACATGGGAAATTAACTGGGGCAAAGAACTGGCACATGGGAAAATAGCTGGCAAATGGGCAAAATAACTGGCAAATGGGCAAATAACACAGGCAAATATCTGGCAAATGGGCAAATAACTGGCACATGGGACAATAACTGTGGCAAATAACTGGCACATGGGAAAATAACTGTGGCAAATAACTGGCACATGGAAAAATAAGTGTGGCAAATAACTGGCACATGGGAAAATAACTGGGGCAAATAACTGGCACATGGGCAAAATAACGGGCAAATAACTGGCATATGGGCAAATTAACTGGAAAATGGGCAAATAACACAGGCAAATGGGCAAATAACACAGGCAAATATCTGGCAAATGGGCAAAATAACTGGCACATGTGAAAATAACAGGCAAATAACTGGCACATGTGAAAATAACAGGCAAATAACTGGCACATGGCAAAATAATGGGCAAAATAACTGGCAAATGGGCAAATAACACAGGCAAATATCTGGGAAATGGGCAAAATAACTGGCAAATAATTGGCAAATGGGCAAAATAACTGGCACATGTGAAAATAACAGGCAAATAACTGGCACATGGCAAAATAATGGGCAAAATAACTGGCAAATGGGCAAATAACACAGGCAAATATCTGGGAAATGGGCAAAATAACTGGCAAATAATTGGCAAATGGGCAAAATAACTGGCAAATGGCCAAATAACACTTGCAAATATCTGGCAAATGGGCAAAATAATGGGAAAATAACTGGCACATGCGAAAATAACGGGCAAATAACTGGCACATGGGCAAAATAACTGGCAAATGGGCAAATAACACAGGCAAATATCTTTGAAATGGGCAAAATAACTGGCAAATAATTGGCAAATGGGCAAATAACTGGCAAATGGCCCAGATAACAGACAAATGGGAAAATAACTGGGGCAAATAACTGACAAATGGGAAAATAACTGGGGCAAAACTGGCAAATGGGCAAAATAACTGGCAAATGGGAAAATAACACAGGCAAATAGACAAAAAACTGGGGCAAATAAATGGCAAATGGGCAAAATAATGGGCAAAATAACAGGCAAATGGCCAAATAACACAGGCAAATAGCTGGCAAATGGGCAAATAACTGTCAGGTTAATAGTGGCATATTAATGGGAAAATTGGCTGTGGCATATTGGCAATATGGCTGTGGTATATTAATGGTGAAAATGGCTGTGGTATATTAATTGGCAATCTGAATGTCTGGCTGTGGCATATTAATGGGCAAATTGGCTGTGGCCAAAGTGATACTGTGGCATGTTCTGTGGGGCAAAATAACATGTACTATGGGGGAAAGTGACACTGTGGCATGTTCTGCAGGGGCAGTTCAGTGGGACAAAGTGACACTGTGGTATGTTCAGGCTGGCAAATTTATACTGCGGCATGCCAAATCGTGTGGGTGCAATATGAGGATAAGCCAAGTGCTGTGGGTACTGTATAGTGCTGTGTGAGGACCTTTAGGTGCAATGTGGGTGCAGAAGAATGTAATAAAAATAAGAAATTAAAAAATGTTCAATAACATTTTTATTACATATGAAAATAGTTGAATATAATATTAAAAAGTTCATACATGCAGCTAGTTATATACATATATTTGGGATCCACCTCATTATATCCTTGAAATAAGATAAGGCCAGGGACTAATGAAAATATTACTTTACTGAGAGGGTAGTGGATGCATGGAATAACCTTCCTTTTTTTAGGAGCCAGACAAACTAGCAAACATACACGCAATTCATAAACACACACACACACCAACCCACGTCACATATACACCCCACACACACCAACCCACGTCACAAATACACCCCACACACACCAACCCACGTCAAATATACACCCCACACACACCATCCCACGTCACATATACACCCCACACACACCAACCCACGTCACATATACACCCCACACACACCAACCCATGTCACATATACACCCCACACACACACACACACACACCAACCCACGTCACATATACACCCCACATACACCAACCCACTTCACATATACACCCTACACACACCAACCCACTTCACATATACACACACACATATATATATACCCCCCTTCACATATACACCTCCCCGCCACACATATATACCCCCCCCTTCACACTTCACATTTATACCCCCCTTCACATATACACCTCCCCCCTACACTTCACACATATATACCCCCCTTCACATATACACCTCCCCCCCACACTTCACATATATACCCCCCTTCACATTTACACCTCCCCCCCCACAATTCACACATATATACCCCCCTTCACATATACACCTCCCCCCCACACTTCACACATATATACCCCCCCTTCATGTATACATCCCTACCCCCCTTCACATATACATTACCCCCCCACACTTCACATATACATCTCCCTCCCACACTTCACATATACATCCCTCCCCCCACTTCACATATACACCTCACACGTGACAACCCAGCACTTAGCCGAAAGAGCAATGAAGATCGGCTGCAGCAAGAATGTTCCCCCTCACTGCTGCCTTACCTCATTGCTGGGGAGGGGAACATTCGTGCTGCAGCCGATCCTCATTACTCTTTCGGCTGAACACTCGCGCTGCAAAAAACGGATGGCAGCAGCAAGGGGAACATTAGGGTAACGGCACCCGGGCGCCAGGCTCAATTTCGACCTGGCGCCCGGGGTTGGTCGAGCCCTGATGTATGGAGTAGTCTTCCAGTAGAAGTGGTAGAGGTTAATACAGTGAAGGAGTTTAAGCATGCATGGGATAGGTATAAGGCTATCCTAGATATAAAACAAGGCCAGTGACTAATAAAAGTATTATTACATTACTGAGAGGGTAGTGGATGTATTGAATAGTTTTCCAGCAGAAGTGGTAGAGGTTAATATAGTGAAGGAGTTTAAGCATGCATGGGATAGGTATAAGACTATCCTAGATATAAGACAAGGCCAGTGACAAATAAAAGTATTATTACATTACTGAGAGGGTAGTGGATGTATTGAATAGTTTTCCAGCAGAAGTGGTAGAGGTTAATACAGTGAAGGAGTTTAAGCATGCATGGGATAGGTATAAGGCTATCCTAGATATAAGACAAGGCCAGGCACAAAGCGGCACAGTTGGGAGGCATGTAAGTGGCATTTCTGGGGGGGAGTTGCATGGTGGGGTTGGGGGGCCCCGGGGCAAAAATTGCCCCGGTGCCCGGTGGTTTCTAGTTACGCCTCTGCTGCAATCAATATATTTTTTTCGAGACTCACAGTGCAATTTGTTTTTATATGTAATTGGACACTCCAGGTATGATGCATCTGTTAGTGTGTAACCTGTACGTGGTGCATTTTTTGTCTTGCATACATATGCATGCCGGGAAACCTTATAACCCTAAAATGAGTTTAATAAAAATTGCCTTTGAACAGCGTTCCAACTGTGCACTGTTCAAAAAATATCCACCTATCCAAAAACATAGACTAGCCATTTGATGGAGCAATGTTCCATTGTAGCAAATAATGCTGATTGTCTCTCTCTGTTAGGCTCAAGAGTAGGGAGCGTTGCGCAGGGTGGTGGGAGGGGAATTCTGAGCAGCAAGATGTAGTCCAAAAGTTCAAAGCCAGAGGATTAGGCAAAAAGAGTAGTCAGTTCAGTTCCAAAGGGTCGAGACCGGCAGCATAGGATCAAATAGCGGGTAAACAAGTCCAAGTCAGGGTATTAGCAAATCGGGGAGTCCAGGAGAAAAGCCAAGATTGGTACACAAGAAGGCAGCAATAGATTCAGGTAACAAACAACATGTAGGAATGGGACTGAGAACAACCACCACAGCTCAACAAGCACGCACAGAAGAAAATGAGTGTAGGGGTTTTATAGAGCTGTTGATTAGGGACCTCTCCTCTTTACACCTGGGACCACCCCTGACCATGTTGTGGATACATCCTTATCCACTTGTTCCTAGGGTATTTAAACTCTGCTGAGACACCATTAAGGAGCATGTGCAAGAGTTTTGGGCTACCTTCATGTATTTTTTAACTTGTATCCTTTATACGTAAATCTGTTATCTTGAATATCCAAACAATATATATTTTTTTTATAAGGGTCAGTTCGGATAAGGGATACTCACATTAGTGTAGCCCCATTCTGAAGCTTAGTTGTTCCACCCTGCTGGTTGCCATACTATTGCAGTGAGTGCTCATGGGAAATGTAGTTCCAGCAGCCCTGCGAGGTGAGGAACCTACTATCCTGCCTGTGCCGGCCTTAGCTCCCTGCACCTTGGAGCGAGATCACGGCCGGGATGTGTGCTGAAATTATCCGTTAACTGAACATGTTCATTATCAGAAATGCTGCTGGTCCTAAGCAATTATTATAAGGTGTTGTCAATTTGTATTCCCATGTATGACCTCAGCTGATTACAAAACGCCTGTTTTGTAATCAGCATTCCTAGAACACGCCTGTATGCCACAATCCTTAACTCAGCTTTTCTAGACCACCAAACTCTGGATCTCAACCAGACCCTCTCCTGTTTAACCCCGGATTGTGACTACACTGCACAAGTTCTCAATAAAGAAAATATCTATTGAGGTGAATACCCAGTGGTCACAATTGGTGTGTGGATGCATCAGTCGTTCTGCATACAACCTACAGGTGAGGAGCAAATGAGCATCTTCTACTAGCTGGAATTGTGCTTGGTGTCTCAGAAGCAGAGACATTCTATTTTCAATGTATCGTTGCTAATGCTTTATGACATGCCAACCCAGATGTCTATCTAATGGGGATGTCAAGTGCATCTTTAAGAGTTTCCTGCTCTAGTCCTTCCCCTTTTTCTGGTTATCTGCAAGAGGATCAGTGTAGATTAACTGGGTCCTTTTGCACTGAGCATGTGTAGTAAAAACTTAGGAATGTTGTGTCACTGGTGACATCACTGACATCCTACACGCGAATTACTTTGATAATAATTTATCCAACTTTAAAATGTATTCAGTTAAATTGAGGTATTTTCTTCATGTAGGTGTGTTAAGCCACAGTTGCAAAACAGCTCATGGGTTAAAAAATTTATTGGGGCTGCATATAACTCACACCTTTTTTGAGCCTTCTGTGAGGCTGCCCAACCAGTCGTGCCAGCCGGGCTCCATCTGCCTCGACACTTGGACCACATAATATACCCCTTAATTACATTAGCGACATCGTCAGTTCTGGCATTAAAAGGGGTGGGCAGAGTTTCCTCCGCCAGACTGCAAATCTCCACTAATTACGCTAAACAGCAGTGGCCAGATGTGAGAGAGGAGAGGGGGAATAAAGGGATGTAGGTGGAGGTTGTGAGACTACGGAGTTCTGATAAAGGACGAAGACTCTCCCCTACTCTCATGTAAGTGTATACCCGCTGGGTGTATTTAGAAATGTGTCCAACTTTGTATTGGTGGCGTGTAAAAAGTAACAATCACAGAGGCAATCAATACCAATGGAGGGGAGTTGTAAAAAGTATTAAATCTTCATTGCACCACACCATAAAAACATCCCTCTAGTTAGAGGATTATTGCGTCCATCCACTGCAAATCCTTCAAAAGGGATGGGGGGGACATTACTCTAAAAACAAGGGGATAAGTATCCAGAAATCCCCAAAGTTGGTCTCCAAAAATGGTCTCAACTATAGGGTCTACGCAACAAAATTGCAGGGAATTGAGACAGGAATTTCAAACTTAAGTTACAAGCCTTAAGCTTTTATTAAATCCTTTAAAATTGATACACACAACAAAAAGTATTGCACAACCCAATTAGACTAATATGGTTTCAGTGCACACAATGCCATTATCAAGGTGAGTTAAAGAATAAGAAGGGGACATGGTAGGTAGGCGATAGGCACATAGTAAGACACTTTTTGAGTGATCAATGATCACAGATATTTGGGTAGATTCTCTGGCACCCGTTATTTTACTGGGCATTTTTGATTAACAGGCTGCAGTTAAACAAATGACTGCACCCACTACAATCCTCCATACCTGTAAATAAAACAGCATTGAAACACTGCAGTAATTTAATGACAGCTGGTAAAAATGAACCAGAAAAAAATATTTTATTTTTGCCCTTTGATTCCCCCCCCCCCCCCCAAAAAAAGTAAGATGTAAATGGTAATTGGCTTAACCCAGCCAGGATATGCACAGTTTAACCCTTTTATATGCACTTTTTGACCCAAACAGTTCTCCCTACAGCACTGGAAGGGTTAAACACAAGGAAAATAATGTTGGGGGAGTCAGGGAGACACCCCCAATGTCCCCCACCAGACCCTCTCAAAAAAAATTAAAATCATAACCAAAGCCCCCCCCCCCCCCAGCATTAACATACTCCCACCGGCCCCTTTTTCATTAAAAAGAAGTGGCCCCCCATGACTGCATGATGCCCACAATCAGAAATATAAATAATTGGTGCCAACCCCCACCGGCAACGGGCTGGTGCAATGCCCATGGCTCCTTGGACATGAAATAATTAATCCCGGCACTATGCCCCAAACCCAGATTAAATAAAGATATCCCTCCCATATGAATCCCCCTTGTTCCAGGGGCCTGGCAAATGCCGGTGGCACAATAAATAAATAAATCAAATGTAGTTCCTAACTCCCCCCTCCTCCCCCCCACAACCACTACCTATTCCAAATATGGGGGCAATAAAAAAATGGCCCCCTTTATTTCAAAAGACAGTAGTAGTATGATTGGGTGACTCTGTGAACCAATCAGAAGCCTCTATGTATCAAACCCGGTGGGGGGGAGGGCATTATTTTAATTTAATCTGGACTAGGGGCATATTTCCTGCCCCTAACCTGGGGAGGAGGGGGGTTATTTTATTTAACAACGCAATGGGCACTGCAATCGGCCCGTGGCCCCATGGGGCTAAAACATTGTTTTATATTGGGGCCATTGTGACTGCTTTTTTCCAGTTCTTGTGAAGGCGTTAGCGCAGGTGGGATCCCCTCCCTTACCTGTATTTCTTTTTATTTGTTAAATAATGTCTTGTTCTCCCCTGTCTGTATAATTGCACAGCCCCCCAGTTCCTATTAATCCCCTCAATTCATGTGCTGTAGTAAAACAAACACACTCATATTTATGGTTATTTTTATTGCTGTTTTAATTCAGCTCATCCAAGAAAAAGGACTGTGTGACACATGAAAAAAAAATGCTGTATATATAACGGCGTCCCGAGAATAATACATTAATCTGATTTAGCAATGGAAGAGTCATATTAATAGACTTCGATTTATAGAGGCACAATAAAGGGAGAATAAATAATTAGTTGCATACATGGGTGCTAGCTAGCTTGCTACCTATAAATCTAACCCCTAAGTCAGCAACCAAAATAAATATCATATCGTGGTATTGCTGACCCCCTGTTTATTTTCCATTACATAGAATATATTGCATCCGGCAATGGAAGATGAGACTTTTTGTGCTCACCTGATATGTTTCTATTAATAAATTCTATAGAAATTAACTGTTTTGCGTGTTTGCTGAGAACAGAAAAAGGACCCTAAGTGTTAAGTGGGGTTACAGCTCAGCTAGTTAAAGTCAATGCCTAGAAATTGTTTAAAAAGGAATCAAACATTTAACATTTTCTAAATATTATATATTATGCTACTTCATGATTCATTCCTAGTGGTGTGTTGGTGTGTCAGTCATGTAAGGTGGGAGGGAGGAAAGTATGTATGAATGGGAATGTGAATGAAAAACTTCTATACAAATGCCATTGTCAGCAACTAGGAAATATGACACTATAGTAGGAGGGAGGAGACAGACCCAAGATGTCGGCACTGTAGTATAAGAAGAGGCACAGAACATGCTAAAGATTTATAGGTAAGTTGTTTGTTCCAGCACATTACACAAGTATAACAAATAAGCATTAGGGGAAGCCTTCTATATTGCTTTTTTATTTTTAATACTATATGAAATGTATAATAAGGTTACATTTGAAATACTTTTTTTTCTTTAAAAAAAAAAAAACATATTAATGTTTGATAACATCAATCCCAATTGCAGAAAGCAAACCTGGGATGTTAGTGTTTATTGCATATATCCTATTGAATAGCCTGCAGTTTGCATTAAATATACATGTAAAATCGCACATGGACTTTAGTAAAAAGAATAAATGCAGTTGCTATAACAAAAAGGAAAGGAGACAAGCTAGACAAGCTGCCACAGACTTCAATAGCTTACCTTTACCTTAGGAAAGATAATGTAATAAATTGAAGAGAACGCTCAGATATACAGAAGAAAATAAACACATAATGTATTGTAGAATATGAAAGTATTAAAATAAAAATGTAATATACATACAATTCACAAAAACTTATCAAAAGCTAAATAAATGTTCACATAGGCATGGATAATTAAACGACCCGACACGTTTCACCCATCATGGCTTCATCAGTTGTAATGATATGAATAAATATATGACCTGTACAATATAAAACACAGGAGGTTTATTAGAGGGCCAGGATTATCTAAAAAGGACAAGAATAAATTGAATTCACTATTCCAGGATAATGGCGACCCTTAGTGTTATTCAACACTGAATCACTAGAGAATACAGATCATACTTTTAAAATAGTTTACCCTATTTATTTAAATGTAAATAACTAGTTTTACTCAAATTGAGGAGTTAAAATACATTCATACACTGGAGTGATATACAACAGAATAATGTTACTGAACCTATATCATGGTTTAAAGTCTGACTCTGCCTCATGTAAAAATCTAATAACAAAGGACTTACCTAAATTACAATGAGAGTGTGGATCTCCGATGGCATGGGTGGATTCCAAAGTTTCATTTAAGAGAGGAAATATCCTAGAAAATACAAAACAAAATGGTATCAGTGTGCTTGGGAGACTAACTTAAGGGGGGAAATGAAGAAAGATAGAGATAAAATGTCTTTATCAAAGAACAACTTCTGTTCTATAGCTTATGAAAAACAAGGGACTTATACTCCAAAGAGGACACAGAAGTAGTCAATATAAGAGCTTACTTATACTTGTATTGACTGTTACTGCATCCTTTTCGGTCCCCATTTTTAATGTTATCCAGCCCTGTTTTTGCAATGTTATCCTGCCTATCAATTTTACATGCATAGTTTGTTCAAGATGGCCTTGCTTTCCTTTTTAGTTTTTTCTGCCCCCCTCATTTTCTTCTGTCTTTTATGTTGTACATGTCTTGTATTTATACACATCATGACCTCTGATGAAGCTCTGATGGGTGAAACGCATCAGGTATTTTAATTATCCATGTCTATGTGAACATTTAGCTTTTGATTTGTTTTTACAAATTGTGTGTATGTGCGAGAGTATGTATATAGCAGGAGTAGCTGGCCTCAAGGGGGCCAATCATTTTTATTTTTTGATGGGAAGGAAAGTGACATTGAGGTCCCCGTGGCTCCCCCAACAATATTGTTTTTACAGGTTAACCCTTTCAGTGCTGGAGGGAACACTGTAGAGAACACTGTTACCTACAGCACTGAAAGGGTTAAAATGTGCAACTATTGGCCGCATTGAGTGCATTTAAGTCGTTCTTTATGTGAGTTAGTTTGACGGGCAAAAATGAAAGATTGTTTTGCCCGTTAATTTTCACCAGCTTTCATTGAATCAATGTTTGAATGGTAATTACCCCACAGAACTGTGTTTCAATGCTTTGATTTTGGAACATGGAGGATTGTAGTTGGTGCAGTAATTTTTTTTTAAATGAGTAATGATATTACCACACCCGTTAATGGCGGTTTTAGGGATAACAGGGGGCCATTGAATCTACCCCAATATCTGCAGAGTACCAAACAATGTTTCTATAGCAACCAGAATCTTTACAAGATGTTTTGTGATGCTGAATTCTAGAACATATCAGCCAGTTTGCAGTACATCCTCCAGACAAGACTTGTGATGCAGCAGGTGATAGAGAGGTCTTTAAACATGGTGAATGATATCGTTTGAATTTTATCTAGGACTAAAAGGAAACTAAGCTTTCTAAGGTGGACTCTAGGTGGACTCAAGTGGACTCTAGGCTTGGACCTCCCCACGGGATTAAACATAGGTTGAAATATAGATTGTGTACTAGCAAATAACAAACAATGTGTCCAGATTTATAACTGCAATGATGTAATCTGAGTTGGCATTAGTATCTTCCCTGAGCTGTGTGCTGGCTAAACGGCTGGGGAAAATGGCAATGGTAATTTCTTAAATATTTGTTTATTGGCAAAATGTGCAAGTGAACAGATAGCTGGATAGCTAGTTAAGAAGGTCTATTCAGTAAACAGCGTAAGAGTGGTGAACTGAGACGAGAATTGCAAAAAATATAGGCAGTATAAACTATAGGTTTTGAGATAATAGCTTAGTAATACAATAGTCCATGAAAATAAACATAATGAGTTGTCATTCTGAAGAACAACTCTCCACTGTTGATTCTGAATTCATTTTAAGGTACTTAAATACATTGGTTTCACACCTTGCCAACTGGTCTATCTATTTAAAGTCTCTAGTTTGGAAGATGAGGGGCAAGCACTTAAAAAACACAACATTTCACCATGCTGTCAACCACCCTTTTCCCCTTATTTGCATTTATCTATCACCCTAAAATCTAGAAACGGTATGATCAGATTTTTCTAGTAAAACCAAAAACATGCAGTGTTGGAGACATCTCCAGCAACATGTTCATGGCAGTGTCCGAATTTGGCCTACACCACCCAAATTCATGGATCCATGCTGCTTTGTTTATAAAAATGTATAGACCAATAAACTCTTTATGGAATGTATCCAACATCCTAACGAATCCACACCATGAAGCGGTAGGTAAAAAGGTAAAGGGGAAACCTATTTGTTACTAGATAATTGTACCTAAGAAAGGGCACTACAGCTCCTCTGATGCTAACTAGCAAAATAGCTGGAGGACACTGATGGGAATTATAGTCTGAGGTACAGGTTTAGTTGCCAGCTTTTGGCAAATCCTACTATTGTGGACTGCATGTGCCTGTAATGCTTACCCAGGCAAGTGACATGGGGACCAAAGGGTCTATCATTGCTGTGATACAGTTTTGGCTAACCTTTCTCATCTATCCACTTATCATACTTAATTTATGGCATCCGTTGGGGCCCTACACACCAACTGACTGTAGCTCAGGGCTCTGAAGAAGAGGGGAGACCAACATTAAATTCCTCTTGGCCCAAAGTCCACACCTGGGGAGATATCGGCAAGTATTAGTCATCACAAAAGTAGTATAGCCCCTTTTTTAGTTTTTAAAAATAATGGTGTATTTCTTTGTAAGAAGATTGTATTAAGAGTTATACAAACTAAAAAGTATATTTAATACAACATTTAAAATGTACCTTTTGGTATGTTCAATCCACATTGGTTTTTTTTTCTGGGCTTTTACTTTTTAACCAAGACCAGGAACTTTGTTATGAAGAGTTTAATTCTGCAAGGGCTAAATACTGTGCACTGCACTGGAAACTCTTATAAAGTATAAATATAATATGTAAATAATTGAATTCATTGTTTATTCCAGTTCCTTCCAAAGTTCTTGTCTTGTTGAATCAGATAAGATTTTTAGTTGGCGAGAAAAGCGGATAAAGAAATTCATATATATATATTTGATTAATTGTGCAGAAACTGTCAGGTCTGCAATTATTTGCACATCTCGAGCAAACAGAGCAATGAAAATTCATCATATTCCTACTAGACAGGCTCCCTAAATGATGGAGAGCTTTTTTTTTTTCTTCTTCTGCCGAAATAATCCACTTCATCCTAAATGATGCACTCACAACTGATCTGGTGCCTGGTTTAATTTGGGTTAACCAGAGGGGATTTCATTAAGGGGTGTACGAATGCAGGGCTGTAAATTGTAAGGCTCGCGGTTTCAGTCTGTTGATCGTTCTGCACAATTTGTTTGCCAGAGAAATGTGGTGGCCTCTGGCAGTGCAAGGGTTGGTGGAATGTCCCAGGTAAACATCAGATACCTGGCTCATTCATCATCATTTTGTTCCTCTGGTTTTGTCACAGCTGTGAGTATTTAAGGAAGATCGATGATACAAGATGTCTCTCCTTCTTCTCCCCCTCCGACGCCCTCCCAACTCTCTCCGCTCCAGGGGCTGCGTCCAACCCGGAATCATTCAGGGCCTCTATCATTTTCCAGTCAACGTTTGTCACACATGTCTCCAGAGATGCTGTCATGGGGGACATCCTGCGTGAAATTCTGGAGGAGATCGAGAATAGTTAACCTGTCCAACACAGCTGAAAACGAAAACACATGTTTGGGATAATATTATACAAGTGTCTGTCCTAAACGTAGGGGGGAGTGCATGATTGGACATTGTTCGAGATAGATGGCTATATATCAGGATATTACACTATACTGTATTTATTTAAAAAAACAAAAAACGAATTTGGGTTTTAAATCACGGACACTGCAGTACCATGGTTAGGTGTGTCTGGTATTAACTTTCTCAATGGTGCTAAAATATAGTCCTGCTTTCAGGCTAGTTATTAAGTTGCATACGCTTGATCTTTACGTATAGTGGTCTGTTTGTAAAATCCCCAGTTGACCCAGGTCAACCTGAAAATGTGTGACGTTGCAACAGAACTGACCATTTTACGGCATTAAGCTTGGGGTTTCCGCTGAATTGACCTCCTGAAGTCAGTTGGGTCAGCCAACAGAGTCTTAGAGATGTCTGGCATATAACGAGCTCTAGCCAGCAGTTCTCACTGATGTCTCACCTAAATGCTGGGTGTATTCATGGCAATTCCCTAACTAATGGTTAATCTAAGTTTATATAATGTTTTTATATGGCAGCAGAAAAAGGGAACTATTCTCCATTTTTCCCTGTGATGGGGCTTACTTGCTGTGAGGGCAGTGTGGATGAGTGAAGATGCTAGGTGAAGACTTGTAGAGTAACAGAGTGGTCGGTTGCCACCTTTTCTACAAAAAAATACCGGCCTAGCTGGTGCCCCCATAGACTTAACATTGGCATTAAGCCAATTTTTTTTACCAGCCTACCGGTAAAATACAGACTGGATGGCAACCCTAAGCGGAAGTTTGGCAATATCTTGGGACTCACATCGCAATCCCACTAGTATCAAGATGTAAACCCATGGATCCTGAGCCACACATTTCTGCTTGGTTCACCTGTATTGTGAAGCTGTACTTCAAATGTGTGCGATAATTATATGAAGTAAGCTTCAGATTATTGGCTAACAATAAGACCACCGTTTACAATGGGAATGGTTAATTGAGAGGATTGTGCTTGTTACTTTAAAGAGGGGCCTACACTAGGCATAGACCTTTGGCAATCCAGATTTTGTGGAATACATTTCCTTTGGCGCTTTGCAAGCATTACAGCTGTAAGAGCATTATGGGAGATGTAGTCCACAACATCTGGAGTACCGAAAGTTGTCTACGCCTGGACCACACTCAGGTGCTGGGAGATATAATCACTCTCCAGTCTAAGCAGAGTCTACATAAAGAACAATTGTTCAAAGTTCCAAAAAAGTGTGCCTGTGTGTTACTCAATCTTTAAAACTGTGCTCCAGGTTTGACAACTCAAACATTTCCAAATCTAGGGATTTGCTGTGTTATTATGACTATCCAATAACGTATTTACAGTTTGATACATAGTGTAATAGGTGCTTCTGGTATTACTTGATAAAGCCAAACTAGCAGTCATTGACTGCAATGAACTTGCATAGAGGCAGGCCAAATTTCCCAATTGACACACTGAACACTTACCAAAACCCCCGTTTTTAGGGATACAAAGGTGGGTGACTGGGTGTTGATTAACGTTAAACCCACCATTCTGTTACTATTTTGGACATATACCAGTAGCTCTGCTCATTACTGTATAGTTAGTCAGCCTCAGTCCTAAGTATATACATTCAGCATTGGATGGTACAGTGTATCACAATACTGATTCTGATGGTACAATACATAGTCTCAAATTATATAGCTGTTATCAATATATAGTTTGTCAGCCTCAGATCATATATTATAATCACACTCTATTAGTAAGGTAGTTCTAGTTATAGTTGTGCTCCTCGGATGGGCTGATGGACTGACAGGACAATGAAGGCTGTTAATGTAGCTGATATCAGTGCTGAATTGGGGCATATGAGCAGACACATGCCTGCACTGATCAAATGTATCCATGCAGGTGTCAGTCCTGATGGAGAGAATATCTCAGAATCTGTCTAATCAGACCTGGACCACGTCTGCCAATAACATGGTGCCCACTGTGTCTTGGCACCCTTGCAGTTGCCTGGTTCACCTGCATACTTATGCCTGTCTTAGCTCAGTGTAGTTCATTATAGGAACAGTTCTGGTTTTACAACCGTGTATTAAAAGTCTAACTTCCTCATTAACGAGCTTGCCTCTGAACCCATCTCTTGTTAAGGCCTTGTATAAAATATGTATGTCCCCTGTGTTTCGTTAAATCCATTGATCCACATGTATAAAGATTTGTCATATTGACCATGTGTAATTCTCTACGTGGTTTGGGGGATGGTGAAAAGAGTATGTCTTTCTTAAAACAAATCTAACGCACAAAAAGCAATTGTATATAGTTGTGCCTGCTCATTACAGGAAATGCATGTTTGGAATCCAAACCTGACTCAACTCAATTACAGCTTAGTGCTTATACAGCATGGGGGATGAATTGTATGTGCGGCAAACAATTATCCATGAATGTACTAAATACAAACACATGTTGCAATAGACAAGTAACAGTGTCATTGCATCTGTCTTTTATTTTTGTTCCATTGTATGTGAATATATGTGTTAATAGTACTATTCTACAATTAGGATTGCCACCTTTTCTTCCAAAAAGATACCGGCCAATGCTATTTCCTTGCGTCCACCAAGGAAACAAGGGTTTCAAAAGTTGTGTTTTCCTTTAAGAGAAAAATGTGTTTTAAATGTGGCTGTGGAGTCTCCATTTTCAGTGGAAAGTTTGCAATTTGCATACTCACATTCTAAATACATAGACATCAATATGTAGTTGGTCCTCCTTTGCAGTTATAGCAGCTTCCACTTTTCTTTGAAGGTTTTCTGCCAGGTTTTCATCCAGTAGAGCATTTGTGAGGTCATGCACTGATGTTGGATGAGAAGGCTTAACTTGCAGTCTCCATTCCAGTTCATCCCGTAGGTGTTCGATGGGGATAGGGTTAGAGGTCTGTGCAGGCCAGTCAAGTTCTCCCACACCAAACTCATCCAACCATGTCTTTACGGACCTTGCTTTGTACACTGGGGCACAGTCATGGAATAGAAAAGGGCCTTCCCCAAACTGTTCCCACAAAGTTGGAAGTGTAGCATTGTCCAAAATGTTGGTATGCTGAAGCATTAATATTTCCCTTCACTGGACGTAAGAGGCCTAGGCCAACCTCTTAAAAACAGCCCCATTGCATTATCCCTCACTTTCCAACAATACCACTTACAGCTGACCGTGGAATATCTATCACGGATGGAATTTCATGAACTGACATCAGAAAGGTGGCTTCCTATCAAGGTGGCTTCCTATCTCTTTACCACGTTTGAATTCACTGAGCTCTTCAGAACAACCCATTTTTTTCACAGACGTTTGTAACTGCAGACTGCATGGCTAGGTGCTTGATTTTATACACCCGTTTCAATGGGTCTGATTGAAACACCCGAATTCAGTAATTAAGTGTTTTTTTTCCAAATAGAGTATTTCATACAGAACATTAAAACAAATGCAATTATAACAATTGACCACAAGGTGGCAGTCTTGCAATCCTTTAAAAAAAATCTTCCAGTTGTGTTTCCAATGTATGCATTACAATGGATGTAAACCCGTAGAATGGTGTTTAAAACATTTGCAGAAGTCAATAAGACCCGTCAGTCAGGGTTGATAAATGGTAAGGATGTATGTCTAGGCTGGGATACCTTCTTATGGACATATCATAAATTAAAACTGGCACCCCTTATTTTTGGAATGGAAAGAAATACCATGATACTTCCTAAAATGTTTGCAATGTTGGGCATTTTAGAAAGGGTTTCTAAAAAAAAAAAAAATATGTATTTGCCCATTATTGGCTGGTTGTTGGGGTTTACACATCTCTCCTGGTTGTATACATCATGTGCCAATCTAACTCTAATTAAAACAAATTATCTACATATGCATCTTAGATGTCCCATAAAACCAACCACGTTCTAATGAAACTCTTGAAAAAATGCAAACTGTACTTTTTAAAATAACGGACTTGTTTGGTGTAAAATGAAATGACTGACTTGTTATTTACCTGTAATGCCAAATAAATACAAATTCTTGGCATCCCCCCACTCCCTTCTGTTTGCTGCTAAAAAAAAAAAAAGAAATATCCAAATAATTGCATGCGTCTTCCAATATGCAGATATGTTGCATACAATAGGATGACCAGATGTCCATTTTTAAGTTGTAATGAATATAGAACATGTATGCTGCAGGGCTAAAATACAATCATTGCTATCCTGTATTTTATACAAGAATCCCCTGACCCCTATTAACAGGGATATTATCCTAACATACGCAAGACATGTTCTTGCAAATGACGACGCCCATGTCGGGGGGAAATGCCTTGTGTTTTTGGTGACATTATCGTTTTTTTGAAGGAGACAACGTTTCTATGTCGGATTAAATCCAGACTTTGCTTCGTGAAAACTCGCTTTAGTGAGACTCTTGCGAGCGCTCACGTCTTCTTATGTAAGCAGCATCATGTGTGTGTTGTATTAAACTGTTATATGCTTTTACACGAGGATGGCTTTTTTCTCTTGATGTATGCTCTGATAATGGACTGTGAGTGAAGCTTGTAACGGAGAACGATTCAAGCGGACTGGACCTGGAGGAGGAGTCCAGTATGTACGTTTTTAAATTGAGCAACATACTGTCTGCTCTTTTAAATCTAAGTGTGCTGATTGGGTATTACCCATTTATATGTTTCCTCTAGAAGGTTTTACACAATACTCTGCCTTTGTTCTGTTTTCGGTATATACATTTAGTACATTTGAGGATAACATCGATAATCATTTCGCTGAAACTTCTGGATCGGTTTTTTCCTAAGCTTCTGTGTGGCCCTAAGTATTTTTTTGATTATATTTGCACAATTTTGGGCAAATTAATTATGTTAAGTGATTAATTTGTTTGCACCCCATATATATTTTTTTGTTTGTTTAATGTTTTTTACACACTTTGTGTCTGAGCTGCTTTGGTTCATATAATATTCTTGGAACTGTTTACCAGACATTTTTTTAAATTATACATGAAAACAGGTGTTTTTTTTCTGTCACGGTGCCTAATCTTTTCTTCCTCTGAATAAATCACCAAATAGATAGGTAGGTAGGTAGATACATAAATAAGGGTCTACTCAATAAAGAGAGAATTGCAGGAAAATATTGAATGGAACTCCACACCTAAGGCCAAAGTAACTGAGTAGGAAAAATGCTCCCATCCAGCATTGCACAATTCCTGTCTTAATTCCATGCAATACCTTATATAGGTAAATAGATAAATATATAATAGATATATAGACAGATGTATATAGTAGGTAGGTAGATAGATATTGATAGATAGGAAGATAAATTGATATATAGGTAGATATATAGATAGATGTATATAGTAGGTAGGTAGATAGATATTGATAGATAGGAAGATACATAGATATATAAGTAGATATATAGATACATAGATATTAGACTTGGGCATTTGTTTATGGATGAAAATTGACTCTTATAGAATGTGTCGGTAGATAAGAACCATTCGGTCCATCTAGTCTGCCCAATTTTTCTAAATACTTTTATGATGTACCGTATTTGCTCGAATATAAGACGACCCTGATTAAAGATGACCCCCCCAAACTTTGGATGCTCCTTTAGGAAAAAAAAACAAAAGCCTGAATATAAGACTACCCCATAGGAAAAAAGTTCAACTTGTATATATTCACATGTAAATTGCTTTTTAATATTTAATAAAAATGATGCTATAAAAAAAAATGCATTTCTTGTTTTTATTTCCTTTTATTCGCCAATGCTGCTTCTCTCTCTCTCTCTCTCTCTCTCTCCCCCCTTCCCCCCAGCATTGTCTCTCTCTCCCCCCCCTTAGTGTTGTCTCTGTTTCTCCCCCCAGCGTTATGTCTCTCCTCCTCGTTCTCTCCATCCCCCTTAACATGTGTCTCTCTCTCTCCCCCTCATCTTGTGTGTCTCTCTCTCTCCCCCTCACCTTGTGTGTCTCTCTGCACCCCTCCCTCCCCTTGTGTGTCTCTCTGCACCCCTCCCTCACCTTGTGTGTCTCTCTCCCTCCCCTTGTGTGTCTCCCTCCCTCCCTCCCCCCACCTCACCTTGTATAATAGACGGAAGTGTCGGGCAGCATGGAGGATGTCTGCAAATCTCCCTGGTGCCTAGTGGAGGCAGCCAGAGGATGTCTGCACGATACGCGCAGACATCCTCCGCTGCTGCCCGGAACTTCCGATGGGACTTTTATGATGAAGCCAGAAGGACCCGGCTTCATCATTGAAGTCCCGGTGGTCGTGCTGGGCGGCAGCAGGGGATGTCCCGTGCAGCTCTGTGGGGGACCTGGATCCCAATCTTATAATCTGACCTCGATTTGAGGTCAGATTATAAAACGACCTTGAATATACATATCTTATGTCCCGTTCATACAAATTCTGAAGCTGAATGAAAAAAATGAAACAACTAATGTGCAATGAAAGAAATTAGACTTCTATAGGGAAGTATTTGGCTTATTTCGGGGCCGTTTCGGGAGGACCTCGGCTATTACTGAAAAAAACTAAGATCTCCCATAGAAGTCAAGGCGAGGACTTTGTCTATTTTCACAATAGCCTAAATCATCTCATTGACTTCTATGGGACGACTCTGGCTTTTTCCGTAATAGCCGAGGTCCTCCTGAAAATAAGTCTAAGTCCTATGGGAAGGACTAAGGCTCCGATTTTGGCAGACGTTTGGCTGCAGAAATAATAATTTTATGATTAAGCGTCGGTAGACGGGAAACGCGTTAAGTGTTGTAACCACATTTCGTGTGTACTTTATACCGCCACAACTACATTTATTATTTTGGATTGGATTCAAGAGGGCCGGCGTACTTTCTCATATTATTATGATTCGGCACCTGGAATCATTAAGTGATATTAGAACTTACTTTGCCAGCGGGAGTGAGCCTTGTTTATTTCTTTGCGGAGAGTGTATTCCTTGTTCTGCAGAAATATCGGCATGGCAATTGGCCACTTCACATTGGCTGATTCTCGTGCAAATCCGAGATCACTTTGGGAGTAGCCTGAATGAAAGGTCTACCTGGGTCTGAAACTCGGAGCTCCGATTTTCTCATATAGAGCTTCCTGAGTTGACCCGACGTTCTGAAATTCATCCTAATGGAATTCTGAAATTAAAATAACGGATGCATTTCGTCCAAAATGTATGTGTCAATAATAGGCAGGCACTCACACAGACTCTATAATCTATAGGTTTGTAGAAATTGAACGTGCAAATCCAGTGCGGGCCCCCATCATCTCCAGTTATGTTATCATTTATTAAGAATAGTTCAGCTCACTGTTACAATTCACTATAACCTTAATCTCTTTGAATCCATATTATTGGTGCAGAACTTTGTGAACTCATGACAAAGGTCCACACAAGAACTGAATCAGAAGGGTCGGTTCAATAAACAGTGAGCTGTGGTGAACTGAGAAGGGAATTGCAAAACGCGAAACGAGTAGGGAATAGTAAGCAACTGTCTTGCCAATTCACCACAGTTTTCTGTCGGTTAAACACAGCACATAGTGATTTTTAGCAATACTAAAATGAAAGGTACTTTATCACCTGGACATTATTTAGTCCATAAGCTGAATTGCAAACAAGTGCATAGCTTGAGGTCCAAAACATGTGTCTTAAATGCCTGGAAAGTCTTTTGTTTATGACATCAATTTGTGGCCCAATATGCAATGACACATTTCCCATTGAAAATAGGTAAACAGAAAATAGATACAGTGATGTCATAAACAGGAGACGCCACGGACACATTTAAAACGTACTATTCTCTTGAATTAACCCATGCATGTCCTTGAATTCTGCTAAAACAATATATTTATATTAACCCCTTCGTGACACATGGTGCTTGCGCCCCAAACGACGCAAGCACCAAAACGTCACAATTTGTTCCTGGCCACCGATCACAAGGTGATCGGTAGCCAGGAACACTATGGCAGAGACCCGATCAGGGTCTTAATAGACTCCGTGGGTCCCTGCCAAAAAATCGCGAGACCTCCGGACGTCACGTGTGACGTCACGGAGGCATGCCCGAACGCGGAAGTTAGGGCACGGCGCGATTTGGAGAAATGTAGCACCGGCTAAATTTCCCCTGTCAGACTGAGGCCACTCAAAGTGGCCTCATCTGACAGGCGGGATCCCGCTGCAAGTATCTGCAGCGGGATCCGAGAACAGCTCATCATGGGGAGCCGCGATGAGCTGTTTAACACAGGACATACTATGCCGTCCTAACGACTTCTAGGCACGTAAAATCAGGACGGCATAGTACGTCCTAACGTCACAAAGGGGTTAAACTCTACATTCACTGTACAAACAATGTTCATATGATGGAGTCTCTTTAAGATATATCTTTGATGCAGATGGGTTTACATTGGAAGTCAGCCCCCAATGAGCATTTTGTACTGCTAATAGATCTCTGAAAATCAATTTGACCAGTGAGAAGATTATTGTGTGAATGTAAAGATCTAGCCAGCAGATCAATGATTGAATAAGCATTGTTACCTCCCATTAATCATAACATTTCCCCTCAATCAAAACAGGGGTGTGAATAATAATGTAAGTAAAGACGTGGCTGAGCTAAATCTCACTAAATAAACGTATATTCCTTTGCTAGCAAAAAAAGGGAGTCTTGTCGTTTCGTCTTTCATCCTTCATAATAAATTCATTGTTGTCTGATCATTTAATCATCACACGGCAGCCACATAACCAAATAACTCAGAATTATTTAGCAGTTTAGCCCATACGTTATCGAAACCATGTTTCTTGCTTGACCCATATGATCCGCAAACCAGTCTTTGAGTTCCCTCATTGGAGGTGCGCCAGCTCCTCCAGAGCTGATCCTAATACAAAGATTAATATGTGCACGTACTCAACAATCGTGAGACCTGATTAGCAAGTTCGCATGCTTAAATTTAAACCATAAACCTCACTAAATGTTCTGGGAATTTTTGTTATTTCATTGGAGCGGTTCGATTCAGTAAATCCTCTCTCTGTGTGATTTTCATTCCGAGACATATCTTTACAAAGGTTTAGGTTAAAAACTTCAAACTCCCAGACTGTCCTAGGAGATGTGTTCATGTAATGCGAGATCAATATGGAACAAAATAGCTATTGTTTCTAATCTTATTGAAACATCAGGACCATCATACATTACAGAAACCTGGCTGGATGAAAATACAAGACACGTTTTAGAAGCCACATAAGATTGCTGTTCCTCCTCTCATTGCATTTCTGTCTGGGTCAACTAGGCTGAGGCCTTGAGTGGCAGACTGGAGGGGGCAGCAGCAGATTAAAGGGGGCAACAGCAAAGCCAGCTCTTCCATTGCTGATGGTACATCCTACCTTACTGCCTTGCGCTGACAGATATACGGCATGCCCTTACTAGATCACCAGGGAGCAATTTGGTATGTATGTGAGGGCAAATGGTGCAGTGGAAAGGGATATGGGAGCAATTAATCTTTGAGCATTTTCTGGCACTTGTAAGGTATGTGGGGGCAATCTGGTGTAATGGAAAGGTTATGCAAGGAAGTGGTGCAACCTGGAGAGGAAGGGGTGGGCCAATCAGGGTTGGGGGAGCATGAGTTTAGTCTATCCTAGAGCAACACAAAACCTAAATATGCCACTTTGCTTCCTTGTCCTGTTCTTTCTTTGATTCCCGATTACATTACATTTCCATCATCCCTGTTTGATTAATACTTCTACCTAGTTTTTCACTTGTTCCAGATATCTGCTTCTTTGTTCTTCTACTCTCCTTATTGCTCATGAAATCCCTGCCTACCAGAAGCCAACATCTTTTACATGTCCCATTGTGTACCACGGAACAGATCTTTTACAAAAAGGCTCAAAACTCAGCTCTTTTACTAGGCTATTTGCTAAAACTGAACTGGCAAGAGAATTGGAAATTAACTGAAAAAATCAGGTTCTTCTCTCCCTCACTGAAAAGTGTCGGGGGTTATAAAAAAGCATACTGTTTGTGACATCACTGTGTGGCCCGATTTGCAAATCAACCATCTTTACTAGAAAAGGTGTCATTTGCATACTGGGCCACAAATTAATGTCATAAACAGAAGACTCTACATGTTCTCTTAATCTTTGCATCTGCTTGCAGTTCAGTTAATGGTATAAACAATATTCAGATGAGTTGCTTGATATGCAAAGTAACTAATGCACAATGGGAAAACTGGTGCAATTTGAATATCAAGCTACAAGGTGATGTCATAAGCAGGGGACACCACAGACACTGTTAAAACATATATTTTTTTTATTTGTTTGCATGCCATTTTTCTAACACAATGTATATATATCACACTATAAGCAATGTTGCAACACTTGACTTGTCATTCCACTTTTTATTAACTTAAGATTCAGACTGAAAGAAATCACCTTGCTTTGGGTTTAATTTGTATTTATCATATAATTAAAGACTGTTTAATTTTGTCCATTTAGCTCCAAATTTGTATGCAACGTTAGGAGATCCCAATTGCCCTTTGCCATTCAATGTGGCCTCATCTGATAGTGGGGATCCGGCTTTGACTCTCTGCAGCGGGATGCACAGCTCATCACGGGGAGCCACGATGAGTTATTACGCTCAGGACGTTCTATGCCACCGTACATTGTTGTACAGCATAGAACGTCCTACAGACGGGAAGAGTTACCACAAAGGGTAATACAATGGCATGTCCTGGGGTGTTGGGGTAAGTCCTGGATGTGCAATGTGGTGATGAGGCATGCCCTGGGTCTACAATATAGGTCATAGGGAATGTTCTGGGGTAAGTCCTGGGTGTGCAGTTTGGGTGATGGGACATGTCCTGGGTCTCCAGTGTGGGTGATGGGACATGTCCTAGATCATTTGCAATCATTTTTTAATGTCTACATTCATAGGAAAAACAATGTTTAGGTGATAAGTGCAGATGAAGACATTGGCTGGAACATTGCACATTATCTCAGTAAACATCCATTCCTGTCTGTCAGGCAATCACAGATGGCAGACCATAGTGTAAATCAGGAGCTATGCATACTATCACCTTTGCAAGGAAGCATGGTTGCCCTCATCAGCATTAGACAGAGGTAATGATATCACTTCTATAAGCTGACCCTTTCTGCTAAACAATATCACAGAGTCATGCTGACAAAGTGAGGCATATAATTCACATTGAACACATCTACCAAGTGACGAACATTAAAGGGACACTGTCAACCTATATAGTGCGTACATTGTGAATGATAAAAATGATCTATGCATTGTGTTAGCAAAATTAGCATATGAATAAATTAAGAGAAAATGCATTTTAAATGTCAGTGGTGTCTTCTGGTGGCTTGATAAGCAAATTAAATACTTTTCAATGGCAAATGTGTAATTTGCACAACAAGCCACTAGGTGATGTCATAAGAAGGACACACCACAGACAGATTTAAGTTTGGCAATACAGCTGGTACTGTAACTTCATATAGAGGATGCACAAACAACGTGTTATTTTTTCATGTGCCATACACATTTAGTCAGTTGTTTTTACAGTGGTCCTGTGCATTTTTCATACATCCAGCAGCCAGGTGACCAGACCCTCGGATGCAACCAGCCCATTTCCTTTTTTCCCTCCTAGTGGTCAAGTATTGATCCCACCTATTTAAACCAATATAATTTGCTATTGCAAGTTATGTCCGTATATTTAGGTTCATACTTTCATTTGCTTTACTTTGGAGGGGTTGAGTGGCAACGGGGTATGTACATTGAACGTTAACCCCTTCCCGCTTGTAGGACGTCCTATGCCGTCCTACTTTTTACTGTCTAAAGGCTAGTAAGAATGTCCTGCATTAAACAGCTCATCGTGGTCCCTCGCTGGTTACCCACTGTCAGGAAGTGATTGGGGCCAGGAACACAAAGACGTCGGTTTGGTGCTTTCGTCGTTAAGGACCAAAGCACCAACCAGCGTGAAAGGGTTTACAGAACTGTACCGCCTACGCATTTTTTTTACTGTGCAAGTAGAGCAGGTCTTTCCAAACTTTTATGGACTGAGACCCACTTATTTTGTGACCCACTTGCTTGTAATGGATAATTTAAAAGGAATCAGCTTTAGATGCATACACTTGGCACATCATGGCAATCAGCTTTAGATGCATACACTTGGCACATCATGGCAATCAGCTTTAGATGCATGCAATTGGCCCATCATGGCAATCAGCTTTAGATGCATACACTTGGCACATCATGGCAATCAGCTTTAGATACATACACTTGGCACATCATGGCAATCAGCTTTAGATGCATACACTTGGCACATCATGGCAATCAGCTTTAGATGCATACACTTGGCACATCATGGCAATCAGCTTTACTTGCACACACTTGGCACATCATGGCAATCAACTTTAGATGTATACACTTGGCACATCATGGCAATCAGCTTTAGATGCATACACTTGGCACATCATGGCAATCAGCTTTAGATGCATACACTTGGCACATCATGGCAATCAGCTTTAGATGCATACACTTGGCACATCATGGCAATCAGCTTTAGATGCATACACTTGGCACATCATGGCAATCAGCTTTAGATGCATACACTTGGCACAGTATGGCAATCAGCTTTAGATGCATACACTTGGCACATCATGGCAATCAGCTTTCGATGCATACACTTGGCACATCATGGCAATCAGCTTTAGATGCATACACTTGGCACATCATGGCAATCAGCTTTAGATGCATACACTTGGCACATCATGGCAATCAGCTTTAGATGTATACACTTGGCACATCATGGCAATCAGCTTTAGATCATACATTTGGCACATGGCAATCAGCTTTAGATGCATGCAGTTGGCACATCATGGCAATCAGCTTTAGATACACACACTTGGCACATCATGGAAATCCAATTTAGATGCATACACTTGGCACAGTATGGCAATCAGCTTTAGATGCATACACTTGGCACATCATGGCAATCAGCTTTCGATGCATACACTTGGCACATCATGGCAATCAGCTTTAGATGCATACACTTGGCACATCATGGCAATCAGCTTTAGATGCATGCAGTTGGCACATCATGGCAATCAGCTTTAGATGCATACACTTGGCACATCATGGCAATCAGCTTTAGATGCATGCAATTGGCCCATCATGGCAATCAGCTTTAGATGCATACACTTGGCACATCATGGCAATCAGCTTTAGATACATACACTTGGCACATCATGGCAATCAGCTTTAGATGCATACACTTGGCACATCATGGCAATCAGCTTTAGATGCATACACTTGGCACATCATGGCAATCAGCTTTAGATGCATACACTTGGCACAGTATGGCAATCAGCTTTAGATGCATACACTTGGCACATCATGGCAATCAGCTTTCGATGCATACACTTGGCACATCATGGCAATCAGCTTTCGATGCATACACTTGGCACATCATGGCAATCAGCTTTAGATGCATGCAGTTGGCACATCATGGCAATCAGCTTTAGATACACACACTTGGCACATCATGGAAATCCAATTTAGATGCATACACTTGGCACAGTATGGCAATCAGCTTTAGATGCATACACTTGGCACATCATGGCAATCAGCTTTCGATGCATACACTTGGCACATCATGGCAATCAGCTTTAGATGCATACACTTGGCACATCATGGCAATCAGCTTTAGATGCATACACTTGGCACATCATGGCAATCAGCTTTAGATGCATGCAGTTGGCACATCATGGCAATCAGCTTTAGATGCATACACTTGGCACATCATGGCAATCAGCTTTAGATGCATGCAATTGGCCCATCATGGCAATCAGCTTTAGATGCATACACTTGGCACATCATGGCAATCAGCTTTAGATACATACACTTGGCACATCATGGCAATCAGCTTTAGATGCATACACTTGGCACATCATGGCAATCAGCTTTAGATGCATACACTTGGCACATCATGGCAATCAGCTTTACTTGCACACACTTGGCACATCATGGCAATCAACTTTAGATGTATACACTTGGCACACCATGGCAATCAGCTTTAGATGCATACACTTGGCACATCATGGCAATCAGCTTTAGATGCATACACTTGGCACATCATGGCAATCAGCTTTAGATGCATACACTTGGCACATCATGGCAATCAGCTTTAGATGCATACACTTGGCACATCATGGCAATCAGCTTTAGATGCATACACTTGGCACAGTATGGCAATCAGCTTTAGATGCATACACTTGGCACATCATGGCAATCAGCTTTCGATGCATACACTTGGCACATCATGGCAATCAGCTTTAGATGCATACACTTGGCACATCATGGCAATCAGCTTTAGATGCATACACTTGGCACATCATGGCAATCAGCTTTAGATGTATACACTTGGCACATCATGGCAATCAGCTTTAGATCATACATTTGGCACATGGCAATCAGCTTTAGATGCATGCAGTTGGCACATCATGGCAATCAGCTTTAGATACACACACTTGGCACATCATGGAAATCCAATTTAGATGCATAAAAATGAAACAGCATGGCAATCATCTTCTCTCCTTATGTCTCTCTCCCCCCATGTCTATCTCTCTCATCTCCCTTCACATGTCTGTCTCTCTACTCACACCCATGGCTCTCTCTCCTCTCCTACCCTCCAAGGCTGTCTCTCTCGTCTCTCCACCCCCCAAGGTTGTCTCTCAATACTCAAGGCTGTCTCTCTCTTCACCCTCCCCCCAAGGCTGTCTCTCCTCTCCCCTACATTCCCTCCATACCTTCCCCTCTACATGTTACAGGTACCGTATTACTTTTAGTTTGGATCAATTTGTCATCACCATTAGAAAAGGCTGCGCTTCCACTGACTATACTTCGGGGGATGGGCGGATCACACCGGGTGGTAGCCGCGGATAGGCATCAGGTCTGTGTATCAATGCTGCCTCTAGTTCCTTGCTCGTAATGATGTTTCAGAGCATCGTATTTCTGAATTAATACTGGGGAGGGGCAGCACTAAGAGGACCAATGTCTAAATTGATGCAAGTTAACTGTTTTTCAAAAAGCATGCTTGTTGAATGATTAGTGGCGTTTCTGTGCTATATAACAGTTTTGTGATAATTAAGGAAAGGACCATAATGTCAAGGTGAAAATTCTTTATGTTCATTAGATTCACTTGCATTTGCTTCTTTTCCCTACTCAGTTTTATGCCATTTCCCTGTAATTCCCTTACCATTTGTGTGTTTTCTCCTCCATTGGCCCTATTTTTCCAACTCTACTACATTGGCCTAAAGTTTGAAATCCCTGCCTCAATTCCCTGCCATTCTCTCTGTATTGAGTAGAACCTACTTTACCTACTTTTTTATTGTTTAGTAGTTATAGTAGCGCTTTCCACAATTGCACAGCCTTTCCTGTGAGCATTACTGCTCATTGGGGTTTGTAGCAGCTCTTACATTTTTTATTTTGTCTATTTTCTAGATCTCTCTTTTTTCTCCCTTCTGGCGCATACTTATAACGAATTCCATATATGAGATCTTAGTACTGGCCCTCGTGCTGCGTGTGACAGGAGAGACTGAGGATAATGACATGTAATCCCACAGTTGGGCAGCATCTATATCCGGATCTCCCACATACTCTCAGAGATTGTATTTCACGCTAGAGTATCTGCATGGCTCAGCATGTCACCCTCAATATCCGTTCACTCTCCATCTTCCTTTCAATCACACTGACACCCCTCTTCGAAAAATTCCCCAACTCAGGTTTACTGTGATGGAAAATCACATCTTACAAATCTCTAGGCTTCAGCATAAACCCCCAATAACACATCACTTTCCATATAAGACAACAATTAATATCTTAGAGTTTTTACCCCAATATTAGGGTTGATTTTAATTCCATCATCATATTATGTCATAGATAAAGTTCAGTGTACAGGCTCTACTGAGATACAAGACATGTAAAACCAAACACAAGGCACAGTGGGTACTATTCAATGATAAGAGTTTATTTTTAACTCAAAATACTCTTTGTTTATGCAGTTAAAGATGCTGTCCCACCTGATGTGTCCCATATAAAATGTCTCATATTGGAAAAGAAACAGATTTGTAAATTCCTATTTTTTCTAAACTCTCCCTAACACTACAAAACAAATAATATGTTATTTGAGAGATTGTGTTTGCAATATTAACAATTTTTTTTAGAGATCTCCTACTTGTATTATATATCACATACACAGAGCTTGCTGAAGCTTCTCCAATTTGACAAGTCAAGTTTTTTAACCCTTCAGTGGCAGGCCTATGCACTTTTTCTGATCTATAAAAGGAAAGGGTTAAAGCTACTTTACAGTTATGCTAGATCATATTCAGTTTCTCTTTATAGACTGATTTAATAATGCCGAAGTATCTAAACTGATGCTTTTGTAATTGGTATGTCATAGTTTCTGCTATGAAAACTTGGGACTCAAAGAACCACAGGATTAAGTAAATAAACATTTGTTTCTTTAGTAGAATACACAAGTTATCTTTTCACTAATCACGATCTCGAACAGACTCGCACCTTTATCGGATGCCACATCTGGAACGGGAGATTAGGCGAATAGAAGGCTGCCGAGGAGGTCAAGGATAAGTCACACTCAACCCATGAGATCACAGGTTGAGTTTGACTCCAATTATAGCCTATGACCTAGCATTTTTGTTTTCAAAATCAAATTCAACCTAATAATAGGAGGTGTATTTTGACTTGGAAGAAAAAAAAGGTGAAATTTCCATCCCTCAACAAAACCGGGTCCTGTAAGCTCCCCAAATGGCCCCTAGGAGCCCTAACACATGCCCTGGCACACAGATATTAACGGGTCTGGTAGCCTGGTCATTTCAACACCCCCCTCTAATCTTACTAGGGTTAGGAGCCTGCTTATTGGCATTTACTGGCATTTTATTGGTAGTTGTAACGTGGCTGGGAGCCATTTAGCAGGTTCCCAGCACCCGATCATATTATTGGGGGGGGGGGGGGGGGGGGGGCGGGGGGCTGGGGAGCTGTTAAATGGCTCCCACCCCCAGGAAAATAAATAGGCAGGGACTTGTCCAGGATTCATTGCCCATTATTAAATTACTTTATATGATAACCCTAATACACTTTGTATAATAACTCTATTACCATTTATATGATAAAACTATTACACTTTATATGATAACTTTATTACACTTTTTATAATAACTCTATTACAATTTATATGATAACTATTACACTTATTATAATAACTGTATAACACTTATTAAAAGAACTCTATTACACTTTTTAAAATAACTATTACACTTTATATGATAACTCTATTACACTTATTATAAAACTCTGTTACACTTTATATGATAACTCTATTACACTTTAAATTATAACTCTATTACACTTATTATACTAACTCTATTACACTTTATATGATAACTTTATTACACTTTATATGCAGTTTGTAAGAGATACTGAACTTTTGGACACCGGATACTCTAGTAGTATAGACCTTAAAACACAGCAAATCAGTAGAGTGTAATGGTTCAAGTGGCCTCTTAATCTACTTGTAAGAAGAATATCCATTCCCCCACTCCTCTCCTACTAAGAGGATTTAAAATTAGATTTTTTTTTTCTCCTTTCTACCAAATGAAATGAGCCAGATGTAAATGTTCACACATTATCCCGTGCCTTTTCATTAAGAGACGTTCCGTTCTGTCATTGATAGAATCTTAATTGAAAGTATGATTGCTGGAAAGTCTCGCAAGGAAGGGAATTATTAGACCTCAGTCCTGACAATACATTAAACAATTAATTGAAGGAGACACACCTCCTGTTATCTCTCACACCAAGCAGCCAGAAGACTTCAAAGTCCTAATGCCACGGAAAGGCAGTGGCACCAAGACTATTTTTATACAAGGCAGTTCGCGAATCCATAGATGTGAGATTTCTTCTAACACCTCTTATATTAAAAATCCCATTTTATAGCAGGGAGTTTAGTTGTCTGTCTACTAAACTGTGAACTAACTAGGAATTGCAAAAAAAAAAAACAGACATAAATAGCCTAGCTAGGAAAAAAAAGCCCATCTTGCCTATATTTTAAACTTACTTTTTAAAGGGACAGTATCACCTAAACATTTTTTTTTTTACTGTGAATGTAGAGAATAAAACATGATTGAAAACGATCTATACCTTGTGTTAAAAAAAAAGACATTAAATATGCCTAAATTAGGAGCATTTTGTTTTTTTTAAATGTGTCTGTGGAGTCTCATGTTTATGACATCATCTGTGGCTTGATATGGAAAATAGCTGCTTTTCATTGGGAAGCTTGTTTTTGCATTTTAAGCCACAGGTGATGTCATAAGCCGGAGACTCCTCAGACACATTTAAAACACATTTTTCTTCTAATTTAGGCATTTGTTTGCAATTTTGCTAACACAATGTATAGATCATTTATAATCTTTTTGTATGCAATACCTTCACAGTAAAGCAATGTTTAGGTGATACCGTCCCTTTAATGCCTAGTTTCTGCAATTCCCTTGTCAGTAGACCACAGTTTACTGTTTAATTAATAGGTGATGGAAGAAGCAGGAGGAACAGTGGGTGAGGGAAAACTGTGGCAATGGAAGGCACTGGGGGTCTGTGTCCCACCAGAAGTTACTAAATGGGTGAATTGGAAGCCTGCAGACCACAGCTACATAGAAATGAAAGCTGTTGGAGATTGCCACTGATTGTGTATAGAAGGCAGAGGTTGCCAGGTCATTGATTGAGAGGTCATGTCACATCATGTGTAGGGTTGCCACCTTTTCTTCAGAAAAACACCGGCCTTGGTACATTCTCCATAG
This sequence comes from Pelodytes ibericus, assembly GCA_036172795.1. Lineage (NCBI taxonomy): Eukaryota > Metazoa > Chordata > Amphibia > Anura > Pelodytidae > Pelodytes > Pelodytes ibericus. The sequence continues at coordinate 77,803,833 of CM069864.1, read as the reverse complement.
ACTTAACATTGGCCTGAAGCCAATTTTTTTACCGGACTGCCGGTAAAATACCGGCCAGGTGGCAACAATAATCATGAACAAAACCTATATTGGAAATTAGCCTGGGGTTAGGTGGGATGAGTCCAATTCCCGGGGAATGGTGGGTCTGAATTTGTAGAACATGAAAAATGTGTCAATTAAACTCGTGAACTGATGTAAAGGGAGATTGGAAGCAAAAAGAAGAATGACAAAGATAGTTAAAAGACGTAATTAAGAGAGAAACAGAGACAGAATATTTAAAATCTACGAACTTTGCATTTGATACATTTATCAGAAGATACAACATATTTTATAGACAAAGAGACATGAGCATAAAGTGCAAAGTCCATGGTTTCTTGCTGAATACCACAGAATGTGTGTAGATCAATCTGAGTCTAATTGCTGGGACATAGTGGGTCTGAACGATGAATTAGGAGATCTCTCTTAAACACCTGCAACACCCATTCATGCCATGTTGTAGAAATGCTATTTCGGGAAGTCATTTAAAAAAGAATTCAGTCCTGAAGATTTCTTAACGTGTTTGTAATAATCCTGGACGTCTGGATAATTTTTTTTAAAAATAGTGATTTTGGTTAGACCTACAGAATTCTCAAAATCATACTGAAAGCCATTTAGGGCACTTGTAAAAGCCACAATACGGGCACTAAAATGTATTTCTCGCACGTAGGGGCCTTAAGTATTATCATATTATTACATTCCGGGAAGAGAAGAAAGGCATTGTAAAAATCCTGCTACTGATTACACCGTAGACTGTGAAGTGTGTACATCCTGAAGAATAAGAAGATTCAATGGGGTATGCTACAATACCATTGGCTGGGAAAAATAATAATGTTATCCAGTGTATTTTATTGGAATAGAGATGCTCGTTTTTCATATACTGATCAGCACCATGGACAGGGGCAGTGTTATATAAGCCTACTTCATACATGGACGTTTGGCCTCTTTTCCTTTGGAGTGGGCTGGCCATTATCTTTTGGTGAAATTATCTATTGGGAGCGGTTCCTACCCAAGGTGAAACCTCCTATATTTTGATTGGCTCCATGGCAGCAGAGAGATGCAGTCCAGCAACTGTCTCTGTCCATCATTGGTGTGTTCGCTCGTTAATCGCACAGTACACAACCAATCACAGGGGAGGAGACATACATCTACGCTTCCGCCAGTGGGACGTTCAGGGAAACAGACCCCACTCACTAATCAGTGCTGCATAGATGTATGTAATAATGTACATCTGACACTGTAGTCAGTAAGCGACAATAAAACATTCATGTGGGAAGACATGCAGCATGAATGTAAGTTATGTCTCACATTAAATCACAGGATATTACATAGCCACATTATTAACTGCTGCAGATCAGTGGCTTTTCATGCTGCCATCACAATCTTGTTGTTTTTAAGGCCCGCTTCGACAGCTTAAGCGTCTACTCATTAAAAAGAGAATCACAAGGAATGTGAAATGGGAATTTCAAACTTTAGGCCAATGTAGCCAAGTTTAAAAAAATCTCCAACGCAGCTGAATGGGAGAACTTTTCCAACTCCGATACTTTGGCTTTAAGTTTGAAATTCCCATCTAAGTTCCCTGCAATTCTCTCTTTATTGAATAGACCCTCTAAACTTTTTTTTCCCACCTGTGCTCCTTCAAGGAAGTAAGGGTTAAAGAAAAAGTTAAATTGTCCGTGAAGGTTCTGAGGAGAAGATATTGCATGTTACATCTAGATCAGATTACATGTTGCAATAGCTTCTTGAAGAAATTAATTTTCAATAGTTGCAAGAAATCTTGCTGTTTTTGAAATGGTTTAACATTTCGCAAACAATCTTTATGTTTTATTACTTTTTTTTAATGCATGCATGTAACTGTATGATAAATTTGGTTATTAATCGAAAACCTAGAGCGAGCACTTGTTAGGGATTCCTGACCTGCTACGGTAGTCAACCGATTATAAAAAAAAAAAAAAAAGTTTGGCTGCAGAAATGTTTTTATTTTTTTCTATTTATGACAAAAAATGTGTTTATTTACATTCGAACTAATACAAAAGAAAGTATAACGTGAAACATCCTTTAGGTTAACAGATGTCATGATAACTAGTAGTCCATGCATAGTAGTTCCATATCAGTATCTAAGAAGAAAACTCAGTGTTTGTCTGACAGCAACAAAAAACATTACCACAATAGTAATAAAAAATTCTAAACGCACCAATGTTATTACTCCGAATATCCCTGCTATTGTCATGTATTGTTCTTGAGGGAGCTTAAGTAAAACACATTAGAAGTAATTTAATGTTGCTATGAGCTTTGCTTATTTATACCTCTACATAAAAGCCACAATTTCCTCCATGCAGCAGACCGGCCTTGATAAAGTGTGTATGTTAAATCACATCATCCCAGATCAGCGGACAGACTCTCTAGGCGTACGTTGTATTTTCTGGTTTTAATATATAAGGAGAGAGATGCGGTTTGGTTACGAAAGCTTCCTTTAAATCAAGCCGCTTGTGTAAATAATGAATGAACTTCAAATGTATCCTTAATATTATTCTCATGTCTTATTAAACTAATATTTCAAAGGAAAATATATATATATATATGTATTTCTCACAGGTTGGGGATGGGGGAGAACAGAAAATGTGAAGGTTTGTGTGCTTTATTCCAGTAAATGTGGAGAAATGTGTTAAAGGACTATGTTTGTTAAAAGCACGTCATTCATTGTAGATCTAATGATTAACCAGTCTTTATTTTTAGTGATTTCATTTGTAACAAACTCTTTTCCTTTTGGTTATCCCATCACCCTTTTTTGGAAAAAAAATAAATAATAATTAAGAATTAGATTTTAAAAAATCCTTTAAATGTAGTGTTAGAAGCACTAAGCTTGCCTTCCTTCAAGTCAAGGTCACAACAAGGTCAATACATAATAAAATATGCTTACAGCAATACTTTAGAATAAGTTACAACTGATATACTTACAATGGGGCAGAACCCTATTTGGAACCTCATGTCTTGCTTCTCTTAATCACCAAAGGTCAATTGACTGTGTGGGGCCAATGCTGTCACAAGTGGAGTGTGGGCAATCTGGTAATGTGGAAAGTGATTTGGGGGCAATCTGGTAATGTGGAAAGTGATTTGGGGGCCAATCTGGTAATGTGGAAAGTGATTTGGGGGCAATCTGATAATGTGGAAAGTGATGTGGGGGCAATAAATAAGGGAAGGCAGAAGGACTAGGCTGATTCAGGGTAGAGGAGAGAAATTAAAAATAAAAAGTGCAATTTAAAAAAAATAAAGATTATGTGAAGCAATATTTACTAGAAAAAGTTGTCCAATCCCCCCCCCCCCCCCCCAGGGTCTATTAAGGCCTCTTCTTTTTTTCATTCATTCAAATCCAAAGTTTGGATTATAACCACTTGTCACCTTACATTCAAGCAAATACAGTCCATATAGGTGAAATATATAATTTGGCTTATCATTAAGACTTTTAGGGGTGTCCTTGTCCCTCTCTTTTCTATGTTTCTCCATGTACAGCACCATGGCAGTGAGAAATAAACTAGGATGGCAGAGATCACCCTGACTAACAATTCCTATGTTTAACCAGAGTTTATACCCTCAGAACCACATGGGTAACCTCTCTTTGCTTTGTATAGTTCACTGTGCACATCTTGCAGATTACATGTTTAAAACTATTTTATTCTATAATGGAAGTGCCACAAGTGCTCTAATTTGCAGCTCAAATACTTTGTGAATAGCTTAGTACACTACTAGAATATTAGTAGCAGTAGTTGCTAGTTTGTGGTGCTGAAAGGGTTACTAGTACCCATTTCTCAATTTTTCTTTATCATGCCCTCCCCCTCCATAGTACCTGTTACTCTCCTATTGTAATGGCTTTCAGTGACCATTTTTGTGCTTTGTTCCCCTCTGTGCCCTGTGTATACCCAGGCATAGTCAGGGTCAGCTCATTATGCCCTGATGTTATGGCAGGGAGTATATTTATGACATTAATGCTGTTTCCATCTGCCCAAGTGGTCGCCTGTGCCATCCAGGCTGCTGCCATTATTTAATTGGGACTGATGCGTATAGAAATGTAGATCAGTTGCAGCTGCCACCTGGAGCCGCTGAAGGATAGGAATCAATGCTGGGCCGGCAGCTCTGTGGGGAGAATCGATTCCCCAGCACAATGAATTGGTTTCATCACTTTGGTTTCACCTTGTCCAAGTCAGTCCTGATTTACATCAGTTTGGTGAGTTGTTTTTTTTTTTTTTTTTAAAGGTTTTCATGTGTGAATTCCTAAATCTTTCCCACCTATAAATCCGTATAGTGCAATGTCTTCCCGTGTTCTATATATGTGCAATGGTTGTACTTACATGCTGGTCAGCACTCCGTTGCACACCTAAGTATGGGAGAATCCAAATAAAAAATGTAAAACAAGGGAAATTAGGTTAAGTGCAGGAGGAGTTACGTACACTTATAACGAGGGCCCCCACCCAAAATTATGGAGCCCCTTACAGAACAAATAGTCTTGGCCCCACTCCATTTCTCCTGCACTACTTTATTTATTGTTTATTGAATAGTCCCCAAAGAGTTTTCAGTGAACTGAAACACATAAGGTCCCTTTACACCCTCATTTTTGCTTCAATCCTTCCCCCAGTTCTAATCTGCTATATGTCATACATTTTGTATTCCCTACCTTCATATAGGTTTACCCTCTACAAATGAGCCCCCTTCTACAATCAGTTGCTCAGTCTAGTTCACTTTACTCAATATTCTAGTAAATAATTTGGTTATTTTCACTCTTTTAACTGTTAACTTAGTTGATAAATGTTAAGTAAACCAAAGTAGCACAGCTCCCCCATTTACACAGGAGACCTGATTATCTGTTGTCTGCCTTGTGTATACATGCACATATTAGATCACTATGTTAATAAAATATTTTGCCTGGGTGTATAATATACATCAATATAATATCAGTGAGATACACAATTTAAGCAATAATGTAATTGAAGATAATGGTAAATATCCACTGAACGGGACATTAACTCAACTGTGGGGCAAGCGTTCTCCAGCATTAATTTGCAATTATGTCTCTTTTTAGTTATGCAAATGGTGTCAATATTATTTATGAATTCCAAGCCTGGCATAAATAATATATAAAAGGGCTTATGCTCTGATAATTGCACAAACCCAATTTGTAATCGTCTGCTCAAATATTAAATATTTAAACTACAATGTTTACCTGGCACTGTATTTAATACACCCATTTATAGCAGGCACAACTTCACTTGGCAGAAAGTTCAAATAAAACAGTACAAACAATTCTCCATCACGTTTTCATTTAACGTTTTATAGCAGGGGTCGCGTGTTATCAAGAGGGGCAGGACCGCTGCCTGTGGACTGTGGTTTCTTCAGAGTGCCAAAGAGCAGTCAATGGGGGGGAAATCCAGAACAGGAGGCAGGAGTTAAGTGTTACCATTGGGATATTAGAATAGCCATTTTGTTTTATCTTCTTTTTCATGCTTTTAGTGATTTTTTAAAGAAAATATTATTTGTACCCCATTATCCTTTCGCATTCCCGTTTGAACACGGCAAGTCGCAAGCAAGAGCCGGCCTAGTTTTGCTGTATTCGGCACGCTCGATTATAATGTGAGATACAATGGGGACCGTTCAATTAAACAGGTGAGCGGCAGGTGTGTTTCATCTGACTATTTGAGCTATACACTGTGCAGGGACAAACCTGGTGAGATTCCCCCACTAAGCAAACTTACCAGGCTTGTCCCTGCGCAATGTATAGTTAAACTGATGGAAAGTTCATCTCACCTCTACACACCTGCAATTTGCCTTTTAGTGATTTCCCCCCATGCTTACACAAATATGTTTTTTTAAAGTTAACATGATATTTTGGTTTTGGACAGACGTTATGGCTGGCCATAGTATGATACGTTCATGGGATTTCTCCCCCATAATGGCTATCATGAGCGGAGACGATGTATGCCTGATTGGACGTTATCTGACACGATATCAAGGATTGTCTACCTTCAGTTGAGTGTATCCCTCTTCCTCTTAAAATTGTTTACAAATATTTGCTGCTGGTCCAGGATAGCTGTATGAGGAACTATGTCTTATCTTAATGTCTCTATTTTTCAAACAAAACAGAGAGCCTTACTCTTCCTTACCAAAAGCCACGATCCGGGACCATGATCGTTTTGAACTCTGCGGTGGAGTCGCACTTAACTAATCCTAGTGCCGACAGAGACTCTAACCACTTAAATACAGTTATCAAAGGAGACCTGCGCGTAACATCAGCAACGAGCTTACCCGAGAGACATCTCCTCTCTTTATTTAATATTTCTTTATTCATTATTTACATTTTCACATTCCAAATTTAAAAAGAAAACATCATATCCATTTTCATTGTACATTATCATAATATCTACTATTCTGTTAATATCAGGATAAAAGGATAAAAATCATCCTCTCCTATACCCTCCCCCCCCCCCCCCTTCCCCCACATCCAGTCTTCTAAACAAATCTCTGGAACTCCTGGCTTTCCCTGAATAGCTCCTATCATACATATGAAGTGATAGTATTAAAAGTTATATTTCATGAAATCACCTAATACACCAACATAGAAAGTGTTTTTCACCATCGTAAACCGAAACCATCTGAGGAAGCCTGGTGACGAGTACTTCTTTTAATCTGGTGTAATAATTTTCATATTTATAAATATGCCTTCTATCCTCACCTTTTACATATACATAGTAACAAAGTAATTTAGGTTGGAAAAAGATACAAGTCCATCAAGTTCAACCCTTTACCTATCATTCCAGCTTTTGATCCAAAAGAAGGCAAAAAAAACTCCCAAGGAAGCTATTTCGAATTTTGCCTATTAGGAGGGAAAATTCCTTCTTGACTCCATCAGATTTTTCCTTGGCTCAATAAGCTCTATTATGAATGCCTATTCTCGTATTAAAAGCCCTGTATGTCATGCTTTTCTAAAAAAAAAAAAAAAAACATCCAGACCATTTTTAAATGCATCTATTGTGGTTGATAGCACCACCTCTCTTGGCAGCGAGTTCCATAACTTTGTCCTTACTGTAAAGAATCCCTTCCTTTGCTGTCTACGAAATCTTTGCTCTTCCAGGCTCAGGGGGTGACCTCTTGTTCTTTGTACATTTCTTTTAATGATAAATGATGAGAATGGTTGCATTAAGTTATGAGACCTTCCACCCCAAGCCACATCCTGGGAGGTGCCTTTCATCATACACCTCAGGGCATCATCTGTTGCAACACCTCACGACCTGCAGCAACATTCGAGTCAATTACTTTAGCATTAAAATCTATTTCCAAAAGAACCCCACACGTTTCTTACAGCACTGTATAGCTTCAAAATGCTTGGACGACACAAAGCCTATTTGCTTTTGTCTGTGACAGGCTAACTCGTTGGTAATCATTTACTATTTCATCGAAGACTAAGGATTAATCATTGTGCTATGCGCTAACATGCAACAATCATAAAAATCTTAAGCAAGTCTTCATCCGAGGTCATTCTATCAGTACCATTAAAATCTCTTCATTAACTGGTGCCCACAATCCTCCCATCGATAGGATTAATGCTTTATCACTAGAAAGGCTGACATGAGACATTTTCCCTGCAAATTTCATTGTCTTCAGTCAGGTTAATCAGATACACAATTCTCACTAAATCTCAGCAAGAGTATGTCTGTGTTTATATAATTAGACAGCTGGATATTCATCTTCTTCTGGATTTATCTCAAGGTCTTGGGTGAATGCGATAACATTTTATTAATGATTAGTATTTTAATGATTAATATTTCGCTGTATTATTTGAGCTTTTGTAACCTTACCGCAGAGTAGAATGCTTTTTCCAGACAGTCCGTCAAATTAGAAAGTGATCTCTTTCGGACTGGAGTGATTCCCAACCCTGATGTCAAATCTTTATGGTATGTCACATTATTTAGTCAGACGTGTCACACATAACTGATTAAAAAATGATTGAACATGTGCTTTTTTTCCCCCAAGTGTTTTATTCCGCTAAGATACTCCTCTGTACTTCTTTGGTTGGATCAACCCGCCAGTTGCTTGACTTGATGCCATGGTCAATTATTCAGTATTTTTCTTTGTTACCCAATGTTTATTTATTTATTTATATATACCATGAGATGCCCTGGGTCCTTGAGCATTGCACTGTTACAATAGGTTGCACAATAAAATTACAAAAAATAATATTAAAATACAAATAAACACATTTAGCACAGAACACAAACAATACATATTATTAACCATGATTGCAGGTGCATTCTGTATTGAGGTATATTGACAGAAATCTCTTAAGGGATTTTACACTGGGGGAAGAGTTGATGGTGTCTGTAAGGTTATTCCACAGTTGCGATGCTCTGTGGGAAAATTAGGATCTAGGCACTTTCTTTTTGTATTGTGGTATAGTAAGTAAAGTGCTGGTACTGGATTAGAGTTTATAGGAGGTGGGAACAGCTGGGGAGAGCATTCTACTCAGGTACACTGCTAGGTTTCAGAAAAGCTTCTGAAAACATACTATTGTTTGTAGAATGGAAGGTTAATTTCATTGTGTTTTCTCAGGTCTGCCTAACCAGCATATAAAATGCAACTATCTTAGAAACCCAATAACATTTTGTACAGCATGAGACGTCACCAATGTTGTCCAAAGTATTGATGACCCCTTGTGATCATCTTGCTGTAAGTATTTATTAAGAGGGTTTTAGATGAGGACCAGAATATAAACATTTTATCTTAAAGGAGTGCAAGTGTAGAGACTGGCAATGGAGAAGCTGGTGGTAGAGCGCTGAGATTATCCTCCATTCATTATGAATGTGGTACTAGTAAGTCCTGTATAGGAATGAATTGCCGCAGTCCAGATAATACATTATCAGTGCATAAACAAGACCTTTGATTGCATAAAAACCCAAGGGAAGAGTAAAGAATATTTGATACAGTCCTAAAGTCAACATCTGGAAAAAGGGATCAGGGGTAATTATTTCAGAGGACTTAAGAGGAAGGTAAACAATGAAAGCAAGAAATGCTATCAGAATGTTTGGTTGTACTGGGAGAGCTATTGGCAGTAGAAAGAGGGAAGTGCTCATGCCATTGTACAGAGAACTCGTGAGACCTCACTTGGAGTATTGTATGCAATACTGGAGATTGTATCTCTATTAGGACATTGATACTTTTGGAGAGAGATCAGATAAGGCCTACTCAACTGGTTCATTGACTACAGGATAAAACTTACCAGGAAAGGTTAAAGGAACTTAACATGTATTGCTTGGAGGAAAGACGTAACAGGGGGGATATGATAGAAACATTTAGATACACACAGGGAATCAACAAAATAAAGGAGGAGATTATATTTAAAAAAAAAACTATCACAACAAGAGGACATAGTCTTAAATTAGAGGGGAAAAGGTTTAAAGGTAATATCAGGCATTATTACTTTACTGAGAAGGTAGTGGGTGCATGGAATAGCCTTCCAGCTGAAGTGGTAGAAGTTAAAATAGTGAAGGAGTTTAATCATGCATGGGTTAGTTATAAGGCTATTCTACATATAAGATAAGACCAGGGACTAACAAAAGTATTAGAAAATTGGGCAGACTAGATGAGCCGAATGGTCTGGGGCAAAAAAAAGGATCAAGTCCTGTGCCCGAAACCCTCCTACAGCGTGGATCTCCAAATACACCAGTAAATCTGTAAGACTACTTCATAGTTCTGGTACGTCTTTTCAAGGTTCTTGAGGAAGTTTGTTTGCGAAGTTGTAGTGCTGTTCATGCCCGGAGGTCGCTCTTTGAGAAGGGGATAATGTCACGTTATCAACCTGTGTGCAGGCTCACCCAGACTGTACCCAGTTATTCCTGTTTCCTTTCTTGCCCTGCTTTCCTTGTTATATTTTTTCTTCTCTGTACTGTGCCCTGTCACAGAACTTTCTTGTCCTGTGCTCTGCCAGAGGGCTTTCCTTTATTTATGCTGTAGCCTTGTTTTTGCTTGGTTTCTTGTACCTGTTTTTTTGTTCTGTTACATTCCTGATTTTCTTGCTCCTATATAAATGTGCCCCACCCGTTTGTTGTGTGTTTAATTCCCCAGTCCATCCTGCTACAGGTATGTCTTTGCGTCTTTTTCTTGTTTAGGTATAATTTTAGTTTTAAGAAGGCAGGGTTAGTGCTAGGAGCTTGCAGATATGAGGTACTTTGAAGCTGGTGGCAAGCTTATCATCTCATGGCCATTTGGTGTACCAAAACCCTCAGCATTTACCGTAATAGAGTTTTGTCTGGTTTTGTTTTTTTTGTCTCCTTTAGTTCTGTTATCATGCCCTTTGTCTTTGCATTGGCTGTCTCTTCACTTGTATTCCTGTGTTGTCTTTACCCTGTGAACTGTGATACATATCCTATTCTTTAACCTGTCCTGACATGCCTTAGCCCTGTCCCTGTTTTGTCCTGTAGCCCCGTATCCTGTCTTTGCGTTCTGTCTTTTTATTTGCCCTGCTTAGTCTGCTTTGTCTCAGCCAGCAGCATCCTACTTATTCTATCAGCTGTGTTATACTCCATGCCTGCTCCAGGGTGTCTGCAGGTTATCTTTAGATCCAGATCATATACTGGATACAGCAGCTTCTACTTCAGAGCCCTGGTACGTGGCCACACCAACCTGGAGGGGTCAAGCCCTCAGGGGAGTGCGGGTACCCTGCACCAAGCCCTGTGTCTCCATATCTGCATTGTGACTCCTAAATACCATTTCAGTCGCTCAGGGTCCCATGTCACCTGGACCCCGTTGTGACACTTATCAGTCGACACATTATATGTTTCTGTGTTTCTAGCTTGTGTTAAGCAGGGGAGGATGAGAGTTATCCTTATAATTTGTAAAAAGCAGGATTAGAAGATAAGATGTATGCAATGAAGGAAAAGGCAAACAAAGAAACAAAGACAGCAATCTTGTGGGATGGAAATAATAATAATGTCATTATCCCCGATGGAGTCTGCCAAAAACGTAATGAATGAAAAGTTCAGCTTTAAATATTTGCCTAAAAAGGAAATCCTGATAGTGTGGTGGGAGAGGTAGGATGATATTCTGCAGAAAACAGTACAGTGCACATCAAGGTTGTCCAGGGTGCGATGCAAAGGAGAGTAGTGACCCTTGAATTTAACAGGGATTGGATCGCTGGTCACTTTGGCTAGAGCAGTATTGACCGTAAAATCCCGTTCAGAGAGGGTCCTATCTTTGCAGCGTCATATATATATAAACACTCCCACATGACCACAATTACTAGACAGTAGCCTGGGCTACATATGATTTCATCTTCTTCTCTTCTGTACTGATTTGTGTAACATAGACCTCACGGTCTGTAGGGTGTAATCAATACTGTACCTGGGAAGTAACACACTATTCTTTTCTTCATTGCTTGGCACCGAATGTAATGCATATCTGCTAATAATTAACTGGCTGACTTAAACAGAAATAACGATTAAGTTGACAGAAAAAGAACTAAATGTTTTCACTCGTCCTATCTGCATTATTAATGTGTACAATAAATACCTGGCAACTCCTATGTGGTGGCAACATTTTTACTTAAAGGATGCAGCAATGTTTCAACCAGTATAGACCTTTGTAAAGCTTGGGTCAACACTCACGCACCAGGATACTTATGTTTAAATAAATATTTGGTTCTGAAACTGAAGATGTGAAGTAATCCTTTTATATTGATTGTGAGTGGGTTCATCACTTAAACACATTACAAGATTTACAGTACCTCACATGTTTGTGCTTTTAATAAACACTGGTGACCTATAGAATCCTCCCCCGTTGGTTTATATAGGAGTTATAGTGGGTCAAGTTTTGATTTCGGGGGACAGGTAGCTTGGCATCCCTTTGTAATTCCTTTGATATATAACTTGTTGACTAGCAGGAGAAGAAAGGGATCCAATTGATCTTCCCTTATTCCTATCCGGCTTTCTACTTTACATATCATGTCCAACGCCAACACTTTTACGCTCTATTACAGTGGAGCGGCAAGAGGTCTTAGAGATCTGTGCCCTACGAGGGATTTTGGTCCATGGGAGACATTGGCACTGAATGTTTTATACGAATATGCCATTCATTACATGCAGCTCATTCTCAAACTACATCAGTTTTAAAAACCTACTATCCTGGAGTCATCAACAGAAAATCGCAGGAACTAAAAGATCGAAAACATGCAAAAAGTGCTCTCAAATATTGCTTGTGTTCCTTCTTTTTGGTACATGTGCTACATGACATGCACATACATATATGACTATGTGTAGTATAACATAAGCACAGTTCTAGGTGAGATGTACAACATTGTGTGAACACAATTACTTTTAATGTACACTAAGGTGAAAATGTTCGTTTACTGATTGGAAATTGGAGGTTTATTTCTAACCAGCAATGGTGAAAAATCTAGACAAAGGAGTCCATCGCCTTCTGTCTCTTTGATTTTGGGGGATTCTTGAAGAGGAAGTTCGGCACGAACTCTACTGATGCAATGATCTAGTTTGGAAGATAAATGACTTTTAGTAAGTGGCAAAGGCATAATCAAAGGACGAATTCACTGCCAACTTGCATCCATCAATTTTTGTAAAATCCAGCAAGTTGGGTTTTGCGCTCCCTTACACACACCACACTAACAAAAGATCTCTCAGCATAAAACTGACAAATTGAATTGAGTTGAAAACAACTGCTGAGCTTGCTGTTGAATTACCTGTTAATGTCAATAAAACCTGACAGATATGAGTTAAATTATGTCCAATGCAGTGCATACATTTCCTTTCCGAAATCTATGACGAAAGATGAACGATGTATTTCTGCAGGTCAAACTCACCTATACAAGGCAGTATAAGAATGTGGTCCACAATACACAGACTAAATCATCCTGACATACCTGAGTCTTCTAGTACAATCAACAAATATGGCAGACTACATAATAGTTATGCTCACAATTTCAAATGATTATCACTGTCAGTTATAATGAAGTACTAATCTAACGACTGAGTTCTTGAGGACTTATTTTACTTATACCTTAGACATCAGATACTCTATTTGATCGAAGCAGATCCTTAGATATGGCTATAATGAAATGGATACATTAAAGGGCAATTTCTGACTGTAGTCTAGCTGCATCTTTATTTACTTCTTGTACTTAAGTACTGTCAGTGATGGCCTTCTTATTGCATAATATTCTGACCATCTTGAAAGAGAGGTAGAAGTTGTGATCCCGGCAGCTTATTCGTACCTCAAACTACAGAAAACACTTCTAAGATAATTACACCAGTACATTGTCTAAAGAACTGGATTCCTGGTATGAGACAACAACAAGTTGACCATTAAACTCACATTCACTCTTTTCTAGCATCAACATGCTCTTCTCCCTCCCCCAGCATCATAGCCCCACTTCCCAGCATCAGAGTCCCATTCTCCAGCATACAAAAGCCCCAGCATTAATGACCCTTTCACCAGCATGAAAGGGAGATGGGACACTTCATCGCGGCTGCTTCCACGCAGCCGCTTCACCGCCGACTCTGCACCACAAGACAGCTCGTAGCTGGAGATTTCATTGCGAGACATTTCATCGCTAAAGGTGAGTTTATTTCAGTATTTTAGCTATTTTAGTTTATTTTAGTTAGGGTGGTTAGAATTAGGGTTTAGGGGGTTCATTTTAGTATTAGGGTTTAGGGGGTTAGTATTAGGGTTCGGTGGTTAGTATTAGGGTTTAGGGGGTTAGTATTAGGGTTTGGGGGTTAGTATTAGGGTTTAGGGGGTTAGTATTAGGGTTCGGGGGTTAGTATTAGGGTTTAGGGGGTTAATTTTAGTATTAGGGTTCGGGGGTTAGTATTAGGGTTAAGGGGGTTAGTATTAGTATTGGGGTTAATTTTAGTATTGGGGTTTGGGGGGGGGGGCTTTGGGGGAGGGAATCATTTATAAGAAGGGGTATTTTCTTTTTACTTTTACATTTGTAACAGCTGACAGTTCAGCGCTGAACTGTAAGCTCTTACATAGCCGCGGCCGCGATGAAACGGCCGCGTTATTCTTCATTGCTGACAGTTCAGCGTTCTAACTGCCGCGCTGAACTGTCAGCGATGAAGATGCAGCGAAGAAGTGTCCTAGACCCGCATGAAAGTCCACTTTAACTGCATTAAATAGTTTTCACTAGCAATAAAATCCTCTCCCCCAGCATCGTAGTTCACATGCCTGAGTGCAAAAGCAGGACATATGATATTTAGATTTAAGATACCTACCTGAGCCTGAACTTGTCATCAACAAGTTTAGTAAATGATAGGTTCACTTTAAGAGATGAGATCTATCTAAATTTTCTATAGAGAATATTTTCAAGTAGTACAAGGGTTCTACACATTATGTGCATATTGGAACCCATATAACGCAATATCGTTCACACAAGGCTAAATCTAAACACGGGGAAATGCATCTTGGTTCTAATTTCCAATTAAATGCATTTGTGTTGATTTTACCACCTAGCTGTCTGCAGAAAAACCTCTCTGCTACGAGCTTTAAATGGTACCTTATTGAACACGTACCTACCTTTAATTTCATTCTGTTTGCATATTAACACTTTTCCTCGTCTCTGAATTTTATTACCTCTTCATTTTTTATTCTTTTACAATTAGTTTATGAAATGCAAATAATGCAGATATGAGAAAAGCCAAATCCAGCTGATGAATGCAAATGGATGTGAATGATAGATTAGACGCAAGGCTAATAAATAATACAAAGACAGAAATAACAGGGGGAAAAAAAAGGTATAACATTTGGTTTCAATATTTATCACCTCTCTTAAGTGTCTCTCTGTGGACTTGAGACCGTTCATCTCTTAGGAAAATTATAACCTTACAAAATATTCTCTTTTTTTTTTTGCAGTTTCCAGAAACCATACTTCTTTTATTTGCTTGTTGTAACATAAATGTCTGTCTTAAGTACTGTCAGTGATATGTATGTACATCACACCCCACTTATATGTCTCAGCCACCTATAAAATAATTTTTGGGAGAGTATATTAAGACAGCACAATATTATTTGTCTAACTCATGTCTGTTTTGTTTTCTTTCTTTTTGATTTGAAGATGTAGTTAAAAAGGTGAGCCCTCATTTGTGAATCTACAGAGAATTTAATCATGTTGTGTATAAATGTGTCTCACAACCATCAAACGAGTGGGGGACATGGAAAGACTCTCACCAATATCCTACAAAGGGGCTGCGAAGCTAGGTTCTTGAGATCAGAGCAGTAACAAGGGTGAGGTGAATGAGACACTAGATATATACTAGTTATGTATTACAATATGATACAAAGCTGCAGTTTCTCTGGTCACTGGTAATGTAAAACTTCCACTGGTGTGTGATAGTGCTTGTTGGATGGAGAATGGATTCCTATAGAATAGAACAAAGGAACCCAGCGGCACTACATGCACACACCCCAAAGGTTTAGAAGGCTAACCGTTATCATGGAGCGCCAAGGTGAATGCTCAAAAATTGTACTTTTACTCAGGGGAATATCCTGTCTATAGGATAGGTGTACACCAAACAGACAGCACACCAACACGACATAGTGCCGAGAGGCCGACGGCAGCATGAAGTCGACATTTACTCTGTTGACGATTCGACCAGCAACAAAAGTATACAAAAATAACTTTGCCCTCTAGTGGCAAGCAGAATAGGCACAGGTACCAAAACCACAGAGACCCACGGTTCAATCTTGGCAGAGGTTACAGGACTTTTCTATTCTTGCCTTGAAGGCAAATAGAGGTAGCTTCAGCTCTGTTTGAGATGCACAATACTGATATAATTTTAGGATTTCTAGTATTGATGGAATCAGACAGTTAACATAATGAATCAGGGTGCAGAGTTTTAACTAATATATATATAGGGAAAAAAGTATGTTTGTGGATCTTATGGACTGGAGCGTGACACCCCAGGTTCGAGAGTCAAGATACTGATAGAACTTTAGGTTTTCGCTTTAATATGTAATCAAATAATTGACATCATGTATCACTTATTAGTGTAGTAAGCATTATCTAAAATCTAAAATAGTAAGTTTGCATTTCTTGAAGACTAGATTGTGACAGCACAACACAGTGGAATGTGTGCAGGTACTCTTCACAATAAAGCTAGTTTTAAGGTTTGGCATTCAGGTGAAAGGCACTGCAGGTGACTTGATAATGGTTTAGCCATTCTAACTTACAATTTGTTAGTTAAAACTGATGTATAACATGGTTCAGCGATATAAATATACTAAGTACTAACGGAATCTGAGAAGACCCCTCCCCCCCAACATCATAAAGCCACTTAATAATTATAAGAAAGCTGATTACACATTGAAAAAAATATTATAAATGGTACTTCTTCACAAGCACCCATGCATTAATTACTTTGTATTATTTATTATGGGAATGTTTTTGTTTTTATTTACTTATAAAGTAATTTTTCCCCAGGAAAAATAAATTGAGATTTCTCTTGTTTTCACGTATATATGTCTTGGAGACCAAATCCAGAAGGGTCTAATTACCCGTTATTAATAGCCTCTCCCTCAAACACACAGACATCAGTTGAGGGACAATAGTTTAACTATCAGATGTTAAACTATATATAGTTTTTAACCATGCACATGAAAAAAATACAGCAATTTAGCTGATTCTCTGTAAGGCATGAGATGCAGTACTGATTTATACAAAATAATGCAAAAATAATGGGATATGCACATCAAAATGGATATGTTTTAAGGCTAAGAAATATTTTGTTTATGTATTCTTTGGTTCTAATGATCACTTACTTGTTGACCTACAGAAATGTTGCATTTTCTTTTCTTTGACTGTACATTCTTGAAGGGATATTGGTCACCAGAGGGTAGCATCGGCACATTTTGTTTAGGTCATAATGTATTTTCGTCCTGAAGGGAAGAATGAAAACGAAAATAACTATTGTGTGTTACATTAGCTTACAAAAAAAAAACCTATCCTTCCAGAAGTACATTGACCTTTAAAGCAAAGCTGAACCATTTTAATGATGCTGCCCATTCACTATCATACTGCTCCCCATTTAGCTAGATTAGGGGATGTAGCTGTCTTGATAATGTTCTGTGCCTGAGACTATAGCTGGAGGCTTATCAAGGATTGCTGTAGGTCCAATGTGCACTGTGGGCAAAGGGGAGTGAGACGTTAAATAATATGCTAACACAGAAGACTATAATACCCATAAGAAAGCTTTCCAAGCAAAAGGTGGTGGGTTGGTGGGAAGCATGAGCCACGGCACCAGGGAACTTTTTCCAGTGACTCAAGTAACACAACCACCAATTTTGGACAAGAACAACACATTTTCCTCAGGTCTCAGTTTGGCAGGAGAAAGGCCTGTCGAAGCTGCAACATTGATCTGAGCATTTGATATTATTTGCCAGATCTCTTGCCAAGAGAACTGTGTGTATGAATGCATCTAATGCTCACTATTAAAAGCATTTTTAAATGGTACAGAACTACCCTTGGTCCTATTTCTTGCTGCACAAGTACATATACCGTCTGGTTACATTTGGGATGATATCAGTAATGGAAAGGAATTTTGGAGCAGTCAGTTATCCAATTCAAAGTAACTTGTTTTTGAGTTTTCAAAATGGCATACAACTTCTGGACTTTTTTGATTCTTGTTGATGGATGACATGAGGTATCTGCAGCAATAATTCACATGTCCTCTCTTTCCTTGTGTTCACCTGAATGGTGATATCAGGTGTGCATGGGAAGAAGTCCATGTGTTAATTTTAGGATAAGGCAGGTCACTAAGGGTGCATAGGGTCCATTAATGTCAAAAAAGGGTGAGGGTACCCTGCAGTCATGGAGAAAATTGTGAGAGGAAGAAGATAGTGGAATGTGCTGATGTGGAGGAAAGGGGAAAAAAAGCTTTTGATGGTTAAGGGTAAAAAGCTATTGTGATGGTAAAGTGTAGAGGGATGAGTGTGTCCCCACCTCTTTATGGAAGAATGGGGATTATACTTGTTTCTAAGTATTTGATCCCCTGCTGATTTTGAACGTTTGCCCACTGACAAAGAAATGATCAGTCTATAATTTTAATGGTAGGTGTATTTTAACAGTGAGAGACAGAATAACAAAAACAAAAAATCCAGAAAAATGCATGTCAAAAAAGTTATAAACTGATTTGCATGTCAATGAGTGAAATGAGTATTTGATCCCCTATCAATCAGCAAGATTTCTGGCTCCCAGGCAAGCCCGGACTGGCCATCGGGCACACCGGGCAAATGCCCGGTGGGCCGCGGTGGCCATGGGCCGAGGCCGGCGGGGAAGATCCCAGCAGAGCAAAAAAAAAAAAAAAACTTACCTCGTTCCTGCTCTGTCCCCCGGTGCTCTGAAGCTGCGTGGCTGCGAGGGAAGCGTTGTGAGCTCCCCTCCAGCCGCGCGGTCAATAAAGTGTGTTGGAACTTTTTTTTCAAACAAACTTTATTGTTCCGCGCGGCTGGAGGGGAGCTCACAACGCTTCCCTCACAGCCACGCAGCTTCAGAGCACCGGGGGACGAAGCAGCAAAGAGGTAAGTACTGGGGTCTGGGGAAGGGGGGGAGGTGGGTGGCATAACGAGCATAATATATGGGCAATATCCTGGCATATAACATGGCATATTGGGGGCAATATCCTGGCATATTGGGGGCAATATCCTGGCATAATACATGGCATATTGGGGGCAATATCTGGCATATTGGGGGCAATATCCTGGCATAATACATGGCATATTGGGGGCAATATCCTGGCATAATACATGGCATATTGGTGGCAATATTCTGGCATATAACATGGTTTATTGGGGGCAATATCCTGGCATATTGGGGGCAATATCCTGGCATATAACATGGCATATTGGGGGCAATATCCTGGCATATAACATGGCATATTGGGGGCAATATCCTGGCATATTGGGGGCAATATCCTGGCATATAACATGGTTTATTGGGGGCAATATCCTGGCATATAACATGGCATATTGGGGGAAATATCTTGGCATATTACATGGCATATTGGGGGCAATATCTTGGCATATTACATGGCATATTGGGGGCAATATTCTGGCATATAACATGGCTTATTGGGGGCAATATCCTGGCATATTGGGGGCAATATCCTGGCATATAACATGGCATATTGGGGGCAATATCCTGGCATATAACATGGCATATTGGGGGCAATATTCTGGCATATAACATGGTTTATTGGGGGCAATATCCTGGCATATTGGGGGCAATATCCTGGCATATAACATGGCATATTGGGGGCAATATCCTGGCATATTGGGGACAATATCCTGGCATATAACATGGTTTATTGGGGGCAATATCCTGGCATATAACATGGCATATTGGGGGCAATATTCTGGCATATAACATGGCTTATTGGGGGCAATATCTTGGCATATTACATGGCATATTGGGGGCAATATCTTGGCATATTACATGGCATATTGGGGGCAATATTCTGGCATATAACATGGCTTATTGGGGGCAATATCCTGGCATAATACATGGCATATTGGGGGCAATATCTGGCATATTGGGGGCAATATCCTGGCATAATACATGGCATATTGGGGGCAATATCCTGGCATAATACATGGCATATTGGGGGCAATATTCTGGCATATAACATGGTTTATTGGGGGCAATATCCTGGCATATTGGGGGCAATATCCTGGCATATAACATGGCATATTGGGGGCAATATCCTGGCATATAACATGGCATATTGGGGGCAATATCCTGGCATATTGGGGGCAATATCCTGGCATATAACATGGTTTATTGGGGGCAATATCCTGGCATATAACATGGCATATTGGGGGCAATATCTTGGCATATTACATGGCATATTGGGGGCAATATCTTGGCATATTACATGGCATATTGGGGGCAATATTCTGGCATATAACATGGCTTATTGGGGCAATATCCTGGCATATAACATGGCATTTTGGGGGCAATATCCTGGCATATAACATGGCATATTGGGGGCAATATTCTGGCATATAACATGGTTTATTGGGGGCAATATCCTGGCATATTGGGGGCAATATCCTGGCATATAACATGGCATATTGGGGGCAATATCCTGGCATATTGGGGGCAATATCCTGACATATAACATGGTTTATTGGGGGCAATATCCTGGCATATTACATTGCATATTGGGGGCAATATTCTGGCATATAACATGGCTTATTGGGGGCAATATCTTGGCATATTACATGGCATATTGGGGGCAATATCTTGGCATATTACATGGCATATTGGGGGCAATATCCTGGCATATTGGGGGCAATATCCTGGCATATAACATGGCATATTGGGGGCAATATCTTGGCATATTACATGGCATATTGGGGGCAATATCCTGGCATATAACATGGCATATTGGGGGCAATATCTTGGCATATTACATGGCATATTGGGGGCAATATTCTGGCATATAACATGGTTTATTGGGGGCAATATCCTGGCATATTGGGGGCAATATCCTGGCATATAACATGGCATATTGGGGGCAATATCCTGGCATATAACATGGTTTATTGGGGGCAATATCCTGGCATATAACATGGCATATTGGGGGCAATATCCTGGCATATTGGGGGCAATATCCTGGCATATAACATGGTTTATTGGGGGCAATATCCTGGCATATAACATGGCATATTGGGGGCAATATCCTGGCATATTGGGGGCAATATCCTGGCATATTACATGGCATATTGGGGGCAATATCCTGGCATATTGGGGGCAATATCCTGGCATATAAAAATAAAAATGGGCTGCTCAGTCTTAAATTTTTTGTCCCAGTCCGGGCCTGCTCCCAGGTGTCATTTATAGAGTAAACGAGCTGAGATTAGGCGCACTCTCTTAAAGGGAGTGCTCCTAATCTCAGCTTGTTACCTGTATAAAAGACACCTGTCCACAGAAGTAATCAATCAGATTCTAAACTCTCCACCATGGCCAAGACCAAAGAGCTGTCCAAGGATGTCAGGGACAAGATTGTAGACCTACACAAGGCAAGACCATCGCCAAGCAGCTTGGTGAGAAAGTGTCAACAGTTGATGGGATTATTCGCAAATGGAAGAAACACAAAATAACACAAAATAACACTGAATAATAATCAGTCTCCCTCGATCTGGTGCTCCATGCAAGATCTCACCTCGTGGAGTTTCGATGATTATGAGAACATTGAGGAATCAGCCCAGAACTACACAGGAGGATCTTGTTATTGATCTCAAGGCAGCTGGGACCATAGTCACCAAGAAAACAATTGGTAACACACTACACCGTGAAGGACTGAAATCCTGCAGCGCCCGCAAGGTCCCCCTGCTCAAGAAAGCACATGTACAGGCCTGTCTTAAGTATGCAAATTAACATCTGAATGATTCAGAGTAGAACTGGGTGAAATGTTGTGGTCTGATGAGACCAAAATGTAACTCTTTGGCATTAACTCAACTCGAGTTAGTTGGAGGAAGAGGAATGCTGCCTATGACTCACACCCACACACAAGAACACCATCCCCACGCGAAACATGGAGGTGGAAACATTATGCTTTGGGGGTGTTTGTCTACTAAGGGGACAAGACAACTGCACCGCATAAAAGGGAAGATGGATGGGGCCATGTACCCTCAAATCTTGGGTAAGAACCTCTTTCCCTCAGCCGGGGTATTGAAAATGGGTCGTGGATGGGTATTCCAGCATGACAATGAACCAAAACACACAGCCAACAAAGGAGTGGCTCAAGAAGAAGCACATGGCATGGCCTAGCCAGTCTCCAGACCTTAATCCCATAGAAAATCTGTGGAGGGAGCTGAAGGTTCGAGTTGCTAAACGTCAGCCTCGAATCCTTAATGACTTGGAGAGGATCTGCAAAGAGGAGTGGGACAAAATCCCTCCTAAGATGCGTGCAAACCTGGTGGCCAACTACAAGAAACATTTGACCTCTGTGATCGCCAACAAGGGTTTTGCCACCAAGTACTTAGTCGAAGGGGTCAAATACTTATTTCAATCATTGACATGCAAATCAATTTAGAACTTTTTTGACATCGTTTTTTTTCCGGGTTTTTTTTTTTTGTGATTCTGACTCTCACTGTTAAAATACACCAACCACTAAAATTATAGACTGATCATTTATTTGTCAGTGGGCAAACGTTCAAAATCAGCAGGGGATCAAATACTTTTTTCTTCACTGTATATTCCTGTGCTCTGCACTAAATGATGATATAACTATTTCCTTTGTATTATCCTAAATTACTCCAAATTCTATTGTATATATTTAAACATAATACAATAAACCACTAGCTGCTATAAGAGGTAGAATGCTAAGATTTCCACGGGTGCATGGAGCTGTGAATGCTCATCTTATTCACCCCTAGGCTTTCTCTGAAAAGCCCTTCTCTCCCCTCCACACACAATTTCACTGACTGCTCCCTGAGATGAGCCATTTCCAGGAATCCTACACGGAAAGGTCAGCAAATGCTTAGTGACAAGAAGAGAGCAGAGAGCAGACTGCAGGCAGTGCAACATGTGCACCGAATGTATGCTTCCCCACACATGCATGCATGTATGTATGCAAAAACACACAGAAAAATGTGTAGAAATATATCCTTAGCGGTTTGGTCAGTTTGGTGCAAAAATCAGGAATTAATAGCCAAGTTGGAGAGATAGGGGCATATTGGGGCATTTTTCCAGCTTGGTTGTTAATGCCTGAGGTTTGCAATTCACTTGTCAGTTCACTTCTTAATGAATAGAGCCCACATAGATGCATCGCTAGAGGGGCTACAAATTACATAGTCCACAAATCATAGAAGAGATCCTTTAATTTAAATTTGAGGAGGGTCAGCCCCTATTTTGCACCCCAAGTTTTCGGTTTGTATAACTGTATCATATAGCTCCACAGTAATAAAACACATGATAATGTGCAGTAAATGCTTTTTGTTAAAAAAAAAAAAAAAAGTGCCAATAAAATACTTAATTCTTATTCTAGATGACATCAAATTACATAAATCGTTGCTAACACGTTGCAAAGGTATTGATAAAATACCTCACACAGCTAACCCTTCAGGCAATCCCACAAAAATACAGGCATCCTAATTTCAACATTTGAAATGTTGGGAGGTACGCCAATACCTTAACAAAAACAGTTGTGTATAGGGACTAAAATTATAATTTAAGTAAACATCTATGACTTCACATTTTATTTAAATAGTACGTCAGTAATACTTACTAATCAATTGATGCTGATTTATATGGCTGTTGCAGGGGTGAACATCGGTGAGTTATTGTAATTCTACTATTTTTGTGAAGAGACCATAACATATTACTTGTATTAAAGTCTCAGCAGACAGGGTATTCCCATACATATATAACAGACAATATGGGAAATGGCTGTTCTTGCAGATATACCCATTGGCTGAACTCTTAGGGGTAGTCCAATGGCTCCTCTGTTTAAGAAATGATGTTGGACATTGCCTAGCCAGATGCCTGTCGGGTCCACTTATGGGTTTACAGCCAATAAGATGCACTGTTTACAAAGTTCTGTTGGGCATCGCCTAGCAACATAACTGTTGCCTCCAATTATGGATGTTCAGCCAATGAGCTTCAGTGTTTACACAGTTCTGTTGGGCATCGCCTAGCAATATGAGCATTGCCAATGTGTGCAGCCAATGAGCTTCTTAGGCATCACCTAGTGACATAAGCAACTATTAACTACAGATACAGGAGTCTTCCTCTGCACTTCCTCCTATCACTTCATCACATCACATCCTGTCACTTTTAATAGTCCTATCAGCATGTTACAGATAAAAGAGCAATACGATGGCAGCACTGTGTACAGTAAACTCCCCAACCAGTGTGGAAACTGGTAAGTGCTGTGTGGGTGGTAACTGCTAGGAATGTAACAATTCATACGCTTTCTTTTTTCAGAAAGCAAAATAATTAGCTGTTATTATGATTCTGAGTAGTAATCGGGTTTTTTTATACCTGATCATTACTCTAGCTTACTCCAGATCAAAGTATTTTGATGTATTTACTGTTTGTTAATACAGTTATTTATTTTGTATTTATTTACTGTTTGTTAATACTGCTCTTTAATTTTATTTATTTACTTTTTTTTAATACTGCTCTTTAATTTTATTTATTGTTTGTTAATACTGTTATTATTTTTTTATTTATTTACTGTTTGTTAATACTGCTCTTTAATTTTATTTACTTTTTTTAATACTGCTCTTTAATTTTATCTATTCATTGTTTGATAATACTGTTATTTTTTATTTATTTATTTACAGTTTTTAATACTGTTATTTAACCCCTTCATGACCAGACTGTTTTTGGAATGTTGTGCATTAGTGACCGAGGCTGTTTTAACACTTCTGAGGTGTTTGTGTTTAGCTTTAATTTTCTTCTTTGTCTGTTCCTGTACCCACACAAATTATATATTGTTTTTTTTTTCAGGACAAGAAGGGCTTTCTTTTCATGACATTATTTTGTTCATATCATTTATTGTATTGTGAAAAAAATAATAAAATATGGTTAAAAAATTAAAAAATAAAAAACACTTTTCCTGACTTTTCTTTCTAAATTATTTTAATAAGCTCCAAAAGCTAATGAAAAAATCTGCTAAATAGATTCTACTATAGGTGCTGAGTTTAGAAATACCCAATGTTTTTTTTGTATGTTTTAGGTTAATAAATACAAGTAGCATGTAGCTGTTTCAAAACCATTTTAAAACAAATTAGCGTTAGTGACACTGTAACACAGATATCGGTCATGTGTTTCATTTTCACACACTTTGAAACTTAGGTATGAATTTAAAGGGGTTGTTCTATTTTATTACCAAACAAAACCCCAATATATGTTCATCTACTTCCCCTGAGTATAGCGGTACCCCACATGTATAGGTTTGCTAGGTTTATGTGGCAGGTACAGGGCAAAATTTAGGATACGGTCATTGCAGTTTTAAAACGTGTATTTGTTATGTAATGCTTGTGACTACATTTCCTATCATGCTCAGCCAGCCAAACGCTACCGTAGCAGAATAGGAAATGTAGTCTATAGTAGGAAGCACATATTTTTGCTATCCTTGCTATCCTGCGGCTGCATGGATCATATATCCAGCTGCTGCATGCCCCTATCTACTGCTGGGGGCCAATGCAAAGCACTGGCCCCACTAGCAGTCCGCTACGGAATAACTTCTTATTTTTATATCATTTATTATTATTATTTTGATTTTTTGATTTATTTAATTTTTTTTACATTTTTTAATATTTATTTAACTCTAACCTTAACCCTATGGTTAGGGTTAGTACAAACCCTAATTCTAAGTCTAGGATTAGGGTTTTGATGAACTCTAACCCTAACCCAAGAGTTAGGATTAGCACAATAATAAAAAATAAAAATAAAAAAAACGTTTTGTTTTTTTATTAAAAAATCCTGTGGGGGGCTGGTTGTGCTTGGGGGGACCATGGGGAGACTTGAAACACTATATTTAGTCTCTCTCTGCTCCACGATCGCCGTGGAGCAGGGAGAGACTTAAGCTGTCAAAGCAGGCACCTCCTTTGACAGCTATTAACATCCGGACGCTGTGATTGGCTGTCACAGTGCCCGGATGTTTACAGGGGGACTTCAATGGACATGGCTGAAGTGTCTCGGTATCGAGACACTTAGCCATGTCGTTTGTAGCGTGATCGCGGTATGCCAGCATGCATACCGCGATCGGACCTGCATGACGGTCCTGGACCGTCATCGGTCACGAAGGGAGTTTTCCCTATGATGGTCTAGGACCGTCATCGGTCACGAATGGTTCATTTGATTTATTTACTGTCTGTTAATTCTGTTGTTTATTTATTTACTGTTTGTTAATATGGTCCAGAGTAGCTGTAAAATATTTGTGGAAACAAGCACATAGAGATTTGAATAAAGTTACATTTATCAGTACAGATCTGAAGACTTCTACAACGATAACCATTAAAAGAGTAACAGTTACAGAATCCGACAATGACACATTTATTGACAGAATTTCTACAAATGTCAAATTTTATGCTCTGATGAGATTTAATTGTTTATAGCTTTACAAGGATATTCTGCATGAATGAGTGATTTATATATATTGGCTGATTTTTTTTTTCTTGTTAAACATTTTTACTACAAAAAACGAATATTTGGGAGAAATATCTTTATTAAAATCACTTTAATGGAATAACTGGAACTTGAACCGAAGAACTGTTTAAAAAAAAAATAATCTGAAATAATTACCTCTTCAATGTCTAGAGCGAACATGCTCTATGAAACAGAAGTGGAAGAATCCAGGTTTGAATCAATATGGGTGGAAGAGAGTGTTGAGACTTTCATTTCTAACATGGTAATATGTTCTTGATCACTAGAGTCTTTAGTATCCATCATTTTTGTTTACTGAAGGTAATGGTTTTAGTTTTGCTTGTGCCATGAACACTGGAGTCACAGCTATTCCCACTCAAGGGGAAAGAGACCAACAAGTGACCACCACCTATTTCCAACTTACATGCCATAAGTCTATCTAACTTAAGAGGTTTGAGCAAACACACTAGACAAATAGGAAGAGATCACCTCTTGTGTCATGCCCCTTCCAGAGAGTCCTCAGGCTCTTTTAATTCCAGGGGGCATCACTATGAACTATGTTCCAGAGGTCCATGCCTCATGAATATTCATAAGGTTGGCTGTGTCCTTATGGCGATGGAGGACTCTGAGCCAGACTTATCCATTATGATGGACGCACCCTATAGAAGTACCAGGTGATCATCATGCCAGCGCTCAGTTATTCCTGTGCATCCAGTTGGATTAATTTCTTTCCAGGCTCTTCTTTGTTTTCTGTCTCAGTCTGGATATTATGTAATGTGAGTATTCTCTGAATTCCTGACACTGCCTTTGGATATTGTATTGTTACCCTCTGGCTTCCTGGTCCTGGCTTTGGATATTGTATTGCTACCCTCTGACTTCCTGGCCTGGCTTTGGATGTTGTATTGCTACCTTCTGGCATCCTCACTCCAGACATTTTATTGCTACACTCTGGCTTCTTGACCCTGGCTCTGGACATTGTAGTGGTACACTGTGGCTCCCAGACCCTGGCTTGGATTTATACAGTGCTATCTTTTGGTTTCCTGAATATTAGGTACACACATACTATAATTTAGAGGTGGAGCCTATATTGCAGGAAACAACACATTTATCACAGCACCACAAGATAGTAACAGGTCCCTAGACATGTACTATTTGCACGGCCTGTCTAATAGATGTTTCAGGTGTCCCAGATCAGGATACAATCCAGAAGCATGGAAAGTGTCAGAGTAAATAACAAGTCACAGGTCAGGGGAGCCAGAGGTCAGATGATCAGATCAGCAAGCAAGTGGTTGGATATCCAAAATAACAAGCCAGGTCAGGGAAGACAAAGATCAAACAGAATAAACAGGGAAACACAACATCACAGACAAGTGAATGATTGAACAGCACGTGGTTCCCTAAGTATTAGGGAGCCACACCAGGTGTTGTACAAATTGTAATCACTAAATCTTAGACTTTTGAAAGTCCTTGAGGACAGGTTCAAGAAGCACTGCCATAGATGGCATTGCCATAGATGATGTATCAGCTCAGTCAAGACCCAACCTGCAATCAACAAAAAAACATTTACGTAAGAGCAATCCTTTCCACTACCATTTCTAGTGTCTCCATTAATTCACAATCATTTTTTAGTTTAAAAATCAACTAACGCGAACAACCATCTCTATTTTTTTCCATTATTTCTAATTGATCTTTTCTGCTTTTTGCCTTTTAATCCCCCCCCCCCCCCCCCCCTTCCTAGCTTTTGTCTTTTAGAAGAAGGGGAAAAAAAAAAGAGAATAATTTAAATTCTCATTAGCATTACCTCTACTAAATGTCACACGTGGATATTTTGTTAGATGTTAGTAAAACTGGCATGCAGAGGCCACGGGATAATTATACCCTAACTTATCAAGGGATTTGCATAATTTCAGACAGCAATTAAAGAATCCGAGGGAATATATTTTTTTTTCTGCCTCTCTCTCTTGCCGTTTCTCGTACAAAGAAAGCATTCGTTTACATTAAGGACTCAGCTCCAAGCTGCTTATTTGCATAAAATGAAAGGTTTCTGTATTGTGAACCAGCAGGGTACCATTTAAAATTCCGTTTAAAAAGCTCACCTTAGAATAAGAAAATGTTAATATCATTTTGCAGCCTGCGTGAACATTCGCCAGATGCCTGCTCATTTCTAACTTTTATACAGTTGTGTTTTTTTTGTTGTTCTGGTTAAGATTTGAATGTTCTTTATAATTACTTTGCTGCAAGTTTTTTTTTTTTTGTTCTTCTGATGTTTTGTTCATTTAGATACTCGAATCGGTTTGTAGAAATACATTGGAGAGGCCATGTGTCTTAGAATTCTCCTGATCCCTTGATCAGCGGTAGTAACCCAGATCCTCTGGTATCACAACAGAGTCATTTGTCAATGACCTACTTTTACAAGCACAACGTAACCACAGTGGGCAGTGGTCAATGGAAGGTTAGCAGAGGGTTGTGAGTCAAATCAGTTGATGGGTGGCTTGGAAGAGATGTTGATTGTTCTTTAGTGCATTCTACCATACATGGCTCTTTCAGTCACATCCATTCCTGACCAGTATATAAAATTAGCACATAGTCATGCAATCTCAATAGACAGTAGAACAGTCTGTACTACAGAACTGTCTATGAACATGTTATACCCCTGTCCCGTTTCTCATTCTCCGTAGAATGAGAGCTGTACAGTGTATAGTGGAATATAGTGGAATATCTAGGGACAGATACAGCTCAGCTGCAAAGTAGTAGACTACATAAGCTTACAAACTATGACTTCCAAGGGCTGCAGTGCGTAGTGTGTAAAAGTCACCTGTCCTCGGTTGCAATATTAACAATTAAGTTCCAAGCTCTTATTTGGGACAATGTCCGGATAAGATTATCGTAAGAACATCGTAAAATCTGTTTCCATGGCAGCCAGCAGCCGATGGTTACCATGCACAATGTCAAGCATTGGTAGGTGTAAACGTCACTACCACTGGACTCTGGAGCAGTGAAAATTCACTGCTCACCATCTAACAATATGCTGGAGGAACCAGAGTGGATTCCATAGACAAGGTTAAAAAAAAGTAAGAGGTAGGACAGACACTAGCTGAAACCAATGATGCAGTTTATCAAATGATTTTCATTTAAAAAGTCTGTCTATGTTGCAGTGAAGAAGGTTTTGGTGCCTTGCTCACACATTTGGGTAAAACCCTAAGGTAATTCACTTCATTCATTCCAGTAAACCTTAGCTGTTACATCACTGTTACATCACTGTTAAAACATTCACACAAGTAGTAAACTCAGAAATTAAACAAGTTCTGAAAACCAAACCAATACAGTGCAACCTCCCTCGGTCTGAGATACAGGCACTACAAACATTGGCCAAGGATTCGAAAATTGTCATACGTCCGGCTGACAAGGGCGGTGGGATTGTGATTCCGGATTATTCTGACTATAGATCCGAAATTCTTCGGCAATTATCAGATTCGGATACGTACTGTATTCTCTCAGGTGATCCAACGAAACAGATCTCGACACAAATTGTACAAATACTGGACCTAGCCTTTGAGGCTGGGTCCATAGACCAAATTACATACAAATTTCTATATGAAACTAAACCGGTCTGCCCAGTGCTCTACACCCTTCCAAAAGTCCACAAAAATCCCACTCAACCGCCAGGTCATCCCATTGTCTCCGTGAGGGGCAGCTTATTGGAACCCATAGCCAAATGGCTGGACTGGCATCTTAAGGATACAGCTTTATCTTTACCTTCAAGCATAAAAGACACCCCTGATCTATTGCTGAAGATCAACGAACTTCGGTTGCCAGACACAGAGTTATGGCTCGTTACTTTGGATGTAACGAGTTTATATACCATAAACCCACATCAAACTGGGATTCAAGCAGTTTGTGATACCTTGTCCAAATCAGCTAAGTATAATGGTCCTCCCATTAGTTAGGCACACTGTTGAGTCTTACTTTAACATCAAACTTCTTTAGGTTTGAAAATACTTATTATGTACAGAAAACCGGGACATCCATGGGTGCTTCTATGGCACCGTCATATGCCAACATTTTTATGCATACGTATGAACAAACACAAATTTTGTCTACATATGGTTCCTCAATCCTGTTTTACACTAGATTCGTGGACGATATCCTTTTGATTTGGCTGTCAGATCTTGAATCCCTAGAAAAGATGGTCTCCAATCTGAATTCCATTGAATCACCAGTTCGCCTAACCATGATCAACAGAGCATACAATTTCTTGTTATAGAACTTTTTAGAACTGGAATATCAGTGGGCTACACGCTGTTCCGAAAATCCACAGACCGTAATACTCTTCTCCATGCAACTAGTTTCCATCCAGGTGCTATGAAGAAATCCCTCCCTTACTCACAGTTCTTGAGAGTAATACGGAACAATACGAAGTGCCAACAACAACTTGGTGAAATGTCTCAGAGATTCCTAGATCAAGGCTATTCTAAACACACGATAAAACAATCATTACATCGCGCTTTACATCCAATTGATTCCTTGAACACCACTAAACAATCTAAACAACGAGTGGTATTCTCTACTAAGTTTCACACCGCCTCACACCATGAGAAGGGAATCATACAGAAGAATTGGCTCATACTCCAGAGTGACCATTCTTTAGCAAAGGCCTTTAAAGAACCACCTCTTGTTTGTTATAAAAGAGGCACTCATCTTCGTGACCGACTAGTCATCTCTGATCCTTCCCACTGCTACATTCCTCCAGACAGAGATATAAAATACCAAAAACCAGGTTGTTTTAGATGCCTTGGATGCGTAACCTGCTCACATATGGCAACAGGATCATATTTCACGCACCCCCATACAGGGAAAAAGTTTGGCATTAAACATCGGATAACCTGTACCACCGAGAGTGTGGTATATATGATCACCTGTCCGTGTAGTTTGTCTTACATTGGGAAAACTGACCTAACCTTACGTGACCGGATGAGGGGCCATAGATCTTCAATCACTCTAGCGTACCGAGATCTTAAATCAGACAAGCCTGTTGCTAAACATTTTTTTCAGATGGGACACAGATTACCTCAACTTCGCTTTATTGCACTCGACCATGTTCCCCCTCTGAAACGGGGTGGTGATCGATCGAAACGTTTGCTGCAACGTGAAGCATTTTGGATACGAACTCTTGATACTATAGCACCCAAGGGCTTAAATGAACAAATTGTTTTCTCTTCTTTTCTTCCTGCTCGATAATCTTGTCCATATTCATTTTCATTGTTGTTGGTGATACCCAAATGTTCTATATTGTTCTCCTCTCCTATTTTATTTTTTGACACAATACATTTTTTACTTATCTGGTCGATTAGGGTAATTATGGTTATTCTTTAGGTGTATTTACATTGTTTATGTGTATCTACTTTTGTGTCCTATATTATTTATTATTGCTTCAGTGTATGCTCTTATGTGTGTTTTTTCCTTTTTTTGTCATATATGTTGCTCTTTAGGTTGTTGTTATTAGCTATCTCTAATTATTTTTTTCCCTACATTTGTCACGTACTATCCATTTTCATACTCTTAATAATTGTGACATTGTTACTCTCCACCTCCGTATGCTAGACTTCCCTGGCATTCAGAGTCTGCTTCTCTACAATCGGTGTTTGCTTATTCAATATATAGGAGGTGTAGCACTGTTTCTCTTTCTATCGTATGGTTCGCTTTTGGACCACCTAGACCTAGACATACTGCTGTGGGGTAAGTAATCAGAGTTTATGTTCACCTATGTTTAACACTCGATTTCGACACTCCCAGGTGACTGGCCTATTGACCAGCCCCCTTAGCGTCTGATCGCCTTGACAACGCTACTGACGCATGCGCACTGATGCCGCTCTTTACACTCACCTCTCCGGTTCCTGTTATTTCCGGGTTTCAGTAGACCTCTTCACTCGGTGAGTATGTATTGGCTGTTTGACATTTACTCCGTTACACTCTGTCTTCTCATTGGTGTCTTTGGTCTTTATATACTTGCCTATGTTTCTATCGCATTAGTCTTGATAAAGGTCCCTGAGGGGGACCGAAACGTCGATTACTTGTACCTGATATTGTCTGGAGTATCGACTAAGGATCAAATTGATTGAATCTGTCCCGTGAGTGCGTGTTTACTACTTTCTTCGTTGGACTTCTATATAGTATAATATATATACCGTATTTTCCGGCGTATCAGACGACTGGGCGTATAAGACGACCCCCCAACTAAGTCATCTTATAAGCATCTATATTTTAGGTTAAAATATAGAGTTTTCCACCCTCCTCCCCCTTTCCCCAATCCCCAATCCTTACCTATTTTCTGCTCTGTCTCCCGCTGTTAAGCCGGTCCGTGGCTGTGAGGGAAGCATTGTGAGCTCCCCTCCAGCCGCGCGGTCAATAAAGTTTTGTTTAAAAAAAAGTTTAAACAGACTTTATTGAAGCCGTGTGGCCTGAGGGGAGCTCACAACGCTTCCCTCACAGCCACGGACCGGCTTAACAGCGCGAACGGAGACAGAGCAGAAAATAGGTGAGTAAATCCCAGTACCCGGCGTATAAGACGACCCCCCAACTTTTGAGAAGATTTTCAGGGGTTAAAAAGTCGTCTTATACGCCGGAAAATACGGTATATATATATATATAGTATAATTTATATATATATACAGGGAGTGCAGAATTATTAGGCAAATTAGTATTTTGACCACATCATCCTCTTTATGCATGTTGTCTTACTCCAAGCTGTATAGGCTCGAAAGCCTTCTACCAATTAAGCATATTAGGTGATGTGCATCTCTGTAATGAGAAGGGGTGTGGTCTAATGATATCAACACCCTATATCAGGTGTGCATAATTATTAGGCAACTTCCTTTCCTTTGGCAAAATGGGTCAAAAGAAGGACTTGACAGGCTCAGAAAAGTCAAAAATAGTGAGATATCTTGCAGAGGGATGCAGCACTCTTAAAATTGCAAAGCTTCTGAAGCGTGATCATCGAACAATCAAGCCTTTCATTCAAAATAGTCAACAGGGTCGCAAGAAGCGTGTGGAAAAACCAAGGCGCAAAATAACTGCCCATGAACTGAGAAAAGTCAAGCGTGCAGCTGCCACGATGCCACTTGCCACCAGTTTGGCCATATTTCAGAGCTGCAACATCACTGGAGTGCCCAAAAGCACAAGGTGTGCAATACTCAGAGACATGGCCAAGGTAAGAAAGGCTGAAAGACGACCACCACTGAACAAGACACACAAGCTGAAATGTCAAGACTGGGCCAAGAAATATCTCAAGACTGATTTTTCTAAGGTTTTATGGACTGATGAAATGAGAGTGAGTCTTGATGGGCCAGATGGATGGGCCCGTGGCTGGATTGGTAAAGGGTAGAGAGCTCGAGTCCCACTCAGACGCCAGCAAGGTGGAGGTGGAGTACTGGTTTGGGCTGGTATCATCAAAGATGAGCTTGTGGGGCCTTTTCGGGTTGATGCTGGAGTCAAGTACAACTCCCAGTCCTACTGCCAGTTCCTGGAAGACACCTTCTTCAAGCAGTGGTACACGAAGAAGTCTGCATCCTTCAAGAAACATGATTTTCATGCAGGACAATGCTCCATCACACGCGTCCAAGTACTCCACAGCGTGGCTGGCAAGAAAGGGTATAAAAGAAGAAAATCTAATGACATGGCCTCCTTGTTCACCTGATCTGAACCCCATTGAGAACCTGTGGTCCATCATCAAATGTGAGATTTACAAGGAGGGAAAACAGTACACCTCTCTGAACAGTGTCTGGGAGGCTGTGGTTGCTGCTGCACGCAATGTTGATGGTGAACAGATCAAAACACTGACAGAATCCATGGATGGCAGGCTTTTGAGTGTCCTTGCAAAGAAAGGTGGCTATATTGGTCACTGATTTGTTTTTGTTTTGTTTTTGAATGTCAGAAATGTATATTTGTGAATGTTGAGATGTTATATTGGTTTCACTGGTAAAAATAAATAATTGAAATGGGTATATATTTGTTTTTTGTTAAGTTGCCTAATAATTATGCACAGTAATAGTCACCTGCACACACAGATATCCCCCTAAAATAGCTAAAACTAAAAACAAACTAAAAACTACTTCCAAAAATATTCAGCTTTGATATTAATGAGTTTTTTGGGTTCATTGAGAACATGGTTGTTGTTCAATAATAAAATTAATCCTCAAAAATACAACTTGCCTAATAATTCTGCACTCCCTGTATATATATATATATATATATATATATATATATATATATATGCATAAGAAGCACCCACCCATGAACCTCCTATGTCATCATTATACCTGGATCACAAGAGAAAAATCTAGAACCTATAGTAGGGTACTTGCTGTGTGAATGAAACACTGTGCATATGCCACAAATGGTATTTCAGCATTAATGAAAAGATTATTGTTTTTATCTTTGCTATATATCTTCAGCTTTATTGCATGAACAGGTTAACCTCCAATTAGAAGAAATTGTCTATATGACAATGTTAGTTACTGAGAAATGAGCAACTATATACCCTCTCATCTGGTGTTAATTTACAAAAGTCACACCTGGGGAGGTTTACTCTTTGTTTCTCTTTGATAGTCTCTTGTACCCAGTTGCGGTATTGATGTTCCACACCTGGGGCCACCCACTGTCCCCATGGAAATACTACCTGCGGAACTGTGAAGTAGAGTTGTTTGTAAGGAATGATTGTCAATTGATGCATGTTCTCTTCGTCAACTGTTATGCTTTGGTTTCCATGACACCTTTTGTTCAGCTGTCAAATTAATTGAATCTCCAGACAGGTCACTCCATTGGGAGGCTAAGGATCATCAATTATGACTTCATCTTACTCAACCTACAACGACTCAGTTGTACCATAGGGTAAACTGAACACGTGGAAACATAATAAACAAGTATCTGCAAGGCCCAATATTCATATTTAATATATACATGATGTAGAAAAAATACAGGAAACAAAATTCAATCTATGGCACTGCTGGAACCAGATAGCTTTGCCTAGTAGTGGATCTTCCACAAGGCAAACAAGGCACTAGCCTGGGGCGGCACTTTGCCAGAGGGTGGCACTCTGCCAGAGGGTGTTAAAGCACACTTCTGGTGCTTCAAACATTTTTGCTCCCTCCCCCACCGTCCAGCAAGCTTTAGCTCCTTCCAATTAATCGGGGTGATGGGGGCATATAATGGACATGGTGGGGGTATGTAATGAGGGTGATGATGGCATGTAATGGGTTGAATAGGAATTTAATGTGTGTGCAATGTGGGTGATGGGGCATGTCGTGGGTGTCTGTCTTGTCTGCCTAGGGTAGCACAAACCCAAGATACACCACTGGCTATGCCCTCAACACCATGTTTACACACACACCCTACCCCTTATGATGCAATACATATATTCCTAGTGCGGCATTGTGAAAGTTATACCTCTATATGGTTGGCAGCTGACTTCTTTATCCCAGCTCCTGCCTTGGGATCTGTTTATAAAAACTGAAGTTGGGTGAATTGACAACTGAGTTGGTCAAGTCAAGCCAGCTGGTCATTTTTTTCCTGCTTAGTTATTTAGGCCTGATTTTTGCAACCCCATTTTTAGTAATTTTCAGTTAACTACTAAGTGAAAAAAAAAACATATTTTCTGCTTTCCAAAATTAACTTTGAAGCTTCATCAAATCATTCTCCATTGCTAGATAAGAACTTAATATACCCATGCAAAGGACAGAGAGAGACAAATGCAATCTTTTTTCAACAAGTATTACTAAGTCCTCTCTTAATGGAAGTTTTGATTCATTTTTTAACTGCATGAGAACAGCTTAGTAAATTAATAGTTTCATATTAAATGAGCTGAAAAATTAATGCCCAAACTTTCAATGTTGACTAATAGAAATTCAAGCCAAATTATATTTACTTAAATTTCATTACAAGTTACTTCACCTAGAATGCGTTTTAATCAACCACAGTCTGTCAAAGACAAATGCATTACACCTGCAATATCCACGTGCGTCTGTATATTTTCAAGAACCTTATGCAGAATATTATAACAGTTTATGAATAGTGTTGAGCGAACCCAAACTGCACTGTCTTTCGGTTTATAGACTTTCGGTTTATAGAATAGCAATAGCATTAGATGTATTCCATAAACCGAAAGTCTATAAACCGAATGTCTTTCGGTTTATAAAATACATGTAATGCTATTGGCTTTCTATAAACCAAAATAGAGTCCCCATTCATAAGAAATTCTTATGAATGGGGACTCTATTTCGGTTTATAGAATAGCAATAGCATTACATGTATTACATCTGAGAGTCAAATAGAACTGTCACATACTGTGCTTACAGCGCACTTTGAAACATTCTAATAGTTTTGGGTGCTAAATAGTACATTTGCGTCTTGCGGTGCACTTCATATCTGAGAGTCAAATAGAACAGTCCAATACTGTGCTTACAGCGCACTTCTGAATGCACTGAAAAATTCTGGCTACCTCCTCCTCCTCCTCCTCCAGCACCACTTCCACCTACACCGCCACGGTCACCGCCTCCTCAACCTATGGGTCACTTAGTATAAACTGAAAGAGAATACCCTGCACTCCAACCCTCTCTCAAATGGATAATTCTGTTGATCCTCCTGGCAGCCATGCTTTAGATTTAGATTTATGTTCTTCCAAAACTAAAATCAAAGATTTCATCTAGTGCTATTTTATGGCTCAGCTGTATTTTTAATTTGTATGTATTTTATGTTATTTTAAGTTATTTCCCTATCCATATTTGTTTGCAGGGAACTTGTCCTACTCTTACCTCCATTTTACTTCCTTTTGCAGCCCTCTAGCCCTTTCCAGGACTTTTTTAGAGGCATTTTAGTGGCCTAAAGTTCGGGTCACCACTGACTTCAATGGGGTTCGGGGTCAAGTTCGAGCCTGAACCTGGACTTTTTTCCGAAGTTTGGCCGAACCCGCCGAACCCGAACATCCAGGTGTCCGCTCAACTCTATTTATGAATTGATAGATCTCTCATGTGGGAATTTTCGAGTGTCGGCTATCCAGCAATTAATAACCAATTTGTGAGGTTATACCAGGCAATGTCACAGAGTCAGTGCACCTGGAATCTGTTTTCTGGCCCATGCATGTTCCTGAGTAGGATCTTTCCTGAGTCAGATCTTTGTTTCTGCTCACTTGAAGAAGATGTAAGCCAGCTAAGCAGTAGCACTGGAAGTGGCTTTTGCTGTGTCCCTTATACTTGCTGTATTTCTTTAATGTTATGCTTTATGCTTGCTTTTCGCCACGTTTGTTTTGCTATGTTTCTTGCTCTGATCCGTTTTTCCTTTGCCTTGTTCTCTGCTCCTATATAAATGGGCCCCACCTGTTTATTGCATGTTACATTCCCCAGTCTGTCCTGCCACAGGTACTTCTTGGTGTCTGTTTCTTGTTCAAGTATAGTTTTAGTTTTATGCAGGCAAGGTTAGTGCTACGAACTTGCTTATGTAAGATACATTGATGCTGGGGGCAAGTTTACCATCTCATGGCCATTTGGTGTAACTAAACACTCACCATTTATCATCTTAGTGTCCTAGACTATTTCTGTGTTTATGTCTAGTTTTGTTTATATGTCTCCTTAGTTCTGTTAGTCTTGTGTCTATGCCATGTCCGTCTGTTAACCAAATAAATAAATAGAATTATTAGTTATATTTTTGAGTCCAATGGAGGAAATCAAGACAACAGGACATCTACTTCCTTAAATGTTGTCCAGGGAAGCCATATTTCTGTGTTGAACCTGTCTTGTAAAATGAGCCAGCCTCCATTTTGTATTGGAAGTCAATTTGATTAAAAATGTCATTCCATATCAATGGACCACAAAACTCTCCAGGTTCAGGCAATAAACAGCTTTCTAACCATCAGTGTTTGAATGATTAAACTCTACTGCTTATTGTAGCTGATACATATCTCTCTTCTTTTTGGTGCAAATTTGGGTTTTCTGAATTTTTGTCTTTTTGTTACCCAAAAGGGCTATCCCTATGCAGCTGGTGGTATATGCATGAAGCATGGGATTCCAAACATAAGCTTACTGATGGAGAAGAGAATGTAATGTTTTTCTTCTGGGCTGTATTATCTGTTTTTCAATGCATTCATGATTCTCTCAACCAATTTATTAATATTTGTTTCTGCAAACACAGAAATGTAACCCTTTTAGCGCCAAAGGGCAGAGTAATGTAATAGTCAATGCTGTGGCACTCCAGGGCTTAGACAATAATCTTGGTTAAATAATATTATTGAACCAAGAAAAAGATAGTGAACTAGGCACTTAAAAAACATGTATAAGATATTATTATTGATGCTGTAAGACAGCTTGTGCTCCTTCCCCCCAAGACAGAAAAATAAGCATATTAAAATAAAAAGTGTCTACGCATAAATAAATACAAAAAAAGAGAAACGTATCCTCCAGTAGCTGTATTTTGTTTTGAGTGAAGTAAAACAAGTACATATACATATAAATGACAGAATAAAGTGGAAATATGTAAACAGGTTCCTTAAAATGGTATTTTCACCCCAAAGGAACACACTCACATTTTCCAGAGCCTTAATTACCAGAATCTGGTTTCGACCTACTTGTGTGGGAATGTTTAGGTTTCACACCTCCTCACACCAAATGCCTCTTCTTTACTTAAGTGTGATGATAGCCAGCAAGCAGGAAAACTTAGAAGAGAAAGCTGAAAACAGTTTAATTCAATTACTGAGATCATATGACCGGATC
The DNA here is from genome assembly GCA_036172795.1 of Pelodytes ibericus. NCBI lineage: Eukaryota > Metazoa > Chordata > Amphibia > Anura > Pelodytidae > Pelodytes > Pelodytes ibericus. The sequence continues at coordinate 77,764,896 of CM069864.1, read as the reverse complement.
TGCCAAACGAACTCTGTCCAGGTTCCCCAGAGTATAATCTGTTATTGGCGCACTCCCAGTTATCCCCTGCAGGGCTTCCTAGTAGCTGGTGTCTGGCATCCGACGTCACCGTAAAAAAAAACACACCCCACCCGATACGCACAATGCGTTTCACCAATCATTGGCTTCCTCAATAAAACACAATATTTATTGTGGCCTGCAGAGAGTAAGCAGTTATTAGCTCACTCCATTTCTCCCCTGCAGGGCTTCCTTGTACCTAGTGTCTGGCATCCGTCGTCCCCGTAAAAAAACACCAACTGATACGCCCAATGCGTTTCGCCAATCTGTGGCCTGCTCACAGTGCCATTTATTACTTTGCTCAAAACAAAACAAAAACAACTAATGGAAGATACGTTTCCCGTTTTTATATATTTTTATGCGCAGGCCCTTTTTATTTTAAAATGTTATTTACATCTCCATGGCTTTGGCCAGTTAGATTGTAAGCTCATTAGGTAAACTCAAAGTTGACGTACTGTTTTTCTGCATGAAACAGGTATGTCATTAACCTCTTTAATTGCCAAATCTGATTACAATGAATTGAGCAAATGCTTGGTTGCTTGAATTTGTCAGGAAAGGGGCTTTCTATAACACACACCTGCAACCTGTTTTCGTGTTGATGTTTGCACCAGAGTAACTGCCAATCGCATTCCCCTACACGATCATAAATACTGTCAAAGCACGGGAAAGCTGTCCTAGAGGTATTAGGTGCCACATGACAGTGAGTGCAAATAGGAAGACCAGATGTGGCAGCCTGCAAGGAGTCAGGAGGGGTAACCTGAGAGGTGTCACTCAGAGACAAATCACAGACATGTGACAATAATAAGTGTCATCATAAAGATGACAGAATCAGTAACTCAAGGGAAATACAGGCTGTCATTTGGAATACGGAGCATAAGTGACAGCAGATGCAGCAGACACCCGGAGGCAGGGGCTTGCGTCCTGGCCTCCCCTCTGTCACTGCAACATGTGTGTGACTGTGTTACTGCGTCCCCTCTTCTGTAGGGTGCAGGCAGGTGTGCTGGCCTTAACTCTGCCCTGTATTGTAGAAGGCTTTTAATCACTTTGGACAGGAGGGAGGACAGTCTCAGGGTAGATTTAGTAGCTCACAATACTATCCTGTTAAATTGTTTTACTGTCAGGTGTACTTGTTCTGAGAACTGAGAGGTTACAGTTTTCGTTTGACAATTAGACTGGAAGCTGTAAGTGTTTTATTGCAGTCTCTTGGCTTCTGTATGATTGACCAGCTTCCCAGAGTTCTACGCTGCAGTGACTGGCTCTGCGTGTTAGAGTTGTAACCCTTTCTTGAGCGAGCGTTGTCAGTCTGCTCGGCATTGCTTCTCTAACAACAGATTTAGGACTCTGGAAATAGAAATACTGAAAACCTTCTAGATCAGAATCCTGTAGCGAAAGTAGAGCTAAAGGACATTAAAGTAATACACAGTCTAAATAAAACAACACTTTCGACAGTACTTTTAAAATATTAATGAATATAACCATACATTAAAGAAACACACACCAAGCCAGTGCTATTCCACCCCAATAGAATCATCCCCAGTGAGAAATATTGGTAAATTTATGCTGATGTAGGCCCATCTCTTTCATGATGGTACCACTATTGTCTGTAACTGTATGTATTATCTTGTATTGTGCCTGGAGGCAACACTATTTGTATTATGTGCATATATCATTATTGCTTTTACAGTCGTCTCCTCTATATATTCGCACCTATCTCATGGTTTGGTATTGGATTATTTTAATGGAAGCCAAGAAGCACTAGAGACAAGTATACATCACATCTTTATCACATGTACTGTTTGTTGTTTCAGGTGACACAAGAATGCATCAAGTGTAGACATGAAATAATATAGTTATAGTATCTGCTTGAATAGCACTAGCAGGGGGCAGACATCTTAAGTCAGGTCTCCCTTCATATCTCCCAACATTCTAAATATGTCTGCACCCTCGTAGAGCAACACAGAGCAAAGAGGGCTCAATAAGGTGCTTTATTTGTATTATTTCTTTAAGCATTTCTATTTAAAATACATGTTACATTTTCACAACTGGGTGAAAGTATCATTAGTCTTGATGTTACAATCTTTTAGTTAAACATAACAATGGTCCTTTAAATTCGTAGTAAGTCATTTGTTTGTCTCTGCTTTTGTCAATACTCTGCTGATTTGCTGGACACAAGGTGTTTTATTTAATTTAGTTCCACACTTTGTGAAGGTAGAGAGCACAGAACAACTGAGAACTGGCACAGAGGTGCTAGGGGTTGAAATAGGTGCATGGCTGCGTGTGGGTCGTCCAACTGTTCTATAGGTTACTAAAGAAGAAAGTGGCATATAGTCATCTCTACCTGCATGCACACCCCCAATTTGCTATCCCGCACTTGAACATGCATGCTCGAGGATAGCATGGGTCTTTCTCCTCACTAGACTCTCCACTGAGAGGCAAGGGAGTCACAGCCACAATCCTGACACAGAGACTAAGGTGTCAACAGGTTATGGAGTCTTGTATTGTGTACTGTGGAAGCAGATCTCTAAATTGACATATCCCCGGTGTGCACGCACAAAGATCTATTTGCTCTTTTCAACCTCTCTTGCCATAAGCTTACAATAATATTAATGAGGGTCTACTTTTTACATATAATTCTGGGGCTGGTATTATTCAATTTAATTATACGCATTCTACGGACATTGGAGTAAGGCAAAGTTGAGCTGACCCTGCCAGGAATCAAACTTGCAAGTCTGAGTTGTAGCCGATACACCTCAGTGCTATCACGCAGGTTCATGGACCTGTGAGAGGCAAAACGGATTTAATGGGGTTTATACACAACCCAATGAAAGTGCTTGATAACAACCCTGATCTTCCTAGGCCAAGGAAGGGCAGTCCATGCACATGTTGCCCAGAGTAGTATATGGAAGTTGACTTGAAGTTAGTAAGCTGCTTCCTGACCACTGTTGTCAGTATGACCAAAGTGCAGCACCTTATCCACACTAGCTGGGTCTGAGCAACTCCTGCAGGAAAAATCCCATTTGTCCAGACCTCCATGGGGATGTGATCTACACGTAAACCAGCATGGTATATTCTGGGGTCTATTCACTAAAAAGTGAGTTGTAGCAGGTGAGATGAACTTTTACTAACATTATATTACATTAACATTATATAACATGATATTAATTATACATTGTGCAGGGATAATCCTGGCGACTTTGCATAGCGGGAGATCTCACCAGCAAGCCATCTTTTAGTGAATAGACCCCTCTGTCTGTCTGATAAGAGACATAATTGTTCAGATGTAGTTTCCATTTAAATATATATGTATGTAGAAATGATGTTTAATTGAATTAAAGATAAAAAATACTAAATGCTGTACTATTGCTACATTCATTTTGTTTTTAACTTAAATAAACCGTTACTGGGCAATTAGCAAGAACTGAACAAATATAAAGTTATATGATGTAATATGTAAGTTATTGCCACCTTGTGGTTGATTGTGATACCACATACATTGAAAATGTGACTTCCTTCGCACGGATTTTATTATCTCATTTAACAAGGTTTTTACATTTACAGAACACAGCAGTATTCCAGGGCAAGTGAGGAAGAGATGAAGAAAGGGTGGTGGCGGACATTTTAAACAATGCACAATTATTACATTGTATTACTTGTATGCCCAGGATGTGTACCAACAGTATAATATGCAATAACTCTGTACGGTTAGCAGAGTGATTTACCAGAATAATGGCCACAAACAATGTTTGATGAGCCTTTGAGTGTCAGATCAAAGAGAGATTTTTGACTGTATTAAATATACCTCTTAGAGAGCTATTCACTAAAGGTGAGTTGAGGTGAGATGAACATTCCATCTCACTAATCTCACGATCCTGGTGAGTTTCCCCCGCTAAGCAAACTTGGCAGGTTTCTCCCCGCACAATGTATAGCTAAACTAGTCAGATGAAATGTTCATCTCGCCTCAACTCACCTTTTAGTGTATAGCCCCCTTACACATGAATGGGGCTATTTACTAAAACTGATGACGTAAGCTGCAAAAATCAAGCAGTAACAGGTGAGTACAAAATATTCCTCAACTTACCTACCTTTCCAACTGAGCCATCAATGGCTGATTTTCACAGTTCACTTGTGGGTGTGGAAAGCCTCCGGGCACCGGAACCGTTTTTAAGCTGACATTGTGCTTGTGGTTAATGTCTATGATTGAGCCTCACGGAGAAACGCGTGAGACTGTTTTCCTCCTGTTTTTATTTACGTCTTCACTTATTACTCTCTGCTGGACTCTACGGCTGTACATTTCGAAAAAGGTGCGCTATTTCGCTTTATTTTCTATTTGAGTTTCACAGTTCAATTGTCAGTTCTGTTTTTAGTGATATAGACTCCTATGTTTCCAATTCAGTCATTAACCCCTTCGTGACGCATGGTGCTTGCGTCCCAAACGACGCAAGCACCAAAACGTCACGATTTGGCCAGGAACACTCTGGCAGAGACCAGATCAGGGTCTTAATAGACCCTGTGGGTCCCTGCCAAAAAATCGCGAGACCTCCGGACGTCACGTGTGACGTCACGGAGGCGTGCCCGAACCCGGAAGTTCGGGCACAGCGCGATTTAGCAAAATGTAGCTGGTGCTCGCTTGGAGTACCAGCTACATTTTCCCTGTCAGACTGAGGCCACTCAAAGTGGCCTCATCTGACAGGCGGGATCCCGCTGTAAGTGCCTGCAGTGGGATCCGAAAACAGCTCATCGCGTGGAGCCGCGATGAGCTGTTTAGTACAGGACGTACTATGCCGTCCTAACGACTTTAAGGCACTTAAAGTCAGGACGGCATAGTACGTCCTAACGTCACGAAGGGGTTAATGTCTAATTCTTTTAGTTCACTTTTCAATTCACAGCGAACATCTCCCATTTGAATAGAACCTATGCAGATACCTGGGCGTGCGTGCATTATAAATGATTATTCAACGGTATATTCAATAGATAAAATAGTAATTTGGGTTAAAAAAACATCCAAATCCATCATTTGACCTATTTAACCATTCTTTTTGCAGCTGTTGATCCAAAAGAAAGCACAAGTATTCACGCTAAAGCCATTAGCAGTTTTGATCGAAAGGCAAAAAGAATAATTTCTTTGACATCCGATTTCTATCTGCAACAAGCTATTAATTCTAAGAATGCTTAATTATAGTGTTGTAAGTCTTACTTTGCAAAATAAAAGCATCCTGATATGGTAGGAAAATACTCACTCTGCTAATTCAGTATATCATTATAGAAGAATAGTTATTTTGTGGGTATATGGCAGGGAATTTTTTTCTTATATAGATGAAATCCCTTCCACATAATTTAGCAATATTCTAATTGAAGGGTTGTGTCCAGATGTGATACAGACTCCTTATTTGCCCTCTTTCCCCCTCTGGATTACTGTACATGATGAACTGTCCTGTATAATATATTTAGGTGATCCAAGGTATAATTAGGTTTTCGCCCAGTGTTAACAAAAATGGTGTTTCTTTACATTCTAAGATGTTTAATAGCTAGAATTATTACACACTTGGTTGCCACTCTTTTCAGCAAATGCAATATTCATTAAGAATCAAATTTGAGTATTTAAAGGCATAGGCAACCCGCACATTTTTCTTACTGGGTTAAGGCAGATAGATCAGTCTTCCTGCCAAGCCTTTGTCACTACGCAGATCTTCATACCTCCCTGCTTCTTCCTGCTTCACAGGCTCAGGGGAGGAGGCCCATACACACAGTGTTGTATACATATCAGTGGTGAGTATAAACGTGCTTCAGAGATCAGCACCAAACCCTTGCATGGTACCATGTATGTATGCAGAGGGGATAGATGCCCGATTCCTGAGACATACCATAACCCCACAATCCCCCATAACCATACCAGCCCATGTTCCCCCCAATAATGGACACGAGACTTGTGATGGTACAACAAGGCCACAGCACTTCTTTATTAAACACATATCAGGCTGTATAAACCACCACCATCCTTTAATACTTATATGTATAAAACAGAATACAGCCTGACAAATTGACTAAGCCCTTGCCAGTAAAAACATTTTCCACTTCCACCCATATATTTATATATGGCCACCTTTTTCCAACCAAATCCAGAATCCAGAAGCTCGCCTCCCCTCCTCGTCCCTTGAGATGCCATAACTCCATCTGGCCCATCTCTCCCACAATGCTTACCACTAGCCGACTCACTTAGCTCAGTGGGCACGTCAACTACAAACAACTTCCATGTTGCTTTTAAGGTTAAGGGGAGGACCCGAGCACCATTCTCCTTGTAATAACTCCAACTCCATTTTCCAAAACATATCCCCTACTGGCAAGGACAGCCAACCCCCGCCACAGACCCGCTCGTTTAACACCTTAAATCAGCGGGGACCACCCACCACCACCGCCATGGCCTGTTCCAAACCATCCTGCAACGCCAAGTTAAACAGATCAAGGCCCACCTCAGTTAAGTGAACTCCATCACTCCTGAAATACCTAGCCGCATCGGACTCAAAAACCCTATGGCGTATAGTCACGCCCCCCACACTCAACACAAAACGAGACACTCGTTTATTCAATTTTACCCGGCTCCGTTCCAGCGCCCTCTGATTGAGCGCACACCTCCAATAATTACGTGGTACCACCTCTGACCACACCAGCGACACACCAGGAAAGAGCACCAGCAGCCTCGCCAGATCCCTTTTTATGGTATCCCCCAGGGTCCACACAGGGACCGAACCCAGATCATTGCCCCCCAGATGAATAAGTAAAATATCAGGGGGCCCCAACCGCCGAGACAGCTGAACCACCTCGGGTAACAAGCGTACCCACCGCATACCCCGGAACCCGAACCACCGAACGTCTGCCACGGCTCCCGGAAAGCCCAGGCACTCTCCCCCAGGTCGCACGGCAGCCCGACTCCGTGCCCAGAATATGTACGAGTGGCCTATAAGCCACACCCTCCTAGGCGCAACATCTGTGAATTTAAAGCAGAGGAAACTGAGATCAGACCAGCCGGACGGACATAAGATAGAAACCTGCGGGATTCCCACCGCCCAATCTGCCTGATAGCCCGCTCAGCATAACCCAGCCTTGCGGCCTCAGACGCAGCGCCAATCCTGAACGAGTGACCCCCGAACTCCCGGCTTGGAAGGCCCAGGGCCTCGACTGCCATCCGGAAGACCCTGATAAACTGGAATCTAGACAAAGGAGTCGCATCAGCGTGCACCAGCAATGAATTGGAACCGGCCGGTCGGACCAAACCGTACCGGTCAAAACAAGCCACCGGGCATACCATAGAACCGGGGACTTCCCGCAGGGAGACCCACTTTCCAACCCCAAGTACATCCGTCTTGGAGCGCCTGATCAAAAACCTCACCAGACCAGGTTCCCGCACCATATCAGCCGCCAGTATACCCCCTGGCTTCGTTTTTGCCTGGCTAACCAATTCCCCAATACGCAAAGCTCCAAAAAATGCCATGGAAAAAGCTAACCGAAACAGATCCACCTCAAAAGGCGAGTGGCAAACCACCGGCAGTATGTGGCACAGGCCCAGCAACAAAGCCCCGGACACCGGTTTACGGTAATCCACGGAATGAACGCCCCTCCTCCAACCCTTCAACGCCTGACGCACTAGAAACTCCTTAGTCACGTCCCGTAGCCCAGAAGCTCTGAACCAGAAACTGAGGCCTGACATCCGTGCCGTTACTGCCGCGGGCGACAAGCCAGCCGCATCCCAATGCCACAACAACCACAGTAAACCTTCCAAGCGACCCCCATCATCCCTGAAACCCCCACGAGCCGACTCCAGATCCAACCATTCCCCCCAAACTTTACCGTAACGCTTCCATGTGGATCCAGCGACAGACTGGCTAACCCACTGTGCTATTCGCCCAACCCAAGGTCCCACAGCGTCGACGGGCACGGGATACCCTCCGGGTCCGCCCATGGTGCTGCCGCCCGGAACGTTGCCCACTGCGAACGAGAAAGTGCATCCGCAATTACGTTATGCACCCCAGGGATATGAACAGCACGAAAGGTCACATTAAAATCAAGGCAGTTAAGGACCAGAAGCCGCAACAGCCGAACTACCGGCGGGGAAGAAGCCGTCAGGTTATTCACCGCCAACACCACTCCCATGTTGTCACAGTGGAAGACCACCCTGCGATCCCGTAACGTAGTTCCCCAAAGGACCACTGACACCAGAATAGGAAATAGCTCCAAAAAAGCTAAATTCTTTGTCAGGCACCCCGAACCCCAGAACGGGGGCCAAGTCTCGGCAGACCACTGGGACCCCAAAATTGCCCCGTAGCCCACGGATCCTGAGGCATCCGTGTACAGATGGAGATCTGCGTTGGACACCTCCGGAGCCTGCCACAACGACCGTCCATTGTACCTGCTCAAAAAATCATCCCACACCGCCAGATCATCCCTTAGGGGCCGAGTGAGCCTGACATAATGATGCGGCCGGCACACCCCCGCCGTAGCCCCCGCCAGACGTCTGCTAAACACCCTGCCCATTGGCATAATTTTACAGGCAAAGTTGAGCTTCCCCAATAAAGATTGCAACGCCCTGAGCTGAATTTTTCTCAAGCCGCAAGCCTTAGAAATGTCCGCCCTAAGGCCCAACAATTTATCCTGAGGAAGCCGGCATTCCCCGGCCAGGGAGTCAATCTCAATGCCCAGGAATGAAATACAGGTAGTCGGGCCCTCCGTTTTGTCTGCCGCCAATGGGACCCCAAACGAAGCCAGAACCACCTGGGCCGTCCTCAACAAATGGCCACAGACTTGCAAACCCGAGGGACCCACCAGCAGGAAGTCATCCAGGTAGTGCATCACTGAGTTGCACCCGGACTCCTCCCTGATTACCCAATCCAAAAAGGTGCTAAAGCACTCAAAATAAAAACAGGAAATAGAACAACCCATGGGAAGGCACAAGTCAACGTAAAACTTCCCTTCAAAATGGCACCCGAGGAGGTGATGACAGTCCGGATGAACCGGAAGAAGCCGGAAGGCCGACTCCACATCGGTTTTGGCCATCAACGCACCAGCCCCTGCCGCCCTCACCATCCGAACCGCCGAATCAAAGGACGCATAAGACACCCGGCACAATTCTGCATCAATGTCATCGTTAACCGACTCCCCATAGGGGTAAGACAGATGCTGGATCAGCCGGAACTTTCCCGGTTCCTTTTTGGGAACCACCCCCAGGGGAGAAACCCGTAAAGCGGCCAACGGAGGCGAATCAAAAGGACCCGCCATACGGCCCAGAGCCACTTCCTTAGCCAACTTATCCCGCACCACCTCGGGGTGCTCAGCCACCGAACGTAAATTACGCAACCGCAAACAAACCTCCCGCTCCTGAAAGGGGATCCTGAAACCAAACTCAAACCCGTGCAACAAAATGTCCGCCGCCCTACGATTCCTATACCGGCTTAGCCATGGGCGCATTGCCCCGACGTCCACCGGCGTCATCCCCCTTTCCGCCCACGTCAGACTTGTCCCCACCTCTCTGACGCTTAAAGCACCGGGTGGCGGGGTGGCTACCCCCGCAACCGGAACACTCATGTTTGAAGCGACAACCGGCGCCAAACTTGCACTGACCCTCATTAAATTGCCAGCACCCTCCCGGTCGTCGTTGGGTCGTGGCCGAGGGAGAGGGCGAACCCAGTCCCCCGACCCCCCCGAGAAAGGACGTCAAACCCCCCTGATGCGAGGCTGGCCGGGTCATAATGGCCAGCCACAGCCCCACGTCCATTTGATCCCAACCCAAAGTAGGCCGTAAAGCAATCCGTTGCCGGAATTGCTCATCATAGCGCCACCAGCTGAGACCCCCATAAATCCTACACGCATTCCAGATTTGATCCTGGTAACAAAACAAGGAGCAACATTTTTCAGGGGATTTCTCCCCGATGACGCTAGCCAAGATGGAGAAAGCCCGAATCCAATTCCCATAATTCTTTGGGATTTTGCGATAACGGTACTTCTCCTTTTCTTTCTCGGCATCCTTCAACTCCTTCTCAGGAGGAGGAACGTCCTCCAAAAAATACTCGCCCTTCCAAATACGCTCCCTTACCTCCGGTTTAAGATGAAGGCCTAAGGGGCCCGACCAACATAAATACGCGGCCCCATGCGCCATCGGTGCAACAGGGTGTGTCAAATCAGCCGCCCCAACCATTGACGCCGACGTACTCGGTGCCGCCGATGTACTAGGCATTGACAAGGGAACCGCAGGGAGCGCCGCAGCAGTGGCCGCCGGCAGCAACAAAGGGGGCGGTAATAAGGGGGACTGTGGGACCCCCGCCGTGCCCGGTAAACCAGAAACCACCCCCGGTGAACCCCCCGTGGAACCCCACACGCTGCCCATCGTACTATCGATGCCCTGCAGGGCCGCACTACCAGAAGGCCCAGCCACCCGGCTCACTTGCTCTATCGCCCCCCGCAAGCATTGCAACAAATCCACCCAAGGCTGACTAGCAGGAGTAACGGTAGACCCCACCCCACCCACCCCAGAAAACCCCGCCAAAGGTTGCCCCGTGGACTCACCAGTGTCTCCCTGAACCGCGCCCAGAGCCGGCGTGGAGGCCCGGGAGGCCGCTGAATCACCCGCAACCTGGGAAGCAGGATGGGGGACGTAGAGTGGCACAGCACTAGTAGCTGGAGCCTGTGAAGGAGAGACAGGTGAATACAACGCCAGATCAGGAGGAGAGAGAAGCCCAGCCAAGGGAACCTGGTAAGTAGTCACAGGGGTAGGAGTAGGGGACGGGGTAGGGGGCAGTAAGAGACCCAGGGCCGGATCCTCATCCCCAGAAGACCCACTGCAGCTGCCCACAGCCTCCTCACTGCCCCCCGCCCGGGAGGGCAATCGAAGGGACCCCCGTTTTCGGCCCTGAGGCCTACTCACCACCCTGGCCTGCCGATCCGTGCTCCTCCTCCTGCTAGGCCCCGCATCCGGACGCGGGGGGGAAGGTAGCAGGGCTGTACCGGACCTGGTCACAGCCCTGGATGTCCTCCGTCCGTCGCGCTCCAAGCCCCGAGGGGAGGGGCGCGGCCTGCGATCCCCGCTCCCACTAGCCACCGGGGACGGTCGCGTGGCTGCACTAGCAGGCCCGCCGCCGGACGCAGCGGGCCGCGCGGCCGACGGGCGAAGGCCGCTCCTTCGCCCAGCTCCGCTCCTGCTCCGATGAGGCTGGATGGAGCCGGCATCCGGGCTCAGTCGAGCGGGCGGGCGGGACACCCGCCGCGCCCCGCCACGAGGACCCGCGGGAGGCGATGCCACCGCGGGCGTAGCAGCCTGCAGCGCTGCAAACTGCTGCCTCAAACGTCTGCCACCATCTGTAAGAGCCTCAGCCCTCAGGGCAGCGAGCATTGCCTCAATTCCCATGCCTGGGCCGTGAATGAAACACCAGAGCTGCAAAAAATTGCTACCAGGTGCGTTTACAGATTAAAATGGCTGCTGGGGAGAGAGGCTCCAGGGCTTTTAACAACTCCCCCCTTGAAGCCCCTCCCCCAGCCCCCGTCAGTCATCTCTTGCCTCCCCCTCGCCCATACATGTCCTGTACAATTAATTTGCATAATTTCCCAGGGTTCTGAAGCATGGGAGCCTGATATGATTAAGCGCATGTTGCATCATCCAGTCTTCACAATATCATTCTTAAAGTTGACTGTTCCTTTAATATTTCTAATTGTGTGATGGGATATATATATATATATATATATATATGTGTGTGTGTGTGTATGTATATATATCTATATCTATATATATATATATATATATATATATATATACACACACATATATGTGTTTATGTGTATGTATAAATGTGTCCATATATATATATATATATATATATGAGTGGGATTTTATTAGGCATGTGGTTGTCATTGGGTCCTGTTTGTAGCTCAAACCAGGGGAGGCCTGGCAAACTTTGGACTAGGCAGCAAAAATAATTTATTGTCCCATGGTGCAACTTCATGAGCCTATCTGTTATAATCAGAGATGATGCAAAACAGATGAGGTATAGAGATTAATAAACAGAAAAGACACTTGGATGCAGAGACAGAGAAGACACACGAAAAACGTACAGATAGAGCAGTGGTTGGGTATGGAAGCATTTTTACCCCAGTTTCCACAGTCCTTTTATCCCTCTTCTTTTCCTCAGATCCAGAAACGCATGGGGGGACGGACGGATGTAAAGGTGGAGACAGGGAGGGACTCACGTCTTACACAAGCGCATGCCTGTGGGGTTTGCTTGGAAGGCCAAAGTGCTAAGCATACCTGATCTCAGGCCTTTCGATCCTGACCTACTGATCCCAGCCAGAGCCCAATCTGAGGACGATGGCTGCCTAGCATATGAACTGTCAATAGAGTTGCCAGTGCCACGCAGCTTTTTTTTCACCAGCTCGCTGGCAAAAAAGATTAAATTAAATCTTTAAAACTATGCGCTCATACAAAATGGTCCTGAATCAAAAGATGAAAAGGTTTTGAGGACCCCTAAACTTTTTTTTTTTTTGCACTGGTCTAGCAAAGATCATCTGCAATACTTTTTTTTCACATCAGAAGGTACAGACTTTGACACAAGCTGTTGCTGATGCTTTTTTCAGAATGTGAGTTGAACCCATGTAATTTACCCAAAAAAATAAATGACAAATCTACATGTTTGCCTGAGTAGTGAAAAAAAACTAAAAAAATATTTCCGCATGTTAAAAGTAACAAAGGAATTGTTGGAAAGAAAATTTGGGGCTGGCGGCGCCTTGAGAACGCTGACAACCTGGGCCGTTTGACAAGACACCACTTCATTTGCGCAAAAAAAGGACCAGAATTTGAAAGATTAGTTTGTTTATTCTTAGCAACAAACAGTTTTGCAGTATTTCTGGTAATTTTAGGCCTGTCACCACACTGGATTGAGCAGTACAAAAACTTCACAGGCAAAGAGAGGGAGAAACTGTTTTAAAACACCCGCACGCTGATAAAAACTGTACAGGCCTAATTACCTTGTCCGTCGCTGATCCGATTTTCTATTTATTTAAATGCTCCAGATGCATTCAAAAAAAGGTTAGTTTCTAATTCTACAGAACCTGAACAACACTTTATTTACGTGTTAAATCAGACTTTAAATTGTATACTTGGTTGGCAAGCAAGTTCATAAGTAAATGTGTTCCGGAAATTAAATTTCAGGATAGAATAAGAGATGGTGGTTGCAATCCAAGGTAAGTAGTGTAACCTTTTAGTAATCCAGTATCAGAAATTATTGCAGAACGGGAATTTTGTGGCCTACATTAAAGGCTTTGGAGAGAAAAATGATTGTATTTACATATGTAGTGGTTTCTTGACCACAGAAACCTATACGTGGCTAGTTTTCTAGTTTCTCCCAGTTAGCATACGTTATCATACATACATACTATGTGGTGATGGGGCACATTAATCTTGTTGAACAAGTGAGTGTGGATATAATATTAATGGTAAAAACCTCAAAGGGACTCAGATCTGTTTAGCGCTCGCTCTTGCACTTAACCAAGTCAGATGGTATTATGTGGGTATGAGACACTACTCTTGGTGGTCAATATGACAGTCAGCATTAATGTGTCCGATCTCATAAATCTCATATGACCTAAGAGATTTTCACCGGGACTTTTTCCTTGGTGTAAAAATATTGAGGCCAGATGTGGTGGTTCCACCATCTCACAGACCTTGTGATCTTCATGTGGTGCAATCTCATGAAATCTTTCTTATATATACACACAATACAATGCAGCAAGGTGATAAATCTGTGTTTTTAAACTGGTAGATGTGTTCACCGAGTATATCTCTGAAACCTGCAGTATTTTTTTATGTGTGTGTGTGTATTTTTATTTATTTTTTTATTAAATTGTTTCTAATGGAACATGTTAACTAAAAGGCTAATTATCATGATTTCACATAGCCGGCTGCTTCTTGGTCTTCTCTGTGATTAAGCCATAATTGCGAAACGCGTCAGACTGCTTGTCTCATTCCACATTGGTTTGACATGGATGCAAAATTTGTATTTTTACATCTGCTTTGGACCCGGTTTAAAGAGACACTAAAGGTTATTTTTCACTTGTGCTTCTAATATAGAAGCACAAGTGAAATTTTAGTTGTCCCTAGTATGAGGATAAACTGGTGTGTACTTTTGATAGTACGGTAACGTTATGGAATTCTCCCTGCCTGAAAAGGGGGTGCTAGCTAATACGACAGGCACCTTTAAAAGAGACCTAGATACTTTTTCAATGATATAGAAGATAGCGTGCTATATATGGTAGAATAGGTATTCATATTTATGTAGAGCTTGTGGATCCGGGGGGGGGGGAATCTGATTGCCATTTAGCATCAAGAAGGGATTTTTCCCCCCACTAAAAGCAGAATTTGAAATTGCTAAAATAAAGGGGGTTTTGCCTTCTTTTTGATCAACAGCGGTAAACAAGGATTAGGAAAAGGGTGGAACCTGATGAGTTACTATGTAATATCCATTTGAACCTTTCAGATAATTCTGATGCAGGAAGAATATTGCGGACGGGAAGTTCAATTAGCACCAAACCACTTCCGCGTGGAAAAAAAAATATTGTCACATTAAGCAATCCACCATCCATCTATCAGCCGCCATCCTGACCGAATCTGCCCTGAGAGCACATTAGTTTAATCAGACCGGGGGTGTTAATACTGTATTGATTGAAAATGCTGCTACACTGTGCTAGTCCAGGTCCCATATTCCTCCTGCGTGTGACATTCAGGTACGTGTGAAAAATTATACCAATTATGAAATCAGCCACTTACTGCCTTAAAGTGCACTCGTGTGTCACAGTGTAAAGTGCTAGCTACCAAATAATATTAGATGGATCCTGAGCTGGAAGGAAAGTGCTGAGAGGAAAGACTTTAACCAAAGGGCAATTGCATGAAATTTACTTAGAAATAGCTATTTATCACCCTAGGAATTCCTGCTGTTCACATCCGATGCAGACACTTTATGGAATGAAACAGCCATCCAGCCGGTATAACGCAGCCATTGTGAGAAGTGGGTTTCTTTCTTTTTTTTTTTTTTTTCCACTGTGCTGACATTAAATGAAAAATTTAGAAGTCATTTTAACAGCTTAAAGATGCATTATCCTCTTTGATGTGCCATTTGAGCTGCACATAAAAACCCATATAAAATAACCCCACAGAAATAAAAGGAACTTTACAAAGTTTTATGACATGCCATTTAATGCACCTCCTCTCTCTCTTCCTTGTTCTCTCTCTTGTCTTTTCTCTACCGTGAAATGGTACTTTCTCTGAGGTTTTTGATGGTGTTAATGCATACCTCTTTTCCTCCCTTTGCCTCCTTTTCTCTAAAATGCCTCTTTTATACTCTTAATAAATTGATCTATACATTGTGGTCGCAGAATTGCAAGCAAATGCATGTACTGTATTTTCTCCGAAAATAATACCTACTAGAAAATAATCCCTAGCATGTTTTTTTTATGATGCTCGAAATATATGCCCTACCCCAAAAATAGGCCACAGTTGATATCTATAGCTTTAACAAGGGGTAGGCAGCTGCTTTAAGAGGTGGCAGCAGGCCCTATCGTCTGTGAGATGCAGAGAGGTCCGCATATCGGAAGTTGCCTTGCCGGACATGACACTAAGTGCAATCTAAGGGCTGGGGTTCCTGTGAGTGCAATCTAAAAAAAAATAAGACATCCCCTGAAAATAAGCCCTAATGCTTCTTTTGGAGCAAAAATTTATATAGGACCCGGTCTTTTTTTCGTGGGAAAAACGGTATTTAGAGAAAAATGGGTTTTAAATGCGTTGTGTCTGATAAGCAAATGAAGTGTGTAATTTGCATATCAAACCACAGGTGATGTCATAACCGGGAGACACATTTAAAGCACATTTTTCTCTTAATATTTGCTTGCAATTCTACTAACACAATATGAAGATCAATGATAGTATGTATCTTTTTATGCTCTGCATTCACGGTATAAATAATATGTAGGTGACAGTGTCACTTTAATCGCCTTCTTCGTCTTGTTCTCCCATTCTCTCTCTCTCTCTCTTTTACACTCTTTAATTCTCTCATATATAATCTCACTTATGCCTGATTACAATGTGTGGATGGAACTGTCTGAAGATATGGCATTACCTGTCCTGTGTAATCAAATCTCTTGAGCTAGAAACTTGCCACTGCAGGAACAGCTCGAGAATATAGTCGAGTCCTTCAACTATTGTTTACAGAGTTAACCCTTTGAGCACCCAAGCACAATGTAATTCAGTGGTTTACATACTGGAGTTTATTCAACAATACATCAAGTTGTGAGTTATTAAAACAGGGAAGGCAAACAGTGGCAAGCATTAAAGGGATTGTCTGGTGCCCAAATATGAATGCATATTAATGTGATTTCAAAGTACATGTTTTACATTTTGCATTGCTTAAATTATAAAATACAGCTGGATGACATTGTGAAAATACAGCAGTTTGCAAGAACCCAGGACTGCCAACACTAGCTGAGTAAAAGTCACTTCCTTCTTTTTTGTTTTTGTTTTTGCTGCAGGAACCAATGATAATCATTTTTATTCAAATGAATGGAATTTCCTGTCTCTCTAGTGAGGTCATCAGATAATGTGTTGCACTGTTAAGATATCCTACTGTGTACAAGAGGGAGGTCTCTCAGAGTTCACACAATGTATTCAATTCGAAGAGCACAGGAAGTGACTAAATGAAATAAAACTTTATATCCTCAGTGTCTATATAATCAGTGCTGCCACACCTGCAGTGGACATGCAGAGTAATTACTTGGGAGGGCTTGAGTAAAATATTAAAAATGTGATTTATGCAGAATGCCTGCATCAAATCACACTGGGAAAAAAAAGCCTGTGCACTATATAAGCAGTAATCTTCATCTTGTGCCATAGTGAGTTTGGGGACTAGACTGTACTGTACTGTTAAAGACTAAAAATATTAAAAGTATTTTAACTCGAAAGCCAATTTGTACAACAAACCCAAAAATGAATGGGTCTATTCAGCCGAGTTTGACTTTGAAAAAAAGTCAGATGCCGAATTTTTAACGACTCTGAGGAGGATCAGCGATGCAGAACCTGGTGTTGAAAGAAACTGAGATGGTTTTCACTCTGACCAACATGCACCGTATGGTTGAGCTGCAGATGCAGAAGGCCAGAGACTTGTGCAGCACCCAGAACTACCTCCAGAACCTCAGTAACCCTAAGAACACAAACAACTAAAGAAGCAGATAACAGCCGGTCAGAAGAGTAGAACAAGGCAGGATAAACGATGAACAGGCCGAGGTCAGAATCCAGGGAATTAATCAGGAACAAATAAGGAACAAGGACAAAACACGGGAAGCAGGATAAACAGGAATCAGGCCGAGGAGAGGAAAATAGAAGTCAGAAAGGTCAAAACGAGCAGGAGTCAGAATACAAGAAATAATGAATACCGAATCAGAATACCACAAATATGCACAAGGCACTATCACAGGCAAAGGTTCAATGCAGACTGAGCCAAAGCATGTCTCCGACTCCGGGATGAAATAGAGGCTTTGAGGCAAAATAGGGAGTAGCCTTTAAAAACTAATATGGCACCACCGCATGGAAGAGACTTCCGTATGGCAATAGCTAAGCCATCGGAAGTGTGTAGTGTGGAGGAGAGTGCGTAAGCGCATGCGCACACTCTCTGAAACAGCAGCGGTGCATCCTCGCAGACGGGACCTCGAGGTGAGTATTACAGAATTGGAAATCATTTCACCTCCCATTACTTTCAATGGGGAAGACTCGAAACTGGGGGGGTTGGGGGGGTTCTAAGTCAAACTCGGTTGCCGAATTTCAAATTTCTTAAGATGAAAGTCGACCTCCTCGAGCTAAAACTCGAATTTTAGTGAATAGACCCATTAGAATGAAAAGAAAATTAAAAGACATCTCAGTCAATGAGGCAGATAGATTGTGTTTTTCCATAGTGAAACAATAAATATATGGGGATTATTTATAAAAGCAATTTTGGCTGCCCAGGATAAAATCATGTCTTACATTCAACGGCTGAATTTAGCCGCCAAATGTTTGACACCATCGATTCTAAGATGCAACCCTTTCCGAGAGCTGGCAAATTCGGGGGGGAAAGTGCGTCTTAGAATCAAGGAAATACGGTAGGTGCAATACCATAGGAAAGAGAGATGGAGGGATCTGGGTTTTCAAATAAATACTGTCCTTCCAAAATAGGGCTGATCCAGAGGCATAAATATCACTTTAGACACATAAGAAAATTTTCTTTCTACACCACGTGACGTCACACAACATTGCCTGACCCTGTAAAACTTGTGGCAACCAGATCAAAAGCGCCAGATCCAGATTATTGCATAAGACCAACCATCTGGGAGGCGGAGATTTCTTGATAGGGGGGTGACGATTGATAAACCTCTGGCTCTTATATAGTGGGACACTGATTTGGGAAATTCATTCCCACGGTGAAACGCGTCAGGCGTTCCTCTTTGTCCTGCCTTAGGCTTTATTGCCACCCAGCCTTTTTGTTGTTTCTAGCCATATCAGCTCAGCCACAACTAAAAAAGGTTGTAGATCGCGCCTCTCACCTTCTATAGCGATACCTATCTAAGCATATATGTGATAATTTAATGGTGAGAAACAGGCTTAATATTGGAGAATACTTGATCTCATACTATATATTACAAATATCACCGAGGCTGAAACTTTTGGTGTTTTGTTATTTAGATATCCCATATCTTTTTCTAAGTGTGTTTTTTTTTAGTCGTTTTGGAGTTGGGTGGTAACCTAACCCAGGTGGTTTTTCACGATTTTATTGGCATTACTAATAAAGTTATAATAAGTTTTATCTGGAAATCGCTGACACTATATTTGCATTTGATCAGTGGTCCACTCTTCTCCATTTTCTCTTTGTGTTTATATTAATATTTCGGGTTACCCCCGGTTGCCTTTTTTCTATGTAGCTATTTTTCTTTTCATAATAGGGAAATTCATTCCCGCTTCAAGACTGGTTTAAAGCTTGGCAAGACGTCAGAAGAGTAGTTCACTGTATTAACATCCATGAGCAATATTATAAACTTACACACAGATGGTACCTGGTGCCCAGTTGTTTCGCAAAATTTGTTGTAGATCCCAGTGATTGATGTTGGCGGTGCCAAAGGTCGGTTGGCTCTCAGCATCATATATGGTGGGAATGTGAGGAACTGTCTGTGCTTAGGGAAAAAGCATCTGAATTATTTAAGGAGATGAGTGGAAGTAAGGAGGTACTTGCACCGCAAACATGCGTCCATCTAGAAATTCCAGATAGGGATAGATATCGAAAGGTATTAATCTCTTGTCAGCTTTTAAAATCTATATGTCTCGTTACTGGAGGAGGTTGGATATTCCATCGTGGCCTGAAATTCTTCTTTCAACGTATTCATAGGCCCTCTGAATGGGATAAATATGATAAAACCTGGTCAAGATGGCTAGCTGCACCCTCTTGAGGATGGATGTAATAATGTCTGCCCCCAATTGGTGACATAAATATGGTGGTATTAGATGTGGAATTGGGCCATTGGTATGAAGCCCCCTATAAAAGACTAGACACTATGACATGCAAATACGTGCCTTTCTCCCCCTCGGCAATAACAATATAGCACTAAGACCCCCTATATTGTAGACTTAAAATGAATGATTGGTTGAGAGGTGGACGTGTGTTGTGTGAACCTTAATGGTTTCTCTACGTTTTTAAGAAATGAAGAGCTAAATAATCTGTTAGGGTCTTAGGAACTTATAATGTCAAAGTAAAGTTTTTATTCTCACTCTGAAAATATTGACAGCAATACTGTTATGTAGCTGTAAGAGTTTTCTTAGAACAATATGTATGGTGTGATTTAAATGTCTAATATTTGTATTTTTTTATGGTGAAAATGAATAGATAATTATATAAAAACAAATTAAAAAAAAACATTGCGTGACCCCTCGCTAAGCAGGGATAGACCCAAAGTGTCATTACAATAGTGCAGCATTAAAACAAAAATCTAGTGAGCAGACGATGGCTGCCCAGCAGTACGTTTAAATAAAAATCACTTTCCCAATACTGTAATTTTGGTCCTGGGGCTTTTCGATCTTGCAGTTGCAGCATCACAAAAGGATGTGAAAATAATCCCTGTGCAGGGGAAAAACATTTTTTTGCTTCTCACTTCTAGACCCTTTTTACAAGCAACTAACCCAGCTGATGACATTTTTGTAGTAAAAAAATACAAGCTGGAAGTATAGTTGCAGAACGCATAATGTGAAGTGGGGAAGCTGTCCGGCAGAAGTGTTGTACGAGATGTTCCATGCTCTGTAGCTCCCAACCCTCCCTCTTGTCTATAGATGAAATGATCTGAGACCAGTAATACAGTCTCTGCTCTCTGTGAATGACAGGCCTGTTCCTCTAAAGTGCTACCATTAAGCAGACAAGACATGAGCCTAGGCAGCAAACAGCCCCCCAAATATAATGAAGGAACACTCTTCGTGGGACAGAGTTGGACCTGTGGGGGCACCCAAGTGCGGAATTGGATTTCTGGTCGTTCTGGGGAGCGACGGCTCGTGACGATAGCAATCTCCTGTCACCGGGGGGGGGGGGGGGGGGGGGGGTTGGAGGCATAGTGAGACGGGCCGGACAGATGCCAAATTGTAATTACATTTCACTGCCATGGCTTGCATGATGCCTTGGGCATTTCTCTGATCTCTGTATTAATAGGGTCACCCAGACCCGGCAATCGGCATGTAGATCCCACTCAACAAAATACCCAGTGTCGTTGTAGAGACTGTCAGTTTCATTATTTAGCTGTATTCAACACAACGTTTCTTTACAGTATTGCAATGCTTTGTTAGACTTCTTCAGTTTCCTTAAAAATGGTTTTGTATGTAGAGTCTGGAATGCATGCTACACCCATTTCTTCCTTTGCCTTGCATTGTACACTTGGAAAGATATTTTCATCTAACATCCACAGAGGGATCTGATCATTGACCAGGGAATTGTGTCAGGCCAACATTCTTATTCCAGTATCATACCACCTTGGTGACATAATGTGACACCTCATGATTAGTGTTTAGCGAACCCGAACCGCACTGTTCGGGTTCGTACCGAACACTACAGTGTTCGGACATTACGGTGTTCAGCTATAAACCGAAAGTCTATAAACTGAAAGACATTCGGTTTATAGACTTTCGGTTTATAGAATAGCAATAGCATTACATGTATTCCAAAAACCGAAAGTCTATAAAACCGAACTTCGTTTTGAAAAATTCTAATAGTTTTGGGTGGTAAATAGTACATTTGCGTCTTGCGGTTCACTTCATATCCGAGAGTCAAATAGAACAGTCTAATACTGTGTTTACAGCGCACTTTGAAAAATTCTAATTGTTTTGGGTGCTAAATAGTACATTTGCGTCTTGTGGTGCACTTAATATCTGAGAGTCAAATAGAACAGTCCAATACTGTGCTCACAGCGCACTTTGAAAAATTCTGGCTACCTCCTCCTCCTCCAGCACCGCTTCCACCTACACCGCCACGGTCATCGCCTCCTCAACCTATGGGTCACTTAGTATAAACTGAAAGAGAATACCCTGCACTCCAACCCTCTCTCAAATTAATAATTCTGTTGATCCTCCTGGCAGCCATGCTTTAGATTTAGATTTATGTTCTTCCAAAACTAAAATCAAAGATTCCATCTAGTGCTATTTTATGGCTCAGCTGTATTTTTAATTTGTATGTATTTTATGTTATTTGAAGTTATTTCCCTATCCATATTTGCTTGCATGGCACTTGTCCTACTCTTACCCCCATTTTACTTCCTTTTGCAGCCCTCTAGCCCTTTCCAGGACTTTTTTTAGAGGCATTTTAGTGGCCAAAAGTTCGTGTCCCTATTGACTTCAATGGGGTTCGGGTTCGGGGTCAAGTTCGGGGTCAAGTTCGAGCACTGACCCGGACATTTTTCTGAAGTTCGGCCGAAACCACCGAACCCGGACATTCAGGTGTCCGCTCAACTCTACTCATGATCCCACAACATATATACTTCCTCTTCCCTGGTGCAAGCAGTTACATGTACCAGGTTTGTTATGGTTTAATACGGGGCTCAATAAAACCGAGCACCAGGTCACCATGGCAACTGGGAAAGTAGACCTGGCGCCTGGGGATTGCCTCTGTGTGATTATTGTTAGGGGTATGTGTGGGGGACACAGATCCAATGCATAGCTCCCTCGCGGTATTTTAATGCAGAATGCCATGATTTGATATCACACCCGGTGCTCTGCCACACTAAAGAATATGGGAGAGCTGTGTATTGGAGCGCAGCCAGTGCCACGGTTTGGTTCCAATGGAGGAGGTGGTATCCCGGTGCAGTGATGGCACTGTAAGCCTACCAACAGAATCCGTACCACTGAACAGAACTTTTCTCCTGAAAGGAGTCCACCCTATGGCTGAGCCTCAGGTTTTATCCTCCCAGGACTTTTGTACTCCAACAGTAATTCAGAGACTAAAAGATTAAAACATAGTACAGGAATAATCAGGAAACCAGGAACAAAATAACAAAAGGTGACGAGGACGACAAAACAGGAGGGAGAGACAAAAGCAAAGTCGGACTGGCAGAAGGCGGGCAGCGATACGGCATCGTCAGGTACAGGCAAAAAGGTAAAGGCGGGCAACAATCAGGATAAGCCCGAAATCTGCTAATACACAGTGCATGTGGCAGAATGAATTTTATGGGATTGGACCCTTAAACAAAACTTGTGACTCTCCTGGACTGTTGGTAATTATGCATTATGCGAGCTCTCTAATCTTACACCTAATATCCTCGTGGCTTGGCTATGAAATCCTAGAATTTGTATATGATTTACACTTAATACAAAACTGTGAAACTATGTTGAATGAGAGGAGTGAGTTCCCTGAGAGATAATATTTATCACATGCAGGTAAATTAAATAATAGCATGAATATTAAAATAAACATTTTAGTTTGTTTTCTCCCTGTAGGTTAAAGCATGTTTTTGGATAGAGAACTGTATTATGTTACTACTATACTATAGATTACTGATAGCTAGCCTTTGGTACTTCATTCTACAATGCTATAGATTACTGATAGCTAGTCTGGGGTACTTAAGCTATTGTGGACAACAGACCCAAAGATGCTCAACGATAGGAAGAGGGGGTGCAGGAAGGTATATGCTCATAATCTACATCATTCACACCATTATGACCATCTATTGTGTAGGTCCCTTCATGCAGCCAAAACAGCCCTGACCCGTCGAGGCATGGACTCCACTAGAGCTCTGAAGTTGTGCTGTGGTATCTGGCACCAAGATGTTATCTGAAGATCCTTTAAGTCCTGTAAGTTGTTTGTCCAGCACATCCCACAGATGCTCGATTGGATGGAAATCTTGGGAATTTGGAGGCCAAGTGATCCTCAAACCATTTTCTGAACCATTTTTGTTTTGTGGTAGAAACCAATGCCATCAGGGAATATCATTTCCATGAAAGGGTGTACATGATCTGCAACAATGCTTATGTAGATGGTACATGTCAAAGTAACATCCACATGAATGGCAGGACCCAAGGTTTCACAGCAGAACATTGCCCAAAGCATCACACTGCCTCCGCCGGCTTGCCTTCCCATAGTGAATCCTGGTGCTATGTGTTCTCCAGGTAAGCGACACACATGCACTCTGGCCCAGTCGTCTAGCCATCACAGCTTGTCCCTTGTCAATGTCGCTCATATCCTTTGCTTGCCCATTTTATCTGCTTCTATGAACTGGTTTTCAATCAGAAATGTGTAATTTGCATATCAAGCCACAGGTGATGTCATAGATAGGAGACTCCACAGACACATTTAAAGCACATTTGTCTCCAAATTTAGTCATTTGCTTGCAATTCTGCTAACACAACATATAGATCATTTTCCATAATTTTTTAGTCTCCACGAAAATATGTTATCCAAAATGAACCGTTATCCCCCCAAAAATGGCAAAATACCCCACCCAAAAAAAGCCAGAAGTGAGGAGGGAGAAAGGATTGAACCTGTTTTGGAATTCCATAATGAGAATGTTTCTGTGACTTCCTCTGATTTGTGTTATATCCCATGCTATAATTCCCGCCTCTCTGTGCTGCAGTATAGACGATGCCAGTCTTAAACAAACCACAATAAAACCTGAGCTTCTTCACCCTCTGCCACGGTGTGAATTACATGTTTGCATATTGTCTTATTCTAAAATGACAACAAAGAGGTAATTGCTTTTTTTCCACATTTGTCAGCTGAGTTATAAAACTTTGAGAAATATAATTAGGTTCTACCAACCCAAATGCAGTGTTGATGATTTTTATTTTCGTTTTGGGGGGGGGGGGGGGGTGGACTCTGAAGAATAAAGAAATCAGCACGGAATGTATATACACATTGCTGCTGTACACAGATGCACTTAAATATTTTCAATTATAATCAAGGTGATGCTTAAATCTCACGGTACAGGAACAACACCAGTGTCCTTTGAAATATAGTGTTTACCAGGGGTTTTTATAATAAGTAACTATTTTATAAGACATGTTTCTCAAATGAGCAAGGTGTCAAATGCTACAGAATTAAAGGAACGCAATAAAGAGAAAAGGTAATGTGAGTTGCCGTTAAAAATGGCTACTTGATGATTTTTGGGGGGTTTTATGCATAACTTGAGAGAAGGAAAGGAAGCTCATTACATTACTGTCATTTGCTAACCTTATTAAATCCCTGAGAGTAATAATTACATAGATCTTAAAGGAACACAGAGTTTGATTTGATTTTATAATGAATGTATGAATCAAAATAACGGTTTGGGGGGGGGGGCTATGCAGTGAAATGTCAACTAAAAATCAGGAATTAGTTAATAGTTGAGTTGGAAAGAAAGGCAAGTGGGAGGATCTTCTAACACAGAGACAAATTTCTGAGTTTTCTAGGTCACTATAGAGAATAGCTCCCTTTGTTCAGTGTCCATTTATGCCTGGTCAATATCGGACATTCCAGAGATAGTCCCTACATTCTATGACTTTGGCATCCTAGCTTATCTGACAGGCTTCCATGCACAGACAGGTTGTGCACACCCTCACTGAACCACATTGCAAGGCATTAGGGCAGTCACACATGGAGATCTGGGGCTGTTGACTTATTTAGGGGCCACTTTTACTATAGAAAAGTACAAACATATATAAGTACTGGGGCTCCAGGCAGACTCCTTACTGTGTCACTCCCTGTCCTCTGTAGACTTGCACTACGAGGTTCCTAGACATCTGGCCAATCTTGCCCATTTGTTAAAATGCCCTCTCATACATACCAAACATTCCGAACTCCTAGATAAGAGTGACACCTGGAATGTATGACATTGTTCTGCAATTTCAGAAATGACATGTTCTATATTTGTAAACTTTCGCTTGCAGAGATACATGTGAAGCTTCTTCTATTTCAGCTGTATTTTCCTCCTAATGGCAAAATGATGATTCTTCTAAATGAAACACTGCTGTGCTGTGTCATAGGGTGCTAAAACTCAGCAACACCTAAACTAACACCCACAGTCTAATGCTGACACCAGACAGCATGTTTCAAGAGTATATCTCAAGCATTAGTGCACTTTAAAAAGCTTAGAATTTGATTTATGCAGATACATTTCTGCTCACAAGGGGCTTAGCCAAAAAGAATCCACCCCTTTTGGTTCCACTCCAGGGTCTATTTTAAGGGGACATCCTCACTGCATGATCAGTAAGTACATACACTTTGTACATCATGCCAATCATGAGCAGTAAATGCATAAATTTTGTATATCATGTCAAACATGAGCAGCAAATGCACCATCATGCCAATATCAGGAGCAGTGAATGCATTAATGTTGAATATTGTGCCAATCATGAGCAGTAAATGCAAATACTTTGCATATAATGTCAAACAAAAGCAGCAAATGCACCATCGTGCCAAACAGGAGCAGTAAATGCATTAACTTTGTATATTGTGCCAATCATTAGCAGTAAATACATAAACGTTGTATATCATGCCAGTGAGCAGTATATATCTAAACTTTGTATATAAGGTAAATCATGAGCAGTAAGTGAATCAGCTTTATATATCATGTCAAACATGAGCAACAAATGCATCAACTCTGTGTCCTGCCAATCATGAGCAGTACATATGTCTACTTTGTTATCATGCCAATCATGAGCAGCAAATGCATCAACTCTTTATATCATTCCAGGCATGAGCAGTAAATGTATCAACTTAGTCTATCATGCCAATTGTGAGCAGTGGATGCATCAGCTTTGTATGTCATGCCAAACATGATCAGTAAATACATAAACGTTGTATATCATGCCAGTGAGCAGTAAATATCTAAACTTTGTATATAAGGTCAATCATGAGCAGTAAATGAATCAACTTTATATATCATGTCAAACATGAGCAACAAATGCATCAACTCTGTATCCTGCCAATCATGAGCAGTGCATATGTACACTTTGTTATCATGCCAATCATGAGCAGCACAGGCATCAAATATATATATCATGCCAATCACGAGCAGTGAATACATAAACGGTATATATCATGCCTATCATGAGCAGTAAATATTGAAACTTTGTATATCATGTCAATGAGCAGTAAATATATAACCTGTGCATATTATGCCAATGATGAGCAGTAAATACATCAACTCTGTATATCATTCCAGTCACGAGCAGTAAGTGCATCAACTTAGTATATCTTGCTAATCAGGAGCAGGAAATGCATCAGCTTTGTATATCATGCCAAACATGAGCAGTAAATATCTAAACTTTGTATATTAGGTCAATCATGAGCAGTAAATGAATCAACTTTATATATCATGTCAAACATGAGCAACAAATGCATCAACTCTGTATCCTGCCAATCATGAGCAGTACATATGTACACTTTATCATGCCAATCATGAGCAGTAAATACATCAACTTTGTATATCATGCCAATCATGCGCAGCGAATGTATCATCTCTGTATATCATTCCAGTCATAATCAGTACATACATACACTTTGTATATCATGCCAATCATGAATAGTAAATACCTTAACTTTGTATATCATGCCAGTGAGCAGTAAATATATCAGTTATGTGCATCATGCCAACCATGAATAGTAAATGCATCAGCTTTATATATCGTGCCAATCATGTGCAGCAAATGCATCATCTCTGTATCCTGCCAATCATGACCAGTAATTCAAACTCGACCTCCTCAAGCTACTAGTGAATTTTAGGGAACAGATCCAATTCCCTAACTTTTATTGTGTTTACTAAGTGGTGTATTGGATATGTGCATATTTTATTCCATGATGGGTTGCTTAATAGCATATTTCTAAGGCAAATTCAGATAATTCATTTTTTTTATTAAATATGGTATTACAGTATATAAATAACAATTACCAAGGCAATTATAAATACATGTTTAATGTTTTTTTTATTATTATATGTTATATTTATTTTTGCAGTTCATGTAACATTAATATTTATAAATGTTTTATTTATTTTCTTTTTTTTAAATATATTTAATATTTATTTATGTTAATGGTATTTTAATTTTACTATTTTTTTTCTTTGGGGCATAGCTGGGTGGTTTTGGGAGGACATCGGCTATTTCCACAATGGACTTCTATGGGAGCGCTTGAGGCTACCATTTTGGCCAGCAGAACTTGAGGGAAATGTCGTTCCCAAAATAGGCCATATTCGACCCAAATCGGGACGAAATTCAGACCTACTAGTTCAGATAGTAAATTCTTAAACTATAAAGGAATTCAAGAGTACCTGGGATAATGTGGTTCTGTTATCACCATCAATGTTTCAACCAAAGCACTTTTTGGTTGGTGGGTTATGTGATCCTGGATCATAAGCTTCCTGGACCGATCAAGCAATGAGTGAACTGTCATCTGACAAGATATAATACAGTGTGTTTTCCCTCCTTAAATGAGACAGCTCTCATTGCTGTAGAATACATTATAGAAAGGGAAATGCAAAATTGTTAGTAATAAATACCATTTGCTCAATTGTTATTGCAAAAATATATACCTATTGCATGTCTAACACCTTATTTATGGCGACATGTAAAGATAGTTTCAAAGATTCCTTTGACAGGGAAAAAGTATGTTTTCAAGTACCCTTTTTATGAAATAATCTCCAGATGTGATTTAAAGGATGCTCACAGAAAATTGTGTAAGATAAGTTAGGGGACATGTTATTAAGCTCCTTTTTTCTTGGGTTCAGCGACTCAAATCACAATGTTCAAGTTTATTCGTCTTTCTATGGTATTTAGCGAAATATAAATGACTTGACAGCCTACTTTAATAGATATACATATATATATACAACAATACAGCAACAAACAAGAACACATTCACCCAAGAGTTGCAATATAATAATTAATCTATGGTTTATAGTTTTTCTTTTTTAGGGGGGATCTGGGATCTGGGTCTAGGACACTTCTTCTCCGCATCTTCATCACTGACAGTTCAGTCCCGCAATTAGAATGGTGAACTGTCAGCAATGAAGAATAACGCGGCGTAAGAGCTGACAGTATAGCGCTGAACTGTCAGCTCTTACAAATGTAAAAGTAAAAAGAAAATACCCCCCCCCTAAACCCTAATACTAACCCCGACCCCTAATACTAACCCCCTAAACCCTAATACTAACCCCCTAAACCCTAATAATAACCCCTGAACCCTAATACTAAAATTAACCCCCTAAAACCTAATACTAACCCCCGAACCCTAATACTAACCCCCTATACCCTAATACTAACCCCCCGAACCCTAATACTAACCACCGAACCCAAAAACTAACCCCCTAAACCCTAATACTAACCCCCGAACCCTAATACTAAAATTAACCCCCTAAACCCTAATACTAACCCCCTAAACCCTAATACTAACCCCCGAACCCTAATACTAAAATTAACCTCCTAAACCCTAATACTAAAATTAACCCCAAACCCTAATACTAAAATTAACCCCTAAACCCTAATTCTAACCCCCTAAACCCTAATTCTAACCACCCTTACTAAAATAAACTAAAATAGCTAAAATACTGAAATAAACTTACCTTTAGCGATGAAATGTCCCGCGATGAAATCTCCAGCGACGAGCTGTCTTGTGGTGCAGAGTCGGCAGTGAAGCGGAAGCAGCCGCGATGAAGTGTCCCATCCCCCTGGGATCTTAGTCAACAGGTAATAACCACGGCTGGACTGGCCCACCGGGATACTGGGAAAAATCCCGGTGGGCCGCCTGCCCCATTGCAGGGTGAGCGAGAAACACTACAGAGAAGGGGGAGGGTGAGAGAGAGAGACACTACAGGATGAGGGTGAGAGAGAGACATTACAGGGGGAGGGTGAGAGAGAGACACTACAGGGGCAGGGGGGAGAGATACACTACAGGGGGCAGGAATGGAAAGAGAGACACTACAGAAAGGATAGAGAGAGATGCTACAGAAATGAGAGAGAGAGACGCTACAGAAATGATAGAGAGAGACGCTACAGTAATGAGGGAGAGAGAGACTCTACAGAAATGAGAGGGAGAGAGACGCTACAGAAATGAGAGAGACGCTACAGAAATGAGAGAGACGCTACAGAAATGAGAGAGAGAGAAGCTACAGTAATGAGGCAGAGAGAGACGCTACAGAAATGAGAGAGAGAGACGCTACAGAAATGAGAGAGAGAGACGCTACAGAAATGAGAGGGAGAGAGACGCTACAGAAATGAGAGAGACGCTACAGAAATGAGAGAGACGCTACAGAAATGAGAGAGAGAGAAGCTACAGTAATGAGGGAGAGAGAGACGCTACAGAAATGAGAGAGAGAGACGCTACAGAAATGAGAGGGAGAGAGAGATGCTACAGAAATGAGAGAGAGACGCTACAGAAATTAGAGAGACGCTACTGAAATATGTACACAAGGATATGTCTCACACACTGCCCTGATATTTACCTCTGAACAGGGGCGGCACAAAATGCAATTTTGCACCTTTAAGAAGAAAAAAACCTCACTTGACGGCAAAGACGGTGGCTGGGGAGATCGGAAGATCCCCCCTCACCACTATGCTGCCTGCAAGCAGGCTGCACGGGGAGCTGATCAGGCAGCACAGAGAAACGTCTGTGCTGCCTGTTCAGCTCCCTGTGTAGTGTAACGGAGAAATGCTTTACAGGTAACCTGACCAGCTCTCTGGCGTCAGACACGCTCCGGGTCAAATGACCTTTCTGCACATACCATGGGGGAGCCGAACAGGCAGCATGGTAGGACACCATGCTGCCTGCCACTAGCCACCAGGGACAAGAGTAAGTCATGGGGGCATGTATTGGAGTGATGGGGGGCATGTATTGGGGGTGATGGGGAAATGTATTAAGGGTGATGGGGCATGTATTGGGGGTGATGGGGGCATGTAAGGGGGATGATGGGGCAGGTAATGGGGCTGATAGGGGCATGGTTTGGTGGTAATGGGGGCATGTAAGGGGGATGATGGGGGCATTTAAAGGGGCTGATGGGGGCATGTAATGGGGTGATGGAGGCATGTAATGGTTGTGAATGGGCATGGAATTGGGGTGATCGAGGCACGTGATGGGGGCATGTGATGGGGTAATGGAAGCATGTAATGGTGTGATGGGTGATGTGTGGGCATATAATGGGGTGATAGAGCATGTCCTGGGTGTGCAACGTTGGTTATGGGTCATGTCCTGGGTTTACAAGGTGGAGGGGGGGGGGGGCAAATTTTGTCTGCCTAGGGCAGCACAAAACCAAGATACACCAATGATCATACCATAGGGAAGTTTTATCACACACAGATGTGTATGTGTGTGTGTGTGTATGTAATGTTTATTAAGATATCGGAAGCAGGAGAGTATTTCAACTTATATACTGGTTTTACGTATTAATTTCTTACAAAGCATCTTACCTTTTGTGTATGATTTTATCAATACCTACTTTTACTGCAGAGTTGAATGTATTCTGTTAGCTTCTCCTCGTCTGCACTACTGCTTTTCAGACTGCACCAAGCTATCATTGGCTTCGTTCTAGTTGCTATTGTGAGACAATTCATCATCACTCTAGCTTTATGATGTCATGATCATACCATAGGGAAGGTAAATACATACACTTTATAAATCATGACAGTGAGCAGTAAATATATAAACTGTGTGTATCATACCAATCATGAGCAGTAAAAGCATAAACTGTATATTAGAAAACGAGTATGGACCTGCGCCAGTGAAATATAGAATGAAAGTAGGGAAAAAAATAAAAAGAGAAAGCTGCTAAATAACACCTGGGGGCCATTCCCAAGACCCCAAGGAAGAAAATAATTGGAGTACGGTGTGGATTAGATGCTAGCGCTTAGAAAGAGTGAATGATCTACTACCGGAATATAAATACTTTTAATGATACATATCAAATGAACAATAGTACACAATTAATAAAATCTGCCAGTAAATTAAAAGATGCTTATTGTGGTGAAGCTTCCGGTTGAAGGACACCTGACGCTTCTCGCCTAAGGCTTCTTCAGAGGTGTATGAAGGTCATTTATGTACTGACAGTAGAGGAGGTGACAAAGAGAGGAGAAGTTATCTTCTCTTTTATGTATCTACTGCTTTCTTTGGTCCAACTGTGCATTAAAATATTCTAAATGGCAAGGTAGAATTTCTCAGGTCTTAGTTTTGAGCATACAAATGCTGTAGTGTGGTGATGAAGAGCAAATGCAGTGCAGAGGCGGCAGGTATTATTTATCACTAATACAGCTGCTTTAATTGAATAAAACAGTATGGATACTGTTTCATTCGATTAAAGCTGAGCTTCACCAAAATAAGCATCATGTATAGATTAAGAGCTCACACCTACTTGGAGGTGGACTTGTCATCCACGTGTTTTATGGCGGACAGGGTCACACACACATAGATATTTGGCGGACTAAATGTATGGATGGCATGCTTGTATTGCATGCTCTAGGAACAAAATAATCGGATGTGTGTCTGATGCATGCATCCCCCTATTACATTAACTTCTTCTACATCTTAACTCAAGAAATCAGCCATTCTGTAGCATTATCCAATAAATGAATTCAATAACTACTTTGTAGGATGCGCCTCAGCTCTTATTGCCAAACACCACAATGAAGATCATGAAGACGAGTCACCACCGATATCACTCCTGGCCAAACATCTTGCTGAATTTGATTTTGCTCCTATATCAGATAGTGAAATAGCAGTGCATCTCCTCAATCAAAAAATGAAATTACAATGTGGGCCGGACCTACTTCCTTCAATGCTACTGAGGCTGAGTGCGCTAGTTACTGCGCGACCCATTGCCTACTTAATCAATGCGTCCCTGTCATCCGGTTATGTCCCCAAAGCCTGGAAATTGCCAGAGTTATCCCTATCCACAAAAATGGTGATGTAAACAAAGTGTCAAACTACAGGCCTATTTGACTGCTACCCGTCATTTCTAAAATCCTGGAAAAATGTGCCCATGATCAGCTGTGCGAGTATTATCAACGGTCCAACTATCTAAGCTCGCTCCAATCTGGGTTTAGGTCAAATCACTCCACGATAACTGCCCTCTTAAAGGTCAGCAACGACATTGAGAGTGGTATGGAGAGTGATGAACTCACAGGTGCAGTTTTCCTTGACTTTGCAAAGGCCTTTGATACGGTTGATCATGATCTGCCCCTAAACAAGCTAAATTGTTCTGGTAAAATTGAGAGGTCGCTCTGATGGTTTCGTTCATACTTGTCTGATAGAACTCAATATGTGTCTATTGCTGATACTTCCTCCAACCCGTTGCCAATCAAGTGTAGAGTGCCTCAAGGAACCGTTCTTGGCCCACTGCTTTTCTCACTATTTATTAATGATCTACCCTCGATGTGTGACCTGGCTCATGTTCATATGAATGCTGATGACACAGTCATTTATACGTGCGGTACTAAACTATCGCAAGTGGAATCTGTGCTACAGGGGCAGTTTTCTAAAGTTGAAAATTGGATAGCTAGAAACAAATTATTCCTCAACGCTGAAAAAACGGTGTCCATGTTGTTTGGGACAAATGCTAAACTACTTAAATTAAACAATCCTCAAATAAACATCAAGACCAAATCCAGTTATAACCTGACCCAGGTAAATTCATATAAGTACCATCTTGGTAAACTCGACACTCTGTACAATACATTGTGTCGTTTTGCACTACAGTGCGATTATAACACGCACCACTGTAAAATGTTAAAAGAGTTAAATTGGCTGACGCTTGCCTCCAGGTGCGCTCTCCACCAAGCTTGCTTAGTGCATAACCACTTCTCTGGAACGCTCCCCCCCTACCTGAGCGGCATGCTCGCTCTTACACCCTGCACTTCCTACAATCTCAGATCTTGCACCAGCCCCTCACTAGCGATCCCTCACTTCATAAAGGAACCGTTTCGAGGTGCGTTCTCTTTCAGAGCTCCTCATATGTGTAATAGACTTCCTGTTTCTGCCAAATTATTATCTAGTCTAAAATCCCTGAAAATAAGTGTCTCCCAAATCATCAAAACCTGTTATTAGTTTACAAACACCTTTGTATACTGTACATATTGTTCCTTCTTTGTATCAATAATGATTTATCCTGTATGTTCTCCTTCCAACTTGTTTAAATATATGTATGTATGTATTTATTTTTAATCTACTGTTAAATGTGTAACTCTGTGTAGCTCCATTCTGGACTGGGTCCCCAGGACATACTTGAAAACAAGAGAAATCTCAATGCATTCTTCCTGGTAAAACACTTTATAAATAAATAAATAACTCATTATTTAACAGCATCAATGCAAGGCCTCATACAACGCAAGAACAAACATAGAAACATACAACATGTCAGCAGGTAAGAACCATTCAGCCCATCTAGTCTGCCCAGTTTTCTAAATTAGTCCCTGACCCTATCATATATCTAGGATAGCTTTGTGCCTATCCCACACATGCTTAAACTCCTTCACTATGTTAACAGGTACCACTTCCACTGGATGGCTATTCCATACACCCACTACCCTTTTAGTAAAGTAATACTTCCTCATATTACTTCTAAAACGGGGTGGTACATGAGCTGCATTAGCTAACCTGAACACACTGGGGTTATGACTTCTCATGTGATATAGTTTAGATTAGAAGAACATACCAAATAAAACAAATGGGTAATCATTTGAGCAGTTTGATTAATCTACTGGAGACTCTGTAGCTTGATAAGAACCCATATCTCATACTAAAATATTGCAGGATAGGCTGCCTGCTTTCATAAACATCTCACACTACCACTGTTTAATGGTAAAGGAACATTCGGATTTGAAAATATCCACTGTGGAATACTGGCAAAAAATGGAAGGAGCACTAGCAATATAATAATATTAATATATGATTTATAGTTGGTTTTTTTTTTAATTTGCAAACGTGTTTGTTACATTTAATATTTACAATAGTGTTCACCCATTCAACAGCACACTATATATATATATATATATATATATATATATATATATATATATATACACATATATATATATATGGCTTTCATGATAGCTGAGTGATATATAAATGCATGATATAGGCCATTGACTGAGCATTATGGGATCTTAGTCAACAGGTAATAACTTGTATTTCGATAGAAATACTCAACAGTCCCAATACTGACCTCACTTTTTACATCTTAAATATAATGGTTTTCTTTAAGATATCGGAAGCAGGAGAGAGTAGCAGTTCAGCTTAGATACTGGTTTTGCATACATATTAATTTCCTACAAAGCACCTTACCTTTGGTGTAGGATTTTACCAATACCATCCTACTTTTACTGCAGAGTTGTATTTATCTTGTTAGCTTCTCCTCGTCTGCACTACTGCTGTTCAGACTGCACCGGCCCATCACTGGCTTCTGTCCAGTTGCTATTGTGAGACAATTCATCATCACTCTAGCTTTATGATGTCATGCTCATACCACAGGGAAGGACAAACCAGGAAATGGCCATTGCAGCCAATATCCTACAGGGAAGCATCCATTACTTGTTATCAGTATGCAAAGATATTCCACCTGTCCCACATCACAGGGTCTTGGTGCTGGTCCATTAGTACATAAAATGGGAATATCTGATGAGTTTATTTGCCTGTCAAAGAGATGTGTGCTGTTGTGGGCATTTAGGGTATATGCTGCTGTATTTTTAAAATACTAGAAGTAGTAAATAGAGTTGAGCGCACACCTGGATGTTCGGGTCCGAACTTTGGAAAAAAATCCGGGTTCAGGCTCGAACTTGACCCCGAACCCCATTGAAGTCAATGGGGACCCGAACTTTTGGCCACTAAAATCCTCTAAAAAAGTCCTGGAAAGGGCTAGAGGGCTGCAAAAGGAAGTAAAATGGGGGTAAGAGTAGGACAAGTGCCCTGCAAACAAATATGGATAGGGAAATAACTTCAAATAACATAAAATACATACAAATTAAAAATACAGCTGAACCACAAAATAGCACTAGATGGAATCTTTGATTTTAGTTTTGGAAGAACATAAATCTAAAGCATGGCTGCCAGGAGGATCAACAGAATTATCCAATTCTATGTATCCATAAACCGAAAGTCTATAAACTGAACGACCTTCGGTTTATAGACTTTTGGCTTATAGAATACGTGTAATACTATTGCCTTTCTATAAACCGAACGAGAGCTCCATTCATAAGAAATTCTTATGAATGGGGACTCTAGTTTGGGTTATAGAAAGCCAATAGCATTACATATATTCCATAAGCCGAAAGTCTATAAACTGAACAAAGTTTGGTTTATAGACTTTCGGTTTATGGAATGTGTAGGTCAATTGATTCGTATGAACGAATAAAACGAAACGAAAATAATGAACGAATTTCGTCTGAAACGAATGCAGTAATGAACGAAATTCGTTTTAGACTAAATAAATAACATTTTCGTCCGAATGAACGAAAATGAAACGAAAATTTTAGTTTTGCACATGTCTACCGCATACCATTATCCCTCCTCCACCAAACTTTATAGTTGGCACAATGCAGTCAGGCAGATAACGTTCTCCTGGCATCCACCAAACCCAGACTCACCCGTCAGACTGCTAAACAGTGATGCATTGGCGACTTTTACGCACATGGGCCTTAGAACTCCGTGACCCCGCTCTGTGGTTAGTTGCTTGATTTTATACACCTGTGGCACTGGGTCTTATTGAAACACCGGAATTGAATAAATAAGTGCTATGTAACATTACATTAGCCCATACAGTGTATATCTCAAAAGATTCCGATAAAATGGTTTTAAAAAATTAGCTTTTTTGTTTAAAGTATATAATTGTCTTAATTTATTTGAATATGTCTGACAGTCCATCCACCTGTTACAATATATTGTACTCTGTATAATATGCGTGTTTGTGTGTGCATATGGCCACATGTACACACAGGCTGTCAGATGCAACACCGGCAGCAATCACAGAGATTGTAAGTCAATTACACTGTCATTTTTTTCGGGTAGTGACCTGGTACACGGCAGTTCGATACAAGTGAGAGGTGAATTAATCAGTAGGTGATGAGCACTGTCCTGTCTGCCAGTGGAAGCGTGTGATCCAGTTAGATTCATTTACCATGCCGATACTATGATCTCCTGGACACGGAGTTATGGATTCAGGCATCTGTATGACTTCATTATATATCACGGACCTGCAGAGACAGGGAGCGAGAGCTAGAGACAGCCAGAAAACACCACACAGACGTCTGGTGTATACAGCATATCACAGCCTATGGGTTTGTCTGTGCACGTGGGTCAATACCTATGAAGCTGTATTTCCTTAAAGTGGACCCGACATCCTCAAATATGCAGATACCAAAGGTTCATTAAGATTATAATCCAAATCAATCTATAAATTGCTAGAATATTGAGACTGGTGAAATTCCTGATGTCAATGTATTTGTGTCAGTGCCAGAACATTGCTGTTTGTCACTTTTATGTCACTCAGTATGTCACTAGTATATGTATTTTAGATAAATTAGAAAGAGGCATTTTTGCCTGTGAGCAGCACAAACATATTTATTATACATATTTTTGTAGTACTATAGCACATTGTTCAATATATACCGTATTTGCTTGAATATAAGACAAGTTTTTTTCAGAGCAAATGCTCTGAAAAAGACCCCTCGTCTTATATTCGAGGTCGTTTTATAATCTGACCTCAAATTGAGGTCAGACTATATAAGACTGGGATCCAGGTCCCCTGCAGGGGGGGGGGGGGGGGGGAGAGAGACAAGGTGAGGGGGGGGGGGAGAGAGAACAGGTGAAGGGGAGAGAGACAAGGTGAGGGGGAGAGAGACAAGGTGAGGGG
Source organism: Pelodytes ibericus (assembly GCA_036172795.1). Lineage (NCBI taxonomy): Eukaryota > Metazoa > Chordata > Amphibia > Anura > Pelodytidae > Pelodytes > Pelodytes ibericus. The sequence continues at coordinate 77,727,468 of CM069864.1, read as the reverse complement.
GAGAGAGGGGGAGAGAGTGAAAAGGTTGGAAGGAGGGATGGGGGGAGAGATTGAAAAGAGACAACACTAAGGGGGGGAGAGAGAGACAACGCTGAGGGGAAGGGGGAGAAGTGAGACCAAGCTGGGGGGAGGGGGAGAGAGAGGCAGCATTGGCACATAAAAGGAAATAAAAACAAGAAAATCATTTTTTTTATATCATAATTTTTATTAAATATTAAAAAGCAATTTACATGTGAATACATATATATACCTCCCAACTTTGCCCCCCCACGCGAATCGCACCAGGGCGGAGTCTGGGTAGGAAGGTGTCAGTGCTGCCCCTCATGTGCGATAACACTGTCACCTATTTTTGAACCTGGAATCTGAAGCCAGGATCGCGACTGCACCAAGCATTCTCTGGTGTCTGGGACCACAGTCCTACTGTCCCACTGACCTCTACCCCTGTCCCAAAAAGCAGGACAGATGTAGATCGCAGCAGGTCATTGAGCCATACCTCCCAAATCAGGGCACACACACATTGTTATAAATGTGAGTGCAAATATAGACAGGAAATAACACGCTAACATTTGCATCGTGGTCCAATGCATTTCACAGTCCTCTCTCAAAGCGTTAAGCAAAGTTTCAGCATGGATTGTCTGTTCTGGATGTGTTAATGGGGGTCTGTTCACATGTAATAATCAGGCATTATTCTCTGAGAAGGAAACATTCATTAATGTACCTGTGTTTCCAAGTCAGTTATTAAAACCTGTGTTTTTGCAGTTCACTTTTAGTGATTTGTTCTTAATGTCAGTGTATGTAAGAATTGGAGTCTGCACAGCACTGTGCACACTGAATATATAAAGTATTGTGTATACTGAAAGATTTAATCAAGTGAAGTCATTTTAAAATAGAAATGCTTAAATAAAATAATCTAAATAATGTGCCTTATATTGCCATTCTGTGCTCCATACAGCTCTATCGGAGTCAGACATGTTTAGAATCTTGAGTCTGATCTTCCTTTTCTTTTGGTTCAGATAAAGATGGATGTGACCCAAGATTCTAAACAATATGTCTGCCCCCTTTTAGAATTATATGGAGCAGAGAGTAATTATATTTCTATTCTTTCTTAATAGCAATTTTATTAAAATGCTTACATTGATTCAATCCTTCAAGTGAACATGAGTTATGTTTTTGCTGACAGAATTAATTTGTTCGTCTGTATCACTGAGTGTATAACATCTGTGTTCAAATGCTTTTACCAACAGCTGTGTACAGTACATGTGTGTGTTTCAATATGCCTCCGTTGTGCCTGTAGCATTATGCTAGTGAATGTCAGTATTTTATAGAGAGCAGGTCAGGTGCACCATCTGAATCAAGATGCAAAGTTGTCAACAGACCCGAATGTGCTGGGACTTAATTCCATATGTGAGCAAATATATGTTCCATTAAATTTGGGCAGCATTGTGTTTCAACTGTGTATGTCTAAAAGAGGACAACTGAGTTAAAGTATCTGTGCCCGGGAAGCTGGAGTTCAATATTCCGAGGTCATAGAGAGTCGTGTGATGTCACGTGGTGTCATATGACCCAGTCCCTTTTTTAGATCCACCCCCTTTTTAAAAGAATCTAGCCAGGAAACACAATAGGACATGTTAAGTTACTATACATCACAAATGACCATACCGGCGTGTAGAAGGACATCTTCTTTCATATCATTAGCATTTTCTAGAATCATTCTATCCTAAAAAACACACCTTGTACCAATGAAAAAGAGGGATGGAACAACTTGGTTATGATTAAAATATCAAACTCAACTGCAAGGATAGGGTAATAATAGCAGAGCAGAAGAAATTCTATCTTTATAATGTTTCTACTAATGCCTCATTTTTTTAAATTCATTTTCATTTATTACACTGTTTTAAGGATTCCTAGCTATCTATTGTTAGAGGAGTAAAACAAGAGTATGTTTGCTTTTTAGATTCGTTTGTGTATTGACTGGGAAAAGCCATTTTGGATGTAATCACCAAACCTTCACCTGTATGATTTATTTGGTGTGCCTAGATAAGAATCTTGTCTCCTAAATTTATTCGAAGCCCAACAATATATGTTTGGTACACTGAGTTTTGAATTTCACCTGCAGTTTGGTTGTCAGTTCACCACAATCAACTTCTAGTTGACCTCTTTAAGTGCAATATATTACTGCTGGGGATTGGCCTCTTCCTGTGCTACATAAACAAGGTACAGCTCCACTTGCCGGTCTGCAGACCCTCCCATTGCCTTCTTTGTTTGTTTTCTAGACACAGCTATGGTAATGTTCTTGGCCAGCGCTGCTCTTCTTCAGGTGGAGCTACATTATGCCCTATCCGGCTGGTGGAACTGTATCCTGCTAACCATTGAAGATGCCCAACGAATACTAGAGTTTATGTGCAATTCCTTCATACAACTTCCTGTTGAGGCCAATGGCGGTGTACCTGGCAGGTTGTCCAGTTACCGATATGCTCCTTATGGTCGTTTGTAAATAAACACGTGGCCAATGACGCTGTATGTGTCTTTTATTAATGTGGGGCTTTTGTTTGTGGTTATGGCAGCCCAAATGAGTAGATACTAAAAAAACTATTTACAACAGATATTACATAGGAATGTATTTAATCTAGAGCAGGGGGTATTCAACCTATGGCCCTCCAGCTGGTAATGAACTATATCTCCCATAATGCCCTTACAGCTAAGCTGCTGGCACAGGATTATGGGAAATCTCATCTTTCAACATCTGGAGGGCTACAGGTTGTAGATCTCCGATCTGGAGGAAGAGAGCCAACACCTTTGGATGAGGCGATAATAAATGCCTCTTGCACTGTGATATATATAAACAAAGCAGTCACGCCCAATTAAAATGGTGGGCACGGCTAGATTATCCAAGTTGGTGGAAGTGTGCAACCTTAAGTAAAGCTAGCTAAAGGGGAAAAAATAAATAACTTGTACCTTTAAAGGTGCACAATGATGTAATTTCCATGATCAAACCAATTCTCTGGAAGGTGTTACAGTAGGTAACATTAATTAAAATGTGTGAATGAGTTGATGGTTAAACTATGTTGAAATATATACTAGTTGGTGGGGGGGGGGGGTGGCCTCAAAAAATATTAGATAAAAAAATGTATTCTGCAATGTTACTCAGCTATGATTTGCAATCTGTATTGCCTTTGCATCCTTAGCCAATCAGAGATAAGCATTCATAATTGATTTTCAAGGGGAAGTCCAGGCATCAGACTGAGTTTGATGCATTTAGAAGTGTTTAACCCGTAGATTGTTTATTTGCAGGCGTTCCATAGCCTGTTTCACTGAAATCCTTCTCCTGTGCGCTGGGCATTCCATTTGTCTCTCTGGGAGTCCTCTGAGCTATGCATTTGTTTGTCCATTTTATTCACACTGTAATGATTCTTTGATTAGCATATATAGACACCCAAAACCTTTTTTTCCTACGGATGAATTGTAATAATTATTTCTTAAATACAAGTCTTTTCTTGATTCAGACCATCTTGGGGCTAACTGTCTATGAAGACTTTTCCCTCAAAAATATAAAGTGGATTCACCCTTTACATATATAGCTGTGGACTTTGTTGGTGCAAAATAAAACTGCTAGTAATGAATAATAATGTGTCACCAACCTGCCTTCTGCCCCCTCTGTGTCTATCCATGCAGTCTTCACGCTGCAGTTTCAGTTTCAAAATCCTGCTGCACCATGTTTTTGGAGCCCTATGGTCTCCAACATGGCTGCCGCACTTATAACCTTTTTCTCACGCCCCTGGACGGTCCTAATGGTACCTAATGGTTTAAATTCAGCTTATTTGCCCTCTCTCATTGGTACTGTCACCCACCTGCCTTCTGCCCCCTCTGTGTCTGTCTGTGCAGTCCTCATGCTGCAGCCAGTTTCAGTTTTAACCCCTTAGTGACATGACTTTTTTGGCTTGTCCGACGCTTGGTGACATGGGCTGTTTTAACATTTCTGAGGTGTTTGTGTTTTGCTGTAATTTATTTCTGTCTCATTTAGTGTACCCGCACAAACTATATATAGTTTTTATCGTTATAAGAAGGGCTTTCTTTTGATACCATTATTTTGATAATAGCATATAATTTGATGTAAAAAAAATAAATGGCAAAAAAATGTAAAAAATAATTTTTTATGACTTTTATTTGAAAAATCGTATACTCATGTACAAGAGGCAACAAAAAAACACTGCTAAAAAGTTTCTAATATATGTCCTGAGTTCAGAAATAGCCCATGTTTTTATGTTTTTGTGCTTTTTTATTCATGTTACAGGGCCAGAACTAAAAGTGGTGCAAAGCTATTTTAAAATCCTTTCTTTCAAAATTAGCGATAGTGACATTGTAACACTGATTTCTGTACTAAATCCATGAATGACCCCCAACATGTACATATTTTTGAAAACTAGACAACTCAGGGCATTTAACTTGGGGTATTTTGACACATTTCATGTAGCCATTTTACCACCAATCTATGCCAAAGTTTGCAGCAAAAAATTTTTTTTTTAATTTTTCACATATATTGCAATTTAGGTAAACATTACCTTAAAATGTGAAGGGGTATTTCCAAATAACACCTCAATATGTGTTCAGCAACATCTCCTGAGTACAGGGATACCCCCCATGTATAGGTTGGTTAGGTTATTTGGGGGTTAAAAGGTCACATTTGAGAGGTGCGCTTTTTGGTTTTCCAACTTGGAATTCTGACGTGCAGAAAACCTGCGCCCATGTCCCATTTGGGACATTTTTGAAGCCAAAAAGTGTATTCTATCCCACAAAACCATATATTTTTGAAAACTAGACATCCTAGGGTATTTCAAATGGTAGTATTTTAACACTTTTCATGCACTAATTCTACCACCAGCCTATGTCAATGTTATGGATAGTAATTTGTTTTTCACATTCATTGTACATCGGGCATGAATTCACAGATCCTATTATGTGTCAGTGCCAAACAACACCTTAATATGTGTTCAGCAACATCTCCTGAGTACAGGGATACCACCCATGTGTAGGTTAGTTAGATTATTTGGGGGCTAAAAGGCCACGTATAGGGGGGGTGAATTTCCAACTTGGAATTTTGACATGTAGTCAGCCTGCGCCCATGTTCCATTTGGGACACTTTTGAAGCCTGTCAAAGTATTTTACCCCATAAAACCATATATTTTGGAAAACTAGACATCCTAGGGTATTTAAAATCGTGGTATTTTAACACTTTCCAAGTGCTAATTCTACCACCAACCTATGTCAAAGGGTTGGGATGTCATTTTTTCCCCACACACATTGTAGTTCAGGCAGGAATTTTCAGATTCTGGTATTTGCCACTGCCAACCAACACCTCAATATGTGTTCAGCAACATCTCCTGAGTACAGGGATACCCCCCATGCATAGGTCTGTTGGTTTGTATTGGGTCTAAAATTCCACATTTAGGGGGTGCGCAATTCCAACCTGGAATTTTGACATGTAGTCAGCCTGCTCCCATGTTCCATTTGGAACATTTTTGAAGCCGTCCAATGAATTTTACCCCATCAAACCATATATTTTTGGAAAATAGACATCCTAAGGTATTTCAAATGGTGGTATTTTAATACTGTATAGGTACTAATTCTACCACCAGCCTTTGTAAAAGTTTGTGGTAGTACTTTTTTGGGAGTTTTTTTTCCACATGCATTGTACTTCAGGCAGGAATTCACAGATTCTGGTATATGTCACTGCCAAACAACAACCAAATATGTGTTCAGCAACATCTCCCGAGTACAGGGATAGCACCCATGCATAGGTTTGTTGGTTTGTTTTTGGCTAGAAGGCAACATTTGTGAGATGCGCATCTCAAAATTCCAACTTGGAATTTTGACATGTAGTCAACCTGCGTCCGTGTCCTTTATGGGATATATCTTTGAAGCCAGCCAATGTAATTTACCCCAACCAAACCATATATTTTTTTATCGGTAGATCCCCATCACTACTTGTGGCAAGGGTTCAGCAGCCACCGATACATCGCTAGATGATGTATCAGAAAGCTGAACAGGGTCAAAATCGAAACCCTGAGTCCGCGGCCTCAGAATCAGTGCGTAAGCAGTGATCTCGAGCAAAGAAGGGGTTAATAGCTCTTAGAAGAGCCTATCTAGTACTGTAATACATTACAGTACAAAGAAATTAATCCATAAAACAGTGCAGACAGCAAAACATACTGTTGCTGTGCAAGATTACTGCTTACACAGTGATGAATGGCAGGGAAGGGGTTAATACACAGTGAAAGACTTTCATAAAACCTGCCAATTTATAAAATGTTATTTTATATCACTAATACTGATCTGTCTCTTTCCGTCACAAAAATGTAAGTGAGGAGAGGGAGGCAGATCAATATTTGTGAATATTGATCCGACTAATTTTGATCTGACCAGGGCGAATGGTGAGCTTAATTGAGAAATCACCAAACCGCCTTTGCCACTAATTCGCTGTTACTGATCGCTATGCGCTCAGGCAGCTTAAAAAAAAAAAATCACAAATATTTTTACTTTACATGTAATCCCCTAGCGGGTAAAAAAATATGCAGACAGATAAAAATTGCTTTGGCGTCAATATCATTGCATAAGCAGTGATCGACGGCAAATAAGGGGTTAATAACTCTTAGAAGAGCCTTTTTAGTACTGTAATAAATTACAGTACAAAAAAAATTAACCCCTAAAAAATGCACAAACAGCAAAAATAAATGCGCTGATGTGCACGATCACTGTTTATGCAAGATCAGTGGCAGGGAAGGGGTTAAACGCAGGGAATTGCTTTAATACATTTTTTTTTATTGTTTTATTCTTTGTGTGTTGTGTATTTATTGTTTTTTTTTAACTTTTACTTACTTTTAGAAATTTGATCTGTCTCTCTCCCTCACTAAAAAAAAATGTGAGGAGAGGGAGGCAGATCATAACTGGTCAGATCAATATAGAGTTAATATTGATCTGACCAGTCAGTGGGGATGTTCAGCAGAGTATCCCCACTGCCTGTCAGTGTGCCTGGCAGTCACTGATTGCCTCTGTGAAGAGGCAATCGTGTGACAGCCAGAGAGCACAGGAAACAGGTACTTCCTGCCTCCTGTGCTCTTGCCCTTAGAAGGGCAGCGCCATCTTGGTCACTCAGTGACCAAGATCGTGCATTTTTTTTTTGTGTTCCTGATTGCCTCGACTTACGAGGCAATCAGAAACACTTTCTGAGCATAGGAAGAGAAAATTTCGCTTCCTATGCTCGTTTTTTAATGCCCGTAGTATTAAAGGCGCTGTGCCTTTAAAACCGGCATTTCGATCGCTCTCCGGAGCGATCGAAATGCCGACGGGCATTTTTTTTAGCATTGTACGATGCTTCCACACGGAAGCATCGTTACAATGCCGCTTGAGCACTGAAAGCGGAAAAACTCAGCTTTCAGTGCTCGTTTTGACACAGGACGGACTAGGTCCGTCCTGTGTCACTAACGCCTCGGCACACAGGACGGACCTAGTCCGTCCTGTGTCGCCAAGGGGTTAAAATCCTGCACGACCATGTTTCTGGAGCCCTATGGTCTCCAACATGGCTGTCGCACTTATAACCTTTTTCCCACGCCCCTGGGCGTTCCTAATGGCACCTAATGGTATAAATTCAGCTCATTTACCCTCTCTCATTGCCTGTTTTAGCATCCTTTGCGTTGTCCTGGCTTTTGAGTATTCTACTGTGTGTTCCTGTGTATCAACCTTCGGCTTTCCTTGGTCTACCCTCATTCTCCTGTGTCCCTTGTTTTGACCTCGGCCTGGCTTTATCTACTACATTGTCCTCTCCATCCCTGACCTCGACTTTCCAGTCCAGTCCTCCCGGCTCCACGACCCCGGCTCATCAGCTGACTTCTCTTCTGAGTTTTCCTGTTGTGCTGCAGCTGTGACTATTCTCTGTTCTTCTGATACTGTCCCAGATTGGTGTCCGGAGAGTGGTAGGGTTGCAGCAACCTTTCCTTGCCTGGTAGCTCTGGTTGGGGCAGAAGACCTCCTCTCACCACTCAAAGGCCCAGGTTACGGACGTGTCTGTCTCCGTAACGTCAGAGTGTCAAGTATATGCATCACGGGATTCACCTGCAGTCGTTACATAATGCTGCAGGAAGAGAGTGGGGTCTATTCACTAAAAGGTGACTTGCAGGTCAGTTGAGGTGAGATAAAAATGTCATCTCACCATTTTAACGATACATTGTGCAAGTATAAAGCTGGGGAATTTCCCCCGCTAAGCAAACTCACCAGGATTGTCCCTACACAATGTATAGATACATTGGTGAGATGGAATGTTCCTCTCGCCTCATCTCAACTCACCTACAGATCACCTTTTAGTGAATAGCCCCCCCTCCAGATATAATCTTCACATCCAGAGATCATAATGCAGTTAAATTTGTAATTTGAAATGTGACGGCTGCACACATTTTTATCATTTACTCTATTGGCAATTATTTTATTAATTGGAAATAAAATTCCATTGTCTTCTGTAAATGTTATGTGAATACATGTATATTATGATTTTTTTTTTTTTTTGCCTTTTAAAGTCTCGATTTTATCACATATTATCTGTGCAGCTCCATCAAATGATATTTCGGTTAACATTGAACTTCACATTTCCTAAATTTTGACTGCAATTATTCTACTCCGCCGTCTTGCCACCTGTCAGTGGCCATAATGTTATGGCTGATCGGTGTGTTTAAAGGACAAGGCCAGTATGTTCTATACAGTGACACCCAACAGCCAGGAAGCACACACCGTTGCAAAGGAAGGCGTTGTCGCATGTAAATAGAGACTATAAAAACCTGAGACCTCTCTGGCTGAGGTCTTCTCTTTAGCTCTATAGGGGTGTAAAATGTGACCAGGGATGAGGCAGAGGTCGGTGACGTGACCTACATGTCTCCAGCAACCCAGAGAGTCTCCTATGGAAGCATGGCAGCTGCCGCTCAGAGGATCAACTGGTGTGTACAGTCAAAATTACATGCCAGTTTAGCCTCACTCAAGGGACTACTAACCTTTCACTTGTGCTTCTATACTAGAAGCACACGAGAAAAATAAAATTTAGTGTTCCTTTAAAGCTAAAATTGTCATTTATTGAAAAGAACAGCCTTTTAAATGACACACACAACTTTTTTTAAAAGGTTGGAGTCTTGGAAGGCATTCAGAAGACCATCCTTCTTTTGGCTAAAACCCCCCTCGACCTACTATTCATGCCATCTCCTAATAGTCGGCTTGCATTTCCAGGCTCGATGGAGATTAAATCTAAGTCCCTTATAATAGTGACCCCTACTCAAAATTGCTAATCATTGCTATTATTTCCAATTCCCTCCTATCTCTTTCGAAACCCGTTGACCACACCAATGTATTGGTACTGCATACCATATCTGTATCCCTTACTCATACGGATTGTCTTTTAAAATAGTTAATTTTCACAGAGAAATAAAAGTGCCAGGAAAAATAAACTTCTTTAAACATAACATTTGATTCCTTAATGTCCAGACAACATATTGATAAAACATTTTTTTTCCAGAATATTGTTTGTCTACCTGTAGGGACATAATAATTACGATAATTGCGGTTTTGCAAAAACATGCCATTATATGTCAAAAGAATCATACTTGTTAGTTTGCCGTGTATAGAAATCATAAAGTCATATAATACCAATCATTTCAATTTTTTAAACCCATTTTTATATAGATAGAATAAATACATAGCATTCAGAATATTGTTATGAGAAAATCATAGGTTCTGTTGCATATCATCATTCATTTTATACATTTAATGATAATCTATGGGTCGGACCTCCCACTATTATGTTGAACACTGACGCTGTTCCCTATAACTTGTGGTTATTTGTAGATTTTGTTTCCACCAATGTCTGGTTCTCTCAGAAGAGAACTCTCCAATGTTGAGTACTTTTGGGCAGCTGCTCCAATTGATCCCCCATCTCAGGAGACGCACACATACACAGATCAGGTCACATTTATATGTATCCTTGCTTCAAACATTCCACAAGTACATCACATATTGCAACACTAAAATGAGATACTAGAGGTGTTGATGGGATATTCTGAGTCCCTTCATTACTATGTTGGAAGGGGGACTTTATACCAAAAACAATCTATACATTGTCACATTCAACACGCTTATCATTTGTGTTAACACTTCTTTCCCAGTTACAATATCATGCAGGCCCTTATTAAGTGGAACCTGATGTGCTGTCTGTTATATTAACTGTTGTGATATCAATACTTTTATAATGATAGACAAGGTGAAAATTATACAGAGAAAGTCTATCGTAAATCGCGAAGAGAAGACCGCTATCGACATAAACGCTAACGGTCTCAAACCACCTTTAGAAGTTAGCGCCTGCCATGTCTACTACTGGATAAGGTACTACTGGAGTTTTGTATGGGTAAATGTCAAAGGAAAGGGATACAGTGCTATGTATGCCAGTTGGTAAGAAAGATATGTGTACACAATCTTTAACTAGCTTCAGATCAGTATGACAATAAAGGGACACTACCACTTACATAAAATGTAACTAGATAACCTGGTCATTTAAAACAAACATGTATATAGATCATATGCCACTGGTTTTATAGGATTTAATTATTTTTTTTAATCATATAAAAGGAAAAATAAAATTAGGTGTTTATCTCCTGGCTCCATTTTGTGAATATTTCCCATGATGCAACATCAACAGGATGGGCAGGACTAAGTGCCTGTGTACAACTTTTTTTTTACCTGCCTTCCAACACAAAGTGATGAGATTAACCTGATCAAACATGATCATAACTCCGCCCCCTTGTGATGTAATAGTTACATTACCCTCCCATGCAATGCAAGTCTATGATCAGAATTCGGACTTATAGACTGCATTCTGTGTCCCCAGCCGCAATGTGAGAAATTTGTGCTGTAAAGTCACTGGGAGGGAACCAAAAACAGTATATTTCTCAAAATGGCGGTGGATGTTTGTGAAGAGTAAATGGCGATACCTCTACCCACACTGAAAAGATACTGAATATATAAATGTGGCATGGTCTAGACACCGGATGGCCCTGGATGGGCAGAAAGCATTGTCTTCTAGGGCAGTCATTCTTAAACCTGTCCTCAAGGACCATCAACAGTCCAGGATCAAGTAAAATCCACCAATGTTACGAACAGGTAGGTTTCCAAATGGTTCAAAACATAAATAAGAATAAACAAAACTACAAACAAAAAGCCTAGCTCTATCTGAGTGCCGATTAAACATACAGTAGATCACCTCTCTATTAAATTGTAAAGTAAATTAACAAACAAAAATTGGCATTGTTTCAACCAAACATACAATAGGCATGGGATAGACTACTCAAAATAAGGCTCAGGATCCTATCACTGTGGTCAAGAGCCTTATTTTGAGGGAAGTCTATCCCGTACCTATCATCTGTCCAGCTGTTGCATTGTGCCCAGTGGGAGCTGGGCCATACACAGGCCCAGCAGATTCTCATGCGGTGCACTTGCTCTTCTTAATCGATTGTTTCAACCAACCTTCTAACGGCAATACTCTGTTGCACCTTCCCTCCTGCTCTCTTTAGTTCAAACTCCATACTGCCTCCCACCTCTGAGACCTTCTAGTTAAAGTCTCAACAGCTGCTAATTAGGACACGTGAAGAGGTACAGGTTAGGGATGATTCTGGGTCCTAAATATCTTCCATTTACAACCTTTCCATAGACTCTGTGTTTTCTATAATTTCAGTACCTGGGATATGAGCAAATAGTGTAGTAAAGATTACTAGAAATTCACTTAAACATTGACATTCGCCCATGTTACACTAGATCTTGAGTCTCAATGGAATTTAAAAGATAATTCATTTGTGTAGCACCCTATAGAAGGACTGATATATCCCATTACCAAGCTGACTACTTGGTCTGTTCCTCAGCATGCTTTCGTTTCTTTCATGGATGGCATTGTCGTGATTCGTTGGGAGCCCATACAGCAGAATGGCACACTTTGCAAGTAGGACCTGGCTATACCAAGGCTCTAAAGGGAGAATCCATAAGAGTATCCAGAAGTCAATGCTAATTTTAAGGTGATAGCAGCAGGTAGCAGAATCAAATTCTAGATTCACTTGGGTACCTTACAGTATAGAAAAAAAACTAACATATAGACATAAATATAAATAGTAACAAATACACATCCATAGATAAATGGATGTACTACCCCCCAAACTCTAATACTAAAATTAACCCCCGAACTCTAATACCCTTATTAACAATTAATAATACTCACCTTTAGCGATGAAATGTCCCGCAATGACCTCTCGCGCAGTGAACTGGCCATCGCACGATAGGGGGGAGATGAACTGTCCCATCCCCTAGATCAATAGCCCATAGACACGCAAACACAAACAACCAAAGGGAGCTCTTAGTTCCAAGAGACAGGTATTGATATATGAACCTAAACATCGCCCAACAATTGAAAAACATATATATTTCTAGAGCAGGAAAGTTTTTTACACAGATACAAATCATTTTAATATTTCACCAAAAACAGAGAAAGATCAGAATATCTGTCTTTTTCTGCAACAATGTCATGAATATTTCATCCTCGGCTGAACTTCAAAGCCCCCTCAACGAATAACAGGGATAGAGGGGAAACCGCCAAGAGAGAGAGAGAGGAACTCTAGAGCATAAAAAAGGGGGAGATGATTAAAGAACCTTATTAAAAGGCTGCTTGTAGGACCGGCTACATGAAAGAGAGCGCATCGGAGGGTTTATCCTTCTAAATGACAGCATGCTCTCACCAACACGCAGAAACCTGATTATACTGACAGAGCCTGAGTGATACTGCAAACTTGTTAATAGCATCAAAATTAGAAGAGCCTCATGCAAAGACGGGAGATTAATTTTCGCTGGGGTAGTTCTCTCGCAAATTGCAAACTTGTGAATATGTTCTCAGATAATGAGCATCCTCAGTCCTCAGCCTGCCTGTCATTTTCTGTAATTAATGTTAAGGAAGACTCTTTCCTGATGCGCAGAATTAGTCATGTAGCAGAAAAAATATCTTCAGAGAAATAATTTCCATTTATTACCATCGTCCTGTTTGTGTGCTTTATTCTGCCGGAAGAGGAATTTATGGTCGAGCTGGTTTTCTACTTTCTCTTTGATTAGTCGTTATATACCGAAACACGTTGCATGCACACCCCGTGAAACACACACTCCAAATATTGCTTTGGTTTTATATAATCAACATACAAAACTATTGGTAATGATGAAAAATGTTAACTCTTTTTATAGCAATGTGTTAAATAAATGTATTTTTTATGTTGGATTTTTTTTTTTTTATATAAAGAACTCTTTGTTTTATAGTATGGATCAGGAAAATCAAAATGGCAATGCGCTGCTGTTTCAGTTTTTTTAATTTAAAGGTTGAGATGCATAGGAGAACATAAATCGAACTTCACCGCAACCGAAATCAATTTGAAAATCAGGCAGGCATTCTATATCCTTTTTCTACAAACATTCTAGAGCCTTTGTCCATCAACATTCTATATATTCTTTGCCCAGCAACATGCCATATACTTTGTCCAACAACAGTCCAGCAACATTCTATATCCTTTGTCCAGCAACATTCTATATCCTGTGTCCAGCAACATTCTATATTCTTTGTCCAGCAACATTCTATATTCTTTGTCCAGCAACATTCTATATCCTTTGTCCAGCAACATTCTATATCCTTTGTCCAGCAACATTATATGTCCTTTGTCCAGCAACATTCTATATCTTTTGTCCAGCAATATTCTACATTATTTGTCCAACAACATTCTATATCCTTCATCCAAGAACATTCCATAAAGCCTTATCCCATCAACGTTCATATACTTTGTCCAGCATCATTCTTTAGTCTTTGTCTAGCAGCATTCTATAGTATAAATCCAGCAATACCTTCTATTGCTAAGTTCAACTAAATCATTCAAAAAATATCCAAGCATTTCTTTTTAATCAAATCCATATATTTTTTTCAGCATTCATTTTGTTTTCCTAACACACAATACCACTGTTTTCAAATATAAATATATTTTTACAACTACAAACTCTTTTTTTCTAAGTAAATTAGATTAAAGAGATTTTACAATGCAGCCAAAAGAGAACACATATTAAAACAACTATTTTCTCTTGTATGGTTTTTTTTTTTTCCTGGGAAAGCTGATTTCATGCTGTTATTTTGCTACTCGGCACCTTACTCACCATGTGACAATATTTCACTTTGCTCGAGCTCCCCTCCCCCCTCTCGCTTGCTCCTTGAGTTAATTAAAGTCACACTCCATCAGTGGGGAGCTTGTGGAGCTGCAGTGTGATGGCTACAGATTGCCATGTTAATGTTCCTGGTTTTACAAAGCCTGTTAATGACCGCAGGATGTAGCCCAGCTCTCAGTGGGTTAATCCAACCTTATCCCTATAAGGGCACACCTTATGACACATTGGCAAAGATTTGGGTCCATTAACAAAAGCGGTTTCTGGAAATGTGCCCCTCTGCACTTCCAGTAATGATGCTGCTCCATGTCCCATCTGTCATCCAACACTAGGTCATGTGTAAAAGAGACAAGAAGGTTATCGATTTTAACCTCTCTAATCCGTCTCCCTCATTTGTCTCTCCCCTTTTTCTGAACTCTTCTCTTTCCTTTATATGTAGCATCATTGCCATTTTGGGGATGTCCAACAAGGGGCATCAATCCAACAGCACATTAGTTTTTATCTCCATCAGTTTAATTAACATTAAATATTGAAAACAATTAAAATAGTAGCGAAAAATAGGCTTAGTGGAATGTTTGTGGGGAGACAAAATTATTCAGTATAATTGTTAAAAGCCGGCAAGATAGCTGTGTGAGCTAATGCACTATATCTATAGCAGTGCTTCTTAAACCTGTCCCCAATGGTCCAGGATTTGGGGATTACCCAGTTTTGTTTACATAAGACTATGTATAACACCTGGTGTGGTTCCCTAAACACCAGGAAACCATACCCAGTGCTATACATATTCTTATTTAAACACAACTGGGTAATCTTTAAACCCTGGACCATTGGGGCTCATTGAGGACAGGTTTAAGAATCACTGATGTGTAGAATCTAAAATGAGTACCACTACATTGGGCAATTAGAAATATCTACAGAATCTTGGGCAAACATAATATTCCCAGGTCTTACTTGAAAACCAGCAAATATCTGAACCTGTTTAAATAAATTATTACTTACTCGAAAGGGTGTGGTGGTGGTGAAATTTTTGCTTTTACACATGGCGCTAATTTACTTACAGCCAGCTTCATCATTACACGCAAATTACCCTGTACCTTTTTGCTTTCCTCTTTTACTACCATTAACATCTCTTCACGCCTCCAGATCTACTACAATTTTTTTGTGTGTATTATTGTGTACATGGTCTTACTTAGCACTTGCTGATATATTGAATCATTATTATTTAGTGCTGGGCATCTACAGGAGACCAATTCAACACAGATTATAACCTGATTCGAAGGTTTTCCTCCTGGGTCTGTTTGGAAAATGTCAGCGTATAAAAAAATATTCTATATCTTTTGCTTTACAGCACTTTTCTCACACTGGAGTACAAAATGCATTGCAATTACACAACATAACCAAGAATTAAACTGATAAAGACAATTAAAAACATAGGATAAAAACCATAATGTAACTGCAGAAAAAATAAGAGACTGACTGCTTGACAGATGGTTGTACATTAATTAAATGCCTGAGTTAACTCAAGTATACTTAGAGGAATTGTATATGTATGAGTACGCCAATTACATACTTCATTGTAGCATTCAAAAAGGGGGTAACATGGAGTATCCTCTGTGTTTTCCTTTGGGTTTGTCCACGTAACCTGAACATATTGGCACTTAGATTGGGCAAACGCAAGTGAAATTCAAGTACAATGGGAACATTGCCCCAACTGTGTTATGGTTCTATACATTGGCCAGCTTTCAATCGAGTGAGCGATCTAGTGAATTCCATTTCTGGTTGTAACTTTCTCTTACATTTCACTGCTCAGTGCAGTGGGCTTTCAATTATCTTAAAAGGAATACACCAGGTTCCAAATACTAGCAGCATGCTAGATAGAGGTGGACCTGAATTCCTATTAGTAACAATAAAGAGATTATTCTGAATTGATGAACATGTCACCATGGAGTGCAGCTAACCATAAAACTCCAGTTGTGTTCACAAATGTCACCTTGCATGTGGTCTTTATGTGGCTCTAGCTTTTATGAGGATTTTTTTAAAAGAACCCATAAGAAATTTTTGCTTACCTGGGCAACCAGGGCTCGGAGTGTATATCCTCCTGGTGGAGCCCCACGCGGTTCTCCTTCTTAATGGATGGACAGGCTCATGAGTGCCAGTGAAAGAGCAGGGTTATGGGACTTCATCCACCCCCAATGAGGTACTTTGCCTGCAACCAAAGACAAAATCACAGTAATCTACTGATATCTTTCTCTGAATGCTCCTATTGACCACTTTGCTGTTGATCAGTGCGGATCCACTGACCTCGTCTCTGCCTATGCCGTTTGATACTTCAGACTGTCCTGACCTGTGGACTTCTAAGACCTTCCAGGTAACTTACCTGGTCCTTGAGGGAAGACGCTACCCAGAAGCCTGTTGCTTTTCCATCCAGGTTAGTGCCCACTTGCAACAAACCCCATCCTATGCTTAGCATTACAAAGAGGAAGAAAGCCACTCCTAGCCTCCCTATTGTCTTGTATGTGCGTCAATACTTTCTGGCACCTGCCTCTTTTGCCAGCCATATATAATCCTCCATTATTTACCTCCAACTATTGAGACCATGCTAAGTACAGTGATGGTGAGCCCCATCATTTTTCAAACATTTCAACACTCATTCTTTTCTGTAGACAGAAACTCCCGTCTCCCGTTTGTCAGCTTCCCTCAATAAGTGCATTTATTACATCGATCCTTTGTTTAAGCTTGCAAAAATGTGACGGATGACTACCTACATTTTAATACAAAAGGCTATTTTTTCTATTTTCATGTGTGAAACACTCGATCAGCGGCCACTTTATAAGGTTCACCTATCTAGTACCAGTTAATACCAAATTTTGCCTCTAGAACAGCCTACATTTTCATGGCATGGATTCAACAGTGTAAGAAATATTCCTTAGTGATTCTGGTCCAGTCTGATTCGGTAGCATCACATAGCCGCACAGACAAGCGACTTTGACTGTGGAATGATTGTTGCTGCGATGGTTTAAACATCTTACAAATAGCTGACCTCCTGGGATTGTCACACACTACAGTCTCTAGAGTTTGCAGAGAATGGTGCAATGAACAAAAGACATTCAGTGAGTGACTGTTCTGTAGGCAACAAAACCCTATCAATGAGAGAGGTCAGAAGAGGGCAATGGTCCATCCAAGTAGAAAGAAAAGCTATAAATACTAAAATATCGTACTTTCCTATACTTTTTTCACTTGTCTCAGCTAAAAGATCTGAAGATCAATGTTTAAAGCAACAACTTTTTTTATTTTTATTATTGATGATGGTTGATTCTTGGTTCATTATTAAGCACTTATCAGGAGAAAGAGGAACAGAACATTGTTCTTTTTATTTAAGATGAAAATTACACTACAGAGCACCATAAAAGTTGTCTTAACTGACCAATCCCATATGGGCACATGATGAATCCACTATGCTTTGTATAAATGACATAGACTTCTGGTGGTGGGGGGTAGCGTAAACCTGTATATAAAAGTATTAACACACTTTTTTTGAGCGGTAGTCTTTTCCCTAAAAAGCATAGTGTTGCCCTTTATTGTCTATGCTTTTTCTTTTTCATTTTTTTTTTTTTCTATACATTTTATAATGCATGCTTTTAGCCATCTAGTGCTCCATGTTTCAAAACACACATCATCTCTGCTCTCTCTGTTTGTATATATCTAACAGTGGGAAGACATGTTGGGAAAGATGGGTCAGATCTTTGTTCATCTGACTTACGATTCTAAACAACATATCTGCCCCCTGATAGAGCTATACAAGCAGAGAGGGCTTCAAAAGGTGCTTTATTTATATTCCTTAATTAAAGTGTTTCTATTTAAAATGCCTACACTGAATACAATCTTTCAATTCAACAGAACTTTTTTTTGGTAACAGTTGTCCTTTAAGTATTCTACTAATGGGTACCTAATGGGAATGGCTATAACATTTTGACCAGTATAGGGAACATCATTACTTTGTCTTTCACAAAGGCCAACAAATGTGTAGCGTCTACTCATGTACCTAATAAGCACTAAAAAAAACACACACATTATTTACTTGGAATTTAGTTCTATTTATAAGGATTCCTGACAAATGTTAAGGCAATGACATGCTTCTCACACAAAAAAAATAAGTGTATAACATTCCCGGAAATGCTGTACAGAAAATATATAAGCTGGGTGTTGGGATCTTTAATTTCTAGCTGTGAGATGATATAATGGACCAAGATGAAAACTGGGAAAAGGCCACAGAAACCGGCTTACTATTTATTAACCTTAACACACTGCAGCAGAAAATGTTACAAATAGATTAAAGGGGCCTTTAATGAATGCGCATAGGTGTTAAGGGAACCAGCAGGATGGTTAAATATATTATGACTCTGAATATAAGTGCTCATTTCCTAATTACTTGCTATCCTCAGATGTTCATTTTGTAGTGGTAGGGATATGTAAAGAAATGGTTCATTTATTGGCAATGTAGATAGTTAATAATAAAAATATTTATCTAACTTATCGTACTAAATAGAATCATTGTCCAATAATTCCTCCCAGGAAAAAAAAAAACAGTGCTGTGGTCTTGTGAGTTGGACAGATTTACATGAGATAATCTACCCACCTTTATTTGTTATTTACTAGTGCCTGTTTTGTATATAATTACATTAAATAGCATTGTGAAGATTTAATTCTGGATTTGAAAGGTAGTAGAAAAAAAATGGAGACTAGGGCTAGAAGTTTAATATTGGGAAAGACAGCCTCCTTTAATATTTTTGGTCAGTTTTTACAGATGAAAATGAAGAAAAGGGACCTCAGTTAAGAAATAAGACTAAGGAGTCATTTGATACTTGTGAGTTTAGAGAGGAAGAGGTTCTACGTTAGCTGTCTAAAATAAAGAAAAATAAGTAAATGGGGCCTGATGGTATACATTCAAAGTTATGATTTAACCAGTCATTGTTACCAGGAATAGACCCAAATGAGTAAATGTTGTGCCCATTCACAAGAAAGGTGGTAGGGAGGAGTGAGGCAACTATAGGCCAGTAAGTCTTACTTCAGTAGTGGGGAAAGTGATGAAATCCATGTTAAATAATAGGATTGTTGATAGGATTGTTCAACATCTAAAATCATGAGATCATGATTATTATACATTAACATGTATAGCTTGGAGGAAAGACGTAACAGGGGGGGATATGATAGAAACATTTAAATACATAAAGGGAATCAACACAGTAAAGGAAGAGAGTATATTTAAAAGAAGACAAACTACCACAACTAGAGGACATAGTCTTAAATTAGAGGGGCAATGATTTAAAAGTAATATCAGGAAGTATTACTTTACTGAGAGGGTAGTGGATGTATGGAATAGCCTTCCAGCAGAAGTGGTAGAGGTAAACACAGTCAAGGATTTTAAGCATGCGTGGGATAGACACAAGGCTATCCTAGCTATAAGACCGGGAACGGGGGACTAATAAAAGTACTCAAAAAAAATTGGGCAGACTAGATGGACCGAATGTTTCTATGTTTCTATGTCAAACTAATCTTACTGATTTTTTTTGACTGGGCAACTAAAATAATTGATCTGGGTTGTGCAGTAGACATTGTTTAAGTAAGGCTTTTGACACTGTCACACATATAAGACTTATCAGTAAACTGTTTGAGTTTGGATTCCTATTGTGTTGAATGGATTAGACAATGGCTGAGTGAGAGGCTACAGAGTGTTGTAGTCAGTATATTCAAAGCAATGTTTGGCTACCAGTGGTGTATCTTGGGGATCTGTACTTGGAGCCATTGTCTTTAATATTTTTATTAGTTATGTTGCAGAATGTCTTGATGGTAAAGAAAATATTTTTGCTGATGATACAAAGATTTGCAACAGGTTTGATGTTCCTGGAGGGACAGGTCATAGAACCACAAAGGCAAGGATTGGCAAGGTCAATGGCCCCATCTCTCAGGCTTCCCTTTATCCTGGGACTGCACCACTTTTAACTTCAAAATGTGTCAGTGCATAGCACTTTCTATCTTTCCATCCATCTGTCTTTTCTGTCAATCTTTGTACCTTATGCAAGGTACCTTATGCACTAAAATAAAATAAATGAAAGCAAATGAAATAAAATAAATAAATAGGAGAATAATACATAAATAAATAAATAAAATTCGGCAAATAAATAAATAAAATAAATAAATATAGAAATGTAAATAAATATACAAATACAAAATACAAAACAGTAATAAATAAAATACATCATACAAAAAATGCTGCTCTCTTGGACCTCATAGTTCAGTATATGATTTAGATATAGCAATACAAAAAATACTACAGTGGTTTGATACAAACGCTCTGGACAATATTGATACCCCTATTAGTGTGTTTTTTGGTATATTATTTGATGTGTTTATTTGATCTATTTCTAGTTTGTGTTCTCCTTGCCTTTTCTTGAATACTTGTAAATTACATGTGTCTGTCTCTTATCATTAAGGGATGGCTGATGGAGTTGCAGCATGGGTCACAAAATAGTTTTTGCTCCCTGGGAGAAAAGTTGACACCCCTCCACTGGAACCATAGGTAGAAGGGAAGCAAGCACGAGAAGGTTAGTAGGTGAAGAGCTTAGTAGAAAAGTAAACGATGGAGGATAAAGCAATGTGGCAAAAAATGTGGCGTTGAGAGAAGTGATTTATTTTTTAGTCAAACTCAGGTGTCGAGTCTCAAAAAGCTTTGATCAATGTACCTCCCATAGGCTAAACCATCCTTTTTTCTTCTAAGTCAAACTCGACCTCCCATCTCGGAGGTTGAGTTTGGTTTACTCTCGACCTCCTCAGCATTCCTCAGTTCGACCGCGCAAAAATGTTAGTGAATACCATTTTGCAAGGTCGAGATGAGGCACCCGGAAGGAGGGTGACTCTGTTAGAGTTTGCTAATCTGGACCTCCAGTCTCAAATTTTAGTGGATAGACCCTCAGAGAGTTGGAGATGTAAGCAAAACAGAAATTAGAGTAAGAAAGCAAGAAGGGTGCGTGTAAGGTCTGCTCCGCTGTCCCCTGTCACTTACCTCGCAGCCCGGCTGCCAGCGCCAACGGAACTCCTCATCGTTGGCTATCCCCTTCAGCAAGCACCCGGTACTGGAGACAGGCGCGTGCACGCCGCATAGCTCTTTCTCTCCTGTCCCGAACATCGCTATGGCAACGGGCAGCGTGGCGTGCGTCTCGTACTTCACAGGGGCGGAGCTATGCCCTTTAAATCATCAGGGCGCGCAATTCAAACTTGCTTGATGATTTCTCAAGCTAACTCCACGTGGATTGCTCCCAGCTTCTTCATTTTTGCTTCCTGAAGAGTTTATATTGTTTTCCTGATCTACTGGACTCCTGACCCGGCTTATTCCCGACTACCCCTCTCGTCTGTGCCCCGATTTTTCTGCTGATCTCCGTTCTCCCTGGCTACCATTTTTGACCCTTCTGCTCTCTGACTCCCCGACTCGGACTGTACCTTGACTACTCTCTAGACATTCGTGCCTGCTGCCAGCTACTGAAGTCTGCCTCCTCTGTAGCCCTCGGTAGTGGTGGTGCCAGGCAAGGACTGTCTATATCTGCAACTGGGGTCCCCCCTGCGTTGAATCACGGTACGTAGTAAGCTACCTTACAGTGCGACTGAAGAGCAGTGATTTTTCAAATGAAACACAGTGGTTAGCAAAGAAAGATTGGAAAAGAGAGGAAGAAGATGGAAATTCACAGTGGAGGAAAGGATCGGTAATTTGAAAAATTGGATTAAGGCGCGAAAGGAACGCGTGGATAACATAATGTTAAATATGCAGCAGCACAGAAAGTGAACCGACAAAAGAATGGGACACGATTATGGATTGATGAGGGATTTTTGAGCTGGAGAAAGGAGGGGAAAAGTTGTGGGAATCAAACAGTGTGTCTACAGCATACATGAGAGAAAGGAGGAAACATGCCATTATTTTGTAAAGGTCATTTGCTTAAATGAACAAGTGTCACAAATGGAGCAGCATGATCTGGTCATAATGTCTGTAGCCTTCATTACTGATGAAGAGTCACTGGTAGGTCCCAGAACCCTTATTCCTCATGTTCCATAATCAGGCCAACTAGTTTCTGTGATAGAATGTGGCTTCAGACAAGCTCGCTCACCTACACACTGCAGGTGTTGTGTTTAATAGCATACAATTAGCAGACACAGTGAATAGCTATTAGCTGTGGGAAGGTGGGAAGCCCTACATCTAAACTCTGCAGTCCAGCATTCAGATCAAGCACACCCGCTCACCTCTCTAATGAGCCATTTCATTAACTAAAGGTTACAGCCAAGTGCAGTTAACCAGAACTCCAAGCCTTGTTCTCTGAACTCTTACATTACATATACCTGCCTCTAAAAGTCTCCCAGTTTGGATGTGGAAAGTTACACTCTGTTTTAAAGGAGCAGTGCGTTTAAAAGATCTGTCTATGGCTGTCAGTGTATAGCTGCAGTAGAAAGTGGTTCCAGTTCTGATTTAGTTCAGTTGAAGATTACAGCAATCTCATTAAATGGCACACATGCCTTCCTATACTTCCTAGGCTTTGTGTGAGTTTAAGGGTCTGATGTTCATTTTAAAACTGAATTGCATTCTTTCTGTCTTGCATAATTGAAGAACTTGCAGTTTTGCCTTCTACGAACA
Organism: Pelodytes ibericus; assembly: GCA_036172795.1. NCBI lineage: Eukaryota > Metazoa > Chordata > Amphibia > Anura > Pelodytidae > Pelodytes > Pelodytes ibericus. The sequence goes on along the minus strand of CM069864.1, from coordinate 77,704,541 downwards.
CAACAATGAGGAGGTAGAAAGAAGGTGCATACAGAGTGGTCTATTCAGTAAAAGGGTGAGTTGCAGGTGAATTGAGGTGTGATGAACATTCCAGCTCACCATTTTGACTATACACTGTGCAGGGACAAAACTGCTGAGTTCCCCCTGCTAAGCAAACTCACCAGGATCGTCCTTGCACAATGTACAGCTAAACTGGTGAGATGGAATGTTCATCTCACCTCACCTCACCTTTTAGTGAATAGCACCCAAAAGAGAGCACTGTTTAATATTGGCACTAGCTCCGTGTCTGCCTATTTATAACTTGGACTCCATGTAAATATCAGGAGAGCACCTTGTCACCAGCAGTCCCGAATTTCTTGGTTGCTCTGGCGCTGTGCAGCTCCGCCACTCTTGTAGAACTGGTAAATGTCGGTGAACCTCCACGGAGCACTATTTGAAGGAGATTCTATTCCAAAGCACAAAAGTGTCAGCATGTATATTAAAAAAGTGCAATTGCCCTTATACATAACAAACAGTGATTGCACCATCTTTTTTGTAACTTCCTGATACTTCTGTGTGGGATTTTTTTAATATATCCCACTATGTTTTAATTTGACACATATAAAGGTCCCTTATGTGTTACTGTGACACATATAAAAGTCCTCAATAGAGTTGTGAATGACCAGTAGTGTTGTGAATTTGGGAGATACACAACCCTAGTCTGCTTTGGCCTATTCCCAAGGCTGGAAGAAATCAGAGTGTGAGAAGATCAGATCTCTCTGCCTCCTTACCTCTGTTTATCAATGCAGGATATTTAAATCATTACTTTGCAGTTGTGCTAGCAAATTTATTAGCAGCTCCTTAAATGTTTTATGCATTAGGAAAGTGTAAATTATGCATGTGGCATTCCAATGCAAGAATAATCCTTCCTCACAGTCTGCCTTTTTATTTCAAAGAAAGGAATGAAGTATACATTCATGCACATACAGTAAAGACAATGGTAGATCTGCATTAATGCGCATACTGTAAAGACCATGCTAGATATGCATTAATGCAGGGCTTGACAAATTTATTTTATTCTAGGAGCCAGCAAAATTTTTTAGGAGCCAGACAATCACGCAAACATACACGCAATTCATAAACACACACACCAATCCACGTCACATATACACCCCACACACACCAACCCACGTCACATATACACCCCACACACACCAACCCACGTCACATATACAGCCCATACACACCAACCCACGTCACATATACAAACCCCACACACCAACCCACTTCACAAATACACACACACACTTCACATATACACCTCCCCCCACACCTCACATATACACCTCCCCCCACACTTCACATATATACACCTCCCCCCACACATATTCCCCCCCTTCACATATACACCTCCCCCCACACTTCACACATATATACCCCCCCTTCACATATACACCTCCCCCCACACTTCACATATATACCCCCCCCACACTTCACATATATACCCCCCCTTCACATATACATCCCTCCCCCCCTTCACATATACACCTGCCCCCACACTTCACACATATATACCTCCCCTTCACATATACACCTCCCCCCCACACTTCACATATATACCCCCCCTTCACATATACATCCCTCCCCCCCACTTCACATATACAACTCAAACATACACAAGTTTTTTTTTTTCCCTTCTTAACTTCTGAGTGCTGGGTTGACAACCCAGCACTTAGCCGAAAGAGCCATGAAGATCGGCTGCGGCACGAATGTTTCCCCTCCCTGCTGCCTTACCTCATTGCTGGGGAGGGGTTACATTCGTGCCGCAGCCGATCCTCATGGCTCTTTCGGCTGAACACTCATACACACGTGTAGCGCGAGGGGGCGGAGCTTGCTGTCTGTCCCCTCGCGCTGCAAAAGACGGATGGCAGCGGCAAGGGGAACGGCACCCGGGCGCCAGGCTCCATTTCCAGGTCGCCATGGCGACCTGGCGCCCGGGGTTTGTCGAGCCCTGCATTAATGCACATACTGTAAAGACCAGGTTAAGTATGCATTAATGCACATACTGTAAAGACCAGGCTAAGTATGCATTAATGCACATACAGTAAAGACCAGGCTAAGTATGCATTAATGCACATACAGTAAAGACCAGGCTAGGCATGCATTAATGCGCATACAGTAAAGACCAGGCTAAGTATGCATTAATGAGCATACAGTATAGACCAGGCTAAGTATGCATTAATGCACATACAGTATAGACCAGGCTAGGTATGCATTAATGCACATACAGTATAGACCAGGCTAGGTATGCATTAATGCACATACAGTATAGACCAGGCTAAGTATGCATTAATGCACATACTGTAAAGACCAGGCTAAGTATGCATTAATGCACATACAGTATAGACCAGGCTAGGTATGCATTAATGCACATACAGTATAGACCAGGCTAAGTATGCATTAATGCACATACAGTATAGACCAGGCTAAGTATGCATTAATGCACATACAGTATAGACCAGGCTGGGTATACATTAATGCACATACAGTATAGACCAGGCTAAGTATGCATTAATGCACATACAGTATAGACCAGGCTGGGTATACATTAATGCACATACAGTATAGACCAGGCTGGGTATACATTAATGCACATACAGTATAGACCAGGCTGGGTATACATTAATGCACATACAGTATAGACCAGGCTAAGTATGCATTAATGCACATACAGTATAGACCAGGCTGGGTATACATTAATGCACATACAGTATAGACCAGGCCAGGTATGCATTAATGCACATACATTAAAGACCAGGCTGGGTATACATTAATGCGCATACAGTAACGACCAGGCTAGGTATGCATTAATGCACATACATTAAAGACCAGGCTGGGTATACATTAATGCGCATACAGTAAAGACCAGGCTAGGCATGCATTAATGCACATACAGTAAAGACCAGGCTAGGTATGCATTAATGCACATACAGTATAGACCAGGCTAAGTATGCATTAATGCACATACAGTATAGACCAGGCTAGGTATGCATTAATGCACATACAGTATAGACCAGGCTAAGTATGCATTAATGCACATACAGTATAGACCAGGCTGGGTATACATTAATGCACATACAGTATAGACCAGGCTGGGTATACATTAATGCACATACAGTATAGACCAGGCTGGGTATACATTAATGCACATACAGTATAGACCAGGCTGGGTATACATTAATGCACATACAGTATAGACCAGGCTGGGTATACATTAATGCACATACAGTATAGACCAGGCTGGGTATACATTAATGCACATACAGTATAGACCAGGCTGGGTATATATTAATGCACATACAGTATAGACCAGGCTGGGTATACATTAATGCACATCCAGTATAGACCAGGCTAGGTATGCATTAATGCACATACAGTATAGACCAGGCTGGGTATACATTAATGCACATACAGTATAGACCAGGCCAGGTATGCATTAATGCACATACATTAAAGACCAGGCTGGGTATACATTAATGCGCATACAGTAAAGACCAGGCTAGGTATGCATTAATGCACATACAGTATAGACCAGGCTAGGTATGCATTAATGCACATACAGTATAGACCAGGCTAGGTATGCATTAATGCGCATACAGTATAGACCAGGCTAAGTATGCATTAATGCACATACAGTATAGACCAGGCTGGGTATACATTAATGCGCATACAGTATAGACCAGGCTAAGTATGCATTAATGCGCATACAGTATAGACCAGGCTGGGTATACATTAATGCACATAAAGTAACGACCAGGCTAGGTATGCATTAATGCACATACATTAAAGACCAGGCTGGGTATACATTAATGCACATAAAGTAACGACCAGGCTAGGTATGCATTAATGCACATACAGTATAGTTCAGGCTAGGTAATCACTAATGCACATACAGTCAGTGGCATCGCTAGGGGTGGGCTACTGGGGATCTAGCCCCGAATCCCTGGTGCATAGCCCCGAATGGAGACTCTGGGGCTAAAGTATACGTTAGCCTCGAGACCCCAGGGCTATTACTGTAAAAAATATTTTAAAAATCTCCCCCCTCTGAGCTTTACTCCATCTGGGACATGGTCACAGAATCGGAGATTTATGCTTGCACTGGGGTGAGATGGAGAGGCGCTGCTATAGGGAGTTCTCTCCCTAGCCCCTTCTCCTTGAGGTGCGGCCCACAGGCAAGTGCCTGCGGCGACCGCACCTCCTGGCCATACTGAAACAGCACGGCGGGTGCAAGCTCCGCCCCCATCGCACTGTGAGATTGGCTGAGCGTCGGATGTCAAGCAGAAGAAACGGTGTCTGCAGCTTCAGACACTGTTGGAGACGTTGTCCTCCCTGCAAACAAAGGTAACTTAGCAGGGAGGGGGACCAACACTATAACGTTTTGTTTTTTGTTAAAAAAAATAGAAGAAATGTGTGTTAGTCTGCGTGTAAGTGTGACTGTGTGTGGGTGTCTCAATGTGTGTAAGTGTGTGTGTCAAGGTGTTTGCATAAGTGTATGTGTGTGTCAGGGTGTTTAGGTGTGTGTGTAAGGGTGTTTGCGTAAGCATATGTGTGTGAGTGTGTTGTGTCAATGTATCTAGGTGTGTGTGTGTCAGGGTTTCTGTTTGTGTGAAAAAAAGAGAGAGACGGTGTGTGTGAGAAAGAGAGAGACGGTGTGTGTGAGAAAGAGAGAGACGGGGTGTGTGAGAAAGAGAGAGAGAGACATGTGTGTGAGAGAGTGAGAGAGAGACATGTGTGTGAGAAAGAGAGAGACGGTGTGTGTGAGAAAGAGAGAGAGCCGTGTGTATGAGAAAGAGAGAGAGAGACATGTGTGTGAGAAAGAGAGAGAGAGACATGTGTGTGAGAAAGAGAGAGCCGTGTGTGTGAGAAAGAGAGACATGTGTGTGAGAAAGAGAGAGAGAGACGTGTGTGAGAAAGAGAGAGACGGGGTGTGTGAGAAAGAGAGGGAGACGGGGTGTATGAGAGAGAGCTAGACAGAGTGTGTGTGCATGTGAGACTATGTGTGAGAGAGAGAGACGGAGAGTGTGTGAGACTGAGCTCATCTGGGCTCTAGCCCCAGATCATTTGGTGACCTAGCAACGCCAACTGCATACAGTAATGATCAGACTTTGGAATATAAAAGGGTTTACTCAATAAACAGAGAATTGCAGGGAAATGAGATGGAAAATTTACTTAAGGCCAAAGTAGCCGAGTTGGATAAATTCTCAACTGCATTGGAGATTTTTTCAACTCAGCTACTTTAGCCTTAAATTTGAAATTCCCTTTTCAGTTTCCCTTAAATCTGTTTTTACTGAGTAAACTCTCAGGCTTTGTAGCACAAAGTTTTCTTGAAGAATTGGCCCCATATGTTGCGGTCCAGTTTTGTGCTTGTACTTTTCCAATTATCAGGACAGTATAGGGTGCCCAATGTCAGCAGAAGAGGGTCTTCAGGTAGAGGGCAATAGAACCGAGATGTCACAATAAAAGGGACAAGCCGGTGGGTAGTCAGGAAACAGTCCAAATAGTCAGAGCAGCACTGGTTCTTGAGGGAGTGGGATTCAAAGGAGAGGAGCACCGATAATGGGAAGCCAAGGGTCAGAAGCCAGGAGATCAAACAGGAACAGAGAGATTAAATATACAAGAAAGTATTGACCGAAGTACCAAACTCAGGTCAGCTCAAGAAAGCAGGGAGTGAGGAGTGGGAAGGGTTTTTATAAGGATCGTCCTCCCTCCAGAATGTGGTCGCTACCCCCCTCCATAAGTGATATAGAGGGGGAGGTGGATGGGACTCCACACCCCCTTTTCCCAGCTGACAAACACCCACCTAGAAGCAGAACATGCTGCCTCACCTCATCATTATCCGGTGTACACTTGCTGAAAGCAGAGTGTTGCAAATCTCCGCCTTCTCGTGGCCACGTGATCATCTGGTGGGAGAGTCCAGCGCCCATGACCTCCAGGATTTTGGAAGGTCAGGATGCGCACAGTGGAATGCCCGGATCTTGGCTATATTGGCCATGTATATTGGCAAGGGGCACCCAAGTGCGTTGTTTCGGGCCATAGCCCCAAAGTTCTGGGGAGGTGCAGATGGAATGGAAATGGAATCTCCACCCGAGCAAACTCATCTTTAGTGATTTCAAAAGACCCAGACAAAATTGATGGAGTAAATCTGGTTCATTCCATTCTGTTTCAATTGTGACTCTTCTGAATTCTGTTATGTAGCCATCCAAGGGATGACGTTCTTTCCTTAGAGTCCTAATAGAGGACTCTATGTGGTTTTATGTGGATCTATATAGGAGAGTCACAGATAATGGGAAGCCAAGGGTCAGAAGCCAGGAGATAAAACATAGAAGGAAGTATAGACTGAAGTAACAAACACATCTAGTAAGTAGTTTTTATAGAGATTTTTATGGGGATTGTCCTCCCAAGGCTCCTCCCCCAGCAACTTATCAATGCCTATAGAGAGGGAGGGACTCTACACCCCCTCTTCAAAGTGGATCCAGACCCTGAAATGGCTATCTGCCTGGAAGCAGGACTTGCACCCCGCCGTCATAATAACAAGCACAATGTCTAAACACAGTGCACGTGTAAATCAAGGCCAGGAGTGCAAAAGACAAGCTACAGCTTATTTTGTACTTTTTTTTATTTATTTTTTGATCAATGAGGTATTTTCGAACCATTAGCCAGCCTTTGGCTGGATGTTATTTGGGAGGCCGACCATCTTTCATATGCACAGGTAATTGTTAAGCATCACGAACCCAGCCGTGATACACTCTGGCCTCTTATAGCATATCTTATTAAAACACTTACATGTTGCCAAGGAATCCCTTGAGTGGTCCACATACTCAATCCATATCTCCAATATGTTACGTCTAAGTCTTCTATAACTTGTCTTTTCCCTCTCATCTACACTGACTGAACTGCATTTAACAAGTTCTGTTACCCTACCAAGGGACCATATAGATTTCTCATGGATTCTGCACATTAGTCAATTTTATTGAATAGCAATTTCCTTATGTTCTGTACACTCCGTATATAGTGAAATAAATGTTGTTTTGTACATAGAAATATAGAATGTATCGGCAGATAAAAACCATTCGGTCCATCTAGTCTGCCCAATTGTCTAAATACTTTTATCAGTCCCCAGTTCCCTATCTTATATCTAGGATAGCCTTGTGCCTATCCCACGCATGCTTAAACTCCTTCACTTACCTTTACCACTACCGCTGGAAGGCTATTCCATACATCCACTACCCTCTCAGTAAAGTAATACTTCCTGATATTACTTTGAAATCTTTGCCCCTCTAATTTTAGACTATGGCCTCTAGTTGTGCTAGTATTTCTTCTTTTAAATATACTCTCTTCCTTTATTATGTTGAAGACATATGTGTGGTCCCTACATGAGTCTACATGACTTTTACATAAATAGCTACCAGTAGGTCATGAAGTCATATAACATTTTTGGGTAAAACCTACACTTCCAGCTCACATCCCCTAACGTTTCACCCTTTACCCATTTGCAATATGTACGGTATGTTATGGGTCACTTCATTTATTCACCTATGATTAAGCGTGTTTATCACGCGAAACGCGTTAGGTCTTTTCCCCTTTTTAGTTGACACCTTGTCCAGGTACTTTCCCACTGTCTGTCATTTTACCAATAAAGCACTTTTTTGAAGATTACTTCGCCCATTACGGAGTGCACATATTTTTTTCGTTCAATTATTCACTTAATTTATTCCAACCAAGGCTCAATGCCAAATAATCTTTTGTTGAAAAGGAAGGACTATTTAGGCCTACATTTTGTTGGGGAAGTGGCTCCTGGAATGTCTAGAATGCCAACAATCCTGTAGTCCACTGTGCCAACTCCTCCTGATAAAGAGAGAGTCACTGCACGCGTAAACCTAAAAATGCAGTGGTGCCAGTGGGTAATTTCTGTGTCTTTTAACAGCACAATGTATACAGAAATTGTATTGAGTTTTTGTTTATTCAGATATCCAGCATTTTACTGATTTACCACCTCCTAATTAATGTAATGGAGTAAGACTGGGCCAAATACAGTAAGCAAGGGTTATTGACGGGCACGGCCTCCAGGCAATTAGACAATTAAATGTATTGGTTGAGCCCCATGGAAAGCCAAGTTGGCTGGTTAATTACATGTTAATTAATGACATTCTACAAACTTTATCAGAACAGTCTTTGTTTTGAAACCTATGAGGAATGCTTGCATTCTAGATTCCAAGATACTCATCGCACTTTAACCCTTTCACTGGCGACCAGGGGTTAATGCAACCCGCGTAGAGATGATACCTTCGACGCAGTCACTGCCGGGCGGGGTGAATGGCTTATTGTATTTTTCTGGGAGTGATTTTATCAATGTCGTTAGAACATTCATTGAAGTAAGTGAGAGATCCATCACCCGCTGACAGCTCGCTGCTCACTAATGGCTGTTAGATGGTAATCATTTTAATATGGTTTTTATTTCACTTAATTTCATATGTGCCTGACAAAAGGTCCTGTATCATCGGGGCTCTGTGTGGAGCCGCTAATAGTCTCCTGCGATGCTCCATTACATCCAGAGTAACTGCAGAGAGACACGGAGAATGCTTTACAGTGGAAATGTCAGGAAAACATTGCTTTACGAAAATATAAAACTCGTGGTGGATACGTGGCTGAGCCTCCCAGGAGATGCCATGTCTGTCTCTCTCCAAGCCCCCCCATTTTTTGTCTTTCTCCCTTCCCATGCATGTCTCTTTCCTCTCCCTTCCCATGTCTCTCTCTCTCTTCTCCCACTCCATGTATGTTTCTCCTCTCCCTTCCCTTGTGTGTGCCTCCTCTCCCCATCCTCCATGTCTGTCTGTCTCTCATCCTCCCCCCATATATCGGTAATATACCCCCACCACCATTTCTGTTCTCTCTCCTCCTCCCCAAATCTGTTGTTATCTCTCCCCCAAATGTATTCTCCCCTGCCATATCTGTTCTCTCCCCTCATATTTGTTATCTATCCTGCCTCTCCCCATATCTCTTTCCCTCTCCACATATCTGTTCTCTCTCTCTCCTCCCCCCTCTTATCTCTTATCTATCCTTCCGCACCCCATATTTCTTATCTCTCCTTCCCCTCACCTTATCTGTTCTCTCTCTTTTACCCATATCAGTTCTCTCTCCCCCTCCTCCCCATATCTGTTCTCTCTTCCGCTCCTCCTCCATATCAGTTCTCTCTCCCCCTCCTCCCCATATCTGTTCTCTCCCCCATATCAGTTTTCTTTCTCCCTCCCCATCTCTGTTCTCTCTCCCTCTCCTCCTCATATCAGTTCTCTCTCCCCCTTCTCCCCATATGAATTCTCTCTATCCCCCATATCAGTTGTCTCTCCCCCTCCTCCCCAATATCAGTTTTCTCTCCCCTCACCCCATATCAGTTCTCTCTCCCCTTCCTCCCTCCATACCCATTCTCTCTCCCCCTCCTTCCCATATTTGTTCTCTCTCCTCCTCACCCCCATATCAGTTCTCTCTACCCCTCCTCCCCCATATCTGTTCTCTCCACCCCATATCAGTTCTCTCTCACCATATCAGTTTTGTCTCCCCATCTTCCCCCATATCAGTTGTCTCTCCCCCTTCTCCCCAATATCAGTTTACTCTCCCAATATCTGTTCTCTCTCCCCCTTCTCCCCATATACGTTCTCTCTCCCCCTCCTCTCCCGATATCTGTTCTCTCTCCCCCTCCTCGATCCATATCTGTTCTCTCTCCCCCTCCTCCCCCCATATCTGTTCTCTCACCCCCTCCTCCCCCTATCTGTTCTCTCTCTCCCTCCCCTTCCTGTTCTATCTTGAAGTCGCTGCCTCACACCGAGCGAATGTTGCCCGCGGCTCCCCAGTAACGCACAATGGAGCTGTTTTACACGGTGGGAGCAGACCTTCACCTCGCACCTGGTGCTGTCCGCCCCCTCCCCGGATCCTCCATTGTGGCCGAGCAGAGGGTTGGTGAGGGGAGATCTTCTGATCTCTGAACCTTTTTTTTTTTTAAAGTGGCGCCCCCTGGGTTTTGCTCCCTGTGTGGGCGCCAGCCCTGGTTGGGGGTAACCCTGGCCGTAGGTAAGGTCGACTTCTAGTTCTGGCAGATTGGCAGATTGAGAAAGCTACTTGCAAGATATGGAGTACATGGAATCCAAGGGGCAAACAACTGAAGAAACTAATGGCGATTCTTTTCAATGACATATCATATTAAGACTGCTAACTTGAATACTTTGGTGAGGTACCAAAGGCATTTTGTTATCATACCCTTTCCCAAAACTAGCAAAGAAAGGGGACTCTACCAGAAGCCTTTCTTTTTCAAAATAAAATAGCGGAGTTCCCTATTATACAGACATATTTCATTTAAACAATCAGCTGGTACCTGTTAGAGTAGATAGATTAGGTTCTATCCTGTCATTCTGTTAATAGTGAATAAACATGGGTGATGCCCATGCAACCTAAGTATATGTGTATGTTCTGTTTTGGAATACTTTGCTCTGAGATTAGAGATGGAAGGAGCAAGGTTACTAAAGTACCATAAAATGACAAAATGTAAGGAGCAGCTGAGTCAAAAAAAAAGGTTAAAGGACAACTATAGCAAAAAATTAACTTATGTTTAATTGAAAGATTGTATTAAGTGTAGATGATTTATAAAAAAATTATTTAATGTAAGAATAGAAATTAAATGTCTTATTGAGCCTTCTTAACTCCATATTGTCTCAGGGGGCAGACATGTTGTTTAGAATCTTGGGTCAGATCTTCACCCTGGTTCAGATAAAGATGTCTGCAGAATGCAAATAGGAGATTTTGGTAAATTGCTAATGAGTAAGAGAATCTCTTTAAAAAAATGTCCCCCACTGACCTGAACGACCCTTAATTTAGTCTGTCGATAAGGGCGACATTGTGACTGTGATTGAAATAACATTAGGCACAAGGATGTGTCTTATTGTGTAGTATCTTTTTAACTGTCCTGTATAAATCTCGCAATTCACACATTGTGTTGGAGCATAGCAGGGATATTTACTCTTTTCAAGGTCACCGAGAGTTGGTTTCAAGGTCACTGGGACTGAAGTTTCTCTCCTATCCAGACATTCCCTTGGAGAGTAATCACTGTTTTCAAAGCTTCATTTGTTTAACATACTGACACAGATTTTATTTATTTTGTGTGCTAAAAGGGATGGCAGATTTATTATGTTAATAATTTGTTGCATGATAAATAATTATGTAAAGCGCTGTTATTCTGCAAATTATTTATTCCAGCTTACCGATGAAACCTCGTATAAACCTACTTCCCTTTCTCCTCTTGGTTTCAGTAATGGGATTGAGATGCGTATTAACAGGTTAATTACTTAAAGGGGTAGCTTGTTTTCTGTATGTTGTAAATATGTCTACTGCATGTGATTGCCATATTTCTGCTCTTAAAAAAAAAAAGATAGTTATCCTGTAGTATAACATTGAAAATGTAAAGCCTTATTCATGAAAGAGGGAATTGACAAGGGAATTTCAGTTTTAAGGCCAAAGTAGTCAAGCTGGAAAAATTCTCCAACTCGGAGCAGTTGGGACATGTTTACAACTCGGCTACTTTGGCCTTACATGTGAAATTCCCTTTTCAATTCCCTCATGGGAAATAAAGCCCTCAGTGGCATCCAATAAGGAGGGGTTGGAGAGACAGGCAGAACAATGTTTAATTTTCTTAACATTACATGATGCAACACTCAAAAAAATATATTTTTTGGACACTGAGTGGAACTGCCACATTATCACACATTTGCTGCTTTCCTATCATACTGTGTCACATGGGTAACAGACACTATCATTCTAGGTTTCTTTGTATGACTTATAATTACTCTTATTGCTCCAAAGAAGCAATCCATTTCATTAACTATTGCTGCTAGTTATTGTTTTAATACAATCTATACAAATCCATCAAATTATTCCATGTTGGTGTTAGACTATGTATCGATCCACAGTCACCCAGCTCTATTTCAATATAGGAGTACCCCATCTGCCGCCATTGCGCTACTGCAGACATTATAGCACAGTGAGTACATTGGTGGAAAGATAATGTAATAGTGGGAACAAGAGATTAGGGTTCTCTGCCTCATGGAGCTTACAATCTAATAAGGGCGGGATTGTCTTGCATATGTGATCAGCATAAGCACTATGATGATGTCATCATGGTTTAAATTTCAGTGCAGGAAAGTGGCCATTAAGTTTGCTTTGGAAACAGGAGGGTTGAAGTTTGGCAGATGCTGGGGCATCAGGGCAAAATGTAAGGAACAGCTGAGTCAAAAAGAGAGGTTAAAGGACAACTGCAGCAAAAAATGAACTTATGTTAAATTGAAAGATTGTATCAAGTGTAGATGACTTATAAAGAAATTCTTTAATGTAAGAATATGAATTAAATGTGTTAATTGAGCCTTCTTAAACCAATATAATTCTCTCAGGGGGCAGACATGTTGTTTAGAATCTTGGGTCAGATCTTCACCCTGGTTCAGATAAAGATGTCTGCCTGCTGTTAGAGCTATATAGAGCAAAGAGGAATCAAAAAGGTAATGTATTTGTATGCTGTCAAAAAGTATTTCTATACAAAATTCCAATCTTTCAATTAAACAGAACTATTTTTTGTTGCTACAGTTGTCCTTTAATAAGAATCGTAATATGCAGCATGCAAATAGGAGATTTTGGTACATTGCTAATGAGTAAGAGAATCTCTTAAAAAAAAATGTCCCCCACTGACCTGAACGACCCTTAATTTAGTCTGTCGATAAGGGCACCTTAGGCTTCATTCCACAAACAGTTTCTATTGCGTGTACCTTTTTTTACATTCCATTTCATTAACATGAATTTAATTATATAGCACCAAAAAATGTATGTACCACTTGGTACAGAGCATACTATGTGAGATGAAACAGAGAAGGACTGATCCAGAGACAGGTAGAATGCGCTGCCTACAAGTTTGTAATCTAGAGGGAGTTGGGGAGACACATAAGGTGAGGGTATAGGTCAAAGGGGAAGGTGGTGGTAGTAACAGTATTTGGGGACAGTGAGAGCTAACTGCGATTGGCTAGAGGTTAATTAATGGTTTTTCTAATGGGATGAGAGAAGGAATGAGAAAAAGAGCTGGATGGTCTCGGGATGAGGAAGTGAGTTGCAGATAAAAGGGGCAGCTTGGGTAATGTCTCGCAGCCATGAATGGGAAGAAATGACATGGTTGGAGGAGAGTTTTAGTCCACTTGAGGAATGTAGCGGACGCGCATGTTAGTATCGGTTAATGAGGGTGGCAATGTAGGGGTTGCTGAGGAGAGTAGGGTTTACAGGTTAAAGATATAATTTATCATTTTATGTTAGAGCAGCTGGAACCAGTGGATGGCTTTGCGGAGTAAGGCAGCCGTTGTGGAGTCAAAGACAAACCCAAGACATCAGGCTCAGCGAGTGGGTACAATTGTAGCGTCTTCAACGATAACAGTGAAGTCAAGCACAGGGACGGAACTCAAGCTCCATTTTAGAAAGATTATGTTTTAGGCATCAATTAGACATCCAGGTAGAGATGGCCGACAGACAGTCCCCAACATGCAATATGACAGAAGGAGAGAGGTGAAGCGAAGAGAGGTGGATGCATGTGCAAATTACACATTTTCAAATCAAGCCACAGGTGATGTCATAAACATGAGACACCACAGACACATTTAAAACATTTTTAATTTATTTTATAAATTTTCTTGCAAATCTACTAACACAACGTATAGATCATTTTTCATCATTTTTAATTCTCTACATTCACTGTATAAGCAATGGTTAGGTTAACAGAGTGCCTTCCAATATGACCAGTCCCTCCATATGTTACCCTGGCATGGATAGGTTCTCACATTTCCCACTGTCACTGTTTGTTCTCATGCGGGAGCATCCAGTAATGCCTGCACTCTTATCTAATGTTACCTCGTCTGCCTCACACTCTGGCATCAGATGTAGGCTACATGATAAAACAGGACAGTACTGAATATCTCTGACACTCTGCGCGAAGCTTTGCCTGGCCCGTCGGAATCGCGTCTGTCACCAGGTATAATGGTCAAGAGACAGCATCTCCAGCTTCTGCATACATGCGACAAATCTCTTTCTCTCAGTAATGTAAGGGATTCAGATCCATGCATGCTGTCAGGGTACATTCAGATATTCTCTGGTTTTCAAGTACGTCCTAGGGATGCTCCTGTTACCCAATTTAATGGTATTCATTTTATCAACCTCAAAAGGATAAGCGGCTGATTTGACACGAGTTCTTCACTGTGGACAATAATTCTGTATGCTCAAATACTTGTTCTCTAGTACACACAGTATGTGTTTTGGGTCCCAAATGTACAAAATTGTACTTGAATTTGATATGTCATATAAATTTTGTCTATGCACATTCTTATTAACCTTTTCTAGGTTTACAGAAGAAATGGGATCATGTGAGCTTGGTTTTCCCAGAATGCTCAGCTTCTGGTCTTGCTCTCTTGTGTTTTCCCCCCCTCTAATTTAGGACGATGGCATCACACGAGAGAAGTGTCGGCAACTGTAGCCCAATCTTGTGTGAATATTATTTCTTGTGTAAAAAAAAAAAAAAAAACAACAACAAAACGTGAGAAATTGAAACAAAAAAGCCAGTGGTGGAGAGGAAAATGATCTGGGGGAGTAGGAGGTAACACCTCAGAAGATAGTCCATTTAAGTCAGTTGAAGGAATATCTTGCATCATTATAAATATGTGACTGAAAATGATTTGGCTCCTCTCCTGGAGCCTACCCATGATTGACAAGGATTGATCCTACACTTATCCTAACATTGACTGGAGCCATTTAAAAAAAAACACTCACACTCCCCAAAACCTCAACTCTTTATAAAGCAATCAAGATACATTGGGTATTTCCTGCAAACGAGAACCTGTTCTGACACACACACAGTGCGGGGGCTGAAAGGGAGGGGTATGGGGGGGGGGGGGGGCAAAAAAAGCTGATGAGAAATGAGAAAAGACAGGGCTGGATGGAGCAACTTGATGAATTGCAGACTTATCAATTTATGAAGGCCATGCTTTCAAGTGCAGCAGACTCAGTAAAATTTACATTATTAATCTCTTGTAATAATCTATGACTCAAGCAGACTGAGAACATAGCAGCAGAGCACTGACCAACCAGATATAAATAACGTCTCTCTGCTCAATTTAATTGCACTTCAGTGAGAGTGCCCATCTCGTATCTCTCTAATTACTTTGGTTTCATTAGGTCTTGCAGAGAGAGAGAGAGGAGAGAGAAAGAGAGAGAGAGAAAAGGGGGAGGGGAAAAAAAGAGAGATCCAAAGAGTGTGGCAACAATGAAAAATTCATATTCTGTCTTTTTTTTTTTTTTGTTCCGTGAAATATTTAAATGTTAATAGCCATTCACACTTGACACCCTATCTCTGCAGTCCTGAGTTAAACAGAAAATCTATTTAATCTTAGGAATCTCATTAAACGGTCATGGCAAGAACAAGGAGGGGTTCTAGGTACAAAAGGATGGGAGAGAAGAAGAGGGGGGGGGGGGCGAGAGAGAGAGCATCTTATAAGATTCTTTAATTTAATTTATCGTCGTGCATGAAGCAACATAAAAAAAATAAAAAAGCATAAGAATGAATGCTTGTACACCTCCATTTGAGTGGATAATGATTAAATGTTTTCTATTGTGTTACAGCTGGTATATATTATTACAGAGGGAGCACAGAAAAAACAAAACACTAACCCTCAACGGTTTTGACTCCTTTCCAAATATTAGCTCCTTTTAAAGCCATTAAAAGATTATCACTGATTTAACCGAATGTCTGTTTAGAGCATTAGCAACAGACTGCTCTTTGATTCCCAGAATGCCGCTGATCCCGGCTTCCTGCTCTATTATCGCATCCACCCAGCAGTATTTAATTTCAATCCATGAATATGCAATGAATTTAATTTTGAACACTATTTTCATCTGCTCCTGTAATCACAAAAAATGCTGGTGTAATTAGTTTCTAATTACTTGCTTTAATTGTTGTAGTAATCATTTTAATTACCCAAATGCGCAGACATCAAACGCTAAAAAGAAAATAATCCCGCCGAACCTCCTACCTTGTCTTTTTTTTTGCGCTCTGATGGGGATATTGAGGGTCTGACATTGGTGACCTTTCAGAGACGTTGGGGTGGGGTTGGAGGGGGGGGGGGGGTGATTACAATATTTTGCCCTGCCGCTTTTGCGCCCGCGCGGGCCACCATAAGAATTTGTTGCGCGCCGCAATCTGCTCGCTGGAAAATTTGCATGCCCCAAAAAGCCATTAAGTTAAAATATACAGTTATTGTACCTTCCTGGGCACACTGCCATGCAAATGCTTATTGCCTGTGCTCAGAGCCTGATGGAGCAGATGGTAAATCATGAAATTTTATGAAATTATTACGCCAGCGAGGTGTTTTGAAAAGGAGCAGCTGTGAAAGAAATGGGACCTTACAAAACTCACAGGTGTTCCTGCTTTCCCACCGCCAGCCATAACATAAAAAATTAAATTATAAACAAACAGGCAAATGCTGTAATTCCTTATGCAGACACACAACTTACAGGGCAAATTGCTCCGAGTAAGCAAAAGAATTCAATTTTGATTCGCATAAAATATTTAGTGAGAAGGAAGAGGGGGAGAGAAGTGGGGGGAAAGGAATCTGGCACGGGAGGGTTGACGCTGCCAAAATGGTTTCCCTCCCTTCCCCGAAAACGAAAGAGGCTGTGCCGAGGAGCGAGAGGGAAAGAAGCGAAAGGGTATTAGGGACGAGCCTCTCAGGGCCACTTCAGACCGGCGCATATGGACGAGTGCAGCTAATCGGAGAGGGACGGGTGATGCCAATTCCTCTAACCAGATTGTTTTTCTCATTAAGTTTTTATTTCTACCTAAACCGGCAATTACGTTCATAAAGGTTTGGGTTTTTTTTTTGTTTTGTTTTGTTTCATGGAGGGGGTCATGTGGAATTGGCAAATCGCTCCAGCTCTGAACAAATTTATCAACAGGACCACAGTGTTTGATTTTAGTTCGTTCTTAACCCAATCACTGCTGGTGGGCCGTGTATACCAAGAGGAGCATACAAGCACACTGAATGTTCTGCTTTCAAGACCATCCACCTTAACCCTTTAAATGTCACAGATTCCTGCAATATGTTGGCTTCTGTTTTGGCCAAACTAAACAAGCGTTAAAATTCACAGCGGTTTTTCTTTGTAGAAATACGACCGGTACGTCTTACGAAGAGGTTTTTGTCTTACTGATGGAATGTGGTGTGTAGGCTTGCTACAGATACATGATCATACATGCGATGTTGATGCTCAGAGACAATTTAATGTCTAAATCTAATTTTATCAATATATCAAATTGCTGCATGTCAACTTTAATCGAATTATGACAGTGAGGCATTTGGGGACACATTATAGGGAGACACAAAGGAAAGAGTGACATTGGGACCTATTCGGAGTTCTAGGTTACCCAGTGGAAAACATACATGTTAACTTACCATTAGACCTTTACAAATGGTAACCTATAAAATACTTTATGAGCAGGTATTTAGTGGTTTCTTGGGATCTGGGTACACTGTTAGTTTTTTCCATGCTGCGGAGAAACACAGAAAGTCTCATAAACTCTTGTTTATAACTTACAAAGTAACCTCCGCTGTTAGTCACATTACAGGGCATGCCAGGGATTGGATTAGATTTTAGAAGCCAAACATACCAAATCAGGAGCCTGCCTAGTTGTGTTTAGGAGAATGGAAAATGGTAGATCCATCAAGTTCTCTATAAAAACAATCAGAAAAGGTAAGGAGCCAGCAACAGGAAATGCATGGGCCTTGGCTCCTGGCATTTGTCAAGCATCCTACTCTGCTTTCTCTTAAGGCATGACCATAGTCAAAGGCACAAATAGGCATAGTGTCCATACAAGGTCACCAGTGGCAAGGTCTGTGTTGGTCCATAGAACATCATCATGTTGTCTGCAGTGGTGTATCTTGATTTTGTGCTGCCCTAGGCAGACAAAATCCGGGCACCCCCCTACCCAAGCTGTACACCCACGTTACACACCTAAGACATGCCCCATCATTCAGACTCACATCAAGCTCATACTCCCATCACACACACACTCCCATCACACTCAGTCACACACTCCGACTCCCATCACACTCCGTCACACACACTGTCTCCCATCACACACACTCTGACTCCCATCACACTCAGTCACACACACTGTCTCCCATCACACACACACTCTGACTCCCATCACACTCAGTCACCCACACTGTCTCCCATCACACACACACTCTGACTCCCATCACACTCAGTCACACACACTGTCTCCCATCACACACACTCTGACTCCCATCACACTCAGTCACACACACTGTCTCCCATCACACACACACTCTGACTCCCATCACACTCAGTCACACACACTGTCTCCCATCACACACACACTGTCTCCCATCACACTCAGCCACACACACTGTCTCCCATCACACTCAGCCACACACACTGTCTCCCATCACACACACTCTGACTCCCATCACACTCAGCCACACACACTGTCTCCCATCACACACACTCTGACTCCCATCACACTCAGCCACACACACTGTCTCCCATCACACACACTCTGACTCCCATCACACTCAGCCACACACACTGTCTCCTATCACACACACTCTGACTCCCATCACACTCAGTCTCTCACACACACACACTCTCCCATCAGCACTTACCTTTCCCTGGCAGGCAGGCAGCATGGTCCCTCCATGCTGCCTGTTCGGCTTCCCGGCGATTGTGCCGACAGGCCACGTGACCGGGCGCGCGTATGACGTCAGCGCGCCAGTCACGTGACAGTCGGCACTTCCGTGTCGGCACACTGCACGGGGAGCCGAACAGGCGGCACGGAGGTTTCTCTGTGCTGCCTGTTCGGCTCCCCGTGCTGCCTGGCAGGCAGAGCGATGGTGGGGGGGGGGATCTTCCGATCCCCTCTCACCTCCGTCTCTGCCTGCAAGCGCGGTCTATTTTTTTTTTAAAGGGCCGCGTTTTTTTTTTTTTTCACATTTTTTTTCTTTTCAGTGCTGGGGGGCGCTGCCGCCCCCCAAAATTTGCCGCCCTAGGCATCCGCCTAGGATGCCTCGTGGTGAATACAGCACTGGTTGTCTGTCCTAAAATCCAGCAAGTGGTGCCATTTTGGTGCTGTGGTTAGCGCTCATGTAGACAGTGGGTTATTATCTTGTCTAGTCTCATTTTACATCAATGGAAAGATAGGCATGGGTATAAATAGCCAGGTACATCTTGCGTTTTGTATTCTAGTAGCCTCAAACCTATGGTCAATCAAAAATCTTTGATTGGATCACCTCTGGATCAATCAAGTATATGCTCTGCAACACCACAGTCAAAAAAACATTTTAAAAAAACCACTAATATTTTTATTTAATGATTCATTTATGTTTCTTTCTTTATTGTTACATGATAATAGCTGTCTTTTAATGCAAACTTTAAACCTTTGAACTGTGTGCTGGAGAATGAATGTATTCTAGAATGTACAATCATCGGAATCTGGTCATTCACATGAAATTGCAATAAAAAAAAAAAGCTGGGGCTCAATCAAATCTGGAGAATTCTCACGTACCACGAAGAAACTATATAAAGCACTAGGGGGTCTTTGTCGGAGTTAGAGGAAGACATATGGGTTAATCGTAACGGAGACAATAATATCCACACTGCTCTCTGTAAGCAGAACATCTATTTTTTTAAGACTAATGAGTTGAAGATCAAGTCTAATATGCAACACAGTATGGTAGGATGACATAGAGGGGGCTACAGAGGTCTAGAAATGCTTACTTTAGGCATCATGATGGGCAGGAGACGGGGGGAGCATTTTTGTTGCTGTTGCCTAGAACGAGAAGTCAAAAAAAAAAAACCAGAGCGAGAGAGAGAGAGAGAGAGAGAGATTTAAGCAAGAGCGAAAACTAATGAGTCTGTACAATTGAGGTAACAAATGTTTTGTACCAAGGGAGTCTAGACAGAGAATGTGAGAGCATGTGATCCAAGCTCAGTCACTCGAGGAGGGCAGGGCAGAGATAAATCAGCACACAACCCCAAAATGAGCCAACAACCCACAGGCTTTCTGCTGGTGGTGGTGTTAACAGATTAGTTCCCAGCATTCAAGGGTCAAGAATTAATGATGAAATAAAGCAGCATCCTTTTTTTTTTTAACCCTTTTCTGTCATTCTTAGGAAACTAGAGGACAAACCAGTAGATTTTTACACAGCTTGTGATTTATTAGCGACACAATTACCCATGACCCTTTCCGCGTATTAAGACATTTGGAAGCCATAAAATTATTAGTAGTATTTTTTTTAGCGTTTCGTTTGGGCTAATATATATATATCCCATAATGAGAAGAACAAAAAAAAAAAAAACATTTCAATTTATTGCCAGTTGAATTTCCTTAGAGGCTGTTAAATTCAGAAATACATATTTTTTCTTGCTTTTTGTTTTTTTTTTTCCGATGCCCTTGTTTTATTAGGAGAGAATGCTGAAAAGTTTGGGGGTAATTTGTGAGGAACGTTAATTACCACATTTTACATTCTAAACTCCCAGTGAACAGGAGCACATACAGGCCTACTACGGTTCCGCGATGCTTTATGACATCAACGGCGCACCAAGGACGCTCTCCTGTTGTTAATTAGGACCAGGAAATAAATGCTTTGGTCCTTATTAATTGGATGTGCTTTGTTTTTGCTCATTAGAAGCCAGATCACAGGGAGAAGGTTAGAAAAAGCAAACGCAGAACATTACAGGGAGAACATCCTACCCCATTAATTTCCTGGTAAATTTCTCCAGTATTCCGTCCTGTACAAGAGTCCTTGGCAGAACCAAGGTAAACAAAATCCTGTTTAACCTTGTCATTGCCTGAAAGGGGCATGTCGCTATGATATATAATATTTCCAATGTATAGGTGTCAAACATTCTATTTGAACGTGTGGTTAATTGGTTCTACTTTTGATGAACTGTAACTATTACCAAATAAAAATCAATTTTTAGAATAATTTTGTTTTGCAACATGGTATTCATTTAATTGTTTGTTTGTTGTTTTTTTTTACTTTAGTAGGTCCAAGTTTTCAAAACGGTTAGCTAAACAGAAATCACAGTTGTTTATCCCGTTCTCTTTTGTTGGATACACAGAGCTGAGCAGTGTAAGTCAACTATTAAAATTAGTACTGGTAATTATAACTTTTTTGCTATATACTATTTTGCTTATGTAAGCATTACTATGGCATTTATGTTAATTATCTTACTGATCCATAGTTTATACAGGTATATCTTTTCCATGTCTGTTAATTTTTCTCTCTCTCTCTCTCTCTTTCTCTCTCTATCTTTCTATCTATCTAGAAAACAAATGGAAATGCAAATATTAATAGAGCCAGACATCAGGTTTTGGGTCTACCCTGCTACAACTATCACCTCAAACCAGATTAGTGGTATAAGCAGTGCTGTAATTCTGCCTAGTTTGCCTAGGACTAAGGCAGCAGACTGAAGGAGAACACAGCATACTGAAGGGGGTGACAGCATAGCCAGAGCTACTATTGTTGGAGGTACATCCTACATCACTGCCTTGCACTGCCTACATAGACATCCGGTTTGAATATTTGGGGACATGTGGTGCAGTAGAAAGGGATTTGGGGACATATGGTGCAGTTAGGGTTGCCACCTTTTCTTCAGAAAAATACCGGCCTTGGTACGGTCTCCATAGACTTAACATTGGAATGAAGCCCATCTTTTACCGGCCTGCCAGTAAAATACCGGCCAGGTGGCAACCCTAGGTGCAGTAGAAAGGGATGTGGGGGCAATCAGACACTGTTGTAAAGTATGTGGGGGCAATCTGGCACTGTAGTATGGTATGTGCGGGTATGCTGGTGTATTGGTAAGGTATGTGACATAGGGGTTCACCTTAGAAAGGAAGTGGTGTGATAAATGAGTGTTGTATGTGAATGAGTGCAGCACAAAACCCAAAAAACCTCAATGGATATAAGATCTTAACTCACTAACAGCAGTTTATTATGCCTGTCTAGAGGGACGTTGCTAGTTCTCCATATGATCTGGGGCTAGAGCCCAGATGGGCTCTGTCACACACACTGTCTCTCTCACACATACACACACTATCTCTCTCACACACTCCAATCCATCTCTTTCTCACACAATCCATCTCTTTATCTCTTTCTCACACACACAGACACCCTGACACACACAGCTAGACACATTGACACACACACTCACACACCTAGACACCCTGACACACACACCTAGGCACACACTGACACACACACACATATACTTATGCAAACACCCTGACACACACACCTAGATACCCTGACACACACATTGAGACACCCACACACACAGTCACACTTACCCGCAGACACTTACATACATTTCGTCAATTTTTTGTTGGTCACCCTAGTGCTTAGTTACCTTTTTTTGCAGGGAGGAGGACATCTCCAACGCTGTCTGCAGCTGCAGAACACCGCCATACAGTTTCTGCTGCCGGATATCACCTGACATCCAACGCGCAGCCAATCTCAGAGCACGACGAGGGCGGAGCTTCCACCCACCACGCTGCGCTCGGTATGACTGGGAGGAGGAGGTGCTATGGAGAGAGATCAGCCCTCACCCCGCATGAGTTTAAACCTCCGATTCTGGGACCATGTCCCAAAAGGAGGAAAGCTCAGCAGAGGATCATTTTTTAAAAATTTTTACAGTGATAACCCTAGAGTCTCGGGGCTAAAGTATACTGGAGTCTCCATTCGGGGCTATGCACCAGGGATTCGGGGCTATAGCCCCAGTGGCCCTCCCCTAGCGACGCCACTGCATATCTGTTAAGCAGGTATAGTTTTCCAACATCCACAGGAGCATCAGTCAGAAGTCTATTTAATTAGCCTCAACTGGCCAGTAATGGCCTTTTGGTAGATTAAAACTTAACATGAAGTATTTAGTGCCTTTTTGAAAATTGAAAATCCAGCCATAACCATCAGGTAAAAGTAGTAGTTTGTTTCTATAGTGGTAAATACTATTGTTAAAATTCTAAACCATTGTTCTTTCAGCAAGTCATTGTCATTTGCAGATTATGGCTCCAGGAAGATAGGCAAAAGCTGATAATTGTGGAAATAAAATTATTGCTTAATTTACTATGAAATGTTATGGTATCCAATTAATGACACTTTTTTTATAGTTACTGTTTAAAGCTTTGTTGGTCAGTAGGGCCAGCTCTAGGGTTTGTGACACTTTTTTTTATTTTTTTATAGTGTCTGATGTTTAAAGCTTTGTTGGCAGTAGGACCAGCTCTAGGGTTTGTGGCACCAAGATAAAAAAAATAATTTGCTGTGCTTTTTTATTTAAATGATCAGAGTGGTGTATGGGTGTTTTACTGTTGCAGTGCTCTGTGATCCACTCTCACACACAGTATATTACTGTCTGTTATTTTTGACACCTTTCCCCAGCATTACAGCTGCCACCATCCGGGGCAGTAGGAAAGTACAATCCGATGTCCAGACAGCACAGGCCCCTTCTACAAGTGCTTCCATGCATCTCCCCTCACTTGCTCCTTCGCCGTGCCCTAGCACAAGTCTGGTGCTAACATAGGGCCGGGTGCATTGCACCCTTGGCACCCACCTAGAGCCAGCTCTGTTGATCTCTGCAAGCAGACAGTAGCTGGTCAAAGTGAGGGGCAGCAACTGAGTATGGATGTAATGCTCTTCAAATGATAACGAGAAGGCAGCAGGTTCATGGCTCTCTAAATCAAATCACTTCTTGGACTTGCGTCAAAGCCAGGAACCGGCTGCTAGCCAGTAAAACCCTCTGAACTAACTTCCTGGTGATAACGCTGAAATTTACTGAGGTTTTATCTCCTGTGTAACTGGCCAGACATATGGGAAATAAAATTTTTATGCCTGTGAATGCGGGGAGAACAACGCAGGCCATCCTCGGCGTCGTAAACCTGGGAGCACAGTGACAGCCCGAATGTTGGGGACAGAGAATATGCGAGTTAGGGTTTGTTGAATAACAATTAAAAAAAAAAAAGGAAAAAAATATACGAAAGGAGCAGGATAGATGCAGTGGAATTGATGAGGGAGCTTATATTACATCCTGGCTTTTGTGTTGCAATATGTTGGGTGCTTACATTTTAAAGACAAAAGTAAAACTTTATGAAGTCAGCGGAAATCTCTATGGGGGTCTTAATGCATCACCCTTCCATGCCACAACGATGCACTGGCATACACCTTATTTAAAGACAATACTCTGGACCATCATTTGTTTGCATGTGTGTCTCTAGTTATCCTGCATTAAAGGGATAACACCTTATGTTAGATTAGGCTACACTAAGCTTTCAATGTGATCTCTTGGTTGAAAATATAAATCTAACAGTGCTGTAAAGTGTGATCCTGAAGGACTGATGTTAAAATAAGTGATTCATTTTAAAAAAAAAAACAGTTTTATGAGGTTTTAAATATTATACTGTATAAATATTGTGTAGTATAAATTACTGTTACAAAAGGAAAGTAGTTAAATTGCTGGCTGGCTGGCTGTACCATTCTATGTACAGTTGGATGCTACCTAAACCAGTTAAGGTGGTGTAACGGACCTTCTACCAGACGTAGTAGACCCTCTGCCCATTGTAGGAAATCACCTACATTGTAGGTAAGCCCCCGATTAAAGCTCAGCATTCACTCAGCAAGTCTTTCTGGAACCTTGCTCTTTGTACCCAAATAGCAGACAAGAGACCACTAGCAGTTAGGTACAGCAAGAATGGACAACTACTTTATTTGTGTAACAACACAGACTTAGAAAAAGACATAAACATGACATCACAGACATTAGTATACAATGGGGGGCTAGGACTAAACATAGTTCTCCAGCTAACTGGGGCTAGGAATCCATTAGACTTTCAGACTGCAAACCAAATAGGAATTACCATACAGTGAGTAGACCGAATTACAAAACACAGAGTAAGACACATAATGTACACAACATAATCAGTTTAACAGTTAATCCAGTTAATACAGAACAATGGATGTTGGAGTAAACTATCAATTATTTTCACTGACATTATAACCCTTCAGAGTGGTCTACTCACAGAATTAAACATTACACATAAACAGAATATAACTAACTAACAATATTAACGTATAGAGTTATGGCACATAAGCCAGGGCCCATAATCTACAGGGAGGTGTTTGGCCCTCAGGCCCCCCAGTCAGGCAGGCTGTCAGAATTCACTTTGTGACGGGTGGGTATATCATTCACTATTTAGTACAACATCTGTTTGCACATTCTAACACTTGCACTGTACCAACGCACTATTGATATAAAGAGTCGGTTATCATGGGGACTTGGGTTGGAGCTCCAAAAGGACATTATTTTCCCCCCCCCCCTCCTTTTACTCAATGGTGAAAGAGGAAACAATTTCAGCCCAGTTTACCTCTGGGTTATTAACAGGGAATCATTTTAAAACTGTGAGCTGCCAAGGTTTTTGGCTGGCAAATATTCATAGTTGTGAGGCTGGGAGTAAGGAGCGTAGCGCAGTGCAGGGGAGCTCCAGCAGTAGGTATGCCAAAGGCAAAAGTACAAAGGGATTAGACAAAGGCAAGGTCAAAGGCAGTCCAGAGGGTCGAGGCAGGCAGATAAGTAGATCAGCAGTATCCAAGAGGGGAGCCAAA
Organism: Pelodytes ibericus; assembly: GCA_036172795.1. NCBI lineage: Eukaryota > Metazoa > Chordata > Amphibia > Anura > Pelodytidae > Pelodytes > Pelodytes ibericus. The sequence goes on along the minus strand of CM069864.1, from coordinate 77,678,775 downwards.
GGGTCAATAGCCGGTGGTTCAAAATGCAATGCTGAATAGTAATGAAGGGTAACGAAGTAATGAAGGGTAAGAGAGAACCTAGCTTTGGAATAAACAAGCACAGAATGGCCGGTGAGAAGGGTTTAAATAGGGAGTCAGCCACCATAACCCCTCCCCTCAGCTCTCAGTATCCTCCCTCTTCCATTCACTGCATAGTAGGTGTGCTGGAAAGTCAACACCCACACCCACTAGTCCTGTGTTGAGTGACCACGGCCCTTGATCGTGAAGTCATGCCCCTCGATTGCGAAGCCACGCCCCCAGGCGGCACAAGCGCTACTCGAGGCCGGGGATGCGGCCTAGTCCGCAACCGCTGGCCACTACACGGGAGGACGGAGCTCTGGAGGTGAGTGAAGGAGACAGGGTATCCTGATGCCTGTGGGTAGTGGGACCTGGAGCCTGACAATAGTAATTGTAGAGAACTGGGCTAGCCAACCAATGAGATATTAATTGCACTGTTGGCGCTGTTCTAACCAAATTACCACTGTTTTCACATATGTAAATTAAATGGTGACCCCCCCATTTACCACCTCTGTAGACAGATTTTCCCTTCTCCTCTAACTTTCCTCCTTTTTCTTGCTCCAGGAATTGTCCGGAATGTTTAGCCATTCCCCATTCTTTATCTCACGTATCTTCCCTTTCTATATTAAACTCACTAGCATCCTACTTGCTAGAATATTTGCTTCTATTCCGCTCAACCCTATCACCAGCATTCTCTTTATCATCACAGGATCACAGAATTTCCAGTTTCCCCCTTAAAAGTATTGAGTCATCTCCCAATGTCCAAATTGCCCGTTTATTGCTGGGGTGTGGTCTGAAAACGTAGCATATGAGCAGTTGGAAAATACACGCAGCAACACTTAACCCATACTTCATATTTTCTGGGGGGTGGGTCATACATGGTCATGTGATGTCATACAAAATTGTGTAACTCAGCAAGAGTGAGCTACTATTTCCTGCTACTGTACTGAATGTCCGGAGCTCACTTAAGTGGTTAAGCTGTGTATGTCTAAAACACAAGCATCCTTCACTATGTTTGATGGGACTAGACCCCAAAAATAGTCTTTCAGATCCCAGACTGTAGGCAACTATGGTCACCTACAGGTATATTTTATGATGTTAAATATACAGTTCACGGGAAGAAGCAGTTTATGCAGCTCCCACTATGCCACATTATGATTTTACATTACATGAACAATTATCAGTGAGTTGGTAATAAACTGTAACTGTATTACAAAACAGTAGTGTAGTTATACTGAGAAACAGACAATGTTGCAAGCCAGTAACCTGATTAGCTAGGCCTTTTTCCAATGCCAGCAGCTCGTTTCCCAGGGGTCATAGAAGTTTAATGCACAAAGATAGTTTGGAGGCCTCTATAGTATTTAAACCAAGCGGTACCTGCACTGTAAATTCACCATTCAGTATATCACTATGAGTTCGTCTGCTCAATGCTGCAAAATGTACACTCATGCAAATAGTAATGATACTGAAATTAATACATCAGTTAGGGCTCCCACAATGGGGTCCATTCAGCAAATAATTAACTGAGAGACAACCGAATAACAAAGATCAGGCATTATAGATGAGTTGGAAAAATGATCCGACATGCCTGAGTTTCAGCTACTAATGCCTGATTTGTGCTCTTTGGGTATCATTTCACCACAGTTCATTGTTTAGTTAAGAATCCAATGTATTGCATCTCTTTCTGCCAAGGAATTGAAATACTGCATGGGGTTTAGCAGTATGTGTTATAGTGAATTATTGCAGTCTTTATAAGCACTTGCCTGAGATTATTACATAGAGCATATCATGTCCTTTGTAGCACTTACTTATGGCCACTAATGGATAATCTTGTACCCTACTTACAGAAGCTAGTGACAGATAGATTTCCTAAAGCACTTTGTCGTTTCATACCTAGTACAAGGTGTCAAGCTCTTCGAGAAGAGATTGATGCCGACTCTCTCGGCCTTCTGCATCTGACACCCGGTTCCTTACTTATTCTAATATACAGTCTGGGCTAATGCAGAGCGCTCCTTCACTGATGATCTCACCCAATGAATCAACAGCACTCAGTCTGACACACACACACTGACCCATTCCTCTTGTTTCCTTGACTTTTACACGGACACATGACTTCACACTTTCCAAAGTGCCAAACCATTTGAGCCATCCCCCCAGCAACAGCATATATAGGATGGAATCAGTACTGACAAAAACTTCCCCACCTAATGTTCTTCAACTTTTACCTTCCTTACAAGTACCGCACCCCTTTAATGAGGAACAATGGAGGAGAAGCATGCAGAACATAGGAACACACTTAGTCATGGTCTAACTTTATTCTTAAAGGGACACTATAATAATAATAAACAATATGGCCATATAATATGACTAAATCTTTAATGTTGTTACCTTAGAGAGGAGTTTTTAAGTAGTCTATGAAAGCTATAGCTTTAAGAGTTTGTAATCTGTGTAATGTTAGTACACTGATACCTGTGGATTGTATATAACTATTTAGTCACCCCTTATAATAAATGCCAGTTCAGGTGAGTGCTTCCCCTTTTTGGACTGTATATTTGAAGCTCTGACCAGGCTTTGGGTTTAGCTCCTCTCCCCATCATAAATGCTTCACCAAACCTATAAATTACAGCTTAAGTTCCATATAAGCAAAAGTGTTTAGTGTTTGGGCTCACCAATACTGGAGTACTTTGGCATTGTGGTGGGTTAAGCATAATATGGCCATTGAATGACTAAATCTCCAAGGTTGTTATCTTACAAAGGTGTTTTTAAGTAGCCTTAATAAAAATGATAGCTTAAGAGTTTGTAATCTGTTTACTGATGCCCAGTGGTGTCCCTAGATGGGTGCGGAACGCACCGCTTGACACCCCAAGAAGGGGTGATACCCGTGCTGCTGGAATCCCCCCGCAGCGCATCGTGCTTTTTGTTCTGGCAGTCGCATTCACTGGAAAAAAAAGTTAAAAAATACTTTATGGCACATCCAGTGGCTGTCTTTCCCTACTCGGTGCTGGAGGGAAGTCTGCACGGAGGAGACATCCGGGGACACGGAGCAGCAGCCAGGCGGTAAGTACTGGGGAAGGGGAAGGAGGGTGGAATAACGAGCATAGTTACTTTAGAAATAATACTGACATCGGAATGGCACAATATACTGGCATCTTAATGGCACAATATTACTGGCATCTTAATGGTGCAATAATACTGGCATCTGAATGGAACAATATTATTGGCATCTGAATGGCACAATAATACTGGCATCTTAATGGCACAATAATACTGGCATCTGAATGACACAATAATACTGGCATCTGGATTGCAAACTATTACTGGCATCTGAATGGCACAATAATACTGGCATCTTAATGGCACAATATTACTGACATCTTAGTGTCACAATAATACTGGCATCTTAATGGCACAATATTACTGGCATCTTAATGGAAAAATTGGCTGGGGCATCTGAATGGCCCAATATTACTGGCATCTGAATGGCACAATAATACTGGGATGTGAATGGTGCAATAATACTGGCATCTCAATGGTGAAATAATACTGGCATCAGAATGGTGAAATAATACTGGCATCAGAATGGCACAATATTACTGGCATCTTAATGGCACAATATTACTGACATCTTAATGGTGCAATAATACTGGCATCTGAATGGCACAATATTACTGGCATCTGAATGGCACAATAATACTGGCATCTGAATTGCACAATATTACTGGCATCTTGATGGGCAAATTGGCTGGGGCATCTTAATGGCACAATATTACTGGCATCTTAATGGCACAATATTACTGGCATCTTAATGGCACAATATTACTGGCTTCTTAATGACACAATAATACTGGCATCATAATGGCAATAATTTTGGCATCTTAATGGCACAATATTACTGGCATATTAGGCAAATTGTCTGGCTTATTAATGGCAAAAAAAAACTGGCATATTATTGTGTGTGACATAATTTGTGGGGCTCCTGCATGTGGCATATTTAATGGGCCATCTGACTGGCATTACTAAGGAATCTGTTGGCATGGTTTAAGTGGAAATCTAGGGGGTGACACCAACCCTAGTGACGCCTGTGTGTGTGCCAATCCTTGTGGATTGCATATAATTATTTGGTCATTACAACAGTACCCCCTTATAATAAATGCAAGTTCAGGTAAGTGCTTCCCTTTTTCGATTTTGTTTCATTTTTAGATTTTTCATGGTAGTATGTAGTGCGATGTATGTGCCCCATCACTCATTCCACTCACAGGACTTACCCCAGCACCCATTCCACTCACAGGACTTGTACCTCAATCCATATTCCACACACAGGAGATACCCCGGCACCCACCCAGATTACACCAAGGACTTGCCCTGAGCATGCAGATTGCACCAAGTACATGCCACCAGCACCCAGACTGCACTAAGGACTTGCTTCCAACACCCACATTGCACCAGTGGCATGCCCCCAGAACAAACATTACACCAAATATTTACAGACAGCACCCAGGATTTCCAGCACACATCACCTGAGCATAGGGAGGTCACATGACGGTTAGCATTAGATACAGCCTAGACAGCACCTGGGCAGCACACAGACATTTTCTGCCTGCCCTCCTCTCTCCACCCCTGCACAAATAGGTTTGGCAATGGAAGGTAATTTTGATTGCACAGGTCGCACACCTCTAAGGCCAAACCTGTGCTAACCATAACCAAAATCGAATCTAAAACTAATTTTGCTTTTTTCTGTGCAATGTTGCTGACTGCCTCTAGGGGCAGTCTAGCAACAGAGTGACATCAGAAGCTCTTGCCTACAACAGGACAGTGCTGCCCTACAATGTGGTGGCCGTGATCGCTGCGTGGAGTGATTGCTCCATGGAGTGATAGCTGGTGAATTCGGGAGCATATTTAGGTGTTGCTTAATGTCTCAACATCAAGGCATTACAGCAACACCATTTGAACAGTGTTAGTGAACAATGATGTCTATTCGCTAACATTACTCATTCCACTACAGGACATGCCAGGTCGTATGTCGGCAGCGAAGTTTCTGCTTGGACGTAGCTGGCACGTCCAATGTCTTGCACGTCCACTGACACAAAGGGGTTAAAACATGTTTTTGTGTTGAGTACTTCTTTAATAGTTAAAGTGGACCTTTCATCAGAAATGATGTTCTTTGCATTCTATTAAAGAAGCAAGAGTTAAAGCAAAACCTTTAATGCCACTGTTTCAATCTATTCAGCAGTTTTTAATACAATTGAGAAAAATATTTCTTACAGTTATTTCCTGTTAGTTGTCTTTGTGTTGCAGGGGGCATATTGCATCATTTTCTCCATTTGTGAACTGGTTCTTGATGCAAGATGGCCACCTCACATCAAAATTTACATAATTTTGGTTACTAAAAAATAATTTTAATCTCGTTGTAATATTGTTTTAAAGAGATTGATGTAAGAACATTTTAAGGCCTACTTTAATGATCTGAGCAAGTTCAGCTGTTTAAGAGCTTTCTTCCTAAGTGTGTTTATTAGAAAATATCTTATATAGTGATAAATTGGATACTTGTATGTGATGGAAATAGATTATTTCTATAGCTCTATCTTTATAAACGAGGTCTCTACCCAGGTTCAGCTTAAATTAATAGTTTGCATGAAGATGGAAGGCTTGTGAAATGTTATTAAGTTAATGTTACTTTCAGTACCTACTGTATTTGCTCGATTATAAGACGAGGTTTCTTTCAGAATTTTTTTTTTTTAAAAATCCCCCTCGTCTTATAATCGAGGTCTTCTTATAATCTGAGCTCAAATTGAGGTCAGACTATAAGACTGGGATCCAGGTCTCCAGCAGGGCTGCAGGGGACCTGGATCCCCCTCTCTAACAGCAGGGGATGTCTGCGCGATGAGCGCAGACTCCCCCTGCTGCCACCCGGCACGACCGCCGGGACTTCTATGATGAAGCCGGGTACTTCCGGCTTCGTCATAAAAGTCCCGGCGGTGGTGCCGGGCGGCAGCAGGGGAGGTCTGCACTCGTCGTGCAGACATCCTCTGCTGCCCCACTAGCCACCAGGGAGAATTGGGCAGCCGGGGATGTCTGCACGATATGTGCAGACATCCTCCATGCTGCCCGACACGGCAGTCTATTATGACGGACCAGCTGTCCGTCATAATAGACGAAGTGTCGGGCAGCATGGAGGATGTCTGCACGTATCATGCAGACATCCCCCGGCTGCCCCCACTAGCCACCAGGGACCAAGACAAAGGTGAGGGGGAGGGGGGGAGCAGAGCTGCAGGGGACCTGGATCCCCCTCTCTAACAGCAGGGGATGTCTGCGCGATGAGCGCAGACTCCCCCTGCTGCCACCCGGCACGACCGCCGGGACTTCTATGATGAAGCCGGGTACTTCCGGCTTCGTCATAAAAGTCCCGGCGGTGGTGTCGGGCAGCATGGACGATGTCTGCACGTATCATGCAGACATCCCCCGGCTGCCCCCTCTAGCCACCAGGGACCAAGACAAAGGGGAGGGGGAGGGAGGGGGGGCAGAGAAACGAGGGGGGGGGGTAGAAAGACAAGGGGGGACGGGGACAGAGGGGGGGAAGAGACAGAGACAAGGAGAGGGAGGGGGGGAAGAGACAGACAAGGGGAGGGAAAGGGTTGGAAGAGACAGAGACAAGGGGAGGGAGGGGGTTGGAAGAGACAGAGACAAGGGGAGGGAGGGGGTTGGAAGAGATAGAGACAAGGGGAAGGAGGGGGGTGCAGAAACAGAGGGAGGGAGGGGGGAGAGAGAGACAACACTAAAGGGGGAAGAGAGAGAAAAATGGGGGCAAGGGAAAGAGAGAGGCAGCATTGGCACATAAAAAGAAATAAAAACAAGAAATACATGTTTTGAAATCATAATTTTTTTATTAAAAAAGCAATTTACATGTGAAAATATACAAGTTGAACTTTTTTCCTATATGGTAGTCTTATATTCAGGCTTTTAGTTTTTTTCCTAATGGAATATCCAAAGTTTGGGGGGTGGTCTTATAATCAGGGTCATCTTATAATCGAGCAAATACGGTATTTGTTTTGACCCCCCTCACTCATATAGTCCACTTAGCTACACAATTAGACTGAGCAAGTTATGTAGAATGCCAGACACATAGGGAGTTTGGCTGCTTGTAAGACAGACAGACTGTCAGTCACCATGAGAGATTCAAAGATAGTCAACATGAGAGACAAATTTGAAGAGAGACTGCTGGAATCCTGAGGAAGTAGACTGACAATCACCACTAGAAAAAGAACCAGCAAAGTGGCAGTTCATCGGCTAATTAACCCCTTAACGACAGATGACGTGCCAGGCACGTCACGGCAAATCGAGGACTTGCCGACAGCTGACGTGCCTGGCACGTCATGCACTAAACTGAGTAAAGAAAGCGACCAGCGGTCGCTTTCTTTACTCTAACGGTGTTGCTACAATGCCTCTAGGTAGAGGCATTGTGCAACACCCCCCAAAAGTGCAGGGGCGCGCTACGATCACTCCACGGAGTGATCGTAGCAGCCATTTAAAAATGGCTGCGCCCACTGCACACATGTGCTTAGAAAGCGAACGATCGTTCGCTTTCTAAGCATCTGCGGTGTTTCTAAAGTGCCTCGCTAGCGAGGCACTTAGTAACACCTTGATGCTCCCCAGAGCCGATGGTGGTCGCTCTCCTGAGCGACCCCATCGGCTCAGTAGAAGGGAACGCTGCCTATACAGGCAGCGCTTCCCTTCTAATGGCAAGAGCATCGGAAGTGAAAGTATTTCACTTCCGATGCTCTAGGGGGAGCCAATCGATGCCGGCACAACAGATCTATGTGATCTGTGTGCAGGCATGTATGATAAGTGCTCTGATGAGCACTTATCATACTGTCAAAGGCAATATTAGCAAATATTGCCTTTGACAAGTATTGATCTGCCTCCCTCACCTTACTAGTTATAGTAAGGGAGAGAGACAGATCAGATAAAGTAAAAAAATAAAATAAAATAATAAAACAAATATTTAATAAAATTTTAAACACCAAGGGCTTTTATAAAAGCCATTTAACCCCTTCCCTGCCATTGATCGCTGTGTACGCAGTGATCATACACAGCAGCACATTTTTTGCTGTCTGTGCATTTTTTAGGGGTTAATTTTTTTTACTGTAATTCATTACAGTATAAAAAAAAGCTCTTTTAAGAGAGATTAACCCCTTTCTTGCTGTAGATCACTGCCTAAGCAGAGATCTGACGCAAATGCAGCAATCTTGCTGCAGAAGCATTTTTAATTTTTTTAAAACTTTTTTATTACACCCGTCACGTGTTAATTATACCCGCTAGGGGACTACGTTTAACGTAATTTTTTTTTTAAATAAGAGCTATTAACCCCTTCCTTGCCGTATATCACTTCCTAAGCAGCACATATGGTCACTGCCTAAGCAGTGCATATGGTCACTGCCTAAGCAGCGCATATGGAGCAATCTAGTCGCAGAAGGATTTTTTTTTTGCTATCAGCATTTTTTTTGTCAGACTCGCTAGGGGTTAATTATACCCACTAGGGGATTACGTGTATTCCTTTTGAAGCTGTCTGAACACGTGTATAGCGATCAGTAACAGCCGATCAGTGGCAAAGGTGGTTTGGTGATTTCTCAGATGAGCATCACCATTCGTCTGGTTCGATCAATATTGGTAAATATTGTTCTGACCCATATGGATCTGCCTCCCTCTCCTCACTTGAGTTTTAGTGAGGGAAAGAGACAGATCTGTATAACATAATTTTTTAATTGTAATAAATTAAATAAAATGTTAAAAAAATTGTGAGTCCCAAGGGCTTTTATAAAAGCCATACCCTTTGTATAGTGTAGTGTATTAACCCCTTCCCTGCCACTGATCACTGCACAGCAGAAATTTTTTTCTTGTCTGTGCATTTTTAGGGGTTAATTTTTTTGTACAGTACTACAAAGGCTCTTATAAGAGCTATTAACCCCTTCCTTGCTCTACATGTTCAAATTCCAAGTTTGAAAATCAAAAAGCGCACCTCTCAAATGTAGCCTTTCAACACCCAACAAAGCTGACAAAGCTATGCATGGGTGGTATCCCTGTGCTCGGGAGATGTTGCTGAACATATATTGTGGTATTGTTTGTCAGTGACACATACCGAAATATGTGAATTTGTGTCTAAAGTACAATGTATGTGGGAAAAAATACACAATAAAATGACTACCACAAACTTTGACAAAGGCTGGTGGTAGAATTGGTGCATGGAAAGTGTTAAAATAACACCATTTAAAATAGCCTAGGGTGTCTACTTTTACAAAATATATACTTTTTGGGGTAAAATACACTGTCCTACTTTAAAAAAAAGTCCCAAATGAAAGATGGGCTCAGGCTGGCTACACGTCAATATTCCAAGTTGAAAATGCGCACCTTCACAATGTGGCCCTTTTAGCCCCCAAACAACCCAACAAACCTATGCATGGGTGGTATCCCTGTACTCAAGAGATGTTGCTGAACACTTATTGGGGTGTTATTTGGCAGTGACACATACCAAAATCTGTAAATTCATGTCTGAAGTACAAGGTTTGTGAAAAAAAAACACAAAAAAATGACTACCACAAACTTTGACAAAGGCTGGTGGTAGAATTAGTGCATGGAAAGTGTAAAAATACCACCATTTGAGATAGCCTAGGGTGTCTACTTTAAAAAAATATATGGGTTGATGTGGTAAAATACACTGGCTGGTTTCAAATATGTCCCAAATGGGACATGGGTGCAGGCTGTCTGCATGTCAAAATTTCAAATTGGAAAACCAAAAACTTCACCTCCCAAATTTGGCCTTTTACCCCCCAAACAATCCAACAAACCTATGCATGGGGGGTATCCCTGTACTCAAGAGATGTTTCTGAACACTTATTGGGGTGTTATTTGGCAGTGACACATACCAAAATCTGTAAATTTATGTCTGAAGTACAAGGTTTGTGAAAAAAAAACACAAAAAAATTACTACCACAAACTTTGACAAAGGCTGGTGGTAGAAATAGTGCATGGAAAGTGTTAAAATACCACCATTTGAGATAGCCTAGGGTGTCTACTTTTAAAAAATATATGGGTTGATGGGGTAAAATACACTGGCTGGTTTCAAATATGTCCCAAATGGGACATGGGTGCAGGCTGTCTGCATGTAAAAATTTCAAGTTGGAAAACAAAAAACTGCACCTCACAAATTTGGCATTTTAGCCCCCAAACAACCCAACAAACCTATGCATGGGTGGTATCCCTGTACTCAGGAGAAATAGTAGAATCTATTTAGCATGTTTTTTCGTTCGCTATTGTCGATGAGGAGAAGTTGTTTCAAATAAAAACAAAGAAATTTGTGTATTTTTTTTTTTTTTACCATATTTTATTATTTTTTTTTAATAATATGATAAGATATGATCAAAAATATGGCATCCATAGAAAGCCCTTTTTGTCCCGATAAAAACAATATATAATATGTGTGGGTACAGCAAATGACGAAGAAGAAAATTACTGCTAAACACAAACAGCACAGAAATGTTAAAATAGCCATTGTCCAGAAAGGACAAAAATGTTTCAAAGGCTCTGTCCTTAAGGGGTTAAGGATATACAGGCAGCTCTGATTTTTCCAAACAAAGTAATCCTGAACCGTCACAGTAATCAACAATTTGGCTACAACCCCCTATCTAGCCACATTCTGGGTCAGATTGGGGCTTATTGAGTAGACCCCATAGACCTACCAATGCCTTTTTATTCCCTAAACAGCTTGTCAGTTTTATTCTTTCCCCCAAAAAGCTTGCCAGTGCCATCGCTGTCCCCCAGACAGATTGCCAGTGCCATCCTTGCCCCACACCAATTATAGACTTCCTCTTTCTCTTTGTCCACACATTAGAAGTCATTCTAGTGGGGGAGCACCTGGCAATTCACATGTTGGCAAAACTGTATTTAATACTACGACATGTTACACATACAGTATGTTAACTATAAAAAATTAAAAACAACAACTCTCTTATGTGGAAAAGTACTAGTAGTGTAAGAATACTGTAAGTCAGACTGAGCAAAAAAGAGGTGATGCACCCTCAGTGGATGGCTGAGCTTCATGAGAACTCTAGTTATAAATAGCTAGGTTGCCTGATGTTCACAGCAGTTCTTGAAAATAAAAATAAAAAAATATTAATTTCCAGATGCTCAGCCAGCGACTGGTGCTCAGCAGCTGGGGTGCCAAAGGTTAGTGATCACTGAACTAGAAGGGCTAATCTAGAGCGGATATAACAGCACAGGAATGGGGGAGACGTTTAACTACTAATTAGATTACATTACATTAATGTTCAGTTATATGGTGGCAATAATTCACGCATGGCTTGGTACAGAATGTAAAGGGGTGTTACAAACTGAATTAGATGAATTGTAACTAACTGAAACACAAGGTACGGAGAGACCTGTTTGTAAAATTTCAATCTAAAGGGAATGAGGGGCAGGAGCGAGGGTAGACACCAATATCGCCTGTGGTGGGCTTTTATGGGACTTTGCATTTAACAATTCAATGATGTTGTATGAATGTTGTATGTTCTAACACTTTGACGAAACGCGTCAAGTTATGTGAATGTGACAGCCGGGAATGGCATGCTGCAGCTCACACTGTTATAAGTCTATTTGTTCGTTCAATGGTTTCAAATGCTTCCAATAAAATGAAGATTTTATTTTCTACTACTCTCCCGAGGATGCTTTGACTTTCTTCTTGAAGGTCCGGATTTATATAAATATACAAATGAATAAATTCAGTCCATCAAAGTGCAGTACTGTTCAAAGGATAAGTCAGAAGGGCATCTGGAATTAGTAGTAGTGCATTCGCCTCTGCTGCCTAAACCTCCGTTGTTCTTTCTTCTGTTTCTACCATGCTTCAGAATGAGTGAGGGCCATGTCATATTGGGTGCTCTGACTCAGCGTAAGTAGGGATGCCAACTATCCTTCCAAAAAATATCAGCCATATTGTTGCCATAGACTTAACATTGGCCTTGAGCAAATTCTGGCTGGGTGGTAAAACTACATATAAGGGATGAGGAAAAAAGTGTGTGTAGCAGAAGCACATCATGTCTAGTAATACCTTTGAACTGCACACCCTGTGAAAGGAAAGGTAAGGGACATTCCAGTTACCAGTCAAAAACATTATGCAGTGCCCCCAACAGGGCAACATCCCAGACAAATGCCTTATTTGGTTTGTATTGGCATCAGCCATAGGTCTCTTCTACTGAAATACGGTAGGCTTAGGCCTACTGAGCAAACAGTTGCTGCATTCCAGCACCATGTAGCAGGGTGAAAAAAGAAATGCTTTTGGAATAATAACTTGCTAACAAGAAAAATGACCTCAGGGGACAGAATATATCATTTTTCTGCAATCACTCTGGCTGAAAAAATCTCTTGAAGGTAATTAATGTGTCTGTTTTATTTTGCAGTACAGAAGACAACAAAGCTTACCATCTAATGCAAAGCATTTGGAAGCAAGTTTGTTGCATTGGGAAGTGCACGTAACCCGTCCAATGCCAGATTTTTCTTGCAAGACATTTTGTACAGTGTACGTTTTTAGTCACCCAATGAGCAAAGATGCCAGGAAACTATGGACGCAATGCATTGTGGGGCGTGAAAGGGTTTGGCAAACATTCTGCTCTCCAGTGACTGCGTGCTGTGTGCAATTCAAATGTCAGACTAAATCGGAGCAAGGGAGTGAATAATGATGGCAACTTTAGAGTGTATGCGTAAGACTTTGGATTTGGGAGTAAAGCACCACATGAAGTCTGGCAGGTTTTAATAAGAAACAAAAACAAAACTATGAAAGCTACAGAAACAAATACAATTAATTTGTATGACAAACACAGTCCTTTTGTACGTTCTACTTGTGCTCATAAACATTACAAAAAAATATTAGGTTTTATACTTTGGATTTGATGGCTCAGCACTACAATATTGGTCTACATTATACACAGAGGTATAACTAAAACCATGTGAAAATTGCCCTAGTTTTATTGACCCAACTTCTCCATGCAACATGTCACCACCAGTGCCATACACCCTCACTTGCCAGTGCCAGCTTTGCTTCCACATCACCTGTCAGTGCGAGCTTTGACCCCAAACAGCTTGTCAGTGCTGCCCTCAAACATGCGTTACTACAATGTAAACACACTTTATTATGAGTTGTAGCTCTTTGATACACTAATACAAACCATAACATTTGAGGTCCCAGAAAAGAAGGACAATAGAGGAGCAAAGAGGGACAGGGTTTTTGGGTGCAAAATAGGGATTGCTCCACGTAAATAGGGATACCGGGAAAGTATGAGAATGACTCTTGTTTACAGCATCATTCACAAGAGCAGTAGATAGAGGCTGACGGAAAGGAGGACAAGAAATGTCCATAAGATGACCATCGCATTAACCTACAGGAGGAACGGAATGCTGGTACAAGAATTGTGCTTTCATCCCAATGACATCATGGGCTCAACAGTAAAAAAAAAAAAAAAAACAGAGAAAGAAGAATGAAGAAGCAGGATTATTAATCTGTCTGCATGGTGTGTGCAGATGTAGTTGAATATTTATAAGCATCTCAGCCGTAGTATAGAACCCTGTAGAGAATCAATACAGTGCTCTGTAATCTTTTCTACACATTCCAATTTTCACATGGCAGAGCATGAAATAGAGATGTAGGAAGATGTGATCCCTCCAATAGTAGGATATCCCAGTCCAGACATCCCGTCATCATCACAGCAAGAAGAAATGCATGGTCCATGCTCAGTCTTCATCTCCTCTGATGTACTTATTGCTACTCTGATACAGAGGATTTGTAACTATGATCATTCTATGAGGGTCATCTTCTAGCATTTAACCTTACAACGTCAGCATGTTTATGGGGGGTGTTTGCCCACCAGAGCCAGAGCACTAGAGTTCCAGTATTCAAAAGTATAGCTCTTTAAAAGATCTGGGACTAGAGCCAATGGCAGATTTGAAGCTCACATGTGTGGGTGGGCAAATAAAGTACAGGTTGAGTATCCCTTATCTAAAATGCTTGGTACTAGAAGTATTTTGGATAACAGGTCAATTTGGATAATGGATCATTTTCACCAATAAGATTAAAGCCTCAGGACTCATGAAATACAGTAGTATCAATGTAAATGCTATATAGAACAAATAACACACTTTTGGTGACACCTCAGTGCTCAGATCAAAATGGATGCCAGCTGAAGGGAAAATATGGGAGTTAGGAGACACACCTTGTGGACCATCTCCCTGTCTGCAAATAAAAGGTAAACTAGCAGCGAGGGGAGAAAACAGCATAACTTTTTTGAAGTTTAACCCCTTCACGCTTGTAGGATGTTCCATGCTGTCCTACTTTTTAGTGCAAAGATTCTAGTAGGACAGCATGAAACATCCTACATTAAACAGCTCATCGTGGCTCCCCGTCATGAGCTGCACTGAGGATCCCGCTGTAGGGACTTGCAGCGGGATCCCTAGTGTCAGATGAGGCCACTTTGAGTGGCCTCAGTCTGACTTAGGAAAGGTAGCGAACGCTCAAACAGAGCGTCTGCTACATCTCCGGCATCCCACATGATGTCAATAAGTTTTGCGGGATGTCAGCAGGGTCCAACAGGGTCTTTAGAGACCCTGATCGGGTTCCTGCTTGCGTGTTCCTTGCTCCTTGTGAATGTGTGTATATCCGACTGTATGTGTGGCTGTGTATATATTTGTGAATGTGTGTGTATTTGTGAATGTCTGTGTCTGCGTGACTGTGTATGTACTTGTGAATGTGTGTATATGTGACTGTATGTATGTATATCTGACTGTGTGTGTGTACTTGTGACTATGCAAGTGTGACTATCTGGGTGTGCCGCTGTGTGTATGTGTGGCTATGTATGTGTATTTGTTTATGTGTACCTGTGTGAAAAGGTCTGCGGTTTGAGTCTGACTCAAAATAATCTGGCAATGTCCCTCCCGAGACCAGACTCTAAATTCACCACGGTTTCAAATGTTATTAATAGTCCTTAAAACTCTCCCACTAACTGCCATCGTTAAAACATATAGGTAATGATTTCTATTATTCTAGGGAATTTCTTAGATCTACTTAATGAATAATATAGTTTTACATGGGCAATCTGACTTGAAATGTTACTGGGAAATGCAGGGTTAACATTCCCTGCTTTGTCTATACAAAATAACATTGATTATTGTAGATAAGAGAGTTGGGTGATGGAGGGGTAGTCGGAGCTCCCTCTCTATCACTGCAGACACATATTGACTGATTCTGGATCAGTCTCTTTCCCAGCAACTGATTGAGTTGCCTGTGGACACTAAATGAGCTTTCCGTGGACATCAGCCTGCAATCGTCATACTGCACAGCTCCCTGATGAAGGATTTACACTTAAATAATGGTTTTGTGGGATAGAAGAGGTCTGCAGAACTGGATTAACCCTTAACTACCAGAGAGAGTTCACATCTAGAGACAAAACAATGCAAAACCCCAAATTTATAGACCAAAATAAATGAACTGAAAACATAGAATTTCAGAATCAAACATGTACAGGTATATAAAAGGCACAAAATGATAGCAACATTATGGGCTATGTGATAACAATTTAGATAATGATACATCTACTCATATGCATGTAGGGTGTAAATAGAAACCACTGGGTATGACAATGGGAACCCCAATCCACCCCTCCATGCAACACGTCAGCACAAATGCCATATATACCGAAATTTCCACAGTACCATGCATAGCCATACATAACAGTATGGCTCAGTGCCACATAACCCCCACATTTCTTTGCAGTGTTATTTTACCCCCACAGCACCATTGTAGCCCCACATTCTTTTCCACGGCACCAGATTACCCACAAATCTCTTTCCACAGCACCAGATTGCCCACAAACCTCTTTCCACAGCACATGATTACCCTCACACTCCTTTCCACAGAACCAGACTGACCACACACCTCTTTCCACAGTACAAGATTATTCTCAGAATCATAATAATAATCATGGGCATGAGGATATCATCTTGCCTCTTTATAAGTCAATGGTAAGACCTCACCTTGAATACGCAGTATAATTCTTGGCATCAGACCATAAAAAGGATATTTTGGAACTAGAAAAAGTGCAAAGTAGGGTTACAAAATTAATAAGGGGATTGGAGGATCTTAATGAAGAAAGACTAAAAAGTTGCATTTATATACATTAGAAAAAAGCGTCTCAGAGAGGATATAACATTATATAAATAATATATATGTCCAAAGAACACCCTGAGACTGGAGGAGCAAAGATTTCATAGACAGCAAAGGAAGGGATCCTTTCCGGTAAGGACAATCAAGAAGGAATTAATTCCCACCAAGTGGAAAAATTTGTGGGAAATAGCTTACTTAGGGTTTTTTGGGCCTTCTTTTGGAGCAAAAGCATGACCGATAGAAGTGTTCAACTTGATGGACTTGTCTTCTTTCAACCTAAATTACCATGTTACTATTTTACATATTTTGGAAACACAAATGGTTTTGGGAAACAGTATGTATTGCGTTTTCATTTTAGTTGATTACTAATACTTGTCTTAGCAGAGGTACCGTGGTATGACAGGCTTTGGATAAATTATATAACACAAATCGTTCATTACATGCAAGTCTTACTAGTCCTACTCCATCAAATACCGCTCACCCAGTTTTTTCCCCTTAACTTTGTCATCATTAGCAATAGTATGTTATTACATGTTGAATTTTCTAGAGCAGGGAAGGCAACCGTCGACATTCTAGATGTTGTGAACTACATATCCCATAAACAGCCGTAATGTTGGCAAACCAACAAGAGATATATAGTCCACAACAGCTGCAGTGTTGCCTACCCCTATTATAGAGGCCTTTGCAAGTGCAATAGCAAAAAACAAATCTGCTTTGCCAGCATTACGGCTGTAAGAGCATTCTGGGAGATATAGTCCACAACATCTGGAGTGCCGAAGGTTGCCTACCCCTGATCCAAATCATCACCACAATTGTCCATTGAACTGCTCCTAGTTGATGCAACATAGGTGGCAAAGATCCCAAAAGTTTCATTAGTTTACATTCCAGCTGCTCCAATTGGTTTGGGCTAGTAACAATGGGTCCTATTGTCTGTTGGCTGTTCATGGTTGTCATGGTAACAGCAGACTGTGAGAACATGGATATGTAAGTGGTGCCTGTACAGTCATGCAGCTCTGGTGGTTTATTGAAGTAAATAAGGTGCTAAAGTCAACGCTATCTCATCGGGTGGCTTTTAAATCCTCTTTCAAATGTTAGTCTTTAGTCTTACAAGACACTCCAAGCAGAGAGAATGGGCACCAAATGTAATCCAATGAAATTACACTGGGAAGTAACGAGTAGACTGTCAAAATGTTGTTTCATACTAACAGGTTTTATCAGGCACACATTCCGTGGAAAGGTGGACGTGAAAGATTTCACACACAGCTGAGGAAACAGCCGCCATTTTAGAATGTATCAAGAGACAGCCATTTTGAGCAGCAATCAGTATAAGATACTAATGCAAACAATATTGGCGGGTCACTTCAATACGAAACAACCAGACACCACCACAAATGTAGTTCAAGTTCTGTATCACTTATGTCATCTGTAGGGGGGGGAAAGGTGGACCTTTGCTTTGGACAAAGAGGAATGTGATACTTCAGAGCATTATAATCTGTACAAACCTCTGGCCCTAGCATGATGTGTCGCCATATGGAATTGGCACTGTTTTTTTAAAGATGCTTCATGTCATGATCATTATCTACAATGGAACATGTTTCCCAAATGTTACGGAGAAGCATAGTATGTGTCGGCAGGCAAGAACCATTCAGTCCAATATTCTATTGTAGCTGATGATTGGCATATGTTACGTCTTTTTGACCAGAATAACAGTACATTACTGACATTGAATGGATTAGTGAAGCTTTAATTCTGGGGGCAGAGCTTGAGAAATCATAGGAGCCAGACCGTCATGGCCACTAAAATCCCTGCTGCCTCATTTTTATGATTATTTTACCTAGAGCTCTATGGAAGTTATGACTGGCTTGTCCCTAAATCTGTCTTTTTCGGCTCGTAATAAGGCTATGGATATTTGTCAAGCCTTGTTGAGGATATATTTTACTCTGATTAAATTTGAAACATGTCCCACCAAATAGCTTATAAAGGTTTATGTGACAAATAACAATAACTCAATCCTTCCTTTGATGTTACCACCATCATAGGGTTCATCTTTCCTACCTATATAGCATAACAGCTGTGTACCTGAACATGTTTTTGGTCACATAGGTGAAGTATATATACACCATATAAAGGTCCGTCATAACATCCCTTCTAAAGATGTTAGCTTTCGCTAATATTGTAAGCTATGTAAACAAACCGTGAACCTCAATAGATGAATTCTATCTTTAAACAAATAATACAATAAATACAAGTAAAAGGGCAGGACGTTTTAAAATTGTACCCCAATCGCTATTGCTGAAAAAGGATTAAGAAAGAGGGATTCTCTCTACGTTACAAAATGAATCATAAACACAGAACATAATCACTTAAAAGGTCAGAAAATATACATTTAGACTTGATTTAGTCTGTACTGTTGATTTTGCCATTCGTAGATCCCATTTTCATTGTGGGTGATCTCCGAAATATAACAATATTTGTACAGAGAGATGACCTTCAGATGTATAAATCCTTAGCTTAAGCACATATCCTGGGAGAGTTTATACTGCTTTTCGATTCTGTTGAAGTTCAATTAAAATCGCGCACACACCCTTCCTCCTCTCCAGGATTATGCTCATCATTTGATCCTTAACCATTGCATTGCAAGGAATAAATGCATCAGGAGTGAACCAAGAGGTGCACACCCATTATATCAGAGAGCTGCTGCTTCATAACATGTTTCCTAGCTAATAATGGCTTTTATGCCCAGTGATGGTTCTTAGCAGTTGCACTGATATTTACAATAACCTTCTGCACAAGAATAATTGTTTGTGGTGTCTTTCTTCTTTTCTCACCAGCTCCCTCAGTGACGGTGACAAATGTGGATGCCTCAGTAAATTAGACACTCCAGCTTGGCCTCTTCTCTCTTCCTGCCTTCACCTTGCTGTGTGATTTATAGACTACAGGCAGCAGCAAGTCTGACCCGCACACACTGTCTGGGCTGACCTCACAACTACATCACAATCCAAGTAAAACCAATGACCACGTAACCTTTGCAAAAAAAATAAATAAAATGGACTCTTAATAATAAGCAGTACTGTGCAATACTGATTCTCGAAAAGTAGAACTGCTAAGAAAATAGTAATAAACCAAAAAAAAATGTAAATAACACAGCCTAAAAAAATACTCATATTTGTTCTCTGGGATTGCCTGAATATAGCTGCTTGTCATGATAATGTTTCGTTATACACCAGCCGTTCCCTAAAACGTAATGCTTTGTAAAATTGTTCCATATGATTTTTTTAGTACCCTGTATAACACATCACCTACAATCTTTACTTTACTCCATATAACTGCTTTTTAGACTACTTCCTGTTGCTTTTGTGCAAACTCGGTGTGGAAGTCTCCCCATTGTTTCAGATTATTCATTCTATTGTGCCATAAAAACTTGCATTTTTCCGCTTAGAGAAATGAGCACTACAGGGCAAATCAAATAAAAATGTGAATTTTCTGGTCTTTTGTTCCTTACTGCTTCCCATAATAACTATGGGTCATGGATAAGTACCCTCTGGTATTCTAGCTGCTGTAAACCACAAATTACATCTTTTCAGCCCCTTGCTCTTGCCACTTCATTCCAGCTCTTACATCAGTCTTTAGACCGGTGGGGTATTCCTACTTGTGTACTCCCACATGAAGCTTGACTGGTAGCTGGGGTGAAATAAGGAGGTCAGTCGCACCAGCATGCCAGAATTAAAATATTCCCAAAGTTGATGACCTTCTAGACAAATGTCAAAGTGCAACAAACAGGGCTGAAATCCCCAAACCATATCTGGGCACAAATTGGAACAAAATCTGGGCAAAAATTGGAACAAAATCACCAATTACAGCCTGAAATCTGGTATGTTGAATAGTCAAATTTAAGAAAAAAATCTGTAATTCAGCTACTTTAACCAATCTGGCCCCATTTTGGGCCAAATAGGTTTATATTGAGTTGACCCTTTCCCTCGTCCAGATGCATCTGGTAAGATTACAGACTCCAAGATTACAGACTTTCACCTGAAGTCAGATCTAAAATTATTCAGAGTTTTAATTTAAAACTAGTGTTTATTTTCTGTCCCTGGTAGAAAATTACCATTGGGAATAATTGGATATAATAAACCCGGAAAGCATCCCATATTACCACCCTTAACAACTCCTCAAAATCTGTACCGTTCAGTTGGACGATCCTTCCCTATCATAAATTTCTGCTGATTTTCAAGCCATGGAACAGTGTATATAGGAAAAAACTCAAACGAAACCTAATACTAACCCCGAACCCTGTGACTTGCCAAATTGATAGTAGATTTGCTTTAGCAAGACATACAGTATGTTCAGTGCCTCAGAACAGAATCTCAAAAACTACAAAGATAATTGAGGCCATGGATGCACTCATATACGCCCACCCCTGGAAGATAACATCACATTCCCACAGTGCTTAGTGTGTGGCCATCATGGACGATTCTGGCTAGTAGTGTCGCCAACACATGTACATATTATGTACCTACCTGAATCCAAATCACAATTCTTGTGGATGATAAGTTCACTTTAATTGGGTGTTCTCCAAAATATGTTTACACATATATGTACATATAATGAGGTTTAATTTTCAATGCATCTTTGTCTTCAATACATTGTCTTTTAAATCACATACTGTGGTTACCACTTCTCCTTTGAGTGAATAGAAGCATTCCCCATTGCTTTTTAATTTCCCTTAACACCAATTTTTACAGCTCCTTGAAGTTACAGATATAATGATTCCCTGTAAGTAAAATTTTCACCATCACATATTTTTCGTGACATACCCCTTACCTGCATGGAAACTATTCCGCTTTAGCAGGGTTCAGTTAAAATGTTGATGGTACCAAAGCAGAGTATTTCATGATCATGGCCGTCCATGGATCTTTGGAATAACTTTGCTCTTTGAATGAAGGACCATGTTTTCTTCCTTCAGTGCTAATGTTGGCACATACACATATACATACTTCAGCCTACAAAGACCTATGTGCAGTTATATGTATTTACATGAAATATTACATTAATAATATGGATCTCCTGCCCCCCTTCTGCCTAAGGAGGTTGGGAAATATTATTACACAATTTTTATACATTAGGTCATAATAATGATGTTATCTCTTATTCTGCTTTTTCCTAGGGCTAGATATGTGTGAATGATAACTGGGTTGAGGATGTACTTATATGTAAACCTTTTATTATGTTAGGTTCCTCAGTTCTCACTGGCATTACATGTCTCAAAATGAAGAGTGTCTCTGAAATTACTTATGGCTTATAGAGAAGAAAGTAATTTTTAATAAGTCTTAGGGATGGTCATTAAATAAAGTGTACAAGTGATCTTAATCGGCTGATTGCCATGACAGTATCAGAATACGACTTTTGACATATCAGCCAGAAGATAAGGTCGTCAGATGATCTTTCCTTAATGCTCCTCCAGTCAGAGATACAGTATTAGTTCTGACTGAAATCAATAGTGGAAATTTGGTTAAAGCAGGGTTTGACAAAGATTTGTAGACTTCAGGAGTTAGACAGCCACAAGCCATTTTTTATCTCTGTCATAAAGCTTCTACACCCATTCAAGAAGGTCCGTATAGTTCACCAGCCTAGTACACTATGTATTGCTGGGTAAATGTGTGCCCTGTTGCCTTCAGCATTTCCAGAAGATGCAACTGTATACACAAGCTCCCAGAATCCTTTGGGCTTGGCCTGGGCTGTACTGGGATTTAATCAATCAAGGCAGCTAATGTGTATTCTCCTAGAAACAAAGTGGAGCTTCATAGTCTATGTCTGCTGAAAACAAAAACATGAAATACTAAAGCTATAGTACATTAAATGATATTTGTCAAACCAGTTGAGAAGGGGAAAGGGAAATAATTAAGGCAAGGGTGGAACAATACAGGATGCAAAATGTTCAATGCACTGTGCCTTTAAGGTGGCCATGACAGATACTATACCCAGTTTGACAGCCATTTTACTCCAATGGGGTGGGGCCAGAAATTGTTACTACTCCATAACTTTAAACCTCAAACACAATTTCATACACGTAAAAGCAACATAAAAAAAACATAGCTTTCTTTTTACATATATGATTTTAGTACCAGTGGGATATTTCAATTTTAAACAAATTGCTGTATTCATTATCATCCTCCAATTACCAAGTGTTTCGAAAGCAACAAGTTCCACCTTTTATCATGGTCTTGATACATCTATTCCCTTAACTTAATGCAGTTCCGTTAAACGATCTTTTCATCACAAATTAGCTTGACGTTAAATAGCTGAGGTAATTACCTACTTTTTTTTATTTTTATACTTCTTTATCTTTGAAGTCACAAGCTGGTACGCTCCGTTAAGCCACCAGTGTGCATTAAGAACGAAGGGGGGAAAAATTCTTAACGAGAGAGAGGCAATCAAGTTCATTATGATTTGAGTACGAGTCATTAACATGTTCAATGAGGTCACAGCCAATAAATTAAATAACTTCTTAATATGAAATTGTCATTTTTGCAGGTTTTGAAGCAAGGTTAATGGCTTTAATTGGGCTATTTACACATCTGTTCGGTATTTCTTTCTGTGATGTTTTAAACTTAGAAACCTGCGTGTCAGGTGAAAAAAAAAAAACAATTTCTGCTTTTGCATCAAAACAAAACAAAAAAGTTATTGCTGTGAATTTAATGCTAGATTCTTTATTTGTCAGTTTTATCTATGTTCCCCAGTAGTGATGTAAATTATAACATACAAAACACTGTGGCTGTAACAAAATATTGAATACAAAATATCACTACACTGTGGCACCACTTTGTAACCCAAGTATTTTAGTATTTAGCTATTAATATAGCCAAGTAGTTTAGTATAGCTACTAATATAGGATTATGAACTGACACTACCAAAAAAATTTTTATGTAGTATAACCCACTTTCTAAAACATACAAAGAACTACTTAAATGTTAAAATATATATATTACAGAAAGCAATTGTCAATAATATGATCTTGATAGGAATTGACTTGCTTTTTCTAGTTGTTAGTGTGTTCTTTATTGTTTATATATTTGTAAGCATGTTTTTACACTTTTAAATAGTGCACAGCTCTGCTGCTAATGTAGCTATTAATACTAGTCCGTTTCCAGAAAGTATAATTTGTTTTGCTAATTTGCTTCGGGCCTCTCCCTTAGCATGAAGGCTTATCCAGTCATGCCTTACTTTTGAGGTTGTGTGCTAAAGAGAAGAATGGCTATTACTGACCTATTTTCAATAAACATATGGAACTCACTGCCAAGAGAGGTGGTGCTATCAAATACAATATATACCCCAAATTTCTGTTGGGGTCAAGAAGGAATTATTCCCTCCAAGTGTCAAAATTCAAACTAGCTTACTTGGGGGGAGGTGCCTTCTTTTGGATTATAGGTAGAATAGTTGAACTTGATAGACTTAGGTTTAGTAACCTAAATTACTATGTTATTTATCATTGGGACATACAAGAAGTAAATTCTTTTTATATGGTTTTCAATGACTATAAACATCTTTTTGAAATAGAGTTATTGCTTCATCTTTTTTTCCTAACTACTGCTTTACAAGGAAAAAAAGACCAATACTGACCCACATAAACTAAACATGTCTGCCAGAGGTTACCAGAGATATTGTTTTACAAAATAAGACTATTCAACTCATGCTAATAAGCTGGATAATTTTTGAGCTTGTGGTTTCTGCCTAGCTAAACAAATAAGGGGCTTATTCTATACACCTAAAATCCTAGCCACCCATAATTCATTGAGCATGTCCAAGATTACCAGTTATGCCAATCCACAATTTACTCCACTGGAGGCCATCCTCATAATCGCCAGGAAAATGGAAGTCACAAGGAAAACGATTCTTTGCTAAACACATCTTAACATTTCACTTTGTACCCAGTTCAAAGGATAATGCAAAATTAAAATTTCATCAAATCTCTTGGCCCAATTTAGACTTTTGACAACAATCCTCTAAAACTATAACATCAGATCACTAGCTTATTGGATCCCCTTGAGCAGTAGCTTTTATGATGAAAAGTGTTCATCAGTAGAACATTTTGATAAAGACTTGTGGGTCTGTTCACAAAAATTCGAGACAGATTCAACCCCACCTTCAGATGCCCCATTTTGATCCCACAAAATGGAATTCACTAACCATTTGTCCAAGATCAAAATGTGGCAAGGTATGTGGATATCAAATTCAGTCTTTAAGTTTGGAGGTCGAATTTGATTTAGAAAAAAAATAAGATGTTTAAAATCTTCCTCCGATGAAAAATATAATATGTGTTGTTTTTTTTTTTTTTGTTGGAAGGTCGAATGTGACTTAGAAAGAAAAATGGTCGTGTTTTTTTCTCCCACAGGAAATAATGGGAATCTCTAGTGTCAGGGCAGGCAAGTTGACCAAGTCAAATTTTGACCTCCCAGTTCAACCTCCCAAAAATGTTTTTGAATACCATTGTTTTATGCTTCTATGGAATTCAAGAGATGGGAGTTTGAATTTGATGAGGGGTATTGAACAGGGGTCACGTGTATGTCTAATCTTCTTGAATAGCTCGGGTTGTCAAATTTGGAGACCGAATTCACTTTGAGATGAAATCCATTTAAATGAATAGACCCACTGGTACAGTATATTCAGTGTACTTCATATAGCAACAATAATTATTTTTTAATTTGCAGTATATCTATAAAAGACTGACCTGCATCTCTTATTATATATGTCACATAGAATTACTTCAAGCTTCTTTGTGATGATTTAAATATGTGTCACCAAAATGTTCCATAAAATCTGTTCTCTTTGTAAGAAAAATGCATTGTACAAAATGCGAGTGAATAATTGAGTAAAAACATACACACTGCAAAAAAATCCTTATCTGGTATTAAGTACTAGTGTCTGGCCAACTTCTCCACCTGAATAAAATTGATGGATAACATGAAAGCATTTTCAAGACAGTTTTTAGAATATATTTCCAAATGGAGTTCAACATCTGTGCAGTGAGCATAGCAACTATTGAGGCCATGCGCTAAAGAGATGACTTGCTATTTTTGGATGAAAGACCTTAGTTTGCTGCAAACAGCAGGTGCAGCAAAGTTGCAGCCTTTTAATATGGATATTGCAGCTAACGGAGTCTGCTATGCTACTGATGTAGGGTTTACACAACATTAAACTGCATAATGCCAAGTAAAACAAATTAATAGACATGTGCATTTGTTTTCGGACTAATGCATTTTCGGCCGAAAAATAGCATTTTCGTCCATTCGTCCGAAAAACGAATAACGAAAATGCTAAACTAACAAAAGCCAAATGAACAAATGGTTAATAAACGAAAATCATTCGTCCATTCATGCTATTGGCATTCTATAAACCGACATAATGAACGACTTTCGGTTTATGGAATGTATGTAGTAAATGCTATTGGCATTCTAGAAACAGAACTAGAGTCCCCATTCATACGAATTGACCTATTGCAACTCTATTTCGGTTTATAGAAAGCCAATAGCATTACATACATTCCATAAACCGAAAGTCTATAAACCAAAAGAGAGGTTAAAAAAGGTTAATTCGTACGAATGAATAAAACAAAACGAAAATAATGAAAGAATTTCGTCTGAAACGAATGCAGTAATGAACGAAATTATTCCAGGCCGGATTATTCCAATGAGTTTTATGATAGGGTTGACACCTTTTTTTAAGAAAAAAAATATGCCAGCCATGCAATTGCTTACATGGCCTTCATGCCAACCTTTTACCTGTCAACTTTTTTAATAGTAGCCACAAAAGCCATAGGAGAAAGGCTCATGACAATGGGTGGGTATAGGAGGAGTTAGGTATGTCATCATGGTCCTGGTAGGACATATAAACCTGGGAGGGACCACATTTCCCTCTCTTTATTGCAGCAAGCAGAGTCAGCAGACTCTCTGTTACATGACATTTTTGGCAGCTAGCCAGCCTCCCCCTGGTATGCAGCAGACACACAGTTTACTCCAGCCCCTCAGCTCAACCAGGGGGCATGGTCTAACCCAGATGGGCGAATTGGTGGTAACTTTGGGATCCTCTTTCCTCTACCGGTAGCCATAGGGGGGGAATTGTTAGGGACCAGGAACCAGACAGGGATAGAAGGTAAGAATAGTCCAAAAAACAATATCCAGGAGGGAAGCCGCAGTCAAAAACTAAAGCGAGTAGTCAGACGAGCTGGAGTCAGGAGAATGGATATCAGTGGAGTCAGGAACAAAGCCAGGAATCAAGAACCAGAAGAGAAGTCAGCCGAGCCGGGTCAGGAACACAGAAATCACAGGAAACCAGGAACTGAACACACACAAGGGCAAATGAGTTACTGAGACTAGCTGCTTAAATACCTGCTCTGAGCAGCAAAGGGGCTGGCTAATAGCAGCAGGTGAGTAACTATGGTAACAGTGTTGAAAGGCTCTGCTCGTTAATACTGGCTGATCAACTCACTGAAGGAAAGGGTTTCTATTTGAACCAGCAGAGAAACCCTGACAGGAATGCAGTTGCTGTGTCATAAGTAGAGGATTTGATGTATTTCTTACAGGGAATAACTTATCCTACACACTTCTCCTGAGGCACTCCATCCCCAAGGACAATGTAAGCGGCTACAAGAGTCTACTGTTCCGGCACAGAGGGCAGCTCATCAGAAGAGGTCTCTTATTTCTGTGGGTCACACACCAGTGACTGTGCATATTTGTGGTCTAATGTTGCAAACTATTTTTCAAGTCAGGAAGTACTTTGAGGTTCCTTTTTCTCAATAGAAGACTTAGGGTCCGGTGTCAGTCATAGCATTTTTGGGGATGGAAATTGATGCAGATCTGCAATTACATAGGTTGCCGAAGGACAACCTACTTAGTGGGGAATTATTTTATTTTTTAAGTCACCTAAGTAACAATATGGAATTGACACTCTTTGCCAGGAAAACTCAATTTTCCTTGTGGGAATATGAGTCAAAATTGTTTTAGTCGTCTGTCTGTAGCAACGCTTGAATGTCGGGAGTCTCATCACTACAGGCTGATCTCTGGGTTTGTGGTAATTTCCTGAGCTCCTATAAAGGGATTTCTATTTTTCACCAAGAAGTCATGTCTAGTTCAAAATTAAAATCTTTATACAGATGTATCATGCAGAATTCAGCGCATATTTCCAAGTTCATTGGTATACTTTGACTCCAATGACAGATGTAAAAGGAATCCCATCTCCTGATCATTTGTGGAAGCTAGTGGTCGTTGGGTACGGATGTTGGTACAGAATTCACTGGTCACTACCACTTGGATATTTTACAATAAGGTATGATCTGAATGTTTTTCATTTTTGTCACATTATTAGGTTCTTATGAATCAGTTCGTGGATTTTCTATCATGGTATTTACCATTATGCATGTGAAGGGCACTCCATCCTTGCTTAGTAGAGAAGTGGCTTCACTGGCCTTCCTATTAATGTTTTTTTATGATGAGACTGTTTGTCAGACCTTGATGAAAGAATTTAATAAACCTAATGGTAGACACCCAATATCTTTTTAAACATTCTCAAAAAAAGGCAGGCGAAAGTATAATTAAAATATAAAGTGTTCTTACTTGTAATATAAAAACAAAGACTAACAGTAACCCTAAAACTAACCTTGAGTTAAAAAGGCTGTGATGAAACAGCTGTTGAAATGTCCAAGATGAAACAGCCAATCAGAACGTATGTCAACGAACAGTCCCATTCCACTGGTAGCGGGGTATAAACAACATACAGAAAATCCAAATATGCTGAGCAAAGTTCCAGTCCAATATGCACAGATAAGATCCACAGCGCATACTTTACACATTACTCATGATGAGCTATTATGACCTCACCACTGTCCATATAATTGATTAGTGATATTCTGTATCAGAGGTAGCAGGTTTGTATAGAAATGGTCATTGGGAGATTATAAAGTAGAGAAGGCGATGGATAATACAATAATCAGCATTGTTAAAATGCAATATTGATGATTTCATTACAGTGCATAACCAGTTTCCGCTGTGGCTGTATCAGTTGGCATGGGGATGCTCTGTAATTTGAGTTATATTAGAGGACGTCCTAGATATGTCCCCGTGAAAAATTCAGTTTCGTTAGCTCAATGTATTTTGGGAACAAATTGGGGCAAGGTGCATAATTAATTTACTTCCTCCCCCTCTCTCCTACATTCGCTCATTGTTACTTTCGGCTGTACATAGAAGGGCGTGTATGATGGCACTTTCACAAGTAAAAATAATGAAGATGGGCTAAAAACGGGCTCATGGTTATGTGAATATTAATGTTTCACCTGCAGCCTTTTTTATTCACTTGTATTAAAGGCTTTCCAGATCAATGGTACATAAGGGGCCAGTATTATCTGCTAAGCAACATATTAAACCTGTTTTGTTCCTAAGTAATAGGTGATTGGTGTTGGTGACTGCTTGACATGTGATATGACCTTCTATTAAGGGAGAACCTGCTCTGCTGTATGTCAAAGAACATTTACTTTACAAGCTAAAGTTCCCCTGCCTCCTGTGAGAATCTTACTTTAATTAACAAAGCAGATTGCCAAAGATAATTCAGTGGTTTTAAAGAAATATTAACTTCAGACATGTATTTCACTTGTCTAGTAGGTACATTCAGGCTTGCTAGTGTGGCTATGACAGGATATGCCACTTATAACACCAAACCTTGGCAGCACAATAATGAATTCCTGCCAGCACACACTCCCTACCCTCAAACCATCCCATGTCCGCAACTGATCCCACTTCTTCCACCATTCCATAGGTTGGATCCAGTTTGAGCCTTGGAATAAATAGTTTTTTTTATTCCCTTTGAGATTCCAATAAAAGTGTCTCCGATTTGTTTTTTTTCTGCCTTCTTCTGGATCAAAAAATATGATTTTGTGGAAGGGTGGATCTTGATAGATTAAGAGTATTTTTTTAAACCTATCTATGTTAACTATATAACATTAGATGTGTTTAAGATTTTCTTTTATACACGTACTGTGCATAGTTCTGCTATATGCTGTATACAATGATATACTAATATATAATATATATTAATAGATACATGCGAGTTTACTATCTGCTGTGTCTCACATGCGAGACACAGCAGTTTCTGGTTGTTGCACGCTGAGCCCCTGCTCTGACTGCCGAATGCGAGGGTCTCTCTTTGGTAGTACAGAGAGAGACCCTCGTTTTTGCATGGGATCAGCAGGGGGGACGTAGTTAAGCATGGCAGCTGTCGGTCAGAGCATAAACTGGCGTGTTCTATCAAAAATACACACCAGCTCATGTCTGTTTCTGGATCATTATATTATTCATAGGATCCAATCTTGCAATCAGGTGATAAACACTTTTATATATATGTACATTTATATCTTATCATTGGATATTTGTACTGACCAACAACTTCTTAAAAAAATACTCACAAATCAGTGACTCCACTTAGCAAATGAGGCAAATGAGGCTACAAGTTTAGTATGCAGAGTTGTACATCAAATTAGTCAAAAATTCGAAAATTACTGAAAATTCATTCAGCCATTCACCAGACCTGACAGTTTGATCAGTAGGGGGCTTTGGGAAAGTGAACTAGTGTACTCTGCCTTAATTGTGATGGAAATGTAAACCTTTTAACGGTATAGTTTCTGTATTGTACACACTATTACCAATGATAATGTGATATAAATTAATGTACATTACATTACCATTTATTTATATTGCGCCAACAATTTACGTAGCGCAAGGTACAGAGCATAGAAAGGAACGACATACTAAGTTAGACAAACTAGAACAGACAGGTACATGAGGTAGAGAACCCTGCTCTCACTGCCTAGTTTAGCCATAAAAATATATATATTTTTACAATAACATATTAATGTAATTCAGCAAATATGCATTGGTTATTTTCCTTTGAACCACACAACAAGTTTTGGTGAGATATATTATTACACTAGGTTTTGCCAGCCTTATTTGCAAACTGGAACTATTGAGGAAACGGGGTACAAGCAGAATACGAGGTATGGAAAATGTCCTTTTTGTCACAAACTTATTTGTAGGCCTCAGTTTTACAGCAACCCATAAACTTGGGTCTTTGGCTAACATAACATTTCACATCAGAAAACCAACCAAGCATGCACGAGAAACCAGGTGGCTGCCAAACTACTTCTGTGTTCTGGGCATATACCAATGCCCCCTTATATCCTGTGGTTTGAGGTACCACTTTCCCCTCGAACCTGTAACCCGAGCCTTGATTGACTTCCCCCATTCTGTTCCTCCATTAACCCTCCTGGATACACGGCAGTCTTCTGCTGAAGCTGTGACATGAAGGTACTGAAATTAGAAACTTAATCGAAAAAGGGGAGGGTGGGTGGGACAAACAGGTAGGGGAACCTATTCCTTAAAATGGCTGCCTAACTTCCTGTTCCCTAACTTTTTATTACTTCCCCAACTCCACCCACTAACTCCTCTAATAGGCTGAACATGTCCCCTCAGCCCCCTGTCATGGACGGCCGTCCCCGACCTTGTCTGGGGGCTACAAGTGGCTAGCCGTGCTGGCAGTGTTACCGTGCACAGAGTAAATAAAAGGCCCTCTCTCAGTTAAAACAAGGGTCTCTCTCTGTACTAGCTGACAGGTCGCCGACAGGGAAAAGTTTCCCATGGAAGCATGGCAGCTGCCTGTCAGACGATTAACGGGCATTTACAATCAGCAGTACGTGCCAGTTTATCCTCATACTAGTGACACTACTTTTTTTTTTCTTGTGTTTCTGTATTAGAAATAAAACTGAAAGTAATGTTTAGTTGTCCTTTAATCATCACAGCCAGGCCCGGACTGGCCATCGGGCCCACCGGGCAAATGCCCGGTTGGCCGCGGTGGCCATGGGCCGAGGCCGGCAGGGGAGGTCCCAGAATCTCCCCTGCCGGTCTATGCAGGGCCGGCACTATCCGAGCGCCGGCCCCGCTGTTTGACATGAAGGGCGGTGAGGACATCAAAGATCTCCCTCACCGGCCCACATGCCTTCAAATGCGGCCGCCGGCGGGGAGAGAGGGAGGGAGACTGAAAAGAGGACCCGGCGGAGCTCTAACTTGCAGCTCCACCGGGTTCCTCTCGCGAGATCCGGAGCATTGCCATGGCAACGACCGGATCTCGCGAGAGTGAACTCTAGCCGGCAGGCTAGAGTTCACTCACCACGAGGGAACATTGCCACCGCCAGTCCCAGGTACCAGCGTGCCGGTCCCCCCCTCCCAGGCTAAAGGTAAGAAAGGAGTGATGGGTGTGAGAGTGCTGTGTGTGAGTGCTGTGTGTGATGGGTGTGAGAGTGCTGTATAAATGTTAGAATGGATTGTGTGTGTGTGTGTGTAGGGGGGGGTAGGTAAATAAACAAATAAAATAACAGGCATTATGTCCCCATAATGCCTGTTATTTTATTTGTTTATTTACCCCCCCCCCCCCTACACACACACACACACACAATCCATTCTAACATTTATACAGCACTCTCACACCCATCACACACAGCACTCTCACACCCATCACACACAGCACTCACACACAGCACTCTCACACCCATCACACACAGCACTCTCACACCCAGCACTCTCACACCCAGCACTCTCACACCCAGCACTCTCACACACACAGCACTCTCACCCATCACACACAGCACTCTCACACCCAGCACCCTCACACACACAGCACCCTCACACACAGCGCTCTCACACACAGCACTCTCACACCCAGCACTCTCACCCATCACACACAGCATTCTCACACAGAGCACTCTCACACACACAGCACTCACACACACAGCACTCTCACACCCATCACACACAGCATTCTCACACAGAGCACTCTCACACCCATCACACACAGCATTCTCACACCCATCACACACACAGCACTCTCACACCCAGCACTCTCACACCCATCACACACAGCACTCTCACACCCAGCACTCTCACACCCAGCACTCTCACCCATCACACACAGCATTCTCACACAGAGCACTCTCACACACACAGCACTCTCACACCCAGCACTCACACCCATCACACACAGCATTCTCACACAGAGCACTCTCACACCCAGCATTCTCACACCCATCACACACAGCATTCTCACACCCATCACACACAGCACTCTCACACACATCATACACAGCACTCACACACATCACTCTCACACACATCACTCTCACACACCATCACTCTCACACACCGCCCCCCCCTCACACACCGCCCCCCTCTCACACACCGCCCCCCTCATCACACCGCCCCCTCACACACACATACTGCACCCCTCACAAACATACTGCACCCCTAAACACATTACATTCCAGACACACACTAGATCCCTTACCCAACTCTGGATCATCTACACACATACACACACTAGATCCCTATATACACTCTGAAACCGTTATAAACACACACTCACTAGATCTCCTATACACATTCTGGGTCCTTCAAACACACACTAGACTCATATATATATATGTATATATACACACACTAGATTCCTTGTAAGCAAACACATACTACACCCCTAAACACACACTACATCTATATATATATATTCACACACACACACTATAGCCAGTATGCACACACTTGCTATATCCCCTATACACACATTCTCTACAGCCCCTAGCCACATATGCATCACATTACACCACAAACACAACACAACTAAAACCGAACATTATTACACAATACCACACCACAATCAGCTTACTCTACACACACGCAATCCCACAAGCAGGCTCCAAACACATGCTCAATACTCTTTCCTGGCATTTTTGTCTCCTGGTATCCATTTATAGAGACACCAGAGACAAGTTGCAAGGAAACACAGTGCAAGCATGTTATTACATTTGCTTGCACTGTGCAGAACACATACAGGGCTTTTTTCTCATGCTAGAGCTCTTCAGCAGAGCTCTGCGCATGGTCTGCCCTGGAAGAGCATTGAACCAATATGCTCACTTTGAGAGGGAGCGTGTTTGTCATTGGTGATGACAAAACACACCTCCTCTGCCCCGCCCCCTTCTTAGTGGGCCGCTGTGATAAAAAAATGCCTGGGCCGAATTTTTCTCCCAGTCCGGCCCTGATCACAGCTAATAGGTTCAAGGTTACCTGACATAAATCTCAACTATAAAAAGCAGGTTGGCAAACCACACAGCAATATGGAAGTTATGGTTTTAGTCCTGTGAGGTAACATAGATTAGTTATCACAATCAGGAAATAAACTGACTTCCAAAATATCTTCTGACCCAAGAAGAACAATAGCAGGATGATTGTTATTATCTTTAAACTTGTAGCCCCAGGAACCATTCATGTTTTGGTTTTTTTTTAACTTGAATTTGATTAGGAGTTTAAAGCATGAGGTTGCACAATGATACACAGTGTAGTGTAGTTATGTAAAATACAGTAACAATTATACAAACAAATACAGTTAGGCAGTATAGGCTTGTCTCTCTGTGTCAGTATTTTAGCAAGAAGAGAGCAGATAGCAAGGAATGTTAGGGCAGGACATTTAGAAATAAGCTCCAAGAATTGAGGTTTTGGAAAGTGCTGAGGTGCTCCAAGGTGTTGGGGGGGGGGGGGGGGTATGTAGAATACATTCTTGTGAGTTGTTACAGGAGGTAGAATCATAGTAAATATCCCATGGGTGCCATATTTTATAAAAGAATTTGCCACAATTATGCTGTCCATGTAGCTTTTCCAATTGTATTTTCATATATTTCCCTTGCTATTCTAGAGGTGATGGTCTGTTATTGAAAATAACAGTGCCTATATATATATATATATATATACACACACACACACACTTAGTACATGTGTACACCTTGGCTTGAAAGTTGATATTAACCCTAATGAAGGTACACTTTTTTGGGATGGTATGGAAGTGGGAGTTATATTTTTTACCCGAGTACTTGGATACGCTGATCTTCTAAAAGGAGTTTATAAAATAATATCGCCCGTGGCTCTTACATAGTATCTCGGGGCTTACCGTCTCTTACGGCGTGTATTTAAACCGTGGGTATTAACAAGAATAGTCCACATGCAACACGATCCCAACTAGTACACCATTAGATTCATAAACTGTAATGCCTAGAAGATCATTACTGCCATGGTAAGAAGGTGCTCAGCTTTAACCAGGATGCTTCTCTTCCACGGATCCGTATACAGTAAAAATAGTGAGATGAGAGTAAAAAGGAGGTAATCCATAAAGAGTATAACCCAGGAACAGGAAAGTGCACAATGAATGTGACTTATGCGTCTTGCGCTCAAGGTAGCGCTAACTCATAGGCTCAAAAAGGAAAATGTGCAAACGTCTTAAATAGTGTCACAGTAACACACCCATTCACTCAGTCACAATTTAATGAATTTAATGAATGGGTGTATCCCTCCAAACTGTTAAAAACACAGAGCAACACACACAAGAATATATATATACATACAATAAAGAGAAGCATAGCATTGATGTGTGTCTTTATATAATAAAGTATAACTTGTCTTTCAGCTTAAAGCTTTGCTTCTCTATGTTGTATGTATATATATATTCTTGTGTGTGTTATGGTTTGGAGGGACACACCCATTCATTAAGTTAATTATATATTTGATTGAATGGGTGTGATCCCGTGACACTATTTAAGAGGTTTGCACATTTCCTTTTTTGAGCCTTGAGCGTGAAACGCGTAAGGCGAATTCGTTGTACACTGTCCTGTTTCTGGGTTATATTTCTCGGTGAATAAATATCAGCTACGACTAGCACCTACCTATGGATTTCCTCCTTTTTTTCAGAGTGTGAGGAGTGTAGCTGCTTTTTGTGCGTCTCACTATTTTTACCCTATATTGTGAGTTATTACCTTGTAAACAATAGGGGGAGCAGAAGCTGACGGAGAAGCTGGGGGATTCCAGTCTTCTTCTGCAATCTTTGAGATTAATCTTTTTAGCGATGTAGCATCTCCACGGATGGAGGGTTCTGGGATGAAGTAAGGCTTTGACGCTTCATTCATCCTTGCGATGGAGGGAGAGGATAAAGAGGGAGATAGACAGGGGAAGAAAGAAGGAAGAACGAGAACTTTAAGTAAAATAAACTTAAAGCAAATCAGTAGGGGAAAACCTATGATCACCCTTAAAAAAAACCCTGAAGGTAACTGTCTAATATAAATGAGGATCTCGTTGTTGGCGGTAAGTTGGCTATTCTGGGGGAGAGTGGTCTTCTGTTTGTATACGTAGGTTTGGCCATGATGGGTTCAAGTTTATACAAACACGAACAGAGAACTTCTATAAATAGATTTTAACTAGTTAGAGTCTTGTAGCGTTATCAAGTGATAGATGGTAATGAGGCATTAACTGAAGATTAGCACAGTAACATTTGTCAACTAGGTTCAGCTAAATGAATGCTCCGTGAGGAGAAATAATTGATATCTGGCTAGGTATGAGCTATAAATAAAAGAGGACTTAAGATGACAGCTATGCTATCATATGACACTGTTGGATGAATGTACATTAGGGTCGAACTGGCAGACCCTGAATCATCTAACCAACCAAATGTAAAGTGGTAATACTGTAAAGGTTGATTCAGAAGAGCCGTGTGTGGTTCAGTGTTGTATCCATTCCACAGGAGAAAATCTAAACCGGGATTACAGCTACATCGTGGAAGGTTGTACATAGCCAATAGTGTGTAAGAAAAATGAAGCCTGCTGTTTGTACAAAAAGCACAAGTTGCTTGATATCTTCAATGTCTTGTATGGTGCACCATGTGGAACTCATGACAGCAGGTGTGTTCAGGGCTGAGGAGGCTTTCAAGGCCACAGCATCAGGTTGGATGTTTTTGCTCATAAATATGTCTTGTACCATCTTTCTTGATGATTTCCTATTGCTGCTCAGCATGCTGCATAAAGTGACCAAGTTTGAGGTTCGTTGTTTATGTGAGATTATGTGAAGTTATACGGTTGGATGATACAGGAGTGTATCTTGCCCAAGGCCAAGGGTGGCACCTTGATGGAATGGGAAAAGCAGGAAAGCCTGCATGTTCTTTTATTTCTAAGCCTGCCCGCTCCATTATTTTGGAGTCCTTCCACTCCATTTTTGTAGCTGTGCAACCCACATGGTGACAGAGCAATGGGGCTCTTCAGCCAGGTATGCTGGGAAGCATTTTGGGGGCAGATTTTGCACTGTGATGCTGTTTTAGGCACAAAGGTGGCTTTGGGAAGTTGTTTTGGACACAAATGTAGTACTGGGAATGTATTTTAACTACACATGGCTAGGTACAAAATGTTTTTGTGTCTTCAGCATTTTACACAAAAAAAGTTGCTCCCCGAGCCAGTAGTCCACACTAGGGGCTCATTTTCCTATTTTGTTTCTGTACTGTAATTTTTTAATATCAGAAGATATTAAAATCATTTGTATTGCTATAACCTGTAAATGTTATTGTTTAGTGTGCAGTAATTTTACACTGTAATAGGAGGGAGAGAAAAGATGTAAGTAAATATATAAAACAGAGGAATTTGGGGTATAGCCTGGAGGGCACATAACTAAGCACAGCCTCCAATTGTGCAATATAACCAGTCTAGTTGGTTAACGGTAGGATGTGTTGGTGTGGCGGTGCCCATAATTACTCACATTGGCTGTGGCGTGGGTCCTTAAAATTTGTCATCAGAGCAGGATCTTGCTGTCCGAGGTACCGCTAACTTTTGTGGCACTAGCGTAGTTGCTAAGTGTAGTACTCTCCATAGATCGGGACTATGGAGGTGAGTTATCAGTGCAGGATCTTGCTGCCCAAGGTACCGCTAACTTGTGTGACACTAGCGTAGAAGCTAAGTGCCAGACTTTCCATGGATCAGCACCAATTTTTTTTTTGTGATTCTCAAACTTGTTTGATAGGCTTATATGTCAGGTGCATATAGCATGATCCCAACTGTTCCACATTACGTGGTACAGTACCAGGATGAGGCTCTGTCCGTTGTCCTGCCGAGCAATACCTCTTACATTACATTAGCATTTATTTAGATAGCGCCAACAATTTAGCTAGCGCTTTTCAGTTCATTGGCAGAGTTGTGGGTCAGCGGGATTCGGCTTACCGCACATGTGCAGCATTGTGTGCATGCACAGTAGAACTGTACAATTGAGTGCCAGTGATTCCATTCACACACGGTAGCACTGTCGGTGAGAGTGACAGTGTTACCACTGACAATCGACATCCAAAGTTTGGCGACCTCCCAAGTAAAAGTTGGGAAGTTTGATAGAGAGTGTAACCTGGGTTCTACTGTTGAATGCATATGCAGGCCAGCTGCATGCTGGTAACATATTGTAACGATTTACTTGGATTCGAACCCTGACTGCTGTGGTTCCTGTTCCCTGCTCCTGTTCCAGACGCCACCTGCTGATTCTATTTCCTTATGTAGCAGTAGTGGATATCTCTCTGACTTTGTCTACTTGATTACCTACTGCCCAGGTGTAGACCCTTGTAGTAATGAGCCCTGGAGCTATATAAACCCCATCCTCCCAGCAATCAGAGCTGGTACATTATTTTCTGCTAGCTTGTGTTTTTGATTCCTGTTCATCGTGTTCCTGACCATCCCTGATTTCTACAGTCCTTTGACCTCGGCTTGATTCTGACCATTCTGATTTCTACAGTCATTTGACCTCGGCTTGTTCCTAGACCCTGCTTTGTCCCTGCCTGGCTATGACTCGTGGGAAACCAAATAAGGCCTCTGCATGTGGGCATTCAAAGCCTGGGGCTCCACCCCAGGTGGAGAGTGCTCACCCTGCCTTGAATCGCCCACTACCCCTGCACTGCGACTCCAGACCTCATCGGCACAGCCGACCGTGACACATATATCATGTAGAAGACTCAAGACAAAGGTCCTTTAAGTGAAAATAAATGTATAAATCTCTAAAATCTAGGACAATATAAAACAGTAATCTTATACAAACTGTGTTTTATGCTCTATTAATGAATATATTATCTAAATAGTTTTGTGTTACTTCTATGTGGTGTCATTTATTTTGCATCAGGAATCATCAAATAACACAAAATAATCTGGGACCCCGTTGGCAGTTAAGGTGTTAACGTTAAAACAAGGCAGCCGTTAAAGTACCAAATGGAGCCTTTATTTTCTCATTTACACACTTGCTGTATTGATTTTAGACTTCATTTGGCTCTCACAGGAACCACATTGGCTCCATCACAAAGAGTTCGCAATCTAATTTCCCTGGTGATTTGGTGTGGATATGCATACATACAGTGGATTTCCCCCCCTTCCTTTAGTAAACTTGCAGCTACTGCGTTATTGAACCTTTTTTGTGTAAATTAGCGGTGAAAATATCGTATGATTCCCGAAACTCTTCTCTTGGGAAAGTTATATATTCCCACATAAAATCACATTCAAGACCATCAAGGATACAAGTAGCTTTACGACTCAAATACTCATCTCAGTTTGAAAGAGGGACCCCAGAGAAGAGAATAGGCAAAGGGGGTCACATGACCAGGCCTCATAATGTAAAAGGATTGGAGGTATATTTATAAGGATGGGGTGAACAATGTGGTAGTTTGATTTGTCATAATAAGGACAGTGAATTTTATGTTCATAGTTATATCTTGTATTCAGTGCAGTATTTACCGTGAGGCATCCTAGACGAGCATCCGCCTAGGGCGGCAAATTTTGGGCGGCAGCGCCCCCCAGCACTGAAAATGAAAGAAAAAAACGCATGGGCAGCAGATAGCGACGATCGGGCTGTCCGTGCGTTTTTTCTTAGGGAGGGACGGAGTTATGACAGGTCACGTGACCACCATGCTGCCTGCCACTAGATACCAGGGATCAGGGTAAGTCCTGGGGTGAGGGGGCATGTGATGGGGGTGATGCAGGCATGTAATGGGGGTGATGGGGGGTGGTGGAGGTATGTAATGGGGGTGATGGGGTTAATGGAGGCATGTAATGGGGGTGATGGGGTGAATGGAGACATGTAATGGGGTGATGGGTTAATGGAGGCATGTGATGGGGCAAGTAATGGAGTTGACCGGGTGATGGGGCAGACCGGTAAAATAATGGCTTGCTCCCAATGTTAAATCTATGGAGGTAATAGGAAGGCCGGTAGTTTTTTGTGGAAAAGGTGGTAACCCTACGGATAAGGTAGCTATTGCCCAGGGATCTCAACACATTTCTAAGTTATTGGACCCTCCATTGGCCACCATTCCCCGACAGGTTACATCACTGCGCATGTAACAAAAAAAGGTTGGAGCAACGGTGCACCTCTCCTGATGCAAGTAGAAAAAGCGATGTAGGCAGGTTTTCTTCCAATAAAAGCTTAAAGTTTTATTTACAAAGTATAAAAAAAAACAATGCAGGACCAAGCATAGTCTCACGCGTTTCGCCCGTGAGCCTTAATCATAGACTAATTACATACAAAAAGAGCATGCTATAAAAACACTTGTGGGACCGCCCATACACTTCTTCGATAGGTTAGTTTTTTTACCACCCTCTCCACAGGTGGGCAATTTAAAAAAATAGTAATTGAACAATGTGTCCGTAATTAAAGAAACAGAAGAAAAAATGTATACATTTAAAGTGGCAAATAGTTATATACATTCAAATGAATCCATATAGTTATTAAGTTCATAACATCACTGCGCATGCCACACAGGTCATATTAACTGTCATTTAGAAACATAGAAACATAGAATGTGTCGGCAGATAAGAACCATTCGGTCCATCTAGTCTGCCCAGTTTTTTTTTTTTTAGTCCCCCGTTCCCGGTCTTATAGCTAGGATAGCCTTGTGTCTATCACACGCATGCTTAAAATCCTTGACTGTGTTTACCTCTACCACTTCTGCTGGAAGGCTATTCCATCCACTACCCTCTCAGTAAAGTAATACTTCCTGATATTACTTTTAAATCGTTGCCCCTTTAATTTAAGACTATGTCCACTAGTTGGGGTAGTTTTTCTTCCTTTAAATATACTCTCTTCCTTTACTGTGTTGATTCCCTTTATGTATTTAAATGTTTCTATCATATCCCCCCTATTACGTCTTTCCTCCAAGCTATACATGTTAAGATGCTTTAACCTTTCCTGGTAAGTTTTATCCTTCAACCCATGAACCAGTTTAGTAGCCCTTCTCTGAACTCTCTCCAAAGTATCAATATTCTTTGATACTGCGTACAATACTCCAAGTGAGGTCTCACCAGTGCTCTGTACAATGGCATGAGCCCTTCTCTCTTCCTACTGCTAATACCTCTCCCTATGTAAGGTTCTCTGATCTCACAAAAAAATATTTTTACTTTTGCAATTAAAAAATACTAGTGTTTTTTCATCTTGCAGAGCATTGCTACTTGGCATCATGGAGAGATGGTCAGACGGACATCTCTCTGTCATCGATGTGTCAATTGCATGGCATACAGCCAATAGTGGGGGAGGGGCAAAAAAGCTCCTCCCCCAGCTGGAGGAGTTTTCAGCATCAGGTGTAACACGCCAATCAGCACTTCCAGGCCACAAAATGGCATCTCCATAGCTCTTAACTCCCTCGCCCATGTGATGAAGTACCGCTGTCAATCAAACTGGCAAACCTCCGCGCACAGGGCCGGCCTTAAGTGTTCTGGCGCCCTGTGCGGTCCTCCCCCGTGTCGCCCCCCCCCCCCATCTCTTTCCTCTCCCTCCATGTATATGTCTCTCCCTTCCCATGTTTGTTCCTTGCTATGTCTGTCTCGCCCCCTCTTTCCCCATATCTGTTCTCTCTCCCCCTCCCCCCATATCTGTTCTCTCTCTCCCCCTCCTCTCCATATCTGTTCTCTCTCTCCCCCTCCTCCCCATATCTGTTCTCTCTCTCCCCCTCCTCCCCATATCTGTTCTCTCTCTCCCTCTCCGTTTTCTTTACTCCCCCCTCCTCTGTTCTCTTCTCCCCCCTCCTGTTCTTTTCTCCCTCTTCCCTCATTCTGTCTCCCCCCTCAACCGTTCTCTCTCTCTCCCCCTCCCCTGTTCTGTCTCTTCCCCCCTCCCCTATTCTGTCTCTTCCCCCTCCCCAAATTCTGTCTCTTCCCCCCTCCCCTGTACTGTCTCTGCCCTGTCCCCTGTACTGTCTCTGCCCCCTCCCCTGTACTGTCTCTTTCCCCCTCCCCTGTACTGTCTCTTCCCCCTCCCTTGTTCTCTCTCTCTCTCTCCCCCTCCCCTGTACTGTCTCTTCCCCCTCCCCTGTACTGCCTCTGCCCCCTCCTCTGTACTGCCTCTGCCCCCTCCCCTGTTCTGTCTCTTCCCCCCTCCCCTGTACTGTCTCTTCCCCCCTCCCCTCTACTGCCTCTGCCCCCTCCCCTGTTCTGTCTCTTCCCCCCTCCCCTGTACTGTCTCTTCCCCCCTCCCCTGTACTGTCTCTGCCCCTCCGCTTGTTCTTTTCTGTCAGTGAGGGGGCGGAGCTCACCAGTGAGAGGTGTAGCTCCGCCCCCATCCTGCTTCACAGGGAGCCGCGGGCAGCATGAGAATGTGCTGCTCGCGCTCCCCACACACAGTGATTGTGCAGGGTATCGGAAATCCAATACCCTGCATAATCACTGTGTGTGGGGAGCGTGAGCAGCACAATCTCATGCTGCCTGCGGCTCCCCGTGAAGCAGGGTGGGGGCGGAGCTACACCTCTCACTGGTGAGCTCCGCCCCCTCCACCGGCAAACCTTTTTTTTAAACTTTTTTTTTGTTAGTCGGGCGGGCGCCCCCTGGGGTGTTGCGCCCTGTGCGAATGCACAGGTCGCACACCCCTAAGGCCGGCCCTGTCCACGCATATACAGTTTTAATTCTCTGGTGTCCCATACACCGAGAATGAAGATCAGGACAGCGATATTGCGGCGCCGAATCAGGACTATCCCACTTAAAGTAGGACATTTGGCGGGTATGCAGCTCTGTGACATGGCAGAGATTTTGAAATCTTATGGGAATCGCTTATGTATCGATAATTTAAATAAAAATATATTGATTCATTTTTTTTACATTTTTTAATATTTGGGTGAAAAAAAAACAGGTTATGTCCCACAGTACAGAGAATTTTTTCACAGTTCTCAAAATAGCAGTAGTATTCAAAGGGGAGCAAAGAAGAAGGTTACGGCTCTTCTCGCAGAGTCCGTCTGTATCCCAGTATACAAGAACATGACAGATCTGAAGCAGGGTGGTGTTTGGAAATTAAGCGTCATGCTACAGGGAATTCAGCCCTAAATCAACACATTAATTAACGCAATTAGCAATCCGCTTTGAATTATTGCCGCTTTCTAGGGCTCGTAAGTAGTCTGGATGGGGGTCAGCATAACACAATGTTCAAACTCCCATATCCGCCTATAATTTAACCTGTTAGCTGCTAAATCAGAGACCACCACAGTATGCAAACCAAGCAGTATTCTTTTGAAGATTCTAAAGAGAATGAGGTTTTAATTATAAACAAAAAAAAAAGCTTTGATCTCTGAATTAACAAATAAGAACTGGTCTTTAATCAGCTAACATGGAGATTTGTTACAATTATTGCCCAGAAGGGGTCTGTAAAAATATCCTGACCAAAACAAACATGCTTGTCCTGCTTTACCAATTTTGAGACACAATACTGTTATCCCTCCGTGCTCTACCTCTGTCCAGTGATCCCAAAGCATTCGTTATATTGGCTTTTTTATATATCTAATAAATTGATTGGTAATTCTATTTTTTTTTCTGTTTCTTTGTATTCCATTTTATCCCAAAAAAATATTTCCTGGGTTTCTTAAAACACGCTTATTTTATTTGCATGCAATAATAGATTACCATAGCAATTTTTTTTTAAAAAAGTACATATTCTCCTAACTAGGGAAAACAAAACATACTTTATTTTTATTTAAAAAAATTAATCAGTTTTAATTTTCATTTCTTTCTTTTTTTTTTGCCAGAACCATTGGGACTCTTTATATCCAATAGTACTTTCTCAGAAAAAAACATTACATTGTAGTATGCAAGCCCAATTTCCTATGTATTCAAAGGGTAGCAGAGACATTATTAAACACAAATCTGTACACACAAGACAAGTCAAAATATGTGCTTTTCCCACGAAAACTCACATTCGCTGCAAGGTATTCTGGGTAGAAATATTTAACTGAGGTAAATAATGATCACCTTTTGCCTCTGCATCCACATTCTTCATGGACCCCCTGGATAGGGTTGCCGCCTGGCCGGTATTTTACCGGCACGCCGGTAACAATTGGGATCAGGCCAATGTTAAGTCTAGGGAGACAGTACCAAGGCCGGTATTTTTTGGAAGAAAAGGTGGCAACCCTACCCCTGGATTCCTGGAGCATATGCACGCCATTCTAACGCAGCACTTTCAGCTTGCCCATTTCTGCAGAGAGTTAAGCCGGTAAAATACCGGAACCCTGGTAGCACCCTGGTTCTGAGGATTACTAAGTACTAACTCATATCTATTCATAAATAATAATTTTGGGGAGATACTGTGAATGTGTGGCTACAATCCAAAACAATGGATGTCATTATTTACAATGGTTCTCTATACAATAAATTACTGCAGAGGCCTTTAAGTGATGCAGTAATCTATCTCAAAAAACCCCAACTGTCCATCTACAAACAGGATGGTCTTGATTTTACTTCTGCAGTGTGTATAGACACCAAAACATCAACCCCTTCGCACTATCTGTATGAGTGACTCTTCCTGAGCCACACGTCCCCTTCCCCTGCCATTCCCAATTGCCAGCAGGGAAATGTTGGGCGGTATGATATTATGATGGTTAATATGTTCACCTACACTGCCTTGATGTATTGCTAAGTCAGCATAATTATTTCCATTACAGGATGCTCAGTGCAAACGGTCTGCATTTTGCGTATATATCTGGAACTTATAGCAGGGCTTCCAACTGGGCACTACTTATATTCAAGCCACGAGGATGCATCAATTGGTCAAAAAAGCACAACACATGGAACATGTAATAAGCTCTGGTGAGTTCTTAATCTCTCTTTTTCCACACTCTGTTGGGTTTTTGTTTGAATAAGAAAGATGGGTTGAAAACAACATTTCCATCTGCCAACTATTGAAGGTGTTCTGCAGGTAACAATTCCATACTGCTTATTAACTCTTTCATAGGTCAGTCCATACTCTTGTCAGACAATCCTATAGCCTTCGACCACTGAATGGCCATTTTTTTTTTTTTGTTAGTGTTGTTGGATTTTCCCCCAATTCTTTAAGATATAAAAACTTGATTTCCCTGCTGACCAGAAGGTTCCATGCAACTACGGTTGGCTTAATCTACCTGCTAACATTCCTCGGTATGCTAGAAGAATACAGATGTCAGAATTAAAAGATTCCAACAGACCTGATGACGAACATCGGTTGATTTGTTTGGTCATTTCTACATAGCATCGGGGGGGGGGAAAGAATGAAC
Organism: Pelodytes ibericus; assembly: GCA_036172795.1. NCBI lineage: Eukaryota > Metazoa > Chordata > Amphibia > Anura > Pelodytidae > Pelodytes > Pelodytes ibericus. The sequence continues at coordinate 77,634,116 of CM069864.1, read as the reverse complement.
TAGCAACACAGGGAGAGCAGCGAGATCAATACATAATGACTAGAGACTACCAGATTTTCTTACCACTTTGCTGGAGCTTAATTTATTGAAAATATCCGGTCAATATTTTTTTTTTTTTTTTTCAAGGGTTTGGGGGGGGGAGGTGGTAAAACCGTTAACGTTGGTGCATAAAACACGTAGCTCTTGAGAGTCACTTAACGCTGTGATAATCCTGTAATGGATTTTACAACATCTCCCCCCCGCAGTCTATTTATTTTTACACCTTAAAAATGGTTCTTCTGCAGGCGTCGGTTTAACCTGTTCGCTGCTGAGCCGTGTGGTCAATCAAGCAAGCAAAGTTCAAGCAAGAGGTGCCTGGCAGTTATAGGAAAGGTAATATTTCATCATGGATACCATGCAAGGATCCTGGCTCAATCATTCTTTTTAATAGCTCCAGAGAAGCCAGCAAATAAAGTATTCATGAAGATTGAAGAAGATGGTCCTCTGAACCTCAATTTAATTGGTGCAAATTAAAACGATCCATCTCTCCGCACTGTCCGTCCATCTCCCATCATCGCTCTCTCTTCAAAACGGCACCCTGATTACAATTATTTTTTAATAGGAAAACTTGTCAGATCCACCCCCCCTTTCTCTGATTTACATTAGCAAAAGGGGGGAAAAAAAGAACTAATCTCATTAACCCATCCAAAACCGACTGCGGTGTATTGGAGGACTAGGCCTGGCAAACAGCTTCCAGTAGAAGGTTGAAATGCGCTTTCTGAGGTTTGCTTTCTCCATTTGTGGCTGAATTCATTCAGCAACTGCCTCCAACAATAAAAATAATGTAAGAAAACTAATAAGATTATGATGTGACTCATTTATCTGGCAATTCATGTTGACCTGGCAATACATCGTGCATCTGGTGAATCAACACACTGTAAATGGAGTCAGATATCCCTTATCTAGAATCTAGAATCCATCTCAAAGAGTTTGTCTGTAGAATGCTCATTTCAGTGCCAGAATGCTATGTGCACTCCTAAATCTCAGTAGAAGCACAGTAAAGGAAGAGAGTATATTTAAAAGAAGAAAAACTACCACAACTAGAGGACGTAGTCTTAAATTAGAGGGGCCACGATTTAAAAGTATCATCAGGAAGTATTACTTAACTGAGAGGGTAGTGGATGTATGGAACAGTCTTCCAGTAGAAGTGGTAGAGGTAAACACAGTCAAGGATTTTAAGCATGCGTGGGATAGGCACAAGGCTATCCTAGCTATAAGACCGGGAACGGGGGACTAATAAAAGTACTCAAAAAAAATTGGGCAGACTAGATGGACCGAATGGTTCTTATCTGTCGACACATTTTATGGTTCTATGTGATGCCCTGTAGTCGTCTGCTTCTACTCTACCATAGGTCATAGCTTTCTGCTTTTTTTTTTTTTTTTATAAGGATCATGAGATTAAAGGAAAATTGCATCTGGCCTAAAGAACAACGTTTAAAGCCAACTCTACTGGACAGTTAGTAAGATTGCAGAGAACCGGGTAATAGATTGAGATATGGCGTATTAGGGGGTACCAGTGAATATTTCATAATGAAACAGCTCAATAGAGTGGTCAGTAAATGCTGTTTATTAGATGTTTGATAGTTGCCCTTTAAATCCAAGTGACCCTCAAATGGAATCTGTCAAATTACCTAACAAATGGCACTTGACAACAAAATTGGGCTTCATCAATGATCATGAGTTTTATTAAAGTGGATATGTAATGAGATTTTTTTTTTTTTGTAACATTATATAGCACTTTAAAAATGGTTCTTACTGGTACTGATCATTTTACACCTTAAAGACAAGAGCTTTTAGGTTTATTTTTGCTATGAGTGTGTTTTTTTTCTCACTTAGTGTACACCCATAAACTATTAATGTATTTTTTTTATTTTTTAAAGAAACGTATGGCTTTGTTTTGATACCCTAATTATCATTAGAATAAAATATTGGGATTTTTTTTTTAACACTGACCACACCTTTTGTTTACATTCATGAAGTACCGAGGCTGCCATGTGTCCATAAGATGTTAAAATCTATTTATCCATTTCTTTTATTGGAAAAAAAAAAATCTGAATTCCTGTAATTTTTCACTGTGCACAGTGGTCACATATCCTCCTTTTGCAAATACTTGGATTAGGTAGTTCAGCTGAAGAAGTACAAGATTATGTTTGTGCTGCTGGCAGTAGCTTCTATTTTATTTTTTAACTGTATCTGTCTCTAAGGGGGGCTGTAAGGAATGCATTATAATGACGCGAAAATGAATATGCAGATTTTAATTTTGGTTTTACTTTTAATGTTTGAGTGGAGTGCCCCATGAGAGCTCAGGTGCAGGGATAGACTAAAGAGAAGGATCCTGCACAAGGTGACAGCTGAACTCTACCCTTACTAGATGGAAGAGACAGATATGTAGGATATCAGACAAGACCTCAGAGAACACAGGACACAGGCCAGATGTCCCAGCCAGTTGATGAAAAGCAAAGGGTTTGTAGCCCCCAGACAAGGTCGGGGAGGGGCGGTCATGACAGGGTGCTGAGGGGACATGTCCAGCCTTTGGGAAGTTATAAAAGTTATTGAACAGGAAGTTAGGCAGCCATTTTAAAGTATAGGTTCCCCTACCTGTTGTCCCACTCACCCTCCCTCTTTTTTCTGATTGTGTGCTTTTATCTTCATGTCACAGCGTTAGAAGCTTGCCGAGCATCCAGGAGGGCTAATGGAGGAACGGAATGGGGGGAGTCAATCAAGACTCTGGTGGAAGGTTCGAGGGGAAAGTGGTACCTCGAACTTCAGAATATGAGGGGGCATTGGTATATTCCCAGAACACAGAAGTCATTCGGCAGCCACCTGGATACTCATGCATGCTTGGTTGGTCTTTCTGATGTTGTATGGAATGTTATGTTTAGTCATTGTGTAATACTGGTATATGTTGGGGAATGTTATCAAATGTAATGCAATGACTATTTAAATAAAGTGCTGTGGCCATTATTTCTACCCCACAGTCTGGTTTTAAGTTATCAGTTACTTCTAGGCCCCGATCGAAGCTACCATGTCATGTAACAGATTAGGATCCAGTCCGAATATAATTAATTGTGACACAGCCAGCAGAGAAGACTAAAGCTGAATTTTGCTGTAGTGGGATGTGGAAGGAGCTTGTGTTCCAGGATAGTGCTGCTAATCATGAACAGGTGGGATGATTTGACTTGGAAAGGTGTGGACAGGCGCCCCCCATTCCCCTGTTTTCTCTCCCCACCTTCCACTGTTCTCTCTCCTCCCTCGCCTTCCTCTGTTCTGTCTCTCCCCCCTCCCCTTCCTCAGTTCTGTCTCTCCTCCGCTCCCCTTGTTCTGTCTCTCCCCCTCCCTTTGTTCTGTCTTCCCCCCTCCCCTTGTTCTGTCTTTCCCCCTCCCCTTGTTCTGTCTTTCCCCCTCCCCTTGTTCTGTCTCTCCCTCCCCTTGTTCTGTCTCTCCCTCCCCTTGTTCTGTTCTATCCATCAGGGGGCGGAGCTCACCGGGTGAGAGGTGTAGCTCCGCCCCCACCCTGCTTCACAGGGAGCCGCGGGCAGCATAAGAATGTGTTGCTCGCGCTCCCCACACACAGTGATTGTGTGGTGACAGCACGTGTGGCCTTATATGCAAATTACACATTTCCCATTGAAAAGAATCGCATCTTTAGGCCACAGGTGATGTCATAAACTGGAGATTACACACACACATTTTTAGGCATAATTTAATCATTTGCTTGCAATTTTGCAAAACACAATGTATAAATCATTTTCAATCATTTTTTTTATTCTCCCCATTCAATGTAAAAACAATGTTTAGGTGATTCAGTCCCTTTAAAGGGGTTGGCCTGGGTGCGTTTCACCCCCTATTTTCCCACTTTGTCTTGTACAGTGACCTTGGGGAACAGAATTCGAGATCTATGCCAGTAGAGGTGCAGAATATATTCATGTACTTACTTGTACTTTCTGCCAGGATTTCAGAGTGCTCCATGAGATCCCAGTTCTTATCTGAGCTCTGATTAATAGGTGTTTTTGGAGCAGTCTTCATTATACTGGTACCTCTATTGCACAAATCAAGGATTTTGCAAGGCGCTTCCCAATGCTTTCATTTTATAACACCATTCAATCAAACTACTCAGTGTCTCATAAGATCCTTAAAAATATAAAAAATTTTAAAAAAAAATTCTCCCCTTCCTCCTCCACCACCTCTGACGTGATTGACATGCAAGCCCAGCAATCCTTTACCATGTAAAGAATAAGTCAAACCGAACGTTAAATGTACTATTGATGAAATTGCTTTTAAAAGTAATTTTGGTGACAAAAACTATGCAAGGACAAAAGAAGAAAAAAAAAAGGCCTGCTGCGTTTCATGGATAGAGCAATTACACATAGACTGTTATCAACAGGGGAATAGCTAAATGACATTATTAGCATCATATGTGAATGTTATCAGTGTAAGAAAAAAGATTGGAATGTTAGTACTGGATGGAGCTTTTCCCTTGGAAGATGATAAGAACATGCTTTGAACAGTGTATAATAAATGGATTGCTTAAGATTCCAAAATGGTTCCTTACATCAAAATTTACTTAGAAACATAGAATGTGTCGGCAGATAAGAACCATTTGGTCCATCTAGTCTGCCCAATTTTCTAAATACTTTTATTATTCCCCAGTTCCCTATCTTATATCTAGGATAGCCTTGTGCCTATCCCACGCATGCTTAAACTCCTTCACTGTGTTTACCTCTACCACTTCCGCTGGAAGGTTATTCCATACATCCACTACCCTCTCAGTAATGTAATACTTCCTGATGTTACTTTTAAATCTTTGCCCCTCTAATTTAAGACTATGTCCTCTAGTTGTGGTAGTGCTAGTTTTTCTTCTTTTAAATATGCTCTCTTCCTTTACTGGGTTTATTCCCTTTATGTATTTAAATGTTTCTATCATATCCCCCCTGTTACATCTTTTCTCCAAGCTATACATGTTAAGATGCTTTAACCTTTCCTGATAAGTTTTGTCCTTCAACCCATGAACCAGTTTAGTAGCTCTTCATTTACATGTAGGTTGGGAAGGAATTATTACATTGCAATACACAATTGCAACAACAGCTGTTACTAAATAATAACACAGTATTTTTCACCCAAAGGTATAAATTGAGATATTATTCTCTTAACATGAAGCAGTTCCTGGGGAGATTAATACTAAAAGCAAAAACTGTCTTCGCTTCTAACCCTAATAAAGTTAGTAACAAATGTATAAACATAATATAAATGAGAGGTTTTGGTTATATGAATTGGCCAAAGCATAATAAAGCTCACCCACCACTTCAAGGCACACTCTCAATAGGGTGAGATCCTTATCTCACCTCCTATCTAGTGGGCAAAGCAGTCTATGCTGCTACCAAAACCTGTTTTTATGTGTTGGAAAAGGTGCAATTAAACCCCTTCCCAATTAACCCCTGGACAGCAAGTTACAACCAGACAATGAGAATCCAACAAACCCAAGTATGTTCAAGCAGGGAAAATAAAAATGTTGGTGCTCCCAGCTAATCAAAGGCTCAAATAATATAAATATATAAAATGAAGCATAGCAAACATGTGTGAGCATTCTGCAAACACAGTGTGATTGGCTGTACAGGATATACACAAAACCGAAAGGGTCTATGTTGTATACACTATTTGCAGCAAACTCACACCTGTTTATTAGGCAGCATTTAACATGTATATTATTTGAGCCAGTGACTAACTTAGAGCATCTCCATTTTTATGTTCGATGTTACTACTAGCCAACTTAATGGTACTCATTTTAGAGATTTAAGAAGGTCTGAGTTGACCATTCCACTAATCAAACCTGAGAAGAACTGATATTTGCCCAGCCAGGTTATATGTATTATTATGGTCCTGGATACATTCATGAGGAATCCCAAAATGAAACTACACAATATGCTCATCCCGCAATTATTCTACAGCAATCTGTTATCCAGGGCCATTTATTGTAGCTCTTTTGGAGAATAAGTGGTTTAAAAATAGGTCTCAACTACATTGTATACCATCAACAGGACCAGTGGAGCAGTGATGTCTAACCTTGGTGTTGCAGATGTTTGGGAACTACATATCCCATGATGATTGATTATCCTGGGATATATTGTTCTCAAACAAACTTGGCACTGCCTGATCATCATGTGGTATGTACAGTAGTTCTCAAACATCACTTGGGGTCAAGTTCCCATACCTCCCAAGTGTCCCTATTTAGGAGTGACAGTCTGTATTTTGCACCCAAATTACCCTGTCCCTCTTTCCTCCTCTATTGTCCCTCTTTTTATAGGAACTCAGAATTTTGGGTTTGTATAACTGTATCACAGATACCAACAGCAATAAAGCTCACAAATAAAGTACATTTAAACTGCAGTGACTATGTTTTATATTAATTGGTCACAAAGTGGCTGAAAACCTTCCAATAAAGCCCCACCCAAAGTCACACCTCCAGCCACTCCCACAAAAATAAAGCCACACCCAAAGTCACACCTCCAGCGACTCACACAAACATTAAGTCACACCCAAAGCCACTCCTCCAGCCACTCCCACAAAAATAAAGCCCCAACCAAAGCCATCCACACAAACATTAAACAATATGGGGTTGAGAACAAAATCGCTGGAATTAAGTCTCGGGGGGAAACAGGTGCAAAATACGTACTGCTAATATGCTCTCTCCTACAGGGCATATGTATGGAAATACATAGTATACAGAAAGAAGCAGACATGCACACTGGTAAATAAGTCTGAATATATTTTTTATTGAGTAAATGTATCGACAATAGGATAATTGTAGGGGATATATGCCAAGAAGAGGACACAAAAAAATATGGAAAAATCGATATATGCATATATACTAAGAAGGTAAGAAAACCATACGAAAAAGTAAAAATAAGCAAAAAAAAAGGGGGAACACAATGTATATATAGGCAGGGCAGTGTAATATCAGAACGAAAGAAAGTGGGTAGACCAAAAAACTAAAAATAAGAGGGGTAAATGTATAGAAAGCAAAAAAAAAAAAAGAGACACTGGGAGAAACACCAGGCAAAAAAAGGAATATAAAGTAAAAATCAGAGAAAAACCATGAAAAGAACAGGGAAAAAAAGTGGTATTAGGTACTAGACAAGTAAATGCAGTATCGAGGAGAAATAGTCCTAAGCACAAAAATATGACACAAAAATATTGTGATAAAAAAATAACTCAAAGAAAAGGCTCAACAAAAATAATGAGCACAGAAAAAAAATAAAGGAAATAAAATAGCCAAAAAAATGCATATTGCATAAATAAACAGGACACTGCAGAAAACAGCAAACAAAATGCAGAAAAATAGGTAAGTCAAATGGTGACTTACTGGTTTTTCTTACCTTCCTAGTATATATACATATATTGATTTTTCCATATTTTTTTGTGTCCTCTTCTTGGCATATATCCCCTACAATTATCCTATAGACTTATTTACCAGTGGGCATGTCTGCTTCTTTCTGTATACCACACAAACATTAAGCCACACCCAAAGCCACTCCTCCAGCCACTCCCACAAAAATAAAAGTGTCCTAAGTCTCCTAAGAGGTGTTTACAGGTCCTGTTGGCTTCTAATGGCAATAAAATAAAGAATAATGCAAAAATAATAATGACAGTTTCACCCATAGGAGACATGTAGTGGGGCACTCTAATCAGTAAAGTTCAGGTGTGCAGATCTGCACATATATTTTACAGGTTCACAGTTTAAAACATCTACAAATGCTAAGTTTTTCCTCATTAACACCTCTCTCTACTGGGACAGAACAATGTCAAAGAAGATAGTGGGTTACAGAATGAACCCTCTGACTGCCAGAACATATACCTATCTAAAAACCTGCAATGCCAGGTTTTTACCCTTTCAGTACCAGACACAAGCACATGCCGCTCCAGTGAATCACAGTCACAAACGAGCAGAGATTAAAACATTTCTGATTTGACGTCTACTGACAGCAAAAGCATATTATATCCTCTCAAAACCACTTGTGTTATGGGGAGATGTTTGGGAGACTGTAACAAAATGGCTGCAATCCAGCTTAGCTCCTTCAGGGTTAAACTATATACTGCATATATTGCCAACAATCAAAAAAGTTTCCAAGGACACTTTGCAGCACAGCTACCATTTACTTACTTGAAAATTAACCACACCCACTCCTCAAAGCTCCGCCCACTCAGTGCAACCCACAAAATTAGTATAATTCATATCTGCCTAGTTATTATGGTGCACATTATATCACCAAATTCAAATGCTCACTATTTAATTATTCCAGATGCAGAGCACAGCACCATTATTTTTTTTGTCAGCATAGGAAGATTGTATTTTAACACAAAATTCAAAAAAAATCCATTGTTTATAGATAGGACACATATTAAAGGATGTAGAGCTGTATATTTGCTTTTTATGTTTTCAACCTCCATTGAAAACACTCTGCCAGGCGGTGGTAAGGTATAGTTATCAGTTAATTATTCCTTGTTTTATTTCCTTCCTCTGCTACCCTTCAATACATTTTTCCTGCCCTTCTTTCATTATTGCCTCCAAATCACTTGTCATTTCACCCATAGTACCCAGTTTGCACTCACATAAGTTGCTACAATACCCAGCTTGCACCCATACGTCTGGTTAGAGCACCCACTTGTCTTACAAGAGCACCAAGATTACAAACACAGGACTTGCCAAGCACACAGATTGCACCCTTAGGTTTTTCCATAGCACCCAGAATGCATCCATGAGTATATCCAAAGCACCTAAAATGCCCCCACAGGTAGAGTTGCCACCTGGCCGGTATTTTACCGGCAGGCCGGTAAAAAATTGGCATCTGGACAATGTTAAGTCTATGGAGACAGTACCAAGGCCGGTATTTTTTTGAAGAAAAGGTGGCAACCCTACCCACAGGTCTTGCTAGAATATCCAGATTACCCCAATACCTAGCTTGCAACCATAGGTCTTGCGAGAGCATCTAGATTGCACCCACAGGTCAAAGCCTTGCGACCAATGTTAAGTCTATGGAGGTATTAGCAAAGCCAGGTGAAGAAAATGTGGCAACCATCATGGAAGGTATTGTAATTAAGTCCACTAACCTCGCTTAGCTAAGTTTTTTTTAAATACTTGACAGTACTACATTACTGGAGCAGCTCTAAGTCTCATTTCTGGATTAATACAAGTTTTTGCTTGGGAAGAAAGGCCAATTGTTTCCTAATATGGTCTTTTGTAGATACAATGGGGGTCTTGAGCAAACGCGGTTGCGCAATAGTGCTATAGGTGTGTGCATCTATGTGTAAGGCAGACGCCAGACATATTTCAGTAGTCTACTCTGCATTTGCAAGTTACTTACTTTTCAGTTGGCCAGCGTAACGAATGTATAAACACCTGATTAGTGTCGGGGATTCCTTCTCCCACACGGCAAAGTGTCAGGATCCATAAAAAGGCGCAATCGCCGTTGTAAATCGCAACCAACGATTGCACCTTTTTATACCTCTCGCCACACTTTGCAGCGTTTGAGGTTTTTATCCATTCTTTCTTTTTCTCATTGCAGCTACAGATAAAGCAAGAGAGGATGTCTGTAATAAAATGCACAAATGTAGAAAAATCCATCATCTAAATTAGATATAATCATGTTTATGTGAAGCCGTGCATATGCTATGTAATATTATGTTTCATCATTTGACTAAAATACTCTCTTGACTTTTTTTTTATTCTCAGAATAAAGATTTCCAGGTGGCTGAGTTTGTAATTTCATCACATGTGTATGAATAATGTTTTTTTATTTAGAACCAACAGGTGTAGCTTACTTTACCTCTGTACAGTTGACATCAGAGTATATGGTAAGTACAGTACTTTCAGTAGGTATAAATGGGCAGTCCAGGCTGCCTATTAATGTATATTCATGAAGTAAAAAGTGATAGCACATCCTATTGTGATTATATTTGCTTTAAATTGAATAAAAGAGAGGAGAGATACATGTCTGGGCCTGATTAGCTGCAGAGCCAATGTTAAATAAGCAAGCAGATTTTCGATGATCAAATCAATAAAATATAACATACCTCCCAAGTATCCCCATTTAGGAATCACAGCCCTATTTTGCCCCCCCTCCCCCCAACCCTCATTTCTGCTCAGTTGTGTCTCCTTTCTAGAAGCTCAAAAGCTTTATTTAAAATACTTTATTCTTAATTTTAAAAAGGCATGAAAATGACATAAATAGTTAGCGATTGGCCATAAAGCAGCTAAAAATGTTCCAGGAAGGGCGACGCCCACAGTCTCACCATGGGCAACGCCCGCAAAAAGGAATGTGTTCCTCTTAAGCCATTTTACATATGGGGAGGTATGCTAAAAGTTCCAAGTTCTCTGTTTGGTGTCATTTGCAAATTTGGAAATATTGAATTTAAGGCTCGTTTCAATTCTGGGAAAAGTCTAGTTTATGTTCTCCCAACAAATGATGCATTATATGAAATGTTTTGGGTTTTTTTTCAGAATCTCAGCTAACTACTTACCAAGCATTGTCTTGCTTTAAGTTCCCATTTAATTTCTTCTGAAATAGTGCATGCCCGTTTGAGTGAGAGTGCTACCGTGGTAGATATGACACTCAGCCTCCTAAGCTTCCTTCCCTTTTCCCAGAATCCCGATTCACCTGGGACCGAAGTTTGGAGATATACATGTGAACCATAATAATCTGGCATTAGTAGCTGAGTGGGTAAGTTCATTCAACTTACCTTTCTCTCTCAGATATGAACGCGTGATTCTTATACGTCACTTTTAGTGAGTAGTCCCTTATTATTGATTGGCTAATTATATGCAGTATTTCTTTGACTGAGGTCTAGCCTTCTACAAAACTGAATTGTCATCCGGCAGGAAGGGGTTAAAGAAAAAGTGTGTATCGAGAGGGGCACAAATCTCAGGGACCGCCCCACCCCTAGCTATGCCATATTCTGTTTAATCTACAGATCAGTGATGATTGCAAGCTTTTATATAGAGCTGCCAGGACAGTAGAGAGTGACCTTTTATGACATGTATTTGGCAATTACATAGTTAACGTTGTATGTAGACTTTAACCTTCTAGCTCCTGAGAGCACCCAGAAGATGGAGTGATATTTACACTGCTAATCACATCTGCAAGATAAATATATTTGCTTTCGTTGGTTTCATCAGCTCCATAAAATAGCTGGGGGTATCAATATCTAATTTATTCCTACCCATGGCATTAAGAGAGCAAATAATAATATTAGCCTGGTGCCAATGGAAGAGGATTGCTGTCCTGAAAAAATATTGAATCTTATTAATTTTGTTTAATTAAACCTTATTAACCTTAAGTCCAGGATAATGTTTCATTTGAGATGGAGAGGGGGACTTTAGACTATCGCCTCTTCTGCTATTCCTATCATTTGGCTTTTTCTTTTTTTTCTCCCATTTTAATCTGAAAGTAAATAATTATTTCAAGTTTAAAAGAACAAAAAAGGTGTTGTTTGTAAAGCAAATCATGTTTAAGCTAAGAAAAAGCAGTGCATTGTGGTTAATACACCCAGGTATTAAATATATATTACTAACAAAAAACAAAAAAGTAATTACGAATAGGGGGATTAAAAAAAATCAAGATACTTGTTAAAGTGACATGCTAGTATAGAACAGAATTCTTAAATCTATCCTCAAGGACCATAATTGTGTTTAAAAAAAAAATATGTAACATCTGGTGTGGTTTCCTTATAGTTAGGGAGCCATACCAGGTGTTATACATATTCTTATTTAAACGAGGTAATCCCTAAATCCTGGGCCATTTAGGGTCATTGAGGACAATTTTAAGAAGATGACACATTTCAGGGTGTACAGACAAAAAATGCAATTGACAGAGTAGCAATGAATTAATTCAGTCCTGCTATATACATTTTCCAGTGACTTCATAGTGCAAAGTTCTGGTAAAACCATTACATGGCAACTCAAAAAAAATTAATAAACCGGTTAAGACAACCACCTTCCAAAGGTCCCTAGTTGCATTCGCCATTGGTCGCGACACCAAAGAAGGAATACTACACATGCACAGACAACAGTAGAGCTGATATAATGAGTGACACTCCCTCTCCCAAGCCCCATCCCTGGTACACCGGCACACCCCCTCCCAGGCAACACCCTCAATCTCCCACTTTGGTAGGTATGACATCCAGAGCTGTATTTTGACTCACGTCTTGTTGAATGCAATTAATGTTGGTTTGACATGATCTATCCTTCATAAAACCGGGTAGACTGCTGCAGACCATATCAATGCACAAAATGCACAAAATGCAACCTTGACTATGATTTCTTAAAAGACACTCCAATGTGTAACACCAGAAATGACACAAAAGCCTTGCGTGCTACATTTTTTAGAATGCCTAAAATGACTTTCCATAACCAATCTCAGACATGGGTGAAGAGTGTACTTAATTCTATATCTTTACAGACAAATGGGTTTATTAACTAAAATTCGACTTTGGAGGTTGGCTTTCATTTTGAGCACCCAAGCTATTTTTGAGACTAAGTCAAATTCGGCACTTGAGTTTGACTTAGTCTCAAAAATAGCTTCAGTCATATCACCTCCCATTACTTTTAATGGGGAAGATCCGAACATGTTTTTTTTTTTTCTAAGTCAAACTCGGGTGCCGAATTTGACTTACCGTATATACTCGAGTAGAAGCCGACCCGAGTATAAGCCGAGGCACCTAATTTTACCACAAAGAACTGGGAAAAAATATTGACTCGAGTATAAGCCTAGGGTGGGAAATGAGGCAGCTACTGGTAAATATTGCCGCCAATATGCCATTTAATATGCCAGGATATTGCCCCAATATGCCATTTAATATGCCAGGATATTGCCCCCAATATGCCATTTAATATGCCAGGATATTGCCCCCAATATGCCATTTAATATGCCAGGATTTTGCCCCCAATATGCCATTTAATATGCCAGGATATTTCCCCCAATATGCCATTTAATATGCCAGGATATTTCCCCCAATATGCCATTTAATATGCCAGGATATTTCCCCTTAGTATGCTCGTTATGCCACCCTCCTCCCCCCCCTTCCCCAGACCCCAGAGCGTTGTGAGCTCCCCTCCAGCCGCGCGGATCAATAAAGTTTGTTTAAAAAAAACACACTTTGTTGACCGCAAGGCTGGAGGGGAGCGCACAACGCTTTCCTCACAGCCACGGACCTTCAGAGCACCGGGAGACGGAGCAGCAAGGAGGTAAGTTTTAGATTTGTTTTTTTTTCCCCAGACACTGACTCGAGTATAAGCCGAGGGGGGCATTTTTTGCAGCACAAAAAGTGTGCTTAAAAACTCGGCTTACACTCGAGTATATACGGTAATCTCAAATGAAAGTCACCCTCCAAAGTTGAATTTTAGTGAATGGATCCAATAGACTCACTGGATAATGTTTCAGTTGCTCATAATTCCACAAATATCACTAGTGCTGATGTGCAGTTCCCTGCGTCTTCTACTCCTTCAAATAAAAAGGAAGGTTAGCCATTTCTATGGAACTGAATTGCACAATAAAAAGGGTTAACATAATTTCATAATTGGCTTAATTAAATCGTTTCCAGATCCACCCCACATTATTTCTTTTTCTAAATTTTAATAACTGTAAAAGATTGAATGTTCCTGGCATTGTTTTCATCAAAGGCAACCAGAAAGCCGGGGGGCTATGTCAGACATAAGAATATTTAATTCATGTTGAAAATGTCAGGACACACTGGGGCTACTTCTACCGATTTATCCCAGGGAGAGATGGAAGAGTTTTACAGGACCAGAGCTTGCCTTGTATTAAGGGTATTTTACGTGTGTACAAATGTACGTTACATTGGGTGGGCAATGTTGTGATTTACCTTTCAGTAAAGACATAGGAATACATTTGCACCAATCCAAACATTCCTTGTTTAGGTTTGTATTGTACATGGTATGTAAGGAGTCAATTTAGAGTTGGCTGCGGAGGCAATAAGAATGCAGCAGAAATGCGTGCTGGAACAAGTGCTGGGACAAAAGGTCACCTCTGATGATTGAGGGTGGAGGACATACAGGAAATATGTGGAAATAGATAAGGATCCACAGGATAACTCTTTGACTAAAGTATCAGAGGATAAGAAAATGGACTCAAACCATGAATTTCCACTACTTGGATACATACAAATGGGGGAATTCACTAAAATGTGAGATGAACATTGCATCTCACTATTTTAACAATACATTGTGCTGGGACAAACCTGGCTAGTTTCCCCCGCTAAGCAAACTCACCAGGATCGTCCCTGCACAATGGATAGCTAAATTAGTGAGATGGAATGATCAGCTCACCCCAGCTCACCTGCAACTCATCTCAACTCAACTTTTACTGACTAGACCCCCATAGAGTTTCATGATGTTTGCCTATTCCATCTAGAGTTTTCTAGAGTGAATAGACACCTAGTACACCAATTATTATACATGTCCAGACATTGAGATTTTCTCACCATTAACCACATTATGTGTCATTTTATCAACCTGAAGAAAGAAAGGTTATATTGAACCTACCTGGATATGAACCTGTAACACTGAGGAGTCAATAGATTTGAGATACGCTCAAGTTAATTGCAGGATAATGTTTTTTTCAGTGATTATTCTACCTATGAACTAGGTGCTGGGGGCAGGTGTCACAGGCCTTAAACAAGATGTAATGTGGAGAAGGAGAGGGCTATTTACTAAAAAAGTGAGTTGCAGGTGAGTTGAGGAGAGATGAACATTTCATCTCTCCAATTTAGTTATACATTGTGCCGGGACCTGGTAAGTTTCCCCTGGTAAGCAAACTCATCACGTTAGTCCTTGCACGATGTATAGCTAAACTGGTGAGATTACATTTTGAACTCATCTCCCCTTTTATTGAATAGACCCTAAAGAAACAATACACAGACAGCCATCCCAATAAATTACAGGACAAATGTAATTCCAATCATTGTAAGGACTATTTTGTAGAATTTAGCTAATTGTCACGTCTGGGTATCTGAAGTCATGCATTTCTGGTCAGTCTGAGTTTTTTCTTTCATATCTATATTCTTTAAAAAAAATGGGAATAAAAACAGAGATGAGAATTAGGGCTCAACTCTCCTAACATTGAGGATTTGTCTGTGATTTTCAAATGAATTTTAATAAAGCAATCATGACAACAATAGGCAGTGGAAAAAAACAAAAACAAATTTAATTAGTATTACCTTAATTACAAGACCATCTTAGAGCCCCCCTTCTCATTGAAGCTTACATAGAGCTAATATCTCCAAGGTAAGCCCTGATCTATCAAAGGGGAGTCATTATGAAACGTTGGGTGTAATAGTGTAATTATTAACTAATCAAATTAAGTCTAGCCTGAAAATAGTGTGTAAAAAGATGAACATTACTATAATGATATATCTTATCATCCTGTATACAGACCTATATAGTTCTATATAGGAATATATATACAGACACACAAACATCCCTACAAATTGTTTCTGGGCTGTGGCACTTCAGGGGTTACAGACTCCCCATCACCCCTCCCTCTTATTATTTTTTTTCTAGGGGACCGATGCTCATGTATTTGAAATCTCTGCAGACATCCTATTACTTTCATTACTTCACACGCAGCTTCAATGAAGCGTTTGTAGTTATTTCATTTTTCCAGTTCAGCCAGCCTCCCAGCCCTGTGCACTTATCAGGCATCTTTATCCAGCCAGGCTGGCAGACCCTGCATTTTTATGGCACATGGGCGGGATGGGCTTCCGGCAATTATGTTTATTGTCCGCTGACAACAGTATAGACGCTGTACAGCACCCATTTGCTTTAATAAAGAGAGTATGGCAGGGAATTAAGATGGGAATTTCAAACTTTAGCCCAATGTATTAATACATCAGCTGCTCCTAGACAGATGGGTCTATTCACCAAAATTCCACTTTGGAGGTCAACTTTCATTTTAAGACCAAATCAAATTCGACACCTGAGTTTGACTTAGTCTCAAAAATACCTGTGATCATTTCGCCTCCCATTACTTTCAGTGGGGGAAGATTCCGGTGGCGAATTTGACTTGAAAATAAAACTAACTCCTCAAGCTATTCTCGAATCAAAGTTTAAGTAGAGTGGGTAAACCCCTTCTGCCTCTTACGACACCTCTAGTAAAACTGTGCTCTGAGCAAGTAGCTTCATGCATTGTGGGAAATCTGGAGTAGGGCATGAAAACTTTTTCTCCAAGTCAATGAAGCACCTCTTGTTCTAATACTGAACCAGCTCTGTTTCTCAGCTGGTGGTATGTACCTAAAAGTAAATAAATGTAAGAAAATGTAAGCTTAAATTGCATTTTTTATAAACATTTTGCATTCTGTTATTATTACTGCTAGTATTATTATTATTATTATTATTATTATGGCATTCTTTCCTGTTACAGTTCTTCAAAACAGCTGGAGTCTAATAACTGATGTAACACATCATTAAGTCAGACATCAAGAAAATCAAAGATGGGTTAAATAGCTCATAATTATTAAAGGGCCAGTCATCTAAAAATAAAATGGCTGTGACATGTCAGTATGTGAGCCTGCAGATCGGGTGGCCTGAAGCTCCCGATGAATTGGTTTCTTCTGACTGATTAATTCTGTGGAACATCACTGTATGTTCTAGAATCTTTTGACGGCAGAGAAGAACCATCCAGTCCATCTGATCTGCCCATTTTTATTGTCTACTGTAAAAACCCCAAACCTTATTTGACCTTTTGACATTATCTTATTTCTAGGGTGTTCTCCCATGCCTGCTTCAAGTCCTCTACCTCTTCTGTTGGAAGGGAGTAACCACCACCCTTTTTGTAAAAGAAAAAACCTTCTGTTACATGAAAATATGGGACCCTCTAGTTGTCCTCTACATGTAATGGGACTGTTCTTCACCACACTTTCAGAGTGGATATTGGGGCTCGGCGACACAACTGCTCATGTGTAGTATTCATTGTCGGAGGATGAAGTCGGGACTCAACTCTTTAATCTTTTCTTTAAACATTTCCATGATAGACCCCACCATTCTCTTGTCTTTCCTTCACGTTTCACTCTCACACAATGTATATTAAGCCTACCAAGGGCAGCAGGCCATCTGGGATAAAACCTCTGTGTGTTTATTTTAAAATTTACATAGATTAAAAAGCCTCCCAATGTAAAGGGAAGAGGTGCATGTAATAAATTTTACACTAAAAGTGCTAGAAAAACGTTATTCCGCCTAGATGGGTTTAAAGCTGGTCTTTGCTCGGTCTCCGTATCTGCTCTACAAGACTGAATTCCCCGTTCCTTGCTGACAGAATGTCACAGGCCCTGTGCTTGATTTAGTAAATAATAGGCCTGAGGCTATGTGTACCACAGTGCCCATATTATGCTCGGACAGGAACTTAACTGGAACGGTGACAATGATTAGAGTCAGTAACTTAGGAACTGTATGTTATCCATTTAATGACAAACATAGCTAATTTCTATATACAATGCATACAAGAAAACCATTGGTGCTTATATTTACAAAACGCATCCACACAAACACAGAGTTCTATTTCTATATATTAAATAACATGGCACTAAATTATTTTTATTATTATTCTTTTGCTTCGTTAATAGACGTTTTACTGAGTTAGGCCCTCTTTATGAGTAAAAATCACTCATTGCACAAGCATATTTGCACAAAACAGCTGCATAGACCTGAGCACAGATAGAACACTTAGGTTTACAGGGAAACTCCATGCATCAAATCAGCTTTGATGCATCTGGTAGTGTCTAAACTGTTTAATACACATGGATTGTTTTTTTTTTTTAAGTCAAGTGCTTGCAGGGAATCTTTGGGAATCTCTTTCAAAGTTTACTACACTAATGCTCTATTGTTTACAGTTACTTTTGTTCACCTTACAAGCGTTCAGAGAAACAGGGTTTTCTTGAGCTTATCATGTGCAGTAATAACCACTTCCATTATTTTAACAGCAGTGATTGGGCGTGCAGGAGAGTTGTTTGATATCACTTCTCATGGGATGCTCAGGGTACCATTTTTTGTACAGAGCTTAAAATTGCATGACAGGCGGTCCAAATCCCAGTTGAAAGTTTAGTGTTAAGCACTGCAAAAACTAAAAAAGAAAAAAACGGCATATTTATCTTTAAAGTGTCAGTGTTAATTTGCATTTTTTTCAGACTGCAGTGATCCTTTCAGTGGTGTGTTAAAAATTAAGAAACTGATATGGATAAGAACAGATTTTTCCAATGTAGACGCAACACTGTTTAGTGGACAAAGCCCTAGGATTTTGAATGAGTGTGTTGAGTTCTCTAATACCGTCCTCAAAACTCTGTAAAAAGGAGACCTGTGAGGCTTTTGCAATCATTGCACATGTGAAAAGTAGATGTGTGAGGTTTTCCATCATCTTTCCATCGTCACACATAACGGTTAGATATTCAAGATTCAGTAAGCGCTGATCATAGGAATTAAAGACTGATACATAGGAATCCTGTGATTTTGTCAATGATCTGTGAACGGAATCAATAGACAAGTGAGGTTTGAAAAAATACTGTACTCTATTGATCAGACGTGCAGCACATCTATCCCAAATCCAAAGTGAAGCCCAATAATTCGACAGAACATCAGTGCACCTTCCCAATCCATCCCAAACCTGCATGTGGGGGACCTGGCCAGGATATGTGTATTTTGGCTCTATTCCATCCTATACTTTATCTGTAAGAAAAGCAGCTTGATTAAAAAAAAAAAAAAAAAGTATCAGGAAATGTCACAAACTGAACAAAGGGAGAACTGTGACAATACAAAGAGAACAGCTCCTGGAGAGGAGCATTGTTGGAAATGTTAAAATCCTTATAAATATTCAACAGGGCAAGGAATGAAAAGATTCAATTATTCATGGGCAGATCCCGCCCGGGCAGGAAGCTAAATGTTTTCTAGAGGACGGAGCTTGCACTAATTTGGATCTCTCGTTTTTTTGGCACACTCGGAGAGTGGAAAGGAGGGTGCAGGCAGAGATGTGAAAAGGAAGGAGGAGCAGATATAGAGCACGCTGGTATAGAGAGGGATAAAACCGGGGGCAGTATGGATAGATAGATAGATAGATAGATAGATAGATAGATAGATAGAGACTGAGAGATAGATACAAACATACAGACAGATACAGATAGAGACAGACAGACAGACAGACAGACAGATAGATAGATAGATAGATAGATAGATAGATAGATAGATAGATAGATAGATATAGACTGAGATAGATACATACATACAGACAGATGTAGACAGACACATAGGTAGGTAGGTAAATAGATAGATAGATAGATAGATAGATAGATAGATAGATAGATAGATAGATAGATAGAAAAATAGATTGATCAATAGATGGACAGAAAAATAGATAGATACATATATAGAGGCAGACAAATAGATAGAAAGATAGATAGATAGATAGATAGATAGATAGATAGATAGATAGAGACTGAGAGATAGATACATACATACATACAGATACAGATAGAGACAGACAGATAGATAGATAGGTAGATAGACAGACAGATATAGACTGAGATAGATAGATACATACATACAGACAGATACAGACAGACACATAGGTAGATAGATAGATAGATAGATAGATAGAGAGATAGATAGATAGATAGATAGATAGATAGAGAGATAGATACTGAGAGATAGATACATACATACATACAGACATAGATAGATAGATAGATAGATAGATAGATAGATAGATAGATAGATACATAGATAGACTCAGACACATAGATACATAGACATATAATAGATAGATACGTAGATACAAACAGATAGATACATAGATAGAGTGAGAGATAGATAGATACCGATAGAGAGATAGATAGATAAATAGATAGATACTGATAGATAGATAGATAGATAGATAGATAGATAGATAGATAGATAGATAGATAGATAGATAGATAAAGAAACAGATGGACAGATATATAAATAGATAGATAAAGAAACAGGCAGATAGATAGATAGGTAGACCATCAAAAGTCAGAGAAACAAATAGATAGACATAGATGAAAATATTATGGAAAGATAACACAGACAGATGAGTAATAAGTGGGCTGATCACTATCTTGACAATGTCTGTACTTCATGAGATTACAATCAATCCCTGCAAATAAATGCCATGTCGTACAAACTAACCCCAAAATTACTAACATATTAAATAAAATGTAGAAAACCCAAATCCATCTCAACCATGATGAGCATTTATTTACCAGATATGTGGAATAGTCTGTCATTTTATAGGCTAGTACTAATGCCTTTAAGGTTTTTACATTTTTTTTTTTTTACCCATTTTATCCAACTGGATCTTTTTCTACCAAAGCAGGAGCACCGTCCCGTAAATTGCAATTGTGGGCTAACAAATACTGCAAAGTGCTATATGAATTGTGGACACTTTTCACAGTTTGTTTCATTTAAAAGACTACAACTTTAATAAAGCATGCACCTGGGTATTTAATCTATCCATTGTTCTACCTTCTGGTAAACCTCTTATTTGGTCCTGTCTCACGCCGATCCCATGCATGCTTAACCCCATTCACTCTAATTACCTCTGCCACTAGAAGACAATTCCACGTATCTACCACACTCGCAGTATAAGAAACACATTCTCACATAACATCGAAACCTCTGACACTCTTGGTTTGAGACTGCCTGCTCTTTCTTGAAACTCTGTATGTGTTTAAATTCAGAAAGCTCACTGAAAGAGCAATCAGAGAAGCTAAAGTGTTAGTAGGCCTTCATCTAACTTCCATCTTCGTTTCAATAACGGACACATTGGCTGCCCCATGCATGCGGCACTGAGAGAGTTAAGGACGTCTAATAGGAGGGAGCGCTGGCTGTAAGATGCAAGGCTGATGTCTCGCAGGCAATAAGATCGCCATACAATGCATGTTAGGTAAATTAGATTAGATGTACAGTGCTCTAGTCCCTGGTGGTGCTATGATACAGGCGACTTCCCAGCACAGGCAGGCGGGAGAGAAACAAAGTTGTTTAACGTGTAGCTAATAAATCTGCCAACGGGTGTGTGCGAGGGAGCTCAGGACAGCCAAACTAACATTAAGTAACAGCCATTAAACTGACTACGCACAAGCTCTGCCAGAGGGACAGAGTCTGTAACACCAGGGCCGATCCTAGGGTCATGAGCGCCTGGGTGCAGGATTTGTTTGGGCGCCCCTATGGTGGGCGTAGTTATATTACTAACCCCTCCCCTTTACACATGTTTTCATGAAATATAAATTAAAATACCAAAATTGTATTATAAATTATTTGAAAAAAAGGAAAGAAGAAACGAGTGGAAAAAATATTGAATCACTATTATTCATACTGAATGTGCTAATCAAGTGTGAAAATTAAAATAATGCCATCATCTCATATAATATTTATTTTCACATTTGATTAGCACATTCAATTTGAATAATCATGATTAAACACATGTTCTCTCATATATGTAACATTATTCTATAATCTGTTAAATAATTTTATAAATGACACTTCCAGACACACACCGACATATACACAGTCATTCACAGACACACACCGACATATACACAGTCATTCACAGACACACACTGACATATACACAGTAATTCCCAGACACACACTGACATATACACAGTAATTCCCAGACACACACTGACATATACACAGTAATTCCCAGACACACACTGACATATACACAGTCACTCCCAGACACACACTGACATATACACAGTCACTCCCAGACACACACTGACATATACACAGGCACTCCCAGACACACACTGACATATACACATATACACAGTCACTCCCACACACACACGGACATATACAGTCACTCCCAGACACACACTGACATATACCCAGTCACAGACACACACTGACATATACCCAGTCACAGACACACACTGACATATACCCAGTCACAGACACACACTGACATATACACAGTCATTCCCAGACACACACTGACATATACACAGTCATTCCTAGATACACACTCACATATACACAGTCATTCCCAGACACAAACTCACATATACACAGTCACTCCCAGACACACATTCACATATACACAGTCACTACCAGACACACATTCACATATACACAGTCACTACCAGACACACACTCACATATACATACAGTCATTCCCAGACAGCCTTACACACACAGATACCCTTATACACACATATACCCAGACAGCCTTACACACACACACATACCCTTATACACAGGCAGCCTTACACATACAGAAACCCTTGTACACAGACACCCTTACACACATATACCCAGACAGCCTCACAAACACACACCCAGACAGCCTTACACACAGATACCCTTATACACACATATATCCAGACAGCCTTACACACACAGATACCCAGACAGCCTTACACACACAGAAACCCTTATACACACATATACCCAGACAGCCTTACACACACACATACCCTTATACACAGGCAGCCTTACACATACAGAAACCCTTGTACACAGACACCCTTACACACATATACCCAGACAGCCTTACACACAGATACCCTTATACACACACACACAATTACATCCACAGACACAGCCTTATACACACACATAGACACCATTACAGACACACATATACCAAAGCAGCCTTACACACACACAAATACCCTTATACACAGACACCCTTACACACATATACCCAGACAGCCTTACACACACAGATACCCTTATACACAGACACCCTTACACACAGATACCCTTATACACCACACACACACACACACACACACAATTACATCCACACAGACACAGCCTTATACACACACATAGACACCATTACAGACACACATATACCAAAGCAGCCTTACACACACACAAATACCCTTATACACAGACACCCTTACACACATATACCCAGACAGCCTTACACACACAGATACCCTTATACACAGACACCCTTACACACAGATACCCTTATACACCACACACACACACACAATTACATCCACACAGACACAGCCTTATACACACACATAGACACCAATACAGACACACAGACACGCTTACACACATATACCCAGGCAGCCTTACACACACATATACCCTTATACACACACACACAGACACTCTTACACACACAATTACATCCACACAGACACAGCCTTATACAAACACATAGACACCATTACAGACACACAGACACCCTTGCACACACTCATAACACACATACCCTTATACAGACGGATGTATGGCCTTTTTATAACCATAAAAAGGGTTGCTATAACGTTTGTCCCCCTCCCTGCTCATTTACCTTTCTGTTGCAGGGAGGGGGATGTTCAGATGGTGTGGGTTTCCAACCCCTGCAGTATTTACCTTCTTCTGAGTGCCAGCAGGAAGTCAGCTGACATCCGGGCGCTCTGACAGTGTGAGAGGGCGGAGCTTATCCCACAGAGGTGCAGTCACCTCTGTGTTTAGCAGCATATTCAGCTCCCCTTATGTCCTTCTCCGTTTCAACGGAGGAGGATCATGATGAGGGAAGAAGGCGCCCGGCGTCCGGCACCCAGCATGTGCAAGTGCATGGCAGCTCCAGTCTAGGCGCCCCCATATTTCTCAGTCTTACAGCGCCTGGGTGCGGTGCACCCCGCGCACCCGCCCAGGATCGGCCCTGTGTAACACACAGTAACATATTTTATATTATACATATTTTATACCAATACACACTATTGCTGTTCAATATGATATTATAAGTAAAAATGGGAGATAGGGATATTAGGATTGTACAACATAAACAATAGTAGGTTACTGTAAATACATTACATTACCATTTATTTATATAGCGTCAACAATTTACGTAGCGCTAGGTACAGAGCATAGAAGGGAACCACATACTAATTTAGACAAACTAGAACAGACTGGTACATGAGGTAGAGAGCCCTGCTCGCAAGCTTACAATCTAGAGGGAATGGGGTCCATAAGACACATAAATACATCTACTTAAACATATACTTTTACATCCAGTTAGGTTTTTTTCCCTACTGTGCCCTCTTATCTTATTTTGTATTGTTGTGAGTCCTCTATATCTGTCTGCTAGGTTTTGACGTCACTCAACCTATTTGTTGGATTGTCTATTCATGCTTTCATTAGCTTATTATTATAATACCTGCCACAAATATACGATTACTTTGGTAATCACAACCGGCAGTCCCCGGTTTGACCCATAAGAATATGGGTCAAATTCCGCACCCGAGTATGACTTAGCGGGGCATGTACTAAAAAAACGCAAATAGATTTTATGTGCAAAACTAGTTTTGCGCTTTGCTCCTATTGCAAAGTACTAAACATTTAACACTCAAATAGTACATACGAGCAAATTGCGAATAAAAACGGGCTTAATTGCAAATAAACACAGGCAATTTTGCGAATATTTTTTCTACCTCTTTTGATAGCACCTGCTAAAAGCTGGTGTAATTTTCACAAGCAAATAAGAATTATTTTTCACAAAATATTCGCAAAACTCTTTAGCCTGCGCAAATATAATCGCAATTTATTAGCGCAACCGGAAAATGCGCGTTAAATGAAAATATACGGCAAATCAGGAAGTAAAACGGAAAATGTTACAAATAGTTGCAAATGGCTCATGTTTTACCTACTTTTTTCCCCATTGCACTTGTTTAGTACATGACCCCCATAGTCTCAAAAATAGCTTCAATCATTTCGCCTCCCATTACTTTCAATGGGGGAAATGCGAACATGGGTTTTTTTCCCAACTTAGTCTCAGAATAAAAGTCGACCTCCAAATTCGAATGTTAGTGAATAAATCCAATAGATAGGGTTGCTACCTTTTCTTCAGAAACATATCTATGAAGGCCATGCTACTGCCTTCTTACACTTAACATTGGCCTACAGCCAGCTTTGTGTACTGGCCTGTCGGTAAAATGCCAGCCAGTTGGCAATCGGACTGCAAAAATAAATATATCTTCTTATTATGAAATCTTATCATATTTATGTGTTCTATTCATATCTTGGATACCTTTATGACAGGGCTGATCCAAGGGTGACCTTCTGCCTGTTCATAGATAATTCTGAAGGCTGTGGTTGCTCCAGCATCATGGGAGTTGTTGTTCAGCAACAGCTGGAGTGACTGTACTTTGGACTGCTTTTACTTCCAGGTATCTACCCCACATTCCGTAATAAAAATGTAAAACACAAAATGTTCATTGCAAGATATGAAAAATGACACTGTATTTTATCCTTGTACGACTTTCTATTGTTCTGGTTTATGAGCAAGCATGTCACTGCCTTCCTATAAGTGTATGTTAATAAAATAAGTGTACATACATACACTTTAATAAATGTATTTAACACGGCTATGCTTACACGTTTGTTTTAGGCACAGTTTTGCAATAATTGCTAGTGCTCACACCTTATGAATATGGATAGATTGATAGATGGTGTCATTGTAGGTTAATGTGATGTTATTTTATACTCCTACACACAGAAGTTGCTAAATGGCTAAGCGGTTATTTGTTTGTTTTTTTCCCAGTGCACAGCCTGTCCCAGCGTTCAGCCAGGTCTCTCTATGGTTCTGTGGGATTTCTCCGACATCAGATTAACAAATTGGTAATCATTAATAATTGTAAGCAGGCGGTGATAAATCGGAGCTCTCCCCTGATGAAGCCCGACACCGCATCATAAATCACTCAGATTACTGGCGGATTTTTTAAAATGCAACGTCAAAATGTCACAGATACTAATAGCTCTGCTAGATGTGGATTACTTATCTGCACTACATCGGAAGAGTGACACAGGGCAGGGAGGTGAGCGGTCCAACATGGCAAATACAATGGAAACTGTACTGACCGGGTCTGACGGTGACACCGAGTGTAAGAGATAGACAGACAGACAGACAAACAGACAGCACCTTTAATATACTACCTCATCCCTTGTCTCAAACACTGTAGGCTTTGTGGCAGGGATCAGGGAGTGTTTTAGTTAAATAGTTATATGTGTAACACGCCTGTATGGCATAACATTACTTATATAGTATATACCAAGTACTATAGGATCGCAGTCCATTCATATTTATTGTTGAGGCTTATCTAAAATATTGTCTCCTGGTTAACCAAGGGCATAGTTGCCAACAGTCCAGAATTTGCAGGTGCACAGTCTTATTTTTTGGGATCCTGTCCGGTCAAATTTGGATTTTTCCCGGCTTAGTTACAGCCGTGCTTTCCACTGTGCATAGCCAGCATTGCGTGCAAACTGTCTAATATATATGCACAGCCTAAACATGCAGAACTGAGGTCCAGACACCTGGTGACTAATCAAAGTCACGCAGTGTCACGTGATGATGCACGACCCGCCCACTTTAGGCTCCACCCCCCACAATGTCCTGGGATGAAGTACATTTTTTGGGTCCTGTCCTGCCAAATTCGGATCTGTCCCTGCATAAATGCTGAGCTCAAGGCTCCCAGTATCTCGACCAGGTGGCCTGAAGAGCAATGCTGCATGATGTCATGTGATGTTGTGTAACTCCGCCCCTTTCTGCTCTGTCCATAATTCATTCCAGGATCGCGACATACAAAGTATGCGTGATCAGTGTGCTTGTAAAACGTGTTAGCCATGGAAACATGGAACTGAAGAAGAGTTACGATGAGGTATGATTGCATATATTATAGACTATATATATATATAAATATGTAAATACACACACAGCTTGCAGTGGTATACTTGGCACATACTGTTTGTGTAACATGTCTCCCAGGTTTACCTATTTACGAGGGACAGTCCCATACCGCCAAACATTTCAATTGGCCCAAGAGGTACACTTGTATTTTTGGGGGAGTGCCTGCAGGTCATGGCCTTACTGGAACATTGTCCGTGAAATAAGTTATAATTATTTCTGTATAATCTAAATAGAATAAAGAAATGATTGACAGAAATTAATATAAAACATTCATTGCCGTATAAACACCATTTATTATGAGTTGTATTGCTCTGGAGCTCACAGAATAGAGGATCAATAAGGTAAGAATGAAGGACAGAGGGATTTGAGAACAAAATAGGGACTGTCCCTCCTAAATAGGAACACTTGGTAGGTATGCAGTCCCTACCTTATCCCCAAATTCCTCTTTATTTCTCTGGTGTCCTTAATTTCTAGGAGCTCAACTTTTTTAGCTTTTGTAAATAAAATACTTTATTTTTATTCTGAATGGTTTACCCAGTTACCTAAATAGCTCTCAATTGCCCATAAAGTCACCCAAAAATGCCCCGCCCATAAGCCACACCTTCACTCACCCCTGCAAACAAAAGTGTCCCTCTTTGGCCATTTCAAAATGTGGGGAATGATGCATAAAGCAAGGCTTTATATATATATATTTCCCCTTTTGAGCTCTTTGTGTTTTCCGGACATGCAAAGGGTTAAAAATGCCATTTCTTATGTCATGTTACAGATGATTCTTGTTCTTGTATTATTCTGTGCAAACTTTATTTAAAAAACAAAACAAAAAAACAATTAAAAAAAATTGTTATCAAAAATTCTGTCAGCAAAGGTTTGCACACCAAAAACATAGTACCCAGTGTACACTCGAGCCTTGTTGCTAGTCTTGGGATAATAATCAGAGCATTAAAAAAAATAACAGAAGAAATTATATGGACTGCCTCGCAGAACAAGAGCAGTGATACTCTTCATCATTATATCGCACGACCAATTTCCAGTCAGGAAAGAACCTGCTATTTTCTCTAAATTTATTTATTTTTACTCCGTCTCCAATGCCCAAATGCATCTTTTAGGACAGGCGACAAGGCAGGAAAGTGTGTTCAATTTAAGGGCCGCAAGAGGAAAAACCATTTCCTTGCAGAAATTAGCATGCCGTAGTTAGAGAGGGGGGAGAGGGCCGTCCGCAGGAACCTGGGAGGGGGGGGGGGAGATCGTTAGGAATCTTTCATTATCTCTATATTGCCAAGGTCAGGCTGGCCATATTTTCTCTTTAGCACTGCAGTGGGAATAAGCCTTGGCTGCGGTATAATAGAGCTGAGAATGCCCACGCGGGGACTGATGGTAAATCAATATACCTCATCAATAGAAGGCCGACATTCCCAGAGAGCTGCAAACCGCTTCCAACTCATCAACTTCTTAACTGCTCTGTAACCCTTACGCTGCTGCAGCGGCCTACTCCAACACACACCTGACTGCGCCTCCTGACAGCCAAGGGGTTAACCCATTCTCCCCTCCAATCATACAAAATAAATAAAAAACACCTGACCGTCTTTGCCCTTTCCTTTAAATTATTTTATTTTTTTATTTTTTTAATAATTGCATTACTTTTCAGTCTGCTTGTGTCTCAGAAGTGTTCTCTTTCTCCAGCCATAGATAGGTTGTATGTTATGTACCACCTGTGCTGGCATTCCACTCCAGGATTCCACTACTTTTTTTCTTTTTTCATGTCTCTTGAGCCTCCAAATGCAAGAGTAATATCTGTCCCTTGCTTTTCGTTTCCCCACCTGTTGTCTATCACCTGTCCCTATTTGTTTTTTTAAATATATATATATATATATATATATATACCCATGCAAAGATACTTTTTATTGTAGAGTGTAAAAATGCATCAACAATTATCTATACATTGTGTAAGCAGAGTTGCAAGCAAAAGCATAGATTGAAAGAAAAATGTGTTTCAAATGTGTCTATTGAGTCTCCTAGTTTATGACCTCACCTTGTAGCTTGATTTTGATTTTTTTTATTCTCTACATTCACAGTATAACATGTATTTAGTGACAGGGTCCCTTTAAACTGGACATTTCACTGACAGATACGTTTGCTTTGAGCAGTATGGCATGTAAGTGTATTCGTGATGAGTGCTGGCATACGAGATGTTAAAGCCCAACAAGTGCTAATTCCTTCCTTTGCAATCAGCTCTACAACCTGCAAAACTGAGGTCAGGTGCATGCTGGGAAGAATATTCTTAAAGGGACTGTATCATCTAAACATTATTTATACTGTGAATGTAGAGAATAAAAAAGATTGAAAATGATGTATACATTGTGTTCGAAAACTTGCAAGTAAATGCACAAATTATGAGAAAACTGTGTTTTAAATGTGTCTGTGGAGTCTCCTGCTTATGACATCACCTGTGGCCTGATATGCAAATTAAAAATTTTCCATTGAAAACCAGTTAATTTGCATATCAAGCCACAGGTGATGTCATAAGCAGGACCTAGGGAAGGGATTTATTTATTGCAAATGCATAACTTAACACCATACTCTACTGATATAGGCTCCATTTTTTAAGCTGGTTATTAAAGTTATGTATATATTGTTAAAACAATATATCATTGGATTCTCAATTGATTGGTGTAAATTTCCCATTTGAAGTCTGTGACCTTGTGAACCATTTTAATAATTCTAACATATGGTGAGGTTTTATGCTTTTTATATTGTACTAATTAATATTAACCTTTCTCAGATGGTAAGCCTGATTCAATGCACATGAATATGTTATCCCCCCCTTCGCTTAAGAAAATACCCTTAAAACCAATAATGTGCAGAACAAGAGTTGCAATCAACCCATTTTACACCAGCAGCTAATTTATTGGTCCTCTGAAGTACAATAATTCTTTATTACCAATGCTTTCTTGTGGTTGCAAGGGACCACAAACTGATATAATGGAAAGGATTTGGGCTCAGTAAACCATAGTCAAAGAAATTCGAAATCTACAGCATGATGGGGTGTGAACTCAGAGAGCAGAATGGTGTATCACCTAAACAGAATGTTTACTGTGATTGCAGAGAATAAAAAATGATCTATACTTTGTGTTAGCAGAATTGCAAGTAAATGCCTAAATTAGGGGGGAAAATGTATTTTAAATGTTTGTGGTGTCTTCTGCTTATGACATCACCCGTGGCTTGATATGCAAATGACACATTTCTCATTGAAAACCATGGCATTATCTTCACCTCTATCACTTCTGCTGGAAGGCTATTCCATACATCCACTACCCTCTCAGTAAAGTTATACTTCCTGATATTACTTTTAAATCTTTGTCCTTCCAATTTAAGACTATGTCCTCTAGTTGTGGTAGTTTTTCTTGTTTTAAATATACTCCCCTTCTTTACTGCGTTGATTCCCTTTATGTATTTAAATGTTTCTATCATATCCCCCCTGTTACGTCTTTCCTCCAAGCTATACATGTTGAGATGCTTTAACCTTTCCTGGTAAGTTTTATCCTTCAACCCATGAACCAGTTTAGTAGCCCTTCTCTGAACTTTCACCAAAGTATCAATATCCTTCTGGAGATACGGTCTCCAGTACTGCGTACAATACTCCAAGTGAGGTCTCACCAGTGCTCTGTACAATGGCATAAAAGTAATATCAGGAAGTATTACTTTACTGAGAGGGTAGTGGATGTATGGAATAGCCTTCCAGCAGAAGTGGTAGAGGTAAACACAGTCAAGGATTTTACGCATGCGTGGGATAGACACAAGGCTATCCTAGCTATAAGACCAGGAACTGGGGACTAATAAAAGTATTCCAAAAATTGGGCAGACTAGATGGACCGAATGGTTCTTATCTGCCGACACATTCTATGTTTCTATGAGCCCTTCCCTCTTCCTACGCTAATACCTCTCCCTATGCAACCAAGCATTCTGCTAGCATTTCCTGCTGCTCTATTGCATTGCCTACCTACCTTCAAGTCCTCTGAAATTATTACTCCTAAATCCCTTTCCTCAGATGTTGAGGTTAGGAGTGTACCAAATATTCTATATTCTGCTTTTGGGTTTTATCGTGCACATTAAATGTCAGCCGCCACAGCTTTGATCATTTTTCAGTTTAGCTAAATCATTTGCCATTTGGCTTCTCCCTCCAGGAACATCAACCCTGCTGCAAATCTTTGTATCATCAGCAAAAAGACATACCTTACCAACAAGACCTTCTGCAATATAACTAATAAAAATACTTAAGAGAATGGGTCCAAGCACAGATCCCTGAGGTACCCCACTAGTAACAAGACCTTGCATTGAATATACTCCATTGACTACAACCCTCTGTTGCCTGCCAGTCAGCCATTGTCTAATCCATTCAACAATTTTGATATCCAAACTCAACGTATGATATATAATAATTAAACTCAATGTCGCTATCAACAAACTTAGTGGTATTCATTTTATCAGTCTCAGAAGGATGAAAGGCTGAGTATGAACTTCCCTAAGAGTGGTACAGGTTTTGTAGTTGGTACATTAGCCCATTGTACAATCTCACCATCTATACCACATAAATACATACGCATAATAATATGCATTACCTACACAGAAATATTTTTTTACATGAAGGTGAATACGTTTGTGCTATAAAATATAACTGTATAGAAAAACATCAAAAGAAAAAAAAAATACAGTGTAAAATTTGCTTTGAGGCCATGCAAAGAAAATTACCCTGAATTTTATTGGCTTTAATCCTATTTTGTATGAAGTTTTTATCTGATACTTATCCTTTGCAATGACCCCTAATTACCAATTGATCCTACCAGTATCTATATAAAGTGAATTATCTACAAGAGGTTTAATGCATCCTTACATCTGTCGTTTTGTATCCATTTATTAGGTGGTAAAAATGTTAATATGAATGTCAATATGATTAAGGATAATGGTCCATTGATTGGTATGGGCCAGCTCCTCCACTTCCTGATCATAGACATTTCATTTGTGATGTGAGTACACATCTTCACATGAGCAGAAATAAAGGGAAGAATGTAAAATATGCTTGAGTGCATCACTGGGGTAACTGGTCTGCAGCCATGCTGGTGGGGTAACTAATTATGGCAGAGGGTCTATGCACGAAACAGTGAAGTGTGTGCAATCGTTAAACCACCACCTGATGCATTTTATTATGGGCAGGATACATAGACAGACCAATTTGCTCACATCTGCCATCACAATCTCATACTTCCAAGAATATGGCACCAAGACATGGTCATGGGGTCTAAAGTGGATAGGGTTAGGTGCTGCAATTAAGCCGGGAAAGACCCAAATTTGACTGGACAGGATCCCCCAAAAAAATATGTGACTGTTACAGCACATCCAGGACTGTTAGCAACTATGTAATCTTTGCTGCTCTACACCTGCTTCCGGTTCCCAGACGGAGTCAGCTCTAGGCAGGTGCCCAGGGTATGCTGCAGCAAGTCCTGGAGGGAGATGGAGAAACTGTAGGTTAGGGGTAATGAATGGAGGGGTCAGTGATAGAAACATAGAATGTGTCGGCAGATAAGAACCATTCGGTCCATCTAGTCTGCCCAATTTTTTTTTGAGTACTTTTATTAGTCCCCCGTTCCCGGTCTTATAGCTAGGATAGCCTTGTGTCTATCCCACGCATGCTTAAACTCCTTCACTGTGTTTACCTCTACCACTTCTGCTGGCAGGCTATTCCATACATCCACTACCCTCTCAGTAAAGTAATACTTCCTGATATTACTTTTAAATCGTTGCCCCTCTAATTTAAGACTATGTCCTCTAGTTGTGGTAGTTTTTCTTCTTTTAAATATACTCTCTTCCTTTACTGTGTTGATTCCCTTTATGTATTTAAATGTTTCTATCCCCCCTTTTACGTCTTTCCTCCAAGCTATACATGTTAAGATGCTTTAACCTTTCCTGGTAAGTTTTATCCTTCAACCTATGAACCAGTTTAGTAGCCCTTCTCTGAACTTTCTCCAAAGAATCAATATCCTTCTGGAGATACGGTCTCCAGTATTGCATGCAATACTCCAAGTGAGGTCTCACCAGTGCTCTATACAATGGCATGAGCACTTCCCTCTTCCTACGCTAATACCTCTCCCTATGCAACCAAGCTTTCTGCTAGCATTTCCTGCTGCTCTATTGCATTGCCTACCTACCTTCAAGTCCTCTGAAATTATTTACTCCTAAATCCCTTTCCTCAGATGTTGAGGTTAGGACTGTACCAAATAGTCTATAACATCACACAGACCCTTGGCCCGACCACTAGACCACAATGGATATACTTCAATTCTGTTCCAAGAATAGTAGAGTTGTAATTCTATTGGGTGTCCAAAAGTACTCTACAGAAATAAAACGCACTATAATATGCGGTGTCTGAGAGTGTATCACACAGCTCTGCAGCAGTAACACACATACACCTGCTAACCCTACAGCTGGCCCAGTTTCCAAAATATGGCACATCACCCCTAAAATGAAGATTGCATTCCCTTTAAAAGGACAAAAGGCCTTTCCGACTAGCAAATGAATAGTTTAGGAGATTTATTAATATAATAATTCATATTTATTAATCTAAAACATACTTGCCTATATTTTTTTATATAATAATAAATCTCCCAAGCTATTCTTTTGTGGATTTGATAAATAGGAATATATTAATCTAGAACTTTCTGTTCTACATGTCAGAGTCGCTTTATATCCATCAAGTTCAACTCTATCCTTGTTTCTGCTGTTGATCTAAAAGAAGTTGGGGAAAACAGAGCTCCAATATACTATAATCTCAAAGCCATTTAAATGTGGAGATACCACAATTAAAGCAAAAACAAAATGTAATGCAACAGATAAATATAAAAAATAAATAAAATAATTATCAAACACGTTATAAGTGATACTGCTCATGAAGTGGCCAGCAGAAGTGGTAGAGGTAAACACAGTCAAGGATTTTAAGCATGTGTGGGATAGACACAAGGCTATCCTAGCTATAAGACCGGGAACGGGGGACTAATAAAAGTACTCAAAAAAAATTGGGCAGACTAGATGGACCGAATGGTTCTTATCTGCCGACACATTCTATGTTCTATGAATCAAGAGAATTTGCTTGTAAATGTTGCTTGAATGCCTAGAACCAGAAAGAAAGAAAAAATAGAGAGAGAAAAAAACAATAGTGCTCTCTGATGGACAATAAAATCAATGATGCCGAAAAATCAATAGTGTCACAATTACAAATTAAAGAGCAATAGTCTGCTCTAATTTTAGATGGCTTTGATTAGTGGGATTCTACGTCCCTTAGTGTGATTGATGTTCCCTGTGATATAACAATTGCTGAATAGCCTCCACTGTGGATACCCAGTAGGCAAAAGTCTATTCTGTACGGCAACATCTACACAAAGTAGCATGTGGATGGCAAAGAAAGGGAACAAAACACAGAAAGTAACAATCATGTGTTTAGTTAAATACAATAAATGTAGCAGAGGCTTACGTAAAACAATATTTAGTTTCTCTTTGGATTAACAAGCTCAAAATATTATTGTAAATATTAACATTTATAGCCCGGTATGTTTACAACTTACCTTTATTGTCATAAATAATTCCTTTTGTTGTGGTAGAAAAAACCTTTATTCTTCAAGTATCAGAGGATGACCGCCTGTCCTGTACACATCTGTTAAAAAGCAGGTCATTGGAGAGCTTTTTGTTTTGGCCTCATATGTACACTATTTGGGCAAAAGCATTGGGACACGTCACTTAATAATTGAAATCAGGTGTTTCAATCAGGCCCATTGCCACAGGTGTATACTCATCAAGTACCTAGCCATGCAGTCTGCATTTCCAAATGTCTGTGAAAACAATGGGTTGTTCTGAAGAAGCATTTAGGAAAAGGAGCCACAAAGCGGAAGACCACATAAAGTCACAGAGCTGAGGCGCATGGTGTGTAAATCTCACCAATGCTCTGCTGATTCCATAGCTGAATATTCCAAACTTCCACTGCCATTAATATCAGTACAAAAACTGTGCACCGGGAGCTTCATGGAATGGGTTTCTATGGCCAAGCAGCTGCATGCAAGCCTCACATCACCAAGTACAATGCAAAGTGTTGGATCAAGTGGTGTAAAGCACACCGCCACTGGGCACTGGAGCAGCGGAAAAGTGTTCTGTGGAGTCTTCACTATTTGGCAGTCTGAGTTTGGTGGATGCCAGAAGAACATTACCTGTCTCAATGCATTGTGACAACTGTTAGGTTTGGTGGAGGAGGGATAATGGTATGGGGTTGTTATTCAGGGGTTGGACTAGGCCTCATAATTCCAGTGAAGGGAAATCTTAATGCGTCAGCAGAGAAGACATTTTAGACTGTGCTATGCTTCCAACTTTGTGGGAAATGTTTGGGGAAGGCCCTTTCTATTCCAGTATGACTGTGCCCCAGAGCAAGGTCTATGGTTTGAATAAGTTTGGTGTAGAAGAACTTGACTGGCCTGCACAGAGATTTAGAATGTCTATATATTTAGAATGTGATGTCATAAAAGTCCCTGTTGGTGTAATGGTCACGTGTCCCATACAGTGTATGTATATAACATTATCATGCCCCCTCTAAGACACTGTTTTTTCTAGGTTTGCTTTACTCTTTATGTATGGTTAGTTATTTATTTGTGTGGTACCACACATGTGGTGATAAATTGAACACCTATATATGGTTTCTGGTAATTTTGTTTTTTAGTCTACATCTTTTCTTTTTTTTCCCCAAAAAATCAATGTTTATTGGGTTTTAAATTTTCAATAGAACATAAATATAAAAAGAGAACAGATTCTGTGTAAAAGGACAACAGAGTCAAAGTTTAGTACAGAAAAAAAATTAAAAATAAAGCGTAACAAGGGGAAGGGAGAAAAAGATGGGGGAAGAGTCAAGAGAAAGGGGGAAAAATGGGGAAGGGGGAATGAAGAGATGGTGAAAAAGGGCCATATGTTCCATACTGAGTTAGTGGGGAATCGGTTAGGAATGGTCCCAGGTGGCCCAATAGTCATGTCATGTCATGTTGGTGAGATATTTCCTATGTTGGTGAGAGTACTGAGTCAACTTTAGCAACCAATCTTTGAGAGTGGACAGCATGGCCAATAATAGCCTGTGTTTAAGGGACGTCTCAGGGCCTTTAAAGTGTATTCACAATAGAGAAGCCGCATCAGATTTCCATACAGTTTTGATTTTTTGGTCTTGGACCTTTTCACCCATGTTATATACTTCTCTTTTATTGGAGTGGTTTGGATGCCACTAGACACTGGACCTCCTGCTGAGAAGTGTTCTATTTGGTTATTCAGTATGGCACATACGGTACCGGTGTTGCCATTTTCACTATGCCCATTACAATGCAATAGATCCACATGAAAGATTCCGTGGGCCAATAGGCGAAGTTACAGGAGATAAAAGCTTATGGTGAATGGTAGAATCCAGTTTAATAGAAGAGCTTATAAAATGAGTATATAAATTGCCATAACAGAAAGACTGCAGTTATACAATAGATAGACATAACAATAGATAACAGGCACAATTATCAGGGATAGGTCCATGGTGGACATTTACTGAACTTTGTGTCATACATTTTAATGACACTTTGCCTATCCAAATTTGAAGTCCCTATTAGGACAGGTTATATAAAGTTATAGGAGGACTTAGAGGAAGGGATCGTATGAAGTTCATGGAGAAATTATGGGAATAATTATATGGAGCAAACTCATTTATATCATTGATGGTTCAGAGGCGATGCTACAGACAGGGTTCTAGATATAGTTTAGCAATCACAGATTTGATCAGAAAAGGTTAAGCTGGCATTTAGGCTGTATGGTAATAACAAAAGATAAATGGTGGGCAATAGAAGCAATTAAAGGAAAAAGGCATTAAAAAAAGCTAAAAGCAAATTGGAGCGCAAGCAGAGTATTACATAGTACATTGATAGTACAGCAGTGGTGGGACTGTGGATTATGGGTAATAATACATAATAATCAGTTATCTGCAGGACACAGAGTGGACTTGGAGCTGCTCTGATTCTGGAATTATAGACAGACATTAGTGCCATAGGTTTTTTTTTTTTTTTTTCATTTTATTAATATATTTCAACTGTCTCACTCTGTGCAAGGTTTCCAGACTTTTTATATATAAAATACTATACTACTGGACAACATGATTACGTTCATTTCTAATTAGAAAATCACAAATTGATTTTTTTTTTATCACCATAAAAAGTTAATTTTATATACTGCCCAATTTATCTGTCTCAAATTACACATTTTGCAGAGGGCAGGGATGTCTGTCTCCTTTATTACGGCCATAAAATAATTTTTATTTAGCCTAGAGACTACTATGCCTGTGCTAAGGTGCCCTAACATGCCACTTAATTCTGTTAAACTGTAACATTCCATCTTGGCCCACAAAACTGTACAGTAATTCACTTATATTAAGCTGTGATTAGCGAATTAGACCCTTTCTGTTCTAGAACAGTGGCACGGAAGATAGTCCTCCATAGCCACCAGCAAACCTAAATGTGGGATATCACTGGGTAATTCCAAAATTACAGAACAACTGACAGCAAAAAATAGGTTCTGTTTAAATTCAAAGATTGCATCAAGTGTATGCATTTTAAATTGAAATACTTTAATGAAAGAATATAAATAATCGAGCTTTGCTTGTATAGCTATCTGCTGTCAGACATCTTGGATCAGAACATTTTCCAACAACTAACCCAAGATTCTAAACAACATGTCAGCCATCGTATAGAGCTATAGTAGCAAAGAGAGCTCAATAAGGTACATTATTTGTGTTCTTTCATTAAATCATTTCTATTTAACATGCCTACATTTGATGCAGTTTTCATTTAAACACACTTATTTTTGGCTGACAATTGTCCTTTAAGATATGTCCTTTAAGATATGTCTCATTAACTTAAATCAGAAACTGCCCAACGGTTTGTGTGTTTGTCTTTCAAACAATATAATAGTGCTGAGGATATTAAAAGCTATTAACCAGGACAAATATTACCTCTGCGGATCCCTGCCTTGTGCCTTAGATCGTAAAATTCTGCACAGCTATTAACTCACCTATCCTGAGGTCAAATCTCTTAATACCACTATGCCATGTGAAGTGTTTTTAGTTTCAAAGTGCTAAAATCAATTAATAGTAAGCATAGTTAACAACAGATTTTTGGGGTCCTGTCCCAGCTTTTTACTATGCACTGGCAGCATTGCGTTTAAACTGTGTACGTGTATCAGACATATTCAATGGAAACCCTGAAGAATTGAGCTCCAGACACTTGGACTTGGATTCACTCAGTATTTCGTCACCCTGACCCATTTTGGCTCCTCCAATCGTATGAAAAAGAAAGCAGCGCCGGCTCCAATCACTGGAACAAATGTGCAAAGGGTGGGTGGGTGCTCCACAGCGCTGGTTAGGCACCACAATTAAACATTGAATCGAAGAAAGTGTGCACTCCACTCACCAGGTAATGGATAAATAAAGTGCTTTAATATCATAAAAAATCCAAAGCAAACAGGATAAAGTACAATCCACGGATAAAAAATTCAGAGGGAAGGCCACCTAAGGCCTAGGTACCCTGGGGACAAGTTGGCAATGATAAGTGAGGAATCAAACACAGAAGAGCGTAATAGAAGACCTAGCACATGTAAATATTTGGGAAGATGTAAAGTCCACTTTA
Organism: Pelodytes ibericus; assembly: GCA_036172795.1. NCBI lineage: Eukaryota > Metazoa > Chordata > Amphibia > Anura > Pelodytidae > Pelodytes > Pelodytes ibericus. The sequence continues at coordinate 77,595,637 of CM069864.1, read as the reverse complement.
ACAAACTGACAAACAAATCATAACCCTACAATATGAGTTGATTGTGCATAAAAAATTTTTTTATATATGCAACAGCCAAACACCAGTAATAGAGCAAGAAGAGAGAGGGTATCTGTCCCCAAACAATATGTTGTACTGAAAATCTATTCTGCGTCCTGTTTTTTTGTGTGTTGGCATGCGAGCATTTTATTGTCTTTTATATTACATGCATAGCACATAATAGGTTTACAATCTCTAGTGTATTATTTTATTTTTTACTGGCGAGTTCTGATGTTAGAATGGTTTCTATAGTCAGTTATAGAATGTAATAAACTGTTACAACAGTTCCAGTACTGCTATTTTGTTAAGGGGCAGTGAAAAATATATCATTTTAGCCTACATTTTGAGCAATACAGTCCTTGTAATAAGTGTCTTTCATAATTAAAGCAGCTGCACTATGTCAATATACGCTCTTTATTATTTGTTTATTATTGTATATAAACATACCATAGAATAACAAAAACAAATCATACCACAAGCAACAAAACAAAATAAAGCACTAAATAATACAAGAACTAAATACAAAGAAAAATAATAAATCAATAGTATGCGGTAGCCATTACAGCTAGTAATTAAGGTAGCATGATTCTCATAGAATAACGTTTTGGATTTTTATCTACGCTTACGGTCATGCAACTATTCGCCATAGTGACTGACCTAGTCTAGTCTTTCCAAAAATAATGTGGTACAAAAATCTGTTTCACAGATCTTAAAAAAATATTAAAATGTGTTGATATAAGATGTTCAGTTTTTCTTCATTTATTAACCCTAAGTACCAATTCTCTATGTGAAGGAATCTGGATATTTTTCCATAATAGAGGGATTACATTTTTGGCCAAAATCTTAGGGCAAGTGCACTATAAGTCTAGTAAATCTCCCCTCTCCCCACCTCCCCTCTAACAATTCCCCTGGCTGTGTAGGGAGGATCCCTTGTAAATCTACAGGTGTACAGGCTACTTTAAATGTTGTCTCTTGACAACATTCTATGTTTCTATGTTTCTATGTTTCTATGTTTGGTTGATACTGAACAACTCAATTAACTTGAATCACTTCCTCCATTCTGTCCCAGTAAGAGTAATTCCTAAATTCTTTTCCCCACAATTGTACATAGAAAAGATAAATCCGAACCATCAATTGCATTTAGTATTTTATAAATGTTTGATAGTACATGTGTAATATGTTCTTTCTGCCAGCATAGTTTATTTGCATTCGGAATATCCTAATGGGGTATTAAGCTTACCTTTCAAGGAAGGTAGAAAGCAATTCATCTGATATTATAAATAGAATTTCCCTGGAAACTATTAAATCCAAAGGGAGCAATTTACCCAAGATATGATCAATTGCACAACTTAAATTAACATTTATAAGTTTCCCCATACAATATCCATATTTCGCCTATTTTATATTCTTGATTCTTCATTGTGATGGATAGGGCAAATGAACCCAAGAACCTTCGGTAACTTACCACTTGTCTGGACCAAACTCAAAGTTTGACATAATTGTTGGATCCCTCTCTAGACAGTATTCTCTTGAGTTATCCATCCAAGGTAATGTTTATAATGGAACTGCATAAAAAAAACCCTGCTCTATCTAACATTTTGGTAGATTTCTGCCATTTTTTCAAGGAGATGTCAGTATTACCCCATAATATCTCTTATATTAGTTAAATATCCTCCAGTATATTGATATTTAAGCTCTTATGCCCTTAATTTGCTAGGTTTATTGACTTGGACATATACTATTTTGGTGTGATAAGAGAGGCCTTTGCTTATGCATTATTAAATCAATATGTCTCCTCAGGTTCTCAGTTTATTTATCAATGTGACATAGTAGTTTTTATGATCTACTTTTAAAAGTTTAAGCTGTGACATACTGTTGTTTATTTCCCAGTTCTTTTCCTTTGTGATGTATGATCCTAAATAGATAATGTGGCCCCTGATGATCGATTAATTTGCCCCCCAGATACTGGCCTTTTTAACTTTCAGGGTCCTTAAATAATATTGTAATTGTGTGTGGATTGCCTCAACATGGGTATGGTCTGTGATGAGACTCTCATTAGACCCCCAGTTCCTGGTTCCATTATTTTCCACCCATATGACTAGATCATGATCCACCATGTTATAGAGCTCTATTAGACTCCATTAACAAATCTAAATTTTGCTTAAAAATGGTATGAATATGTGTCATTACACAAGTTGGGGTGATTGCCAATTTCTTGGATGAAGGCAATATTTACATTCTGATCGTTAAGATCAAAAAACAGACCAGAAAGCTTGTGAGGAGAGTTTAATCCTTCGACATTGCCATTGATAACAGGAATTCCTTAATAACGATAGCAAGCTGTATATATTAGAATCATGATTACATATTTTAAGGAGTGACTGACTGAGACAACAAGCAAAATATAATTTACAAAGAAAACAAAAACACTTAAAAAAAAAAAAAAGGTGCATGGTTTAGGATGGGTCCAGGAAAAACAAAAAACTGGTTAAAAAAGAAAGATTTGGTCATGTTTCCATTTCCATCCAGAGCTGCCTCATGGGTGTAGTACTACTATATGTTAAATCTATTCACTGAAAGAAAGCTTACGGTTTTGGTCATATCATACATATCAGCACATGTGAGGACATTTACCCGGTGTACGTTTCTCTGCTAACTAATCTTATCAGGAACCATCCCTGCTGTAAATCGCTTTTTTTTTTACTGTCTAAATACATACCAAGATAGTTTTCTATTCCATTTTACCCTGTACTGCGTCTTATTCAAAATGCGCCAGTTAAAAAAAAAAAAAAAAAATTGGGCAGACTAGATGGACCGAATGGTTCTTATCTGCCGACACATTCTATGTTTCTATGTTTCTATGTTAACAGGGAAAGTAGGATGGCCTCCGAAGAATGGATCGGAATGAGATCTGGGCCAGTTTTCACATTAACCAAGAGTGACGCTCATTGAGGTACATGTCAAGTGGGATGTGTATACTAGCTTGGTAGCAGCACCGCCCACCTTTGTAAAGCTCTTCCTACTTTTGTCAGACGATCGCTAGGGTGGGTTCTTCATAATGTTACCAATCACAGTTTCAAATATCAAAAACTTTTTTTTAAAAATGTTAAGGCATAAGATTAAAAACGTCAACTATGAGTAATTTTGTTTTATTTTTTACATTTGCTAATAGTTTTAATGAGTAATAATCATTATGCTCCACTTCCACTCTTATGTCCTGGGCTCTTCAAATAACAGTACTGATTCTGACCAGCAGGTGGTGCTCAGTCTGCTTTGCTTCTAAATACGGGTAAAACAAGCGAATTTTATGTTTGTTTGACATACAGGTATTTGTTGTTGATGCACATAGGTTGTGATGTGCATGCATAGTCTGAGTTTGTTTGTGTTCTATTACTTGAAAGTGCTGTAGATTGAAAATACTGCCAAATTGTATTTTATAAAAATATTTTTTTAAGGTCACGCAAAGTCGACAACATACAACAGCATAAAATAAATACAACTATGATCAATATACTGATTCAGAACCATTAGAGGGCCCTACACTTGCCTATTGGATCATCATTGAATATCTTCCTTCATCTTCATTTGCAAATTTGAGGCCAATGACATAGTAAGTATTATGGCCTTTCTTAATAATAGAGTAACCTGTCAAAACACATTTTAGCTCACTTCTTAGCATTGTTGTTTGGTGTCTCAATCATACTTCTCGGTCAAATGGCAGCAACATAGCCTGCACTTTTCCGAAGACTAGCGGTGAATTACTTGTTAATATTGCACAAACAGGGCCTTCGGCCTTGTTAAAATAATTTTAAGGTGTAGTCTCTCTTTAATAAACGATGGGGGTGATACTGTTACATCCTTCTATATTTTTTTTATTTATTTATTTAGAAAGTTTTTTACCAGGAAGAATACATTGAGATTTCTCTCGTTTTCAAGTATGTCCTGCGGACCCAGTCCAGAATGGAATTACACAGTTACACATTTAACAGTAGATTAAAAATAAATACATACATACATACATATATTAAACAAGTTGAAGGGAGAAAATACAGGGTAAATCATTATTGATACAAAAAAAGGAACAACATGTACAGTATACAAAGGAGTTTGTAAACTAATAACAGGTACAATCTGTTTTGAGGATTTGGGAGACACTTATTTTCAGGGGTTTTAGACTAGATGATAATTTGGCAGAAACAGGAAGGCTGATTCCACATTTGAGGAGCTCTGAAAGAGAACGCACCTCGGCCCGCTTCCATTTTGAAGTGAGGGATCGCTAGTGAGGGGCTGGTGCAAGATCTGAGATTGTAGGAAGTGCAGGGCGTAAGAGCGAGCATGCCGCTCAGGTGGGGGGGGGAGCGTTCCAGAGAAGTGGTTATGCACTAAGCAAGCTTGGTGGAGAGCGCGCCTGGAGGCAAGCGTCAGCCAATTTAACTCTTTTAACATTCTACAGTGGTGCGTGTTATAATCGCACAGTAGTGCAAAACGACACAATGTATTGTACAGAGTGTCGAGTTTACCGAGATGGGTCTGTGGGGCAGAATCATACACAACATATATATGTATAAAGCAAACTCCTTATGATTATCGGGCCACCTCCACCGATCACAAACCAACGGTTTTCCCTAGCTCTCAGTCCGCCAGTGCAGCCCATGCGTAAACGGATCGGGCGCTGGAATCTCTGTTTGGCACATTTTAAAGTGACAGGATAAATAAAAAAAATTTGAGTCAATAAACACTGATTGTGCCTTTTTTTTTTTTTTTTTTTTACTTTACAGTGCTGGAGTTTTTTTATAGGAATAACCTCAATGTTGCTAATCCTGTGTAGAGCCTGAAGAAGGCCGAGGCTGTAAATGGCAACATTAAAGCTTCAATACTAATCACAAGTAATCTGAGTTCCTGTTTGATTTTCACAGGCAGCCATTTATCTTTGTCATTGACTTCAGACGTGGATTTGCACTGAACACTTGACTTTATAGAACATTGAATTTTTTCCCTATTCTTGCTCTAATATTTATTTACCTATTGATTTGAGTTGTTTTTTTTTTTTGCAGTTCCAAGGAGAATGCAAACAGAGGCGAAGTAAGGGCTTACTGCGGCTTGAGCTGAAGTACTGTGATGAGTTCCTATGATACTTTATAGAGCAAATCTCAACTTTACCATATAAAAAATCTATACAATGGTAAAATGTTTACTCCCTATTTTACCTAGCTGTGCATTTATACACATCTCATACAGATACTCGCAGATATCGGAATGTTATGGGGCTATTCACAAATCCCGACAGATGCCAACTCTGTCTACAATAATAATAATAATAACAATAATAATTATTATATATATATATATATATATAGTAACAATTATATATTTGAACTAATTTAAATAAGTGTAAATACATAATTGTTACTTTTTTATATTTATTTTTGTGACATATTGCACACTTTTCACTGTTGTTTCTATCTATTAATTTGTATTTGGTCAGAACAGGGCTCAGGTGTTAATGTTTATAGTGAATCAGAGGGAGCGACTTTTAAAATCGGTCATACCTATTTAGATCTTGGGCCTGCGCCTCCACGCCAAGCCTATGAGTAAGTGCTTTAGGGCCACGAAACGCGTAAGGCGTCTGGCTGGAGGTTGTTGTAAGTGCATGCTTTTCTACAAGCAGAATTAAAGACACCGATTGATCTTCATTATGTTTCTGATTTGTCTCTCCACCACACCCTGTCTTTCATGATTGTTTCTAAGGGCTTGGAATGCCCGGCGTGAAGAGGATGAAGGAACAGATATATCATCCTATGACAGTGGGAAACAAAAGGTACTAGGTAGATCTCAGTGATATATATATATATATATATATATATACATATCCAAAGAAAGAAGAGAATAAGCACTCACAGGTCTTGAAGATCAAAGAAAATTCAGTGTATTAGAGTCGATACTCAGATGAAGTACATATAAGCAGTCGACGTTTCGGTCCACGTTCTTGATAAAGGTCCAGAACGTGGACCGAAACGTCGACTGCTTATATGTACTTCATCTGAGTATCGACTCTAATACAATGAATTTTCTTTGATCTTCAAGACCTGTGAGTGCTTATTCTCTTCTTTCTTTGGATATGTATACAGACTATGCTGTACAGCACCCAGGCATTTCACTCCATAATGGACGTTTGAGCTGAGTGCACCTCTTTTGGAAATATATATATATATATATATATATATATATATATATATATATATATAGACTGTGGCAGTATTTGATGATATATTTTGTTAGTTCATTGAATTCACTTGGCTTCATTGCACAACTTTGCCCTTGCCTGCTCCCGTCTGCTACAATGCTTTGAAACAACTCAGTCTTGAGTACCTCCAACCTACCACTCAGCTTTCAGTGAAGTTATTTGGGTGTTCATATCAGCAGCATTAGTCATATTTCATTTCCCAGTGACTTTCTCCATGTGTGAACATCAACCTCTCCTTCAATTTACGCCTGGGCCAATAACAAAATTCATCAGAAGAGTCCCCAAAAATGGTCAGAAATGTCTTTGTATGGACATTGAACACACATGTAAATAGTAATCATATCCTCTCAAAGGTATCTTATAACTATAGCAAAATCTTCGTTTGGGAAACCTTTCTTCATAGCTAAGAATCACCCATTCCTTTAAATCGACTCCATAGTCCATCTCTGAAACCGAGTTCCATTAAATGCTTACTTTGGACTTGTGCTAAAAATAACTAATGCATATACCAGATAAATAGGAGGATGATAACCTTTGGTAACATACAAATTCTACAAACCTTATTATCTAACCACTACCATACCACCTTCCAGAAGAAACCCAAGCAATGGCTCTTACATACATTTTTTTTCCAGATTCCAATTTTGCTGTTTACATGCCTTTTCCCATTAAGTTTATATGCTCTGTATGCTACAGGGAATGACTATTCCTTATCCCATTTTCTTCCAGAGCCCTTTACAACCACATCTGTCTATAATCCACAATATTGTCCTTCCTATTGTCCTGGAAGTACCTTCAACTGCACTGAAATTCTATAGAAATCATAAAATGTGTGGCTAGATAAGATAGGGGGTTACAGGGGGCTAAGCCCCAAAAGGCTCCAAAAAAGGCACACTAGAAATGTAAGGTAATGTGACTGTTGTGAGAAATATAACATTACGGCCCGCAGGATTAAGTTATTCTGAAAGCCCAAATGTATATAGTTTTTTGCTCTAAGCAATTTTCACATGACATGCATTTGTGATTAATTTATATCTGGAGCAATTAGTGCTCATAAAGGGTTTCACAGCAATTCATGATTATTTTTGTAGTTTTTTTCCCAAGTGTGCTCCAAGTTATAGGCAGAACAGATTGGTCAGCCTCTAGGGTACTACTTGCGATAACTCATACAAATCTTACCATTCAGATTGCTCCAATAGAATTGTGAAAATGCCAGAGAGGTAACTGGATTTCGAACAGCAATTGTCCTTTTATAACTAAATCCATTCACTTAAGTAACAATGTCAATTTGTGTCTCATATGTCAATCATCTGATTGAAAACATCTGTGTTATTCTCTTTAATCTAATCATTCGCTTCCATATACAATTTTACATATTGTAGCGTAGACGTTGACAAACTTGTGTAGAAAACAAATATTCAGTTTACAATGCACTGTGAGCAGATCAAGTCCTGGTGGAGAACACCTCATTTTTCTGCTTTAATTACATACAGATGCAGCCAAACTTAGTGCTCCTGATTTCCTCCTCTTCTATGCAACTGTCGTACCTGAGCATACGCTGGCCGGGATGAGGCTTGCAGAGGAAGCCTTTGGCAGGTGACAGCACCCCCTTGTGAGACTCCCACTGGCAGGGTAGATCTAGGATCCAATGGGCGATAGCAATGGAGTGCAAAAGTAATCCAAGAGGGGATGGGAACAGGAGATCAGACTACTGGAAACAAAACACACAACAGGACCAAAGAGACCAAATGGGAACTAAGCACTAAGACTAGCTAATATGAGACAGAACAGGAGCCGACTCTCCAAAGAGCACAGGATAACTGAGCACCGTTCTAGGCGTCTCAGGGGTTTAAATAGGATGGACAGAGGGCAACACAAAAGATGGTAAAATGGTGGGGGCCTGGTCCACCCATTGGCCAGCCAGATGTCAGCTTGCCAACCACATCAACGTATCCCACATTAGGCAAGTCCCTAGCTTATATTAGCAAAGAGTAACATACTTTAAAGAATAACATTGCACATACATACATACATACATACATACAAAGTAGAGAATACCTGTTGACAGCTGCACAGGACAAAGGACTGCAGAAACTAAAAAGAGCACAAACGGGCGGGGTTGCACATTTATCCAAGGCGGAGAAACAAGGTAAAAGAAACCATGAAAAACTGGAATGGAACATAAGCCGAAAATGGATCAGAGGGGAGAACAAGGTAACTGGATACAAGAGTAGGGTATAACTAGGACAGGGAACAGGGCTGGAAACTAAGACAGAACAGGACAAAACACTATGACGAGGATCACATTTAAGGGACACAGGTCTTCCCACTTAAGGGACTCAGTTCACCCTTTTTACAAGGCTCAGGGCAGTCAGGTGTCAATTTATGTCCAGATTAGGGCAGGTGCCAGACTATAGCATGACATGGGCAGGTACCAGTCTATAGAAAGACTTGGGCAGGTACCATTCTGAGGCTAGGCTTAGGAAGGTGCCACATTGTGGCCATCTGGGCAGGCACCACTCAGAACAGGGACTGTGGTTTGGACACTGTGGCCTGGAACTAGGAAATGCCACCACTGTGGCCTGGAACTAGGAAATGCCACCACTGTGGCCTGGAACTAGGAAATGCCACCACTGTGGCCTGGAACTACACCCTGTTCCAAATTATTATGCAAATGATATTTTTCTCATTTACTTAAATAATTGCTGTAAATAACAGTCAGCATAATTCTCATGTTATCAACTATAAAGAGTACAATTCAAATTTTATTGAACAAACCTCCTAATGATAACAGTACAATTTACAAAGCACTGTTCCAAATTATTACGCACAGTAAGTTTCAAAAACATTTATAGGTTGTAAAGAACTGAAAATTGTCATTTGTTGTGTTTTCAGCATATTTACTGAAATCAAAAGCCATTTCAATCAAAACATTTTAACAGGTCACGATACATTTTAACATAGGACCCCTGATTTGATAGCAGCTTCACAAGTCTTGCATCCATTGAACTTGTGAGTTTTTGGACAGTTTCTGCTTGAATTTGTTTGCAAGATGTCAGAATAGCCTCCCAGAGCTGCTGTTTGGATGTAAACTGCCTCCCACCCTCATAGATCTTTTGCTTGATGATGCTCAAAGGGTTATCAATAGGACTGAGGTCGGGGGGGATGGAGGCCACACCATGACTTTCTCTCCTTTTATCCCCATAGCAGCCACTGATGCAGAGGTATTCTTTGCAGCATGAAGATGATTTTATTACGGAAAGCATAGTTCTTCCTTCTGTACCAGGGTAGAAAGTGGTCAGTCAGAAACTCCATACTTTGCAGAGGTCATCTTTACACCTTCAGGGACCCTAAAGGGGCCGACCAGCTCTCTTCCCATGATTCCGGCCTAAAACATGACTCCACCACCGCCTTGCTGACGTCGCAGGGAACAGAGGCACCAGCAGCTTCAAATATCTGTTTGCTGCTATGTAATGGTATTTTAGCAGCTGCTCTCTTGATCCGATGCATGGATCTGGCAGAAATCTTCCTCAATGTGCCTTTATCTGCACAAACCCGTCTGTGCTCTGAATCAGCCACAAATCTCTTAATAGTGCGATGATCACGCTTAAGTTTTAGTGAAATATCTAATGTTTTCATACCTCGTCCAAGGCACTGAACTGTTTCACTCTTTTCGGCAGCAGAGAGGTCCTTTTTCTTCCCCATATTGCATGAAAATGGTGCTCTGCTTAATAATGTGGAACACCCTCCTTTAGTAGTTTTTCCTTTAATTGGGCTCACCTGGCAATCTTATCATCACAGGAGTCCAAGATTGTTTTCAGTGATCAAAAGAGCCCTGAGACACAATGCCATCCATGAGTTAAACTGAAAAACGAAATGATTATTTAATCTTTGTGACACTTAAATAGAATTTGGAACAGGGTATAGGAAATGCCACCACTGTGGCCTGGAACTAGGAAATGCCACCACTGTGGCTGGGAACAAGAAGAACAGCACACACAATGTTAACAGAAAAACAAACCCAGGTACAGGAATACTACATAGGCAGAACAGAATAACAAAGTAAGGAAACTGAAAAGCCAGGATACAGCTTGGATGTGCCTCAATGAGGGTTGAATCATGACAACATTCGTAATAGCCAAGGTCCTCCCGAAATAAATCAAAGTCCTTCCCATAGAAGTCTACGGGGAGGGCAGAGGCTGCCACTTAGTTTTGGTGCATGTCAACTGCATTCGTTGTTGGGAGATGTTGGAATCAGCTATGATGTTCAAATTATGGACAAATTTGGAGGCACGTCGGGGCTAGCTGGTTAGCTCGATATTCGGGTACCAATGTGATCCAAATTCGTCCGTAAAATTTTGGTGCTGAAAAATTGAGTCACCTTATCTTTAATATGTAGGTAATAGTATGACGCTAAGGCCTTGTGTTGAGTGACAAGGAAAGGATGTTGTGTTGCCAGCATCGGCTACGTGAATCCGGCTAACATCCAGTTCGACAGCAAGCTGCACAATACGGAAATAGCTGATCTGCTAAATTTAGGAGAGTTTGAAGCATGACTTGTTTTCACACAATGTACGCATTGTTCAAATAATCTGTTAGATGTCTACTATTATTATAAATGAGTTTGTTCCTCCTTTACCTTGTGATAGGGGGTTTGATGGGTGTAACCCTTGTGGGGCTGCAGGAGGAGAAGAATGCAGTGCTCTGTAATGCATCGTGGGATTAACTAGAAGTGAAAGAGTTAATGAGAAGCAATATACTGACCTTAATGTCTTATCAAGATCATGCGCACAAAGCTTATCATTTATCATTCTATTTTAGGAGTCTGAATTTCCCTGGGAACAGGCTACTGCCAGGAAATGTGCATTGAAAAAAAGATTCCCAAAATATTACTTTTTCGACGTGAGGAGACAGACCTTCCTAAGAACCTCTATTCCGCGCGAATTGTCCACTCCTGGCTCGGTGTACTTGGCCTATCGAGATGACTCGTGCAAAGTTTGGTTAACAGTCGCATGTTTTGTCATTTTCAGGAACCAGAGCCGGACTGAGAATAAAAAATAAAAACAAAAATCAGAACCTGGAATCATTTTACACCAGCCCCATATCTCCTTGAGCCAGCATGGAGCGCATGCAGCACTGTGAACTATATTGAAAAAGCAAAGAAAGCCTTAGTTAGCACCATGCACCCATCACACCCACTGATGTATTTAAATAAAAAAAATGTTTACTCTTCAAGGCCAGGACTAATGTTTAATAAAAGTTAAAAAAATAATAATAAATACAACAGTTGGAGTAGTGGACTTTGTGACCAAATACAGGGTATGCTTGTCACAGACGGTGATCCAATATAATAATTACTATCAACATATAGTCTGCTAACTACAGATGATGGTATGGTGTATTTACAAGCATACAGATTCCAGCCACAGAAACTTATAATTACTGAAAGTACATAGGTGCCTTTTTTGCTGGCTGATAACTGTACTACACCACCATCTGTGGCTAGCAGACTATGTTGGCTGAGCACCATTTGAAGGTAGGATACATGACTAAACTCTGCTGTGGATTAATAACCTATGATACTAAGACAAAATGCTCCCATGGTATTGGTTGAGCATTATAGGATATGTGCATAGCAGCTTGACAAAAAAATACCTGGGGAAGAGGAGGTACTCTAATCCCTAGTAGTGTAGAAATGACCTGGAATAATAAAATATATGTAAGGTAGCATGACAACAGGTTGGTGATGCAGTCTCCTCACAATCCTGCCAATCTCAGGCCCTCGGGCAGTTATTGCCAGTCTGTTGTCCATGTAATTTTTGGGGTATTCTCCATACCTTTGTTGTGTGCAGGGCTGTGAATTGGATTGAAGGGTCACAGGCATCTGCTCTGTAATGGTCCTGGTTATACACAGTGACCGGTCTGCATGTTCCCCGCACAGACCTGTCACAGCTGAATATCCCCACCACCAGCACAGGTTGGCCATGCGGCACCCAGGGGCTGGTCTGTGCTGGGTGAGGCATGGACCCTCTTTTATGAGCACTCTGTTCCCCCTACATGGGGTGGAAGGATATATGGGAAAGAAAGGATACACAGCGAGTGGAAGCCTCTGCATTCACAAAGCAGCACATCAGAAAAAAATATATTAAAAAACAAACAACAATAGGCAGCCGAGCTGGCCACAGCAGCAGACGGCCTGCCAGGAAATATCCAGGTATCCTCTAGGCCAGTCCTGCCCAGAAGGTAACTACTGTTTTTAATGGTTAAATCCATAAAAGTACATAAAAGATTTTTGTATTTGCCATCAAGACAAAAAGATTCCCAAAACATTTGTAAGGGTTTATACACTGTTATTCTTACTAAAGTAGCCAATTTAAAGACAAGGTTCAGCTGTGCAGAAACTCTATAGGCGAGGGACAGCCCCACAGCAACCCCAGAGGCAAGAGTCAGCCCCACAACAACCCCAGAGACAAAAGTCAGCCCCACAGCAACCCCAGAGGCAAGAGTCAGCCCCACAGCAACCCCAGAGGCAAGAGTCAGCCCCACAGCAACCCCAGAGGCAAGAGTCGGCCCCACAGCAACCCCAGAAGCAAGAGTCAGCCCCACAGCAACCCCAGAGACAAAAGTCAGCCCCACAGCAACCCCAGAAGCAAGAGTCAGCCCCACAGCAACCCCAGAGGCAAGAGTCAGCCCCACAGCAACCCCAGAGGCAAGAGTCAGCCCCACAGCAATCCCAGAAGCAAGAGTCAGCCCCACACCAACCCCAGAGGCAAGAGTCAGCCCCACACCAACCCCAGAGGCAAGAGTCAGCCCCACACCAACCCCAGAGGTGAGAGTCAGCCCCACACCAACCCCAGAGGCGAGAGTCAGCCCCACACCAACCACAGAGGCAAGAGTCAGCCCCACACCAACCCCAGCGGCAAGAGTCAGCCCCAGACCAACCCCAGAGGCAAGAGTCAGCCCAACAGCAACCCCAGAGGCAAGAGTCAGCCCCACAGCAACCCCAGAGGCAAGAGTCAGCCCCACAGCAACCCCAGAGGCAAGAGTCAGCCCCACAGCAACCCCAGAAGCAAGAGTCAGCCCCATAGCAACCAAAGGCAAAACACCTAGTTCCCCTAATGGCTTTGATCTGGATTGTAATAAGTTGTCCACCTTGGGCCTAATGTGATTTATATTAGTTAATTCAACTCACATGGTCCAAAGAGGTTAAAGTATAGGTTTGGCTATTAGTGGTTCCCTTGTACAAAGAAAACTTACTTAGCATTGTGAACCTGATGACTGGATTGCCCTCTTCTTTACCATCTTCTTTACCATCAGTATTATTTGCTCAACAAATTTCTCCTTTATACTGGTCACTAAGGTTATAAGTGATCACTATTCCACGCCCATAAGTAAACCATGGTGTACTGCCCAAGTCTTGTGTATTTCCCATTCTAGAAAGGTGCTCTTCGACTGCAGAGGAGAACCTTGTCTCAACTTCCCACAACATTATACTTCCCTAATATAAGCTTTTTCTTTTACCCCTGCAAGATAAATTCAACAAGAATAGAATAACATTTCTATTTGGTTGATGGCCTTTTGCAATTTGTTTTCTAGGTAAAAAAAATTACAATAAAGGGCAAATTTGTTGCCTGAAAGCCTTGGGGAGGTTATATTATAATAGGCTGCAACAACAGTGATTTAGGATTTTAAATACAGTCTTTCCAACAAAAATGTAAATGAGCCCATCACTTCAAAAGAGATGAATTGAAATGTAATTTAGTTCAGGTTCTACTCTGTGTTGTAATTTGATACAAGTGTGGGGTTAATATTGGCATAGGCATATATAAACAGATATACACAGTACAGCTTTGCATGGGACAGTCCCGGTTTTGGGAGGCATTCCACCGGTCTAGCAGAGAATTTCAGGACAGTGGTAGATATACACAGAACTTGAGACAGGACTCCCACTATGAAGATGGAGGTCTCCAGTGTATGAGACATCAGAGATTGGCTACTGTGCATGCGTAGTGGATTGTACTGACACTTGACCTCCCAAACTACGCCTTCCCAGCATCCCAATTTGCTTGGGGCAAGAGTTGGGAGGCATGATACAGACAGACAAACAACACGCATATCAGACTACGTTATGAACTTATGTAGTAAAGAAATGTCCAAGCTTCTCAATATAAGCTGTAGTGGACAATATAGGACCTATAGAGATTCTTGGTTTTTGACATGAAGTCGCTCAATATTCATCTCACTTCACAGGGATCTCCTGCCAACCTGAGGCTTCTCTCTACACTCACCTCCTTTAAAAAAAAAAAAAAAAAAAAGATGCAGCACATTTTTAAACACACTTGTTGGTTTTCTGGAATCACCTGTGCAGCTGCTGCAACTGCACTGCATTCAGAATTTTAAAGGCCTCCCTTTGTTTGGAGGTTTTAACCTATTGAGGGAAGGGTTTGTACACCTCTTCACAGGAACATATGAAAAAGAATACTCCTGGATCTACAGAGATAAGTGATGATAACTAGAAAAGTTACAATTTCTGGGGAAATTGTGTGAAGTGTTCTTGCCTCCACCTGTAGTCTACAACTGGAGTGGGCGGAGTAACTGTTATCATTTACATAGCACATTTAATTGCAACGTTGTTGCACAGTTACATTAAACCATACATTTATAAAAACATTAGCAGGTGTTCAAAAGGCCCTGTCTATGACATCACTTGCTGCTGCAGCTTGACACAGGTCAGAGTATTTTGGCGGTTGCCATATTCAAACGGTCGTATTTTAAAAACTATCAATCCTACAGCGAAGAGCTTTATATTGTGAGAATCACAAGACCCAGACCTACATTTTGATGCATAGTATGTCTCTGAAGTATTAAAAATGAAGGCACAGCCGCAGTTTAGAAATTTCACTTCAAATTTGAGCTTTGCAGAGTGAAGTTTCAATGAATGTCAATGGACGGCGTTGGTTGCAAACAAATGGTCATATTGTGAAAACTATCAGGACTACGGCTTAGCCGTTTACATGTTTAGTGGCACCAGGGATAGCTGAACGTTTTGATATAAGATTTGTGTAGGTGGGCTTGAAAATGAGGGAGTGGTGGCAGTTTAGAAATCATGTCCTGATTTTTCAGCTTTTGGCAGCTCCCACTCTAGCTTTGCCATTCATTCCTATGGGACAAATTGCGCCACAAAAACGACAATATTCCGTGAACCATTCGGCGAAACGTTCCACAAAGTAATAGCAATCCGATCGGGAACAATCTGCACGTTTTGGTAAATTTTTGTCTATGTAGTGTAAAAACTGTGGGAGGAGTTAGGGTGGCAAATTTTGCTATAATAATAATAATATATATGTGAGATAACATTAAGTGGTCTTGCTATGCAAGAACACTTAACTATGAACCTTTGCCAATTTTTTTTACTAACCTAAAATTATTATAGATTTTGTGATTACTAGTACTATAAATATATTGGTGAGCTATAGAAGTGACATTACATTTTATTATTCCATCACCAGTTGCAGAACAAGACCATTACAGGCCCTGGTCCAGATGCAATTTCTGGCCACTAGGTCATTATTTTTCTTCCATTCTAGCTAAAAAGGGATGAGTCTGGGTGCATTGCATCTGCTGTACTATATATTATTCCAACTCTGTCCTTTACTGATGTCTGCAGTCCTGCACAAGAGTGTACAATAAGCTCATTCAGGGGTCCCCTGGTGGGCTGCTACACTGTGGCTATAGTAATGATTGACATAGCAATGACTTACCGTTAGCATCACAGAGGTAAGAAGGAGAGACTTTAGAAATCTTTATCCACTTCCCTGTAGTGCCTAAGGAAAGAATGAATCACCCAAAAGAACTGGAAATAAGCCTGCTTGATTTTAATGCAGGGCTTACTTGACATGAGATGTCACTGTCACTTTAAGGTAGTCACGTGATGAAGTAGCAGACTTTGGCTGTGTGAACACAAGTCAAGTAAAGAGATTTGCATTGAATTTCATGGGTGCTTACATGGTTACCTAACATTCTACAGTCTGCTATGTCTGGAAACACCTCGCCTGTATATAGGTTTATGACTATTGTCTTGTGATGGGTATATATATATATATATCTGCTTGATGTTACACAGCTGCGACTCTGGTATGTAAAAGATGTGGAACTGTCCCCGTTCGGTGTCTAAAATCAGCTCTGATTTAGTGTTGAAGATTTTATTTAAACTTACCGTATAAGGAATATGTTAGACCCATTGAGCTTGTTAGCAGGAGTAGGTTCTACTCAAATAAGAGTGAATTGCATGAAACTGAAACTTAAGGCCATAGCAGCAGAGTTGGAAAATTCTCCCATTCAGCTGTATTAGAGAGTTTTTCCAACTCAGCTACTTTGGCCTAAAGTTTGAAATTCTCATCTCAATTCTCTCTTCTTTTTTTTTTTGAGTTGATCCTTTATTAATATTCTACGGACCTTCAGAGAACCTGCTACGGACACTTACATTTATTTTTCCCGCTGAGCAAAGTATATTTCCTGCATGCACAATAACTGAACATAATGCCCATCATCAATAACCCCACTTATTAACTTTTCATGGTGACCCAGGGAACATCACTTTAACCCCTTCCCGACCTTATGACGAGTTAACTCGTCATAAGAGCCGCAGCATTAGCGACCTTATGACGAGTTAACTCGTCATGCAGTCTAGCCGGCGGTGCGCTCCGTGGGCACCGCCAGCCAGTCTGCAACGGGTCCAGGACTAAGCCTCGCACCCGAGGCAAAGCTCCTGGACCCGATCGGTGCATTTCCGGGCATGTGATCGCGGTGATTGAGTGATCACCGCGATAACATGCAAATTAGATGCAAAGTCAGTGTTCTTCACACACTGACTTTGCCTCTAATTCACTCTCTGTGCTTTACATTCTTATAGTGAAGCACAGAGAGTGACCTGTAAGTAAAAATAAATAAATAAAGAACGTTGTATGAGAGAGAAAAAAAAAAATTATCCCTTTCAATTCTGATCACAGTTTGTAACTGTGATCGGTTTCCTTCCACTTTATGGCCCTCATTTAGGTTTTTTTTTTACAATTTTTTTTATTTTTGCAATTTATAAAGTTTTTTTAATAAATAAAGGTAATTTTAATATATTTATTTAATAAAATTTCACCCCTGCATGCCGGTTGCGTGATTTTTATGGATCTGACATCGTACTATTCAGAGGTTTTTTTTTTTTCTTGTTTAGGGGGGTTTGGGAACCAATATTTTTCTTTTTTATTTGTTAGTTAATTAGGAGGGATAAGTGGGTTAGTGTTGCACTAGTTGTGTAGCTTATTATTGGGAAAATAATGGGGAAAAACTTTTTTTCCCCCAAAAAATTACCTCTTTTATATGTATTTTTTTAATACTAAAATGTAAATAATGTTTATGTATAGGGTGTCAAAAGAAAGCTCTAACTGTCCTTTAAAAAACAACATATAACTTGTATGGGTACGTGAAATAAGAGAGAGGGAAATTATGTTTCAAAAACCGCATATTAAAAATTGAAAAACGCTCTGGTCCTTGGCCTTGGAAAATCCCTGGTCCTTAAAGGGTTAATGTCTAGGAGCATTATCACTTTAATAATACCCCATTGGCCAGGAAAGGGTTTTAGGTTTAACGGTCTCAGCATCGGAGGCATGGGAAGAACTGTTGTAGTCTATGACATATCACCAACACACTTAAAATTGGCGCTGCCCTCAAATCCGCTTCCATCGTATTGGATGTCTGGTCAAGGAAACTCGTCCTAGATTCCCAAAGACATTCAGCCAGCTAGACTGAGCTATAGTCTATCCAAACGTTTTACACCTCCAGTTGCTTTAAAGGGGCTGTATCACCTTAACATTGTTTTACTGGGAATGATAAGAATAAAAAAAATTAGAAAATTAAACTCGTGTTTGAAGATTTGCAATGAAACCTACAGAAAAAATATGGTTTTAAATGTGTCTGCGGAGTCTCCTGTTTATGACATCACCAGTGGCTTGATTTGCAAATGAACTGCTTTTCAATGGGAAATGTGTCTTTTGCATATTAACCCACAGGTGATGTCATCAATTGGAGACTCTGCAGACATTTAAAACATATTTTTTTCTGCTAATTTAGGCCTTTGCTTGCAAATCTGTAAAAACAATGTTTAGGTGATACAGTTCCTTTCTAACAGAACTTTCTGCAAAGTGCAGCTGGCACACCGGATGAGGTTAGGTCATGAATTGATAAATGCGTTGGTCCTGCAAGTACAGGTTGGTCAGGCATATTTAGTGTCAGTGCAACCCAGCAGGGCCAGACTGAGAATATAAAATGGCCATGGAAAGAATTGTAGACCAGCCACTCAGCATTCCATCATTATATTAACCCACATCGCATAGCACCATTATTTTATTGTTCAGAATATGCAAAAAACAGCACATTTGAAAACTACACTGTTTATAAATAAATAAGTATATATGAAAAAAAACAAAAAGGAATTATATGCAAATAGCATATTCAGCAACAGCTAGTAACACTGCAAAATTGCAGACATCACCCACAGACATGGGCGTCCACAGGATTTTTTCGAGGGGTTAGAGGAAAAATATCCTTCCCACCATGGATGGCTGAGAATCATGAGTTTTGCATTCCACAGAAGCTGCATTATTAATGCATAGTGATATAATAGCAAACCTTTGGCACTCCAGTTGTTTAGTATTCACTTTCCCATGATGCTTAAAATACCGGATCAGCTGAGAGTCATGGGATTTGCAGTCTCAACAGATGTAGTATTAACTATTCCAGCTAGAGTAATAAGCTACCTTGTGTCTGCAGCATGCAAGCTGTATCTCTGCCCAGGTGGGGACTGCATGTGAAGTAGCAGCTGCTAGAAGGAAAGTAAGAGAGAAGACCAAACCACTCTGATAGCAAAGGGGTCTATAGAATTAAATACAAGATGTTTTTAGCTGTACTCCTGAGAATTGAGCAAAATACAATTTCAAAAATCAGGATTAATGCTACAACAAGCTGAAGATAACAAGTGCAAAACACAGTAACATCTTGTAGCAACAAACAAACAAAAACAACCTAGCAAGCCAGAATTAAGTAGCCTGCTTAGCACAAGTGTAGTCAGCAATGAGGACGAGCTGCAAGTATAGGTAGATTACAGGATAGCTAGGCAAATTATTGAAGCAGGCTAGTGATGTCACTTCCTCCTGCGCCAGCTCCAGGAAGGAAGTAGCTTGGAAACCTGATGTCCTTGGTTCCACGCCAGTCATAAATTAAACTTGAAATATTCACAGACATTGCCAAGCCTGTGAGCCTGATAAGGACTAAAGTTCATGTATATATCTATACAATATATCCAGTTTCGGTAATGCTTTCTTTCCTAATTTCATTGTCTGAAACAAGCCGCTACTACAACTCCACACTGACGACACAAACTCATATAGTTCTTAAGCAACGTGTAGCTCTCAAAGGCTTCATAATATAAATGCCACCAGCCTGCAGACCACTTCTGACCAAATTAAGGTTCTGCATATGAATCAGGACCAGCTCTAAAACATGCTGTTTGGCGCATTATTAATTAGGTCTATTGTTTTTATTCCACTGAGATGACTCCCCTGAGTATATACGACCGAGATGACAGGTCAAAAAAAAAAAAGCTGCTTGCTGTTAATTTTTCGCATGATCTGCACCTACTGCAAGCCTTAGTCATTAGATCACTGTGTTCCCCAGTGGGACTGTCCCTTAAACCAATTAAACAGCTCACTATCATTAGTTCACATTGCTACCCTGTGGGACAGATCCATGATTAAACATCACTGTCAGTATGTCTCTATGGTCCTATACACATCTTCTTCTTGTATTCCGATACTAATGATTCTGCATTATGTGTATATTGCTTGTGATCTCTC
Organism: Pelodytes ibericus; assembly: GCA_036172795.1. Lineage (NCBI taxonomy): Eukaryota > Metazoa > Chordata > Amphibia > Anura > Pelodytidae > Pelodytes > Pelodytes ibericus. Next base: position 77,575,453 of record CM069864.1, on the reverse strand, counting down.
TCTTTTATGGATGCAAAGCTCGGTCGGGCTCCGGTAACTCAAGGATCCAAACCTATTACTGCATCATTTCTTTTTTGTTTAAAATATATTCAGCCTTATTCTGGATGTCAACATCTATCACCTTTCTCCCCTCTGCAGCAAGTAGCTGCTCTCCTTGCAAATTGACCACAAATAAAAGAAATGCACATGAGAAATTCAGCCCAGGGAGTTTTACTTTAACACATTCCCTTCCAAGAAAGGGTACTTGGTTACAAAACATCAGGTGATACATGCATCCCGCGGGGCAGTACCAGTTTTGAGGCTCTGTCCCACGGAACTCTACCTCCCGCTTTCCCGGACAGAAGTAGCGCTGGATTCGGGACTGCAATTCTGTCTTACCAATTCAATTATGTTAAAGCCGTGTGTAAAATAATATATGTTAATGTATATACATATTTACACATGGCACTTGGGTTACTAAGTGATACGTGTGTTGGTTTTAATTGTACTCATTTTTTTACATGCAATATATAATTCTTTTATGTATTTATTATATGTGATAAATGTATATGTATTTATATATTAACTTATATTATTGTTTTTATGTCATTTGTATTTTAAAAATCTATATACGTATCTCAATAATATGTATTTAAATGTGTTTATTTTATATTTAAGTATTGTATATATATTATTATTGTATATATAAGGTGTTATTATAATGTCATATACTATTTTAAACATATATATTAATATAATATATATACACATACATACATACATATGTATATTTATTTATTTTAGATTTATTAAACTATTTTCATTATTTATTTAAATTGTTTATTTTTAATGATCTTCTACGAGAAGTTGGTTATTTTTTAAAAGGAAAAAGATGGCCTTGAATGACCCATAGGGAGTAAAGGAAAGTTGGAGGCTAGCTTTTCGAATCCAAAAAAAAGGACGGAATAGGTAGCCTCAAACACCATATTGGAAATAATGAGGAGTTTGAGGCTACCATATGATCATTTTTGGTGATCCTTCAATGGCCCAGTTTAAAGACATTTATGTGTATTTAAATGACTTTGTGATTTGCTGTGTTCATGTTATAATAAACTTTTATAATTACACAAATAGCAGTTTATGGGTCATCAAGTCACAGAACAATGCTTGAAAATTCCTTGCTCCTGGTCACACCGCAAAGTCATGCCCTCTGTGAAATGTGGAGAGGTGTGCAGTGATCAGTGGATCAATGACCTTGAGAATCCACCCACTCCATATTAGAGAGGAAGGCTAACAGCTTCCCAAGCAAGAAGGTACACAGGCTCAAGTCTCAAGGCTCTTAAAGTCCCAGCAACATGCTCTCTGGCAATACATGGAAGTCAGTTCCCAGTAGAGCGAAGAATTTAATCTTACATCAGATTAATTTCATGCTCAATCTTTACTAGTGTATTTTATTTAAAGGTACAGATGGGTGGCCAAGTAAACTCAATAAAAAAAAAATGTATATATATATATATTTTTTTTTTAAACATATTTTGCCCACGGCTGTGAGATGAAAAATGAGTGGCCGTGATATCTCTTTACACTTTTCTGATGCGTTTATTAATTCATGTTTTTAGATGTGAAGTTTTTATGCAGCGGAGAGGCGGGAACAGCAATAAGCTACCTTTAAAATATTAATGAATAAACAATATTTCTGCATTGAAATATATCATGCTCCTTTGAACAATGCTTCTAACAGTGATAAATCAGACAGCAGAAAATTACATTTCATATGTAATAAGAAACTGTGATGTGTGGTGGGTTTTGTTTTTTTTGCAAATAATATCTATTCATGTTTAATTAGAACTGGTTTGGGTGGATCTAACGCTAACATTTGGTCTTTCCAATTAATGATTTAATAAAGCAGGGATTTTAAGTTTTTATTACTAGCGCAATATAAAAAAAAATAAACCACGAACCTCTTAATTATCCTTAGGTCTAAGAAATCACATCCGTTTGTAAGAAAATAGGTTGTGGTTTTATATCTGTGCAAAATACAAGATTAATGTTGAACAATAATCAATTCACACATGGGATGTCACACTTATTAAACACACTCCTTATGTATTGCATGATTTGTCTCAAGATCCAAGAATTTCATTATTACATTTACATAGTACACATTTTTTGCACAATGTTTCTGATTCTTGGTTTAATCCTACAGCATCTCACCAAAGGTGTCCAGTGTATTACTGTTTAAAGGGGCTCCATTACTTAAATATTGTTCACATGTAGAGAAAATAAAATAATCTATACATTGTGATAGCAGGGTTGCAAGCAAATGCATCATTTAAGAGAAAGGTGTGTTTTAAGTGTCTACTAATTATGACATGGTCTGTGACTTGAGATGCAAATAAACTACTTTCAGTGGTAAATGTGAAATTTGCATATCAAGCCACAAGATGATGTCATAAACAGGAGACTCTACAGACACGTTTAAAATATATTTGTCTCATAAACTATACATTAGTCTGCAATTCTGCTAATACAGAATTCAATAAAAACAGGAAATGTGGGGAATTAAGACGGGAATTTCAAACTTAAAGGAACAGTCTAGTCCCCAAACTCACTTTGGTGCAAGATGAAGATCACTGCTTGTATAATGCACAGGCTTTTATCCCTGTGTGATTTAACCTACAGGCATTCTGTATAATATTTGACTCAAGCTCTCCCCAGTGATTACTCTGCATGTTTACTCCAATTGCGGCAGCACTGATTACATAGACACTGAGCATATAAAGTTTTGTTTCATATAGTTGCTTCCTGTCCTCCTCAAATTGAGTCTATTGAGTGGCCTATGAGTGACCATGCTTTTGTACACAGTAGGATCTCTTAACAGTGCAACACATTGTCTGATGACATCACTATAGAGACAGGATATTCCATTCATTTGAATGGCATTATTCTCATTGGTTCCTGCAGCAAAAAAAAAAAAAGGAAAGGAAATTACTCTTACTCATCTAGTGTGGGCAGTCCTTGTTTCTTGCAAACTGCTGCAATTTCACAATTTCTTCTAGCTGTAAGTATTTTATATTTTAAGCAATGCAAAATGTAAAACACGCATTTTAAAGTACTTTGAACCAGAGGCGTCACTAGGGTTGGTGTCACCCGGTGCGGTAACCCTGGATTTCCTCCAATACCATGCCAAACAGATTCCTTAGTAATGCCAGTCAGATGGCGCATTAAATATGCAACATACAGGAGCCCCACAAATTATGTCACACACAATAATAATATGCCAGTATTATTTTGCTGTTAATAAGCCAGACAATTTGCCTAATATGCCAGTAATATTGTGCCATTCAGATGCCAGCAAGATTGTGCAATTAAAATGCCAGTAATAGTGCCATTAAAATGCCCCAGCCAATTTGCCCATCAAGATGCCAGTAATATTGTGCCATTCAGATGCTTGTATAATTGTACCATTCAATTGCCTGTAATATTGTGCCATTAAATTGCCTGTAATATTGTGCCATTCGGATGCTTGTATAATTGTGCCAGTCAGATGCCAGTAATATTGTGCCAGTCAGATGCCTGTAATATTGTGCCATTCAAATGCCTGTAATATTGTGCCATTCAAATGCCTGTAATATTGTGCCATTCAACTGCCTGTATTATTGTGCCATTCAAATGCCTGTATTATTGTGCCATTTAGATGCCATTAATATTGTGCCATTCAAATGCCAGTAATATTGTGCCATTCAAATGCCTGTAATATTGTGCCATTCAAATGCCTGAATTATTGTGCCATTCAAATGCCTGAATTATTGTGCCATTCAGATGCCTGTAATATTGTGCCATTCAAATGCCAGTAAAAGTGTGCTTACAGTGCTCATTTTATTCCTCCCTCCTCCCCCCTTCCCCCTGTACTTACCGCCTGGCTAATGCTCCGTGTCCCCGGATGCCTCCTCCGTGCTGTCTTCCCTCCTACACGGAGGAGAGAAACACTGACATCGGATGTGACGTTACGTCACATCCGGTCGCAGGGATTATTTTAAACTTTTTTTTCTCCGGCGGCCAAATCCGGCGGATGAGGCTGCCAGAGAAAAAAAAAATAAAAGAACAGGACCGCGATGCACTGGGGGCGGGGGGGGGGGGGGATGTCGGCAGCACTGGTGTCACCCCCGCTGGGTCACTCGGTGCGGTCCGCACCCACTGCAGCCCCCCTCGGGACGCCACTGCTTTGAAAGCACATTGATATGCATTAATATTTGGAAGATGCATTTTGGGCACTAGACAGACCCTTTAACACCAGTTGGACTTCTTCTCCTTTTCAGCTGCATTGGAGAATTTCCAGCTCGGTTACATTGGCCTAAAGTTTGAAATTCCCATTTTAGTTTTGTGCAATTCTCTCTTTATTCTGTAGACCTTATAGATTATTTTTCATTATTATATATTTCTACTCTCTCTTCTATTCATCTTCATGCCCGCACATTTCTCTCTTCTAAAACATTTTTCTTATTCTCCCAATCATCTTCACCTAGTATTCTTCACACATGCATTAAAGGTACAGTCGGCCTCTCCCAAAAAGCTTTTGATTGACACTCGGTATAAATCAGAGGGGAGCAGCAATCAAAGCATCTCAGTCTGACTGGGGTCTGTCAGTCAAGAATGGTTCTCTCTGCCACTGTAGATATGTAGACATAAAATAAGCCATTAGTACTTTCACACTACTTAGACTTGGAAAGTTACTAATAAACATAGTAACTGCCCCACCTTAACAAGTCCTTTGAACACAGCGTATCTTAGATTTATACATGGGAATATAAACAAGTAATTAGACATGTGCAAAACTAAAATTTTCGTTTCATTTTTGTCCATTCGGACGAAAATGTTATTTATTTAGTCTAAAACTAATTTCATTCATTACTGCATTCGTTTCAGACGAAATTCGTTCATTATTTCGTTTCGTTTTATTAGTTCGTACGAATCAATTGAACTACACATTCCATAAACCGAAAGTCTATAAACCAAATGTCGTTCGGTTTATGGACTTTCGGCTTGTGGAATACATGTAATGCTATTGCTATTCTATAAACCGAAATAGAGTCCCCATTCATACGAATAGGTCAACTGACCTATTCGTATGAATGGGGACTCTATTTCGGTTTATAGAATAGCAATAGCATTACATGCATTCCATAAACCGAAAGTCGTTCATTATGTCGGTTTATGGAATGTATGTAATACTATTGGTATTCTATAAACCGACTAAATTTCGGTTTATAGAATAGCAATATCATTACATGCATTCCATAAACCAAAAGTCGTTCATTATGTCGGTTTATGGAATGTATGTAATACTATTGGTATTCTATAAACCGACTCTATTTCGGTTTATAGAATGCCAATAGCACAAATTAACGAATGGACGAATGATTTTCGTTTATTAACCATTCGTTCATTCAGCTTTCGTTAGTTTAGCATTTTCGTTATTCGTTTTTCGGACGAATGGACGAAAATGCTATTTTCTGACGAAAATGCATTCGTACGAAAACGAATGCACATGTCTACAAGTAATACTTTCAGGTATGCAAATAAAAGTGGACAACTTGGAGAACAATGTCCTACGGAAGAATGCCATAATCCTCCATGTTCCAGAGAATTGGAACAGTGTGCATTACAGAGTACCTCTAACTCAATAATGTAATGGGAGTTTTGGATAATGATGAATTATGGGAGAAGTCTTATTAGAGGAATAATAACACAGAACATTCAATGGGTGTATTTTCTGAATGTCCTACGGTTACAGTTGTGCCCCAGACATCCTCGTGATGTTCAACCGACAACGTGTGTCTAGATTCCCCGAGATGAGAATGAAGTACAAAGTGAGAAATGCACCATGATCATCTCTGTGCTGAAATTCAAAAGGAGATGCTGCAGAAAACCAAAAATAAATAATAGAACAATATTTAATCTGTTCATTTGTTCATATATGCCTCCAGCAACGCTTTCTTACCTAAAAGGCTTAATTTGCTTTTACTGCTTATGATTAAGCGCTGAATAGCGCGAAACGCGTCAAGCGGTTTGTTAACATTTTTTGCCACTTTCTGTCCAGATTTTTTGCTGTGCTGTCTTCACTTTTGATATTATTAAATCTACTATTTTTTGTCCACATTTACCGACTCCTTGAGTGCCATTTCTACGATAATTTCTTGGTGTAAGAAAAACAAAACACATTTTTAGTATAAACTAAACCAAAGAGATTACAGAGATTATTCACTACTTAATTCTTGCTAAACCTCATAATGATAAGGGAAAACTCATAGATAAATGGAAATATAACATAAATAAAAAAAAAAAGAAAACACACAAACACATACTACCATGCTACAAAACATTTAATGTTTGAGTACATCAATATATATATATAAAATAAATAATCATAAACCATGCCAATAATTCAACAGTCTCACTAGATAATAGACACTATATTCTTCTCTTTTAGTTTTCTCCAACCCAATTTCAGATGCTAAAATTTCAATTGTATTGGTACAATAAATTAGTTTATTCATTATTGCTATTTCTGCCTTACAACATAACAAACAATATAAAAGATGCTACAAACTAGTTAAAGGAATAGTGTACTTTTTATACTTATACAGTTAATTAAATATAAAAAAAGACCTATAGTTTATTAAACCATTCCACACACCTATATTTGTTGATCCAGAAAAAGTTTTAAAAAATGGCATTGAGACATTAATGTTATCTCTAAAGACAGTCTGACTTATTCTAAATCCTCATTATCTATTTTTGCCCATGATAACCCTGTATACATTTTGTATCTAGAAAAAAATCTAACTTTTTTTGAATATATAGATGGAGTCGGACATAACAACTTCAGATGGCAGTCTATTCCACAATATTACCTTCCTAACAGTAAAAAACCTTGCTTGCACCTAGAGGATCATCAGCCATACAACACTGCAAGGCCAATGTAGGCCGAAACGTACGTCTGTGGTTTGCCGTGTTCACCATGGAGAGGAGACTAGCCATGCATTTTGGGTCTGGACTGCCCTTATGGGTGGGGTTAGCCTGATATGCAAATGGAGTGGTTTCCCCTGTAATGGTGTAAGCAAGCAAAAAACAGAGATGCCCTTCTGAGTAGGTACCATACCATAGGACAGGCTATTGTAGTGCTGTCCGTTCACAGTAAAAAAAACCTTCTCTATATTAAAGGCAAAAGCTTCCAGTCTTAAGGGATGCCCAACGTGTGGCCTAGATGTCCACATGTGGTAGGGAAGGTCCGATTTGTAAAGAGATCTCTAAAAAGATCTTTGTATTGACTTTAAACACACCTGTAAAGTATAATAAAAATGACAAAATAGTGCGCTTAAAACAAACTGTGATAAACTGATAAATGAGATTAATTCTCAAAAACAGAGATAGAGATATGATACACTCACAACACTTTATAAGTAGGAGATGTATTTGGAGCAAATTTTGAATGTTGAAAGCTCAAAGAGAGAATGTAACCACAAAGTATCCAGTTAGTGGGGTAAAACAGTAACATTTAATAGAAGACAAATATCTGCTTACATGTAAGATTGTTGTAACGAACACAGTGGGCGCCACACGGCCGTCAGCAGTCTCTTTAAAATGTTTTCCAAATTTCCACAGGATACAAATGGTTAAAAAGTAACAAATAAAGGACAAAAAAGGATGCAGGGTGAGTCCAGGACGCTACGCGTTTCGCCTAATGAAATGGCTTCAACTTGGCGTCTGTAAAGGTTTATCATATCCACATGAAGATGTCTTTACTCCAGAGAAAACATCTCCAATTTGGACAGTGATAGATAAGTGATAAGATAGAGCTATAGCAGGTTACAGAGAACTGTGTAGGTTAAGATCAGGTTAGATTTATCAGCTTCAATACTTGGCTCCATAGGTTCTCCACAGTGCATAGTAACTTTTTGCATCGGTATATAGCATGAATGATACAAGGGGAAGATATTTGCAGTTACCCACTGTGATAGGGTTACTGCAAACACAGGCACTTCAATGCTTTTTTTTAAGGTATTGTTTTTACTTAGAACATAAACCAAACAATCCAACAAAAACCTTCTCCTTCTTAGCAGACTTTCTAGACATTACATATCTCCTCTCTTACTGTACTGGCCAGCTGTGCCAGTTCCCAGTCACAAAACAAAGGTTTAAACAGTGCAAAGTTTTCCTTACCATTCAGCAGCAGCACTATGAGAAAATCACAGAAGGCTAAAATATGGCTAGGCTGGGTTAATTAAGCAGCAGCTGAAGCTTCTACAAGTATTAACCTTAGAAGCAGGGATACAGGGCTTTTTCTATATGCTGACTTCATTACCTGCCTTCAGTTAACCTGCCTCCACTAAGCCTGTTACACCACATTGAATCTTGAGGTTTTTTTTTTTTTTACCAGATTATGAACACCATCTGATGTATCTTCTCTGTAAGAAAGCAGAGATGTAACACATCATTGTAAAAACAAAACAATGCTTGCTCAGGTTTATTTGGGGACAATTTGGCTCAAGATGGACATACTCCAAGGTGAGAATTCCTAAAAAAAGTGTTTTTTTCCCATAGTCATGTTATTTCAACTGTCATATTGATAATTAAACACATATTTGGTGAAATGGGTTTTGGTCAGAATTAGATCATGATTGATGAACCAACAAACCATTGACGTAGCGTAAAACAAACACCACTGGCTTGTTACCATTATCAGACACATCATTCGAGCATGAGGAATTTACCTGTTTTGGCAGAGAGGGTATCTAGTTTGTTCTAAATAAGAAATAAGGATTATTGATCATTGGGAGCTTGGTTCATGGTTATGTCAGGACTGTTATGTTTAGATTTTGGGAAAACATACTAATACCTTCAGAGACATTGTTGTCCCCTAAGCATTAACCGTGAATTAATAATGCCCCTCAGCATTTTGTGTATGTGTCCCGTGACCTATGAACTTTGAAGAAACAATTTTGTTCTGCTGGGAAAAAAAAGAAATCAATTGTGTTCTTATTCCGTAGCTGGTCCCTGAACTCGTTACATTTTATTGTTTATGTCCCACCTAAGGTTCAGTTCCACTGCCATCATTTATGAAATACAAAATGGCCGACAAAACGTGAGTAAACAATAGCGATTTGTTTTATTCTAAATCATAAGAAACAAAATCCATTTGGGTACCAGTTGTCACAGTATAATCTACTTGGTGTGAGCACTACAATCAAGGAAAAAGATAACACAGGTTTAATAAAAAATGATATCGTAGTTAAGAGAATACTTGGAACAAATAAAATAAACACAATCTTTATATACATAAAATAAATGTAAGGTTGAATTAAAACTCAAGAAGCTTTAATAGAGTAAACTGGGAATGTGGCAAGTGCTGTCAAGTTATGATGAAAACTCATAAAGAAAGACCTGATGCGTTTCGCATATACAGCTTTTTCAGAGGTGAGTATATTTAGATGAAATATCATAAAAAGTTCTGTAAATAAAAAAATGTGTGCTAGAATTGGTAAGCGTGATTTGACGTTTGGATCTGTATACCACTTTTTGTTGTACTCATAAATAAACCTAAATACTGTCGAACTATAAAGATAATTTCAGAGATTCTCTAGATTGAGGTGATCACAGATTCAGAGCAAAGTAACATGTCAATGGAAAACGAAGGAAACAAAATTCGGTGTGCACATCATACTCCAAAACAAACCGATGTTTGAAAAAAGTGTTGTGCTTTATTGCAAATAAAAATCAGTCCAACCAAACAGTGCAGACAAAGGAAAGGGTGGTCAGCAGACCCCACCTAACGCGTTTCGCGTATTCCACGCTTAATCATAGGTGAATACGGAAATGGAATACGCGAAACGCGTTAGGTGGGGTCTGCTGACCACCCTTTCCTTTGTCTGCACTGTTTGGTTGGACTGATTCTTATTTGCAATAAAGCACAACACTTTTTTCAAACATCGGTTTGTTTTGGAGTATGATGTGCACACCGAATTTTGTTTCCTGTGCTGTCCTCGTCTGATCAACCTATCTCCAAATTTACAGCAGGTAGAGCCGACTTCAGCGTTGTTTGCATAAGAAATGGAAAACGAACTATGCAGGACTTCAATTAAAATGAACATGCGTACAGCATAACCTAGATATCTCAAATAGTTATTTCTATCAGTGCTAAAATGATACTTATGTCCCATGTTTTTTTCAAGAATATATATATATCCCTTTTTATCATCAAGGCTCTGTCGTGATTTCCAAGATATCAATGCTAAATCAACATTTCTCCAAATTAACTCCTCCGTTGGTCTTGCCAAATAAATGTCCTTATTTAATGTAGTTTTCATGGAACGAGCTGCAATAACTCCTTTATAATAGTGGCTGTGTTTCATCTTGTCTGAAGCATCGTCCTAGGCTTAGGTTAACACTAGCCAAGCCTCTTCATTTTTAAGCTAGAGAACCTAGCAGTGGAAATGCCTAAGGATTCAAGAAATCCCTAACATAGTAACTACCAACAATGTTCCACATAAATCCTTAAATGAATTTACCTGTTACCAGAATCACACTCATGCATCATGGGGATCCAGCTAGTTTTGGACACTTTCCACAGCTTTTTCTGTCCCTTTCTTAATTTTTTTTCTGGGAACAATTTAGATTCATCAATCTCAAATGTCCTATGAAGACTTTTTTCTTTTGCTCTTGGTCATATGAGTTCATTTCTCAGAGACCTCCGTGATTGGAGAAATATAATGTACTAAAGAAGAGATTAACTGGGGTAACTAGGTCTACTGCGGAGTTCCCACTAACTTCAGATGGAAACCATAGACCCCCTGAAGTCCACCAGACTTTGGTTTAGCCGAACCCTGCAGATACGTTGTACACCTCAGCAGATATTAAATGTGTCAGCTTTTATTTTGTAGTCCAAGACAAGGCTGCCTTCTTCTATTCTCAGTGATCCTTTGAATGGGTGTCCTTTGGTTGCTATCCTGTTTTTCTATGTGATCAGGCCCTAGAGGCTTTGAGCTAAACACCTTTCCTGGGAATGTTCTGTATACATGAAAAATTATAACAGAAATTCAACGCAGGTTGCAACATTGGTTCTATACCACACAACTAGCCAAGCCCACGGTCTCACACAACCTACTGTTCCACAGCTTTGGCTCTTTATAAGTTGACATGTCATTGATTTTGATTCCTCACTTTTTAAGAGGTTGAAGTTTACGAGGATTATGTGATAGAACACATAGCACAAAATGGTTCCTTTCATTAACCCACAGGTTCCTTCACCCTTTGTTCTATCACCATTGGTTCCATCACCCTTGGTTCCATCGCCCTTGGTTCCATCGCCCTTGGTTCCATCGCCCTTGGTTCCATCGCCCTTGGTTCCATCGCCCTTGGTTCCATCACTACTTCAATGTGCAAACCTAGAACCTTCAATGTAAGTTTAAAGAGTTGTTGACACATCAAAATGTACTAGTGGTGCTTGCAATTAAGATACATGGGGCATGCATCATATCTCCATCTACATTCCTTCCATGCCGCTTGTAATTACTTCTAATTAGTACCACGTACACAGTACTCCAACCCTGGGACACCAGAGAGATTTGGCAGTCCGGAACAATAAATTAATCCTTTTTATTAGCACGGTGACAGAGAATGATCAAATGGCTCTTTGATGATGGAGTCTGGATATTTATCACCTTGGATCTCTGTGAATATGTTTGAACCGTTATTTTTTTGCCCCCGGGCTCATGTCCCTGTAGCACCTGCTGGTAGGCAGCCCTAAGGATGCAAGGAGTGCAAACAAGATGAAGCGAAAGTTATGTGGAGAGCTGCAGTTTTATCACCTTTCTACAAACTTACCCAGTGATCTCCGAGATGAAATGAAAAGTGCATTAACCACTTCATTAACTTTCACTCATATGATACAACATACAGCCCACTTTGTAGTGTCAACAGCATGCTGTATATAAACTCGGAACCACTTGGACGTGTGTCGGTGGGGAAGCTCACCAGGTTTGTCCCTGCACAATGTATAGCTAAAATGGTGAGATTAAATGTCCATCTCACCTGCAACTCACCTCAGGACTTGCAAAGGGTAAATATTGATGCTATGATTAAGTGCTTTTGAAAGCACGAAACGCGTAAGGCGTCTCTTTTTTCACTGTGTCCTGTCCAGTTTCTTTTTTGTACCTGCCTTTTTACTTGATTTCTTAAAATGGCTTAATTTTGGCATTCCCTGTCTACTGTGAGCTCCCTCCGCAACATTTGCTGCTTCTAAACTTTGATTGTAAATATTGATGCCCCATATCTTTTACCCTGCGGCTCATAATAAAGGGAGCACAGATTCATAGATTAGCTGTCACTTTGGTACAAACATTTTATGGACAATGGTCACTTCCATATGTGCAGCCATCCTCGGCATGATGGGCTTCCTCAGCCCAGGTTTTTTTTTCCTCAAGGGGGATTATTTTATGCAATAAATGGTATAGTCGCGTCACCCGGAAGCATTGCAACAAGTGCGAAGAAAGGAAGAGTATTTAAAGGAGGACCAGAAAGACAGGGAAAACACTTGAAAAAGCCTCATCTAGAAGGCGAAACGTGTTGTGTGTGGGAGGAGAGCACCGTACAAGCAGGGCCGGACTGGCCCACCGGGATACCGGGAAAAATCCCGGTGGGCCGCCTGCTCCGGGGCCGCCTTGGCCACTTAAAGCCAAGCGGCGGCAGCCACCACTATTAGAAGTTCGGCTGCTGCAACATCCGGCGGCAGCAGGCGAATTTCTTAAAGTGGCGATGGCCGCCGAACTGCTTAAAGTGGCGGCAGGACACTTTAAGAAGTTCGGAGGCTGCCGCCTCTTTAAGAAATTCGCCTGCTGCCGCCGGATGTTGCAGCAGCAGTTCCTGCGCGGTGCGGTGAGGAGGAAGAGACAGCCGGGTGAGTGAGAGCACGGGGAAGGGGAAGAGACACTACAGGGGGAAGAGTGACACTACAGGGGGAAGGGGGGAGAGACACTACGGGGAAGAGTGACACTACGGGGGGGAGGGGGAAAGAGTGACAATACGGGGGGGAGGGGGAAAGAGTGACACTAAAGGGGGGAGGGGGAAAGAGTGACACTACAAGGGGAAAGGGTGGGGGGGTAAGAGTGACACCACTGTGGGAAGTGGGGGGGGGTAAGAGTGACACCACTGTGGGAAGGGGGGGTAAGAGTGACACCACTGTGGGAAGGGGGGTAAGAGTGACACCAAAGGGGGTAAGAGTGACACCACTGTGGGAACGGGGGTAAGAGTGACACCACAGGGGGAAAGGGGGTAAGAGTGACACCACTGTGGGAAGGGGGGTAAGAGTGACACCACAGGGGGAAGGGGGGTAAGAGTGACACCACAGGGGGAAGGGGGGTAAGAGTGACACCACAGGGGGAAGGGGAGAGCGAGAGACACTACAGGGGAAGGGGAGAGGTGAGAGAGACACTACAGAACTGAGAGAGAGACACTACAGGAGAGAGCAAGACGCTACGAGAGAGAGAGAGAGAGAGAGACGCTACAAGAGAGAGAGAGAGAGAGACGCTACAAGAGAGAGAGAGAGAGAGACGCTACAAGAGAGAGAGAGAGAGACGCTACAAGAGAGAGAGAGAGACGCTACAAGAGAGAGAGAGAGACGCTACAAGAGAGAGAGAGAGAGACGCTACAAGAGAGAGAGAGAGAGAGACGCTACAAGAGAGTGAGAGAGAGACGCTACAAGAGAGCGAGAGAGAGACGCTACAAGAGAGCGAGGCTCTGAGAGAGAGAGGCTACGAGAGAGAGAGAGAGAGAGAGACAGAGAGAGATACAGAGAGAGAGAGAGATACAGAGAGAGAGAGACAGAGAGAGACAGCGAGAGAGAGACAGAGAGACAGAGAGAGAGAGAGAGAGTGAGAGAGACAGAGAGAGAGAGAGACAGAGAGAGATACAGAGAGAGAGAGACAGAGAGAGAGAGAGAGATACAGAGAGAGACAGCGAGAGAGAGACAGAGAGAGAGAGAGAGTGAGAGAGACAGAGAGAGAGAGACAGAGAGAGATACAGAGAGAGAGAGACGCTACAAGAGAGTGAGAGAGAGACGCTACGAGAGAGAGAGAGAGAGAGGCTACAGAAATATGTACACAAGGAAATGTCTCACACACTGCTCCGATATATACCTCTGCACAGGGCAATTCATATAACTCAATATATATATTGCCCTAGGCAGGCTTATATATCAATCTTATCTATAAATAATACTCTGTTCAGATGTGTTTTTAAAACATGCATGGTTTCCCCTTTTTTGAACAAAAAAATTATATTATGCTATGGGGCTGGTTTAAAAATGTTATGCCAGGGCTTGACAAATGTAATTTACTTTTAGGAGCCAGAAAAAAAATCTAGGAGCCAGACAACGGCACATTCACAAAACCATACATACACACACACACACACACACAGAGTCATTCACATTCATACAGAGACAGTCAGTCAGTCACATTCATACAAAGACAGTCACATTCATGCAAAGACAGTCAGTCAGTCTCCACACACATCCAGAGACAGTCAGTCAGTCTCCACACACATCCAGAGACAGTCTGTCAGATCCACACACATCCAGAATCAGTCAGTCAGATCCACACACATCCAGAGACAGTCAGTCAGATCCACACACATCCAGAGACAGTCAGTCAGATCCACACACATCCAGAGTCAGTCAGTCAGATCCACACACATCCAGAGAAAGTTAGTGAGTCAGATCCACACACATCCAGAGACAGTCAGTCAGTCACTCACAGACACACACACATAAGCCATCAGGTTGTTATTTTTTTTTAAAGAAAAGAGAAGAAAAAAAAAGTGACTCCCCCTCCCTGCTGTTTTACCTTATTGCACGGGAGGGGGATTTCTACTGCAGCTTGGTCCATGCCTGTCACACAGGCACAGACGGTCTGCATGCTACTGCTGATTGGTGGGATGTCATGTGACACCCGCTGATCCGACACTACAGCACTGCAAAAGAATAATACTTTTTTTTTTAATCTAACCTCAGGACGGTGGAGCGCCATGTGCTGCTGATCCTACCTGGGCGCCAGGTACAATTTCCTAGTCGCCATGGCGACCTGGCGCCCGGGGTTTGTCGAGCCCTGTGTTATGCTATGGGGCTGGTATACAATTTTTTTCCAGGGCTGGTTTTTTGTTCCCAGTCCGGCCCTGCTTACAAGAACACTGTGCATTTTACAAAGATTTGTACTTCATGCACTTTCTATATATGTTATGTGCAATAAATGTGTTTTACTTAAGATATATTTCCTTCTTCCACTGTCAATTGGTTTTACATCTGTACTGGAGGTTTCCCCTTGAATATCATATGATTTAAGACCCCACGAGGGGCTCCCGGATGCCTGTTATACTGAGCAGAGTACTGCCCAGTAATATGTGAGAGGACCTATATATTTTTTTATTACCACTAGTCACTTTTTTGAGAAATGCTACACTATAATATATATTTTTTCCCTTTGCATACTATGGAGAGGATTGCCTCAGTATAAAGGGTAATCACAAGTATGAAGTGTTTGGGAGAAGCGCACTGATTCATGTGTTTTATTGTCTTTTTATCTGTACTAGAAGTGAAACACTAGTTGATTTTGGTGCTACCACTCTAATCACATAAAGGCACAGTGTATTCTTGTCTGTTGAAGTTAAATTTTATCATTAAACAAAAAACAGACTATACAATTTATTGAACTAATAGCTTTTATTCTGATGCAGGAAAAAAGAACTACAGCTGCCCTCCAAATAAGCTACAAGAAGCTGATCTCTCCCTGCTAGACACTCAGTTTTACTGTTACACTGTGTCAGATGTGGTTATTAACATATTTTGAGCTTTCCAGAAGGGACTATTTATTACAGTCTGTGCAAAGGATCAGAATCTATCATCAAATTCTATATAATCGAATTTCCATTTGAAACATGGCCTTATGCCGCGCAGAGTAACACTGTGTTTAATTTAGGCGTCAATAAGAATATCAGTAAATGAGCCATAAGGCAGAGTAAAAAAAAAACCCATCAGGATCTGATACTGAAGCTGCGTAACTTTTTTGACTAATTTATATATAGACAATATAAGTATGGACAGTCTACCTCATTGGCTCAATGTCTACATTTGCATGATAGTAACTGGAGCCAGGGGTATTTTTTACCCCCATAACAGCCATTTATAAATGTGTCAGTGTGACATATGTGTATCCAGACACATGGGCATCCGCAGAAATTTAGCCATTTGATATGCCAGGATTTAACCTCTCAATGTGCCAGAATTTAGCCATTTATTATTCCAGGATTTAGCCATTTAATATGCCAGGATTTAACCCCTCAATGTGCCAGGATTTAACCCCTGAATATGCCAGGATTTAGACACCCAATATGCCAGGATTTAGCCATTTTATATGCCAGGATTTAGCCATTTAATATTCCAGGATTTAACCCCTCAATATGCCAGGATTTACCCATTTAATATGCCAGGATTTAGCCAACCAATATGCCAGGATTTAACCTCTCAATATGCCAGGATTTAACCTCTCAATATGCCAGGATTTAGCCATTTAATATGCCAGGATGTAGCCATTTAATATGCCAGGATTTTGCCATTAATATGCCAGGATTTAGCCACCCAATATGCCAGGATTTAGGCCATTTAATATGCCAGGATTTAGCCATTTAATATGCCAGGATTTAACCCCTCAATATGCCAGGATTTAACCTCTCAATATGCCAGGATTTAGCCATTTAATATGCCAGGATGTAGCCATTTAATATGCCAGGATTTTGCCATTTAATATGCCAGGATTTAGGCCATTTAATATGCCAGGATGTAGCCATTTAATATGCCAGGATTTTGCCATTTAATATGCCAGGATTTAGCCACCCAATATGCCAGGATTTAGCCATTTAATATGCCAGGATTTAACCCCTCAAAATGCCAGGATTTAACCCCTCAATATGCCAGGATTTAGACACCCAATATGCCAGGATTTAGACACCCAATATGCCAGGATTTAGCCATTTAATATGCCAGGATTTAACCCCTCAATATGCCAGGATTTAGCCACTCAATATGCCAGGATTTAGCAACCCAATATGCCAGGATTTAGGCCATTTAATATGCCAGGATTTAGCCATTTAATATGCCAGGATTTAACCCCTCAATATGCCAGGATTTAACCCCTCAATATGCCAGGATTTAGACACCCAATATGCCAGAATTTAGCCATTTTATATGCCAGGATTTAGCCATTTAATATGCCAGGATTTAACCCCTCAATATGCCAGGATTTAGCCATTTAATATGCCAGGATTTAACCCCTCAATATGCCAGGATTTAGCCACCCAATATGCCAGGATTTTAATTCTCAATATGCCAGGATTTAGCCATTTAATATGCCAGGATTTAACCCCTCAATATGTCAGGATTTAGCCACCCAATATGCCAGGATTTTGCCATTTAATATGCCAGGATTTAACCCCTCAATATGCCAGGATTTAGCCATTTAATATGCCAGGATTTAGCCATTTAATATGCCAGGATTTTGCCATTTAATATACCAGAATTTAACCCCTCAATATGCCAGGATTTAGCCACCCAATATGCCAGGATTTAGGCCATTTAATATGTCAGGATTTAGCCATTTAATATGCCAGGATTTAACCCCTCAATATGTCAGGATTTAGCCACCCAATATGCCAGGATTTTGCCCCTCAATATGTCACGATTTTGCCATTTAATATGCCAGGATTTAGCCACCCAATATGCCAGGATTTTTTCACTCTATGCCAGGACTTTGCCCCTCAAAATGCCAGGATTTTGCCCCTCAATATGCCAGGATTTAGCCCCTCAATATGCCAGGATTTAGCCCCTCAATATGCCAGGATTTAGCCACCCAGTATGAAAGGATTTAGCCCCTCACTATGCCAGGATCTAGCCCCTCAATATACCAGGATTTTGCCCCTCAATATGCCAGGATTTTGCCACTCTATGGCAGGATTTGCCCTCAATATGCCAAGATTTTGCCCCTCAATTTTCCAGGATTTTGTCACTCCATGCCATTTTGCACTTCTTAAAATATAAAATACTTACAGCTAGATGAAATTGTGACATTACAGCAGTTTGCAAGAAACCAGGACTGCTCACACTAGCTGAGTAAAAGTCACTTTCCTTTCTTTTCTTTTTTTTTGCTGCGGGAACCAATGAGAATAATTTCATTCAAATAAATAGAATTTATCTCTCTAGTGATGTCATATGCAACTTTGATTTATCTTTCCAGAACATAAGAATGACAGCAAATTGAAAAACAAAGCACTAATCAATAATATAGATCTGTACTGGTTTCTTATATGCCTCCAGTTCCATTAAAAGCATGAAATGTTAGCATCCCTACCTACACTATTTACAGGAATGAATAAGGTTGGTATGGATGCTTTCAATTATAACTAGACAGGTTGATGTCTAATAAAGATTTGAGTGCGTTTACATTATGTTCCGTTGTTGCTTCTCCTGCTGTTCAGTATATAAACTCTCTGTATAGTGTGTGTGTATGCAGCATCAGTACACGCTTATCTGCTTTTACTTCTTGCATCAGGGAGAGATTAATCCCTTGTTCTTCTCTGTGGTTGGAGCATTATAAAAGAACAATACAAATAACTGTTTATAAGGCACGTAAAGGACAACGGTCAAGCTGTGCAGTTCTCACAAAAAACAAACCTATACACAATTTTTACCATTTAGCAGCACCTATGGGCAGGTAAGTCAGGTGGGCCGCATCCATGCTATCAAACAGGAAGGAATACACAGTTGTTTTACCCATTTGGCAATATTCCTTTAAAGGACTTGTATTTACATTTTCTTTATTTAAACAACTTTTTTTTGCCAATTTTGGAAGATTTATTGCTGTGAGCAGACGGCTAATCTGCTTAACCTTGTCTGGCTTTCTTGGATATTTTGGTGTTGGACTTTCTTTGCTTTATACCCATACATTGTAAATAGTTTTCTTGGTAACAGGTGTAGCTCTGGGTGTGTTACACTAGGATTCTATATGGGCATACACCCATTCATAAATACATTTTGTGAACTGCCATTGAGTGACCACTTGCTTTTTTGTAGATTGTACATTGTTTCTGGGTGCCCCTTAGATGAAGCGTGTGAATTAGCGAGCATTCACAAGTGTTAGGTGAGTGTGTATTAGTGAGTTTTATGTGAGTGTGTATTAATGGGTTTTTGTGAGTGCACATTGTAGCACAGACTAAAACTTTGACTATTGTTACAATAAATAATATGGTTTCAGAAGGTTCTGTGAGAGTTTAAAAAAAAAAAAAGAATTTGACCCAGTGCTGTCACAAGGGTTGGTGACACTGAGAAGCTGTTTAGGGGACATAGATGACACATGGAGGCTGTCTGGGAACTAAAATGTCACTGGGAAGGGGTTTGGGAACTGAGATGACACTGGAAAGGTGTCTGGGGTCTGAGATAACACTAAGATGCTGTCCAGGGACTGAGATGACACTGGGAAGCAGTCTGGGGACTGAGATGGCAGTGGGAGGCTGTCCTAGCACACAGTGTCATCTCAGTGTCCCTTTCTGCCCCTACTTTCTGGCACATTCCAGGGGGAGCTGTGCGACAGGTTGGTGAAGGCCTGCCATTAGATCATCTCCATTATGATAGGCGACTCTGGGTTTGGCGGATTCCAGGAGAAGGTTACCTGCACGACTCCATTCTGCCAACTGTAAAGTTTGGTGGAGGAGCGATGATGCTATGGGTTTGTTTTTCAGTAAGTGAGATAGATGTCTTACATCCAGTGAAGGGAAATCTTAATGCTTCATCATATCAAAAACATTTTGGACAATGCTATGCTTCCAACTTTGTGGGAACAGTTTGGGGAAGGCCCTTTTCTCTTCCAGCATGACTGTGCCCCAGTGCACAAACCAAGTCCATAAAGACATGGCTGGATGAATCTGGTGTGGGAAAACTTGACTGGCCCGCACAGAGCCATGACCTCAATGAACACCTTTGGGATGAACTGGAACGGAGATTGCGAGACTTCTCATCCAACATCAGTGCCTGACCTCTCAAACGCTCTACTGGATGAACTGACACAAATTCCCACATGAACACTCCAAAATCTTGTGGATAGCTGCAAACGATAGACCAACTACATATTAATGTCTATGTATTTAGAATGCAATGTATTAAAAGTCCCTGTTGGTGTAATGGTCAGGTGTCCCAATACTTTTGTCTATATTGTATATATATATAGACCAAACACCTTGTCTTTTGTGTCTAAAAGGAAGCATCAGCCAATAGTAATAATAATATATATTTCATATAGCGGGGCAGTGGAATCAGAGCAGACTGGGTGATATCATACGACAGGAATCTGAGGTCATTTCTCGCAGGCTAGACATACTAAAACATTCGAACAGGAGCCAAGGAACTGACTGCAATATAATTCCCATTACAGATAAAATCTAAAAAGTAAATCTGTCCTGGCCATTTTTATTGGCTTCAGCCAAAATAATGTGCACTTTCCAAAATATTAGGCATGCCTCACCACAGCAGCATTTGGATCCGATTCTAAAAATCAGTACACAGTGCGCTGAAAAATGTAATTCCAGCAAATGGGGATATAACACTATATTAAGAGAGAAGAATGTAAACTAGCATTTGTTTATATTATGACATCGGGATAGACTGAGGAGATCCCTCCTAACCAGCTCAGAATCCCGAGGGGACAGAGAGCATGGTTGCAATTTTTTTTTTCAGTGCCCTCCTGTGTTTCTGCATAATTGAGAGTCGGAGTGGCAAGAGTTGTGTGGCTCGGACACATAGGGGTGTGATGGGCAGAGCAGGAAGCTGGTGGTGACGATGGAGACATGAGCTGCACTGGACCACCAGGGACTCCTCTCCTGTGATGCGCAGTTGGTAAGGCTTTACACTTTCCAAGGGAGTGGTAATATGTTGCCCACCCCACATGAAATCTTCTGTGGATGCCTCTGGATATCACCCTTTACCACTACAGGACTGAAGTTTCTTAAGCCTATAACTTCTGCTAAGTAATGCACAGATATGGAAGATGTGTTTAAGTATTTTAATACAAATATTTGACTCTTAAAAAATAAAAAATAAATGACATATTTATATCTGTTGTACTAAGTTTCTCTAAACTCCGTAAAACATTTCCTGTACAATCCCTGCAGTGCACTACAAGCCGCTTACCTCACTTGCAATGAAAAGGTTAATGGGAAAGTGATTGAAAGGGGTAACATTAAAGTTGCCCTCCAGCCAGTTTGCAGCCGAGGCTACACTTTATATCTGTAAAGGGTGAGGAATTCTTGATGCCTCTGGATGGGGTGCATTAATGATGCCCCCTGGGCGCTGGGCATGAGACAAAGTGGAGAGGGGGTGGGAGGTCTGGTTGATGGTCCTAGTAATGAACCTCTTCAGTGCCTGACAGGTTGTAGCCTGTGGGCCAGAGAGATGTGATGAGGGGAAGCAAGATTGGCTGTGTGTTCATTACGCCGGTGTGGTCCCTACTGACATACTTCCCATTCACATGAAGGGGGGGGGGGGGGGGGGTAGGCAGCCTATTAACAGTGAAACAAAGAGGAAAGCAATGGTACTGTGCATAACATCATAAAACTCAGAAAACCCATAGAGCCTCTGAGGAAAGGCTGCCTCATTCCAATTGGCCTGGTTTATACTAATAGATGGACAGATATTACAGTAATATTTATGTTTTAGTTATATTTCTTGTTCACCCTTGGTAAATGCAAATCATACAGACTTATATGCATATGGCTGGACAGATCCCGAGAGTCAAGCAACTACGCCTTGTTAAATATTACTGCTGATACTTACTGAATATTTAAGATATAGCTATGGATATATGATCCCAGTCTCCCCCCCAAAAAACAACAGATATTAATCAACAAATACACATACAGACACATCCCACATTAACATACACAATGGGTTCAGAGCATGTATGGAAAATCAAAAAGTACTACCTTTTTTTCACTTATTTTATACAGTCTACAGTACAAAGTGTTAATAGACAGGATGGACCTCACCTGAGCCTGTATGGAGAAGCACTGAACAGTACTGTACTATAGCGTAGTCCCAGTAGAGACAATGCCCCATCATTAAAATAGAAACGCGAGGGTCCATAAACAGGAATGGATGCCCTGTAACAACGTCTTTACTACTTAAGTGTCCTTAAAGTGAAAGTCCTTTGCAACGTTGGACATGCTAGAAAACACTGTTGGACATGTTGGAGAGCAGCATGTAACTCCAATATGGGGCTACCCTGTTGTGGGCAAGAGCTTGGGAAGTGATCAGTGATCATTAACATCACTCTGTTGCTAGATTGCCTCTAGAGGCAGTTAGCAGCATTGCACTACAATTAAAAGGCCTAAATTAACTATAACTCTACGGTGTAAGGCTTAGCATAAGGGGTAGGGTTAGTGTTAACACTGAGGTTTAGGGTTAGCATAAGGATTAGAGTTGCATTAGGGTAGGGTTAGTGCAAGGGTAAGATTTAGAGTTAGGATTGGGGTAAAAAGGTCACTGGAGTCTATTCACTAAAATCCAAGGCTGAAGGTCAAGATTAGAACTAATCTCAACCTCCAACCTCAAACAGTCTTGTCATCCCCGGATGCCTCACCTCAACCTCAAAAAATGGTATTTACTAACAAATGTTACAAGACTGAGATGAGGTCAGATGAGGTGACCAGTGCACTGCTGAGGAGGTCGAGACTAAGTCAAACTTGACCACTGAGATTGAGGGTCAAGTCTCACTTTAGGGAAAAAAAACAATAGTAAGTCAAATTCAACCTTAAAACAAAAGGCGCTCGGGGAACCCTAACACATATGAGGGGCCAGGGCAAGTGGTTGCACATTATGATTAATGACTCCTAGCCCTCCCACTAATATTACCATGGCTGGGAGCCTGCTTATTGGCTCCAAGCCCCCCCCCCCCCCCCCCCCGAAATCTGATTGGGGCTTGGAGTCTGCTTAATGGAGTCAGCCAATCAGACACCTTGTATGTCCTTTTGAAAACCCAGCCCTCCTGGACTAAGCTTTCATTCTGGTTAATGCATTAAATGTAGTAAAAATTTTATTTGTGGCTTGTCCATTTCCCTGGATGATTTTTTTTATATAGGTTTTTGCCACAAATTTTTTATTTATTTTTTCTTTCTTTTTTTTCCTTTTCCCTTTTTTCTTATTGGAAACAAAACATCTTTTACTTGTTTTTTTTTTTTTTTCTTTAACACTCAGATTAGTCAGCATCTTATTTTTTATCATACCACTCTATTTTGCTGTTCGATCATCATTGTGTTTCCCCTATATAGTTTTAATATTAAATATTTTATTTACATATCCATGTATGTTCAAGTGGTTTAAATTAATATCTTCATTTTCCCTTCTTATATTTACCCTGTGTTATAGACTACATACATATATACATGACAAAACAACAACTCTAAATAAAAAAAATCAACACGACAAACATAAGGCGATAGGATCAGTGTCACGCTGGGGGGGGGTTTCCACTAATTAAGATTCATCCCTCCTTACCTGGGCAAAAGTGGGAGTGGGAGTATGTATGGGTAATTTCATTTGTTTAATTAACAATGTTATCTGGGGGCCTTGAGGCGACCCCCAGGTAAGGGGGAGTAATTTTAACACAATATACTGCCATGGACATTCAGGAATCTGAATACCTTAAGAGCATTGTAGTATGTGCATGTGTTGTTCAAAGCACTCCTAAATTAGTTTTTTGGATATTATAGAGTGGTTATAGAGTTGACTCTTAAATAGTTGAGCAGACCATTTGTTTTATAGAATAGTGTGATTATTTCCCTCCCCCAAATCACCGCTGTGGAATATAAGGTGATACGTAAGCCCATGCTGTTTATCTACTCACTGAGAAATAAACACATATATATTTCGTTCGCAGAGCATACATCTTTTCCACTTTTCGCTTATCAGTTTTCACTGCGTGTGATTTAACAATGTAGAGTGCTTTACAAGAATATTTTTACATATCCAGCCACTTGGTGAGTTGAAATGAAGAAGGACAGTAGCACAAGTGGCTATGAAGGAGTAATAATGACGGGCATTCCATCCCAAAATAGTTGATACCCATGACAACCATATCCATATTTGAGCCTGTGTCAGTATGTCATGGCGCTTACCTAGTTCTCTTGCCGAGGAGGAAACACACCCTTGGTGTACTCCCTTCTAGCCATAAGGAGGCTCATCCGTCCCAATGGAAATGAGTGGACATAAACACGCTTTGAAGTAAATGCCTTTCTATTGGAAATATCTACACACTCTTTGCTGCTTCCACTGATCATGTGCTGGCCAGAGTTTTGTATTTAAAGCTTTCTCAGTCGGATGTTGTACCAATTTGGGTTATTTTGGTGCTCTACTCTCCCTGTCTGCACACTTATGGTTGTAAACTTGCTGGCGTGTTACATATCCTCTGGTTCATGATCCAGTTACCCATGTTACCGTAATTATTTGGTGCCTGTAGCTCCTTCAGCTTGGCATCTGTATTAATGAATTGTGCTAAAGTATTACTATGTTGTGTATTTTCACATCCACTTAATGTGGTGGGCTCTAACCAAGGTTGTTGTGGTCTAAACACGATACTCAGGATTTCCTGCACCCATGATCCCTGGTTTGTAACACAAATGGGGGTGGAGGGCAAGTATTAGTAATGGTACTGTAATAATTTCTAAAAAAAAATAAAAAAATTACGCCTACTATTTTGTTATTCTCAATATGCAACCTTTTATTCTTTGTATGCTGGGCAAATAGCAGAAATAGATTGACAGAGAAGAGAAGGGCAATAAAGTTATGCGAAATGTGGTGCACTTTTTATATATGGCCTGCAACCGCATTTTTGAAAAATAATTAGATCCCTTTTCTATTTTGGCACTCTCAGCCTACCTGCTTGTTACTCGTTCCCAAAAATTAGAAATCTGGACCTGTATAAAGGCATGGAACAAAAGATTATATATATATATATATATATATATATATATATATATATATATATATAGTCCAGAAAAGTAGTAAAACTCACACAAGATCAGCAAATCAAAAACATTTTATTCATATTTTTTTTGAAACTACATAGAACTACCACAAGGAGGACTGTTTTTTTTTTTCTTTTCATTTTTTTTTTTCAATCCAGGGGTATAATCCAGTTAAAAAGTAAACACCGAACAGATTTGATTTCAATACGTTAGAATTACTGCCACAAATTCCCATCATCAGTATTCCTGTGAATCAACCCCAGCCAGATCCTCATACAATACAAAATTGAACTTAAATTGAAAAAATGCCCACAACACCACCTCCCCCCCCTCCCTTCCATGTTACATATCCCCCATACTGAAATTTGTATGCATTACAATAATTTTTTTTATTTATTTTTTTTTCCATTATTTTTGAGTGGATTTAACGAGATGAAAAAACATTTAAAATGTCTCTTAGTATATACAACAGTTTTACTGTTTCATATTATTTTTATGTGTTCAACATAAGACCTCCTGTTTACTCCTAACCTTCAAAGTTGCAAATGCAGCTTTATAAAGTGTATAATTATTTTTATTTTAAAAGATACATTTTTATTTTATCTCCAAAAGATTACAATGTACATTACGTTTCAAGATGGAAAACAGAGTGACAAGCAGCACAATGTGTCCAAAAAAGTCAAGGATTTGAACCAATCCATCAAAAAATGAAAATGTGTCAATGTATAGCAATACCGGTTATAATATATAAAGCTAGTTTTTAAGTGATCTTCTACTCAGATAAATAGTGAGATTGTATGATTGTTGTATAACACCAAATGAAACTTAATTGGGCTTCACGTAAAAAAAAAAAAATAGTAACATTCCTTCTCCCACCTTACCCTCATCATTATACTTCTATGAATTACAATAATTGTTGTGGCTATTGTTTAAAAATGTATTTTATACTTGTTATGTTATACCCAGTAACCAGTTTGTTCAAATTTTGGACCTTTACAGATCAGACTAGCGTTATGGTAAAAGACTGATTTTCAAAATATTTTTTTTAAGTTTATAATCAAAAAGATAAACATGTGTAAAAGATTTTTGAAGTTGCAGTTGGGTCACCTCTTTTGGTCTGTAGTGTTTTTTTTTAAATTTCAGTTCACTGGGTATTGATCTATGTTATTATCTGTTATGTGAATAAGTATGAGGACTTTTAGGCCATACCATATGTTATATGCATTGCACTGGCCAAATTACTAGCAAATGATAACAAGAAATATCTTATTGTACATATATCCGGGATATGGTACCCAGTTTCAAGGTTTGCATAGATCTACAGCACTGTAACCTGCAGGTCTGTGTTATACAAAACCAAAATGATAAGTCCAGGAAGGAACTAGGTGGTAAGATAGAAAAAGATTTTTAGTTATTACACAGAAGGAGTAACTTGGTTTACATAGTCATGTTAAGTTGCGGATTTTCTGGTACTCGGTATTGCTATACACTGCAGCATAGTCATGTCCAGCCTGCTGTTTTAATTTCACCATGAGAAAGTTCAAGACGTACTACGCGTGTTATTTAGAGGTAGTAAGTGGGCACACTAAACTACACGTGACATGTTTGTTGGCTCCTATGAGTTTTTATGAGGTAAATAAAGCTGTTTTGCTTGGTGACAATGTATAAATTCTCTTTTGCTACAATATTTACATTTGTCTTAAGCCACGTGAAGTAGCGGATTTTGACAATTTTGTATACAGCGTTAAACCCATGACTGTAACACACCCCAAAAAAAACACACAAAAAAAAAACCCATTTAGCTGTCAGGGGGTCTGCAATGAAAACTCCTTGACAAAGAAGAAGTTAACTACAATGCAGAAAGAGGCTGATAAGGGGTGAATTATTACTGGAGCCTAGAAAGACAAAAAAAAAAAAAAAAAAAAAAAAGACCGTTGAAGATGCATTTGCTTATTAAAAAGGCAAGTATATAGTGTGAAGCAACAATACCAAAATTCTCATATTTAAAGGGAATGAATCCCCTACACATTCTTTTTACTGGGACTGTAAAGAATAAAAACATATTGATAACATAAGTGATCTATACATTGTGTTAGCAAAATAATTGCAAGTAAATGCCTAAATTAAGAAAAAATGTGTTTTATATGTGTCTGGAGTCTCCAGTTTATGACATCACCTGTGGCTTAATATGCAAATTATACATTTCATGTTGACAATCAGCTAATTTGAATATCGAGCCACAGGTGATGTCATAAAAGAGGAGACTCCACATTTAAAACACATTTTTCTCCTAATTGGTGCATTTGCTTGCCATTCTGTCAACACAATATATAGATCATTTTCAATCCTTTTTTATTCTCTACATTCACGGTAGTAGTCATAGTAGTCATGACTATAGGTAGCCCTTGGCTAAAGACCACAAACCTTAAATTTAGATGCTTTCGGAACAAAAAACATGAATTTATTTTTCCCAAAGTGCAGATTATAAAACATACAGTTGTTTTATAATCCCTCAATTTAGGAGTAGAAAAAAAAATGAGTTTTTTTTTTAAACCAGGCTATACAACAAATGTGTATAAAAGTATATATGGTCACAATTCCCCAACATAACACACCAGATTAACTTATAGAAACATACACCCTTACAACACAGGAGAAATTTCTAAAGCAAATATCAGTGGTATAAAAAAAAACAGGTATTCAACCATATGTCTAAAATCTCGGTTTCTTTGGTTTAATGTGGAGGAAGCGGAACAATATTTTTTTGTTTCTAAAAACAAACAAAAAACAACCTCTGTTAGCGAGTGTGGTATTGAGATAATAGATGTACAAAATAAAACAAGCATTTTTTTTTGTTTTATTTGATGCATTATTCACAACAATAAAAAAAAACCAGGGGAGTTCCTACATGTTATGGTGTCCCTTAGCATAAGCCCCAGGCCTTTCTTGATTTTTACAATTTCACATAACATACACATATTCAAAAGCTCCTGAAACCTGCCATTGATCTTATTGTCACATTGTACAAAGAAGGGATTTGATTGTATTTATATATATATATATATATATATTTTTTTTTCCAAGGGCATCCTTAAGAATGTTCTCAAATTCTTTTTGGTGATAAAATAAACTCACCGTCAACGTACGGAAGCAAAGAAGAGATTAATGGATGAGTAGCGGGTTAAACAGTTACAGCGAACAATGAAGGACCTGTTTAACCCCATGAATTCCTGAGCGTCGAGCAGATTACCGCACCCACTGTTACCCACTTATCTGGCACTCAGAGGGTTAAGAAGTATCAACGACAGCTCGGTGGAAGTAAATGCATCTCCAACTAACACAGATTACGAATGTTTGTTTATAACAGAAAAACTAGCACAAAAAAATAAAAAAATAAAAATAAAGGGGAAGGTTAACTATACAAGTTCTGGAATTTGCCTCTTTGCGTAGTAAACCCCTGGAATTTATGGGTAGACATGCAAACGGATTTCTCTTTAAAGCTGCTAGTTCATTCCTTCAGTATAGCCATTTACTAAAAAGTGCCGGTGGGACATGGAGATCATTTCACAAATTCGAACACAGATCTTGGCCCAATTAGATAAAGTGCTTTCAAAGTGGTGATTTAGCAAAAAGAAAGAAAGAAAGAAAAAAAAAAAGTAGTATGACTTGATGTAAGGGTTTTATTGATATCCTGCAGCTCCTTCCGGACTGGGTTATACAGTGAGGCTGTAGGACCCTATTTGAAAGAGGTAAAGCAGCGCCTCCAAGCTGGAGAAAATATTCATCAGAACAGAGGTGACGTCCTTCTCCGACCTGGGAACCTGCTTCACGTGGTATTGTACCAAGGCTGTGATGATGCTTTGTCAGAAAAAGAATGCTCCCTCAAGGCAGTCACATTGCACACACACAGCTTGGAGCAGGGTCACTCAGTTAGAAGTATCAGAGTTCACGCTGCCAGGTCCTTCTGTGGGCGACGTGACAGAGGAAGGGGTTGCTGCCTCATGCCATCCTCCATTAGCCTGAAAGAGAAAGAGAAATTATATGTCGTCTTGTAAGCAACCTGAAGCAGGAGTGTGTGGTCAATCAGTGGCTGAGAAAACACAACTCTTCGGGCCATTAAACTGCACTCCAAACATATTATAAGTTTCTTTAAACAATGCAGGGCCCTAATCTCAGAGTGGCTGCTCTAGGGCCACACTATCCATTCCTGTGTCTCCTCTCTTTATTATAGTAGATGGTCACCAGCACAGTGCGGCCAACCCAGCTGTAAACTGATTGGTCATTGGTTCGTGACATCACATGACAACGGGTCGTGATCTCCCGCTGACATTGTGCATCTAACCTGTCATCATCCAGCCTCAATGATGGGGTATGGGTGCTATAGAGGAGCGAGAAAGTATATACACGAAGAAATCTTATGTGCCATATAAACGTCCTTAATCTTGTTGCTGGTAAATACAGGAGGTTTTATAATAATAAATAGACATTAGGCAATAATAAGAAATAGGCATTTTTATATTACTTGCTCCTGATTATGACATCACCTTGTGGCTTTGTATATAAATAAAGTACTATTGATGTGAAGTACACATCACACCACAAGATGATAAACAAAGGACACCACAAGCACATATCCAATACATTTTCCTCTTAACCTATGCATTCATGTTATAATTAATAAAAAAAAGGAAAATGTTATAAGGATGGAAACAAATACACCGACCCATCAGACTGTCTAATTTGAAAAATGTAATATTTAGTTTTACTTGTTTAAAAAAAAAAAAATGCTAAAATGTTTTAAAGTATTAATGTTTTTTATGACTTTCCACTGCTGTTATGTGACCTTCATCTGGCTGTATTTATGCACGGGGAAATGTTATACTGTCAGCAGTTTGTATGATGTCAAAAAGATTCCAACAATACTGGCTAATATTTTTAGGTCAGTTGCAAAATGAAAGAAAAAAATTAAATACAGATTTGGGTTTTCAAGTAATTTTGCTCGCAATATTTAAATTCAGCCCACAACAGGACCCTTAATTTGTCTAAGCAGTGATCATATAATGGGAAAAATATATATATCTAAAAAATAATAATGTTCATTAATTGATATTTTAAATTCAAAATATAGCTAGATTACCTACAAAAAGCAGTACGAATGTAACCGATTATCCACTGCCCTTTTATACTCCACGGCGTGTTATTTGTTAAGAGCAGTGGATCCTAGGGAGAAGATGTGTAACAGTACTGATCTATTATAGTGCGCTCAGTTCCCGACAGCACGGCCCCAAATATGTAATATCTATAACTCATAATACCTATCACTCTTTCCCCATGTCCTTTATAGCTTCTCATTCTAATTTATAAACAACAAATGTGTAATATTTTTTACCACGCGAGGCAGTTGGATGAGCCCACGTCAGTCAGATTTCTGACTCCCTTCCCCCTACCTGAATAACAAAAAAAAAAATTCTTTGCAAATAAATGAATCTTTCCTCTGGTGGTTTGAGATTACGCTCTGTATTATAAGAGAGCGCCTTATCAAACCTCATCAGAAAAGATGGAATTCATGTCCGCTATAATGCTGCAGGCAATAACAGCTTCATATTTTATCATGTTGATAAGGATTTTGCAAACTCTCTGAAGCATTTGGGGATGTTTTAAATGAAACGGGAAGACTGTAACTAAAAGCCTCTTTCAGACAGTTTCTTGTGGGTTATTATGAGTTATTTATAATCCCCCAAAAAGAGCTCATTTGATATTTCAAAAGCAAACGATTTGCGTATTTAATGATCGCTCAGCCTGCCCCCCCACCTTCTACTACAACACAACATTTTCAATCATTTGGGGAATCGTTAATATTGACTGACGTTTGAAGGGAGGGAATACAACTCGGGCAGTTTACGCAAAGAGATATTCTACGTTTGATTCTTACACGGCTGCCAGTCCTATACTCCAGCCACTTAGGATTTTAGCGGCACAAAAATCCTTGTTAGTCAACACGATTTCGGAAAACCACTTTAATTGCAATACATTATTCTTAATTATTTAAGAATTTAATTATTAGTTATTATTAAAAGGATTTGTTTGGTGTATTTCGCGCTCATTTATATTCTGCAGTTCGATACATATGCCGTGAGGTGCATTATAAAGGGCATTATCAAACTTTCTACAAAAGAGATGCAAAGAAGCAGAAGAAAACGTAAGTGTAGTTGCAAAAAAATAAATAAAGATAAAATCCTTAACTTAAGGCAACCACTTAACAATATGCCATTGTGAGAGTGTTCAACATAGGTTTGAGGCTTTCAGAATAATTTTATGCAAGAATCCAAGCAGTATAAACAGCAAAACAGGGCTAATGTATTGTTAGTTTTAACACTTTGGCACCGTGCCCTCTTTAAGACATCAGAAGAAAAAAACATGTTATCCCTAAGTCTCTGTACTTTGGCTATATAAACATCTATGACTAAGATATACTGATCCAGCTATGTCTGGATGGGTGCAATTCAAATGCACGTATTAAAAATGCTTCTTTTTTTTTTAAATGATCTTTTCCGATAATATCCATTTTTATGGGTATTATTATCGATCAATAATACTCACGTTTAGGTGATGGGGGCTGTACAGCGAATTCCCTCCTAAGGCATCACTGTATCCGCCCGTCTGATTGATAACATGACGAAGGGTATCCACCTAAAAAAATAACACACCGCACCATTTATAAGTATCATGGTCCTACTATGTCCCCCTTTAAATCACACATGTTAAACACTGACATGGGGTATACTCCCTCCTTTGTAAATTGTGATATGAAGCATCAGTTACATCCGTACAGAAGGCATGTCTTTGGCAGTGCCCTGCCCAATGCTTTATTAATGACAAAGCTATGTGTTCATATCTTATGAAAAATGGGTTTCAGAAACAGACGTTAACCTATGCTACCTCCAGAGTCACGGGGGGGTTACGTATAAAAGGTGTAGTGCAATTGCGCCATCATTTTTATCTAGCCCGATGTATAAAATGATTCCCGCCAGAGAGGCGCCTGTTGCACCTAAATTTAAAAAAAAATCCAATTATCGTTTAAGAATTTTGTCGCAGGCTATGTATAAAGGAAATTGGCAAAAAAGTTGTACTTTTAGAGTAAAAATTTGCACATTTTGAGTAAAAAGTCACACATTGAGAGTAAAAAGTTGCTGATTGAGAATAAGAAGTCACCATTTTGTCCCTTTATTCCTTATGTATATAACCCATTCTGACAGGTTTATTCTAAGAGGAAAAACCTGATAAAGGGATCAGGATTAGACAGAAAACAGCGCCACTATTTATACATGACCCCCACCGAGTTTTATTATGTCCCAAAAGTTTTATAGCCACCCTGAAACACACACCACCCCATTACCCAACATTAACACAGAAAGACATTTCACCAAACTATATGTTTTCCTGCTCAGTAGTCATTTCTCATTTTACCAGCAAAATGAGCTTACGATTGACCCACTCCCACCCCATACACACCTCGAGCACTCAAGTCAGAGCCGAAGGCATTCACAAGGGTTACAAATTAAGCCTGGATGGTACCAATCGTACACACACTGCTAGTTTGTATGTGTGCTTTATTGGTGGCCGTGGGTGGTGCTCTGAGTTTTGGAATGGCTCAGGGGCGTCACTCCTACCTGTGATTGCACATTGGCTCCAACTTGGGCCCCTTGGTAAGAATCCCCATTCAGACTCTGCATATTCATGTACATGTCGCCTGAATTTGGGAGATTAAAAGAACCAGAAGAACCTAGGAAAGGAAAGAGCGAAGGAGCTGAATAAAAGAAGCGTTGCTTAAAAAATATATATGAAAAGATGGACGGGAAAAGATTAAAAATGGGATTGAGTATGAGTTGGCTAAACTCTTGTGTTAATATTAAATCAGGCCATCTGGCATTACCTGTGATTCCTAATTGAAAGTGAGAGATTGCCCTCACCGATACTGATGCCTTTAAAGCACACCTTGCCCTGTCCCAGAGTCCCACCACCCTATGTCAGAGCTCACACGGAGTGAGTTCCCAAACTCACCAGAATTTGGTGTAGTGGGAGAGCTTGTCTGGTTATTTTGCACTGCGGCAGCCACCGCGTGGGCCGCATTCACCGCTGTTTTAGCTGCATACAAATTTGCTTCTTCCTGGAACTTGCCAATGTTTTTCTTGTACCTGATACGTTTGTTTCCGAACCAGTTAGATACCTGCAAAGAGAGAGTATAACGTCACCGTCTTGGCATGAAAACGGCATTATAATGGCATTACTGCAGAGGACGCAACAATTTCGAATATTGTTACACAGAGGAGAATTGATTTAAATACATTGATGTGAGAGAGAATAGTGTTAGCAACTGAAATGTGATTTTTACTAACACATAATTTCACTTTCTGAGGGGTTAGCTGTAAAGATCGTAGAGCACGGAGAGTTTAAAATCACTATTTAACCATACAAGGTGGACTATGGATAGAACGGATGCTGTAATTATTAGGTTGATTATCAGGTATTTATTGAAATTCACTTTCCCTAACTCAGAATCTTCACAGTGGACCCTGCTGAGGTCACCGCAAAAGGCTTTGGCTTCCCTTCCTTTATGGCATCCTACCGCCAATGCAGGTGCAGCGACTTTCCATAGATGTTATCTTATGAGCCAAGTCACTATAGAAGTTAGATGCGACTGGACTCCCTGTTCGTAAGTAAACACTTAGGACTAACAAGGTAGTATACATTGTCACCTAACATGTGTGGGACTTGCACTGTGAACAAAGAGATCATCTGTACAGCTAACAATGTGTGCTAAGAAAACTACATTTTCTTTTACACTGTGCTATATCGAGTTCCATTTCTACGACTTCATTCTAACAGCCCAAGTAATTTCCGCATTCCTTTAGCCCCATGGCGTAAAATGATATTAACTTTTTCACCAAAAACGTTCTTTAGTAGCACAGGTGTTGAACAATTTGATGCTAACTGCTCTCCATGCAAAAAAAACAAAGAAAAAAAACAACAATACTAAACATCTTTGCGACCCCAGTATTTCTAATAAGAGGTGAAATAATAGTCAATAAAATAATCAAGATACACCCTGAAGATCCACTTACATTTTTACAGGTCTCTTTTTTTTTTTTTTTACTTAGAAGTCAAAAATACAACGGCAGATGCACTCAATCACTGTTTTCGAGGTTTACACAAAACATAAACCTGATGCGTTTCGCCCCTCAGGGCTTCCTCAGAGGTGAATGTGTGACAGATGTTATATACAGTGATTAAATTAATACAACTTGCCACTTGTCTACAGAATAAAGGGTCTGAGGGCATGAGTAATAGATAACTGAATTGAGGGATATTTTTTCTTATCATAGAAAGAACAATATGCTCTCTCTGAAGGATTGCCAGAGAAAAATGTAATGTATGGGATACCTGATCTTGTCTATTTAAATGGCCAGCTAACCAAATCAGTTACATATTAACAGTAAGTAGAGCTGCAATGTTAGCCCGTACTTGATAGGAACTTCTAACTACAGAGTTTGTTGTTGAGTTCAGGTAGATCAGAGCACAGCAAATACAGCTCTAGGAAGTGACGTCACACGTAGGAAGGGGAGTGCTGGCAAGGGGGAAAGTGGGCAAGAGCCCCCGGGCTGCTCTCAAACCTGGCTCAATGGGTTAGGCTTGCACCACTTTTACATAGAAACATAGAATGTGTCGGCAGATAAGAACCATTCGGTCCATCTAGTCTGCCCAATTTTATTTTTTTGAGTACTTTTATTAGTCCCCCGTTCCCGGTCTTATAGCTAGGATAGCCTTGTGTCTATCCCACGCATGCTTAAAATCCTTGACTGTGTTTACCTCTACCACTTCTGCTGGCAGGCTATTCCATACATCCACTACCCTCTCAGTAAAGTAATACTTCCTGATATTACTTTTAAATCGTTGCCCCTCTAATTTAAGACTATGTCCTCTAGTTGTGGTAGTTTTTCTTCTTTTAAATATACTCTCTTCCTTTACTGTGTTGATTCCCTTTATGTATTTAAATGTTTCTATCATACCCCCCCTGTTACGTCTTTCCTCCAAGCTATACATGTTAAGATGCTTTAACCTTTCCTGATAAGTTTTATCCTTCAACCCATGAACCAGTTTAGTAGCCCTTCTCTGAACTCTCTCCAAAGTATCAATATCCTTCTGGAGATACGGTCTCCAGTACTGCGTACAATACTCCAAGTGAGGTCTCACCAGTGCTCTGTACAATGGCATGAGAACTTCCCTCTTCCTACTGCTAATACCTCTCCCTCTGCAACCAAGCATTCTGCTAGCATTTCCTGCTGCTCTATTGCATTGCCTACCTACCTTCAAGTCCTCTGAAATTATTACTCCTAAATCCCTTTCCTCAGATGTTGAGGTTAGGACTGTACCAAATAGTCTATATTCTGCTTTTGGGTTTTTACGCCCAAGGTGCATAATCTTGCACTTGTCCACATTAAATGCCAATTGCCACTGCTCTGACCATTTTTCTAGTTTAGCTAAATCATTTGCCATTTGGCTTATCCCTCCATGAATATCAACCCTGCTGCAAATCTTTGTATCATCAGCAAAAAGACATACTTTGCCAACAAGACCTTCTGCAATATCGCTAATAAAAATATTAAAGAGAATGGGTCCAAGAACAGATCCCTGAGGTACCCCACTAGTAACAAGACCTTGCATCGAATATACCCCACTGACTACAACCCTCTGTTGCCTGTCACTCAGCCATTGTCTAATCCATTCAACAATATTGAAATCCAAACTCAAAGATTTCAGTTTATTGATAAGCCTTCTATGTGCGACAGTGTCAAAAGCCTTACTGAAATCTAGGTAAGCAATGTCTACTGCACCACCCTGATCTATTATTTTAGTTACCCAATCAAAAAAATCAATAAGATTAGTTTGGCATGATCTCCCTGAAGTAAACCCATGCTGTCTCTGATCTTGAAATCCAAGCGACTTTAGATGTTCAACAATCCTATTCTTTAACAAGGTTTCCATTATTTTCCCCACTACTGAAGTAAGACTTACTGGTCTATAGTTGCCCGCCTCCTCCTTACTACCTTTCTTGTGAATGGGCACAACATTAGCTAATTTCCAATCTTATGGAACTACTCCCGTTAACAATGATTGGTTAAATAAATCTGTTAACGGTTTTGCTAGTACACCACTAAGTTCTTTTAATAACTTTGGATGTATCCCATCAGGTCCCATCGACTTATTTGTCTTTACTTTAGACAGCTGAAGTAAAACCTCTTCCTCTGTAAACTTACATGCATCAAAAGACTCATTAGTCTTTTTCCCTAAATGAGGTCCCTTACCCTCATTTTCATTTGTAAAAACTGAACAAAAATATTCATTAAGGCAGTCTGCTAAGCCTTTATCCTCTTCTACATAGCATCCTTCTTTTGTTTTTAATCTAACTAATCCTTGTTTTACTTTCCTTTTCTCATTTATGTATCTAAAAAATGTTTTATCCCCCTTTTTCACTGACTGGGCAATTGTCTCTTCTGTGTGTGCTTTGGAAGCTCTTATAGCTTGCTTTGCCTCTTTCTGCCTACTCTTATAGATCTTTCTGTCTTCCTCACTCTGAGTATTTTTATAATTACTAAATGCTAGCTTTTTATCTTTTACTATTTTAGCCACCTCTGCAGAGTACCACAGTGGTTTCTTCAATTTTTTGCTCTTACTGACAAGCCTTATGCAATTTTCTGTTGCCTTCAGTAGTGCAACTTTTAGATAATCCCATTTCTCCTGGACTCCATTTAAATTGCTCCAGTCTGATAATGACTCCTTCACATCTAATCTAATTTTAGAAAAGTCTGTTTTTCTAAAATCTAAAACTTTTGTTTTTGTGTGGTGTGACTGCGTCACTGTTCTTATATTAAACCACACTGTCTGGTGATCACTAGATCCTAAACTTTCACCTACAGTAATATCTGATAACAAATCTCCATTTGTGAACACTAGTATGTCTAGTATGGCCTGCTTTCGAGTTGGCTCCTCCACTACTTGTTTTAGAGATAATCCCAGTAGGGAGTTTAGGATATGCGTACTCCTGGCGCAAGTAGCTGTTTTGTATTTCCAGTTCACATCAGGAAGATTAAAGTCACCCATGATGATCACTTCTCCCTTCATTGTCATTTTAGCTATTTCCTCAACTAGTAGATTATCTAACTCCTCTATTTGTCCAGGGGGCCTATAAATCACACCTACCCGAGTTACCATATGATTACCAAATTCTAATGTAACCCAAACTGACTCTATGTTCGCCTCACTAACTTGTATTACGTTACATTTTAAGCTATCCCTCACATACAGGGCCACCCCTCCCCCTTTTTTACCTTCTCTGTCTTTTCTATATAAAGAGTACCCTGGTATTGAAATGTCCCAGTCATGTTTTTCATTATACCATGTCTCAGTAACAGCCACTAAATCTACATTCTCAGTTGCCAATATTGTCACAAGTTCATGGATCTTATTCCCTAAGCTGCGAGCATTTGTAGACATGACCCTAAGCTTATCATTTTTCAGCACACTGACTACAGGTAACTTCTGTATCTTTTTTGGGGGGCAATTGGATTGATGTTTTATCGCCATTTTGCCCCCCTCTTTTAGTTTAAAAACCTCCTAGCAAAACCTCTGAACTGCTCACTGAGAACATTCGTTCCATTTTGAGAAAGATGCAAACCATCTTTTTCACATAGAAATGCACCAAACGTTCTATCCAATTTTCTTGTTTGTCTATCAGTCTCTGTACTTTGTCCATCAGTATATCCGTCTTGCCTTTCTACTTCTTATGATAACAGGTGTGCTGATGATATTGCACTGTGGGCCACTGAAACAGTTTTTGACCCCCAGGACTAAAAGTTGCCATTCCTCCCCTGCACATAGGTTTAGACAAAGCCAACTTTATTAGAAGGTTCCAGGGCAGGTGAAAGGATTTTCGTCTACACAGGCGAAGGTGCATTTTGGTGCCCCCCTCCTCTGACCTGCCACGCCTCCCACACCACCAACCCTCCATATATTTTATATATCTAAAAGTATAATGTATACAATTAAAAAAACCCATCTAATTATTCAACTTGCACGCTCTAAATTTGTCACACATTGACACCCTAACACACATTGAAACCCTTAAACACAAAGACACCCTTGCAGTCACACACTTACCACATACACACACACACCCTTACACAGACACAGTGACACACTTACAACCTTACACAGACACAGTGACACACATACACACTCCCTTACACTGACACACTTACCCACCTACCCGTACACAGACAGTGACACACTTACACACACACACACCCTTACACTGATACAGTGACACACACACACACACCTTTACACAGACACAGTGACACTTACACACACACCCTTACACAGAAAGTGACACACTTACACACACCATTACCACTTACACACACACAGTGACACCAATACACAAATAACCTGAGACACACTATTCTGCCCCTCAATATGCCAGTATTTCGCCACTTAATATGCTAGTATTTTCCCCCTCAATATGCCAGTATTTTCCCCTCAATATGCCATTCTTGTGCTATTTAATATGCCAATATTTTGCCCCTCAACATGCCATTTCATATGCCAGGATTTTGCCCCTCAATATGCCAGGATTTTGCCCCTCAATATGCCAGGATTTTGCCCCTCCAATATGAAATTTCATATGCCAGGATTTTGCCCCTCCAATATGCCAGGAGTTTGCCCCTCCAATGTGCCAGTATTTTGCCCCTCCAATATGCCAGGATTTTGCCACTAAATATGCCAGTATTTTGCCCCTCCAATATGCCAGGATTTTGCCACTAAATATGCCAGGATTTTACCCCTCCAATTTGCCAGGATTTTACCCCTCCAATTTGCCAGGATTTTACCCCTCCAATATGCCAGGATTTTGCCCCTCAATATGCCCGGATTTTGCCCCTCAATATGCCAGGACTTTGCCCCTGCAATATGCCAGGATTTTTCCTCCCTCCTCCCCCCTTCCCAGTACTTATCTCCTTGCTGCTCTGCAGGTCCGCGGCTGAGAGGGAAGCGTTGTGCGCTCCCCTCCAGCCGTGCAACAAGTTAAAGAAACTCCGGTCGCATTTTTTTTTTAACAAACTTTATTGAAGTCACACGGCTGAATGGGAGCGCACAATGCAGAGCAGCAAGGCAGTAAGTAAACCCCCTTACTGCGGGCCGGGTGGCGCGGGCGATTCCCCCCCCTTGTGGCGCCCTAAGGCAGCCACCTGTGCTGCCTTACGGTAGCGCCGGCCCTGGTAGGTTCATCTGAAGTGGCAGTGAGGAAAGGGACAAAAGAGCCCCAGAAAAATCTACTACCAGCGCACTTAATCGCACACACACCTATGATTAGGCAGGCCGGTAAAAATTTTGCTCAAGCCCAATGTTAAGTCTTTGGAGTCAATAGAATGGCCGGTATTTTTTTGAAGAAAAGGTGGCAACCCTACATATGATTTAGTCCTTAATCAAGTCCAAAAAAGTGTTAATCCTTATCAGTGTGTTCTGTGAAAGTCTGTGAAATGGTGAAGTTGACCTCTAATTATGGGTGCAGGTTAGTGAAGTGTTAGAAGCTGTAGCAGAATATATACTTTTTTTCCCCCATGAAACGTCCACTTATTTTACAGCACCATTTTTATCTAAAGCTCCCTCTATCCTGACCCTGCAGAGTTCATATCTCATTCTTTTCTTTGTCCCTGGCCAATACTTGGATACATTTTATATATTCTGCTTACCATTAACCTGCCAGCCAGAGGGGCAATAATACATTAATGAAGGCGGGTGGATAATTATTGTTTGGGAGAAAAAAAAAATCAAATTACTGCTTTATTAACAGCTTTAGAAGTGAGGAAATCTCTAGCGTGTGCAGAACAGGGACAATTCAGTAGTCTCAACAATAGCCATGTCTAATAAAGGCTTGCTTTCATTCTTCCCCCCTCCCCACTACATTTTAATATCGCCGGAGCCTCCAGAGGCCTTGGGGTGCAGGATATTCTTGACGTGGTATAGGATTCCGTCTCTGCCTCTCTCCGAAGCTTCTTAATCTTTAATATCAAGGCAATTAAAATTAATGACTGCCACTGTGGGCAGTGTTTCCCTGACATGCATTGTTTGATGGCATTACCTTGAGGTTAAACTAACGAGCGAGGTTTAATTGGAAGCAGTGAAAAGAGAACTGCTCATACGTTATATTTAACCTGCATGAAAAGGACCAGTTAATATCAGGGACTGGTTAAAAGGTAGAGAAAAATACCAGGCCATTAGCTGTCTCATAAAGAAAGTATGTGGAAAACCTATTCTGCGACACTAAAGATAAGTAAGGCTCCTGAGCATCATCAACCAAGATCGGTCAATGATGCCTCGTTTTAAAAGCACAGAGGCTACCAATTATCGACCCACAGAGGCTACCAATCCTTGAGGATACAAATTGGATTAAAATGTGGTTTGTCCTATTTGTGACTTTGCGTTATCCTTTGAAGATATGATGCATCAACCTGGTTCTAAGGCGACGATAAGCTTTATTATTAACTCATTTATCATTACAGTTGTCCATCATGAATGTAGATTTTGAACCCTATAAATAATAAAGAGAGTAACATTGCAGAAGAAGCTTACAAATATGAGCATTGTCCAGCAGCCAGGGGTAAATGTATGAATGTGTTACCAGTCTCTAGTAAACTGTAGCACAGCTAATAATGAATAAAAATATCACAAGACTACAGGGGTAAAAAAAAAAACACATCAATAAGTTGTATGCACCCTGGTCTGCTCTATTCATTTGTCTTAGCCCCCACTAAGAGATATTACAAATAAATCTTAAATAAAACATATAATGTTCATTAAAGGCAAATTAATGTTAATAAATATCACTGCCGACAATTAGCAATATCCCATAGCCAAAAGGGTTTAGGAGAAGTTGTAAGCTCATCTGCCCCAATGGAAAGACCCTCACAGGGGTTCTGGTATGTTTCCCTTTGGTTATGAGATCACAATCACAATAAATGAAGTGCATTTTGTCTTATACACTTGTAAAGGAGTAGACTAGGATGTTTTTTGTTTTGGATAAGATGCTTTACCTTAAATTCCACTAAAAGGTGAGTTGCAGGTGAGTTGAGATGAAGTGATCTTAACATTTTAGCTCATCATTTTAGCTACACAATGTGTATGTACAAAATCTGGCAAAGTTCCCCCACCCCGCTAAGCAAACTCACCAGGATTGTCCCTTCAGAATGTATCTCTAAATTGGTGAACGGAATGTTCACCTCAACTCACCTTTTAGTGAATAGACCCCATAGTGTCACAACATCAACTAATTTACAACTGAAAACGATTTGTGCCCCTTAACAAACATGCCCCATTACATCTTTCCTGATGTGTAAAGGGTTAAAATGGAGTGGGCTCCACACAGAACACATGGGATGACCTAAACACCGCTACTCACATCTTTCCTGCAAGAAAAAAAAAAAAAGTCTGTGCGAAAAAATGTGAACGAGCATCTTCAGTTCACCATCTCCGAAAGTCAATTAATGAATCGGTTCTAATTGCAGATTCGTTTAAGAAGAGCGTTTTGTTTTGCTTATTTATCAAGCTAATTACAGCGTTAACATGGCAAGAAAAAAAAACACCTATAAATTATTAGGTAAATGCTTTGTCTCTCTGCAGTGGTGCAATGTGTTTTATGTTTTGGAAACCAGCTTTATTTCTTTCACTGGAGAGGTTTTAATGAGATGACTGTCGCACACCTGTTTTATTAAAGACCTTGCAGACAGAGGAGTCGAGGAAACCAGGCCACCCAGCAAGGTTACTTAACCTGTTAGCTGCTGCTGAGACAGAGTCACTAACTGCTCGTCTACCTTTCCACCACATATACAGTCGTTTCACCCCAGTGTTTGTGACTTGCATTCTGGTGGCTATTCCAGGGGGCTTTATGTCAATCCTTGATGAGCATCAGGCTTTATTATATGTTTCCATTTCCACCATGCAGGTCAGTCAGAGTTATTTTACACTGTCCTGTTCATTCAAATAATAATATTGTGTATCTCATGTCTAACTAAAGCCAACAAGAGACAATCAGAGTAGAGGTTTAACTTCTCATTGGCTACATAGACTGGAGGATCGACCAGGATTAACGAGCAAGCAGACACTTGCACAGGACCGGTGTCTGGAAGGCGTGTGGGGGGACAGGTGAAGGTCACCACCCGTATGGAATGCCCAGGTGTTCTGAATGTGCTTGGAAAGGTAAAAAATCTGGCCTTCAACAAAACCAGAGTAAGAGGGGTCTATTCACTAAAGGGGAGTTGCAGGTGAGATGAACATTCCATCTCACCAGTTTAGCTATACATTGTGCAGGGACAAACCGGGGAGTTTGCTTAGCGGGGGAAACTCTGTCCCTGCACAATGTACATCTAAACTGGTGAGATGAAATCTTCATCTCACCTCAGCTCACCTTTTACTCAGGCCAATCCCTCTAACACTCTGTAAGTTTTGTAATCCTTATTTCCAACCCCTCCCAATTTGCACACACTGCTAAACACAGTAGGAAACATTAGGAAGCAAAACCAAAGCTCTCATTGTGTGTGGTTTCTATATGGAAAATGGAACATAAGATGCCCACTATTATAACAATGGGCTTGCAAAGCAGGAGGCTGGAAATGAGCTGCAACTACGACCTGTAGAAATCTGGCACATGCCTGAAAATGTCATACGTGACATATCAGACATGACAGGACCCACGGGTGGAATCACTGGCAGTAACCCATTGAGCTATTAGGCATCACAGCACACAACTTGTTGAGTGCCAGCGGGTTGAATGATGCCGTGTGCCGCCCACTTTCAAGGCAATGAAAGAGTTAACGCTTGTTGACATGCATGCTTAGCACAGAGTCCAGCGTTGTTTTTTTAAGTGCTCTCCTCAAACTCGGCCTCACAATAACTTTAATGACATGCAGGAACAATTCTATTGTTTTAACCCAATTAAATGCATGATGCACAGGGGCATAGTCACTCTAATTAACCATAATGCATTAATTACAGTTAATTAAAGTAATTAGAATTAGTTGTAATTAATGAATTATGCTTTCATTAACTCACTCACTCCTGGGATTTCACAAAGAGACAGATATTGAAAATCTCACACGAGCTGTAAACATGTAAGTGTTATGTGAGCGACTCCTTACTTATTGTGGGACAGAGGAGTGTGCTTTTGACCTATACCTCTACTACATATCATGCTCCTCACCTGGGATACTGTGATACTGCATTTCTTGGCCAGCTCCTCTTTGGCTTCCTCGCTTGGGTAGGGGTTGCTGAGGTGGGAGTAGAAATACTCGTTTAGGATCTCTGTGGCCTGTTTGCTGAAGTTACGTCTTTTTCTCCTGAAAAAAAAATATGATTGGAAATATTACAACTGTTATAAATGGTATAGCCATATCTCAATTCCTCTTTAACTATAAATAAGATAGCACAATCTGATCTTTTTTTGTGGTTACTCAAGTGACAAAAATGCAGAGAGAACAATCAACAGGTATAGTTACTCCCTTGTCAATGCACGTAGTAACAGGCCAGTGAGTCTGACAGCTACTGGATAAACGTCATTATTATTGAGTACCAACTATCAAGAAAATATGCTGTTCAATCTACTGTGCTGAATACATAATTTTAATAACCAATAATAGCATTAGGATTATCATCTCTACTTTAAACCACAACAAAATTTCCTTTGGTGACAATGTTAATGATTTATTCCAACCTGCAGACACGTGATCTTTGTTACCCTAGCCACATCAAAGACATCTTAAGATTTTGGTGGTGGTTTTTTTTATCTGTTCAGAAGAACTTTGCTTAAG
This sequence comes from Pelodytes ibericus, assembly GCA_036172795.1. Taxonomy (NCBI): domain Eukaryota; kingdom Metazoa; phylum Chordata; class Amphibia; order Anura; family Pelodytidae; genus Pelodytes; species Pelodytes ibericus. The sequence continues at coordinate 77,531,444 of CM069864.1, read as the reverse complement.
TTACTAGAAGGTTAATTTCATTCTTTGTCTGGGTACAAATGCAACCTATAAATATTGTAAATTGCCAGTTTGTTAGTATGGACTTAGTAAAGGAAGAACATGACACAAATTTAGAGCTATGTATTATGCAAAACGTCAAATTAAAAATAATTCAAGACAGACTGTACTGTTACTCAGTGGCTAATCATGCTTATTAGTTCTGTGGAAAATGGGATGTGTGAAGTGCATTAGCTCAAGGATCAGTATTTAATATCTTTATTTAGTGTATAACTGTCAGACACTTTTCTCCCTGTAGTTTCAAAACATGCTAGGCAAAGCCTCATTACATGTGAGCCTTACAAGTAATATTACCGGGAGTACCAATGTCAATTCTAACTCACATTTGGTAAAAATAAGTCTGCCACTGTACATCTGGTATATAGATAGCTCATTTAGTAATGTAAAGTTCCATCTATACACTTTAATATCAATGAACTGTCTGTACAAGTATTTGGAACACAGGTAGCAGCTACATAAACAGCAGTTTAAGAGGTGAGTTCATTACTTGCAATTGCTCAGAGCATGCCTTTCTTCCATGTATCTACAAAACTGAATCTAGACACAGATGCAATTATATTCATGAGCTTTAAATGTTTATAAAATCACAACTTTTGCCAAATGAAGGCATGCGACTAGCTAGACTATTCTTTACATCACTATGCTTCATATGGCAGGGATGGGGGTTAAGTGACTATTAGATGGTAAAAACTGAAATTATTATTATTGTAGGGGTGGAGGGTAGTACATTTTATTTTATGAAGGATTCAAAGAGTTCACCATCTTTCTTTTAAACTTGTAAAAATGTGTAAATAAATTTATAAAAATGTTTGACCAATATTCTCATTTTTTTTTATGTGAAATGAAGCGATCCAAAGCTTCCAGCACAGATGGGATTGCATATAAACAGTTGTGCATGTTTCATCGGATTCACACAAACCCCTGTGGAAAACCCTGAAATGTGCAGGCCCCAGGGCTACAGTGCCATAAGACATCCAGCAAACTTTCCTGCCTTGGGCGGCCAGGATCTTATTTCCTTATCTAACTATACAATAATGTCTTTCCACACTGTTAACCCTGCTCTGACTAATTCATCTTATTCTTGTGCTTACCAACCCACGCCCCAAACTCAAGTTAGTGATGAGAAAGATTTCCAAATAACCCATTATCCACATTAGGACAATGCTTAGGCATCAGCCAACATGATCACCCAGGTCAAATTATACTATACCCTGTTTTGTTCACTAACAACAGTTTTATAAGTTACTTTTTTTTCTGTAATTCCCTACCAAGGACTTATTTCTGTTTTGTACAGACTGTTATCAACTGGGACATCGCCCATTTTGTCAGGCTTTATACACAACCTTTTAAGTATACTCTTCGGTTATGGGTTTTTAAGAATAGTGATGTCATATATGCTGATTGCAATAGTGTTATTAGAAAATCAAGGGATCATTTTAAATGAAGTACCACACTTACTGCTTAACTTGTTTTCAAGTTCCCCATTTTATGAGGCCTTTCCACCAAAATATCCTTAGGGCCCTTTAAGGGTTTGGATTAACCCTGCTAAGATCTGTAGTTATAGCTTGTGTGGTCATTTCTCAGAGTTGTCCATTGGATGTTGCTCAGTCTGTCTAGCAGACTGCTATAGTGAGATTACTCTGACCAATGTGTCTGTCTAGACGGGCGTTTTACTGAATAAACTTGTAAAACAGATCATTCAGAGGCATGAGTAACAGAAATGTGTTCAATAAATCAAGGCGTTCCCCCTATCAGCCATCAGTTCATTTGTGTTCTCCAAGGCAACTTAGTAATACAGTCTGCATGGCACATACACACTGAGGGTTTTCCCAGACTTGAACAGAGGGTGCTTTAGTAGAGGTGGCAGTGGGGTAGACAGTAAGGGGAGCTGGCACTGACCTGGCGTCGAGAAACCTTGAGCGCAGGATCATGACTGCTTCGCATGTGCTCTGCTTCAGTTGCATTTGGATGGAGCTGAACTTTCGGTGGATGATGCCAACCATTCTCTCAATCTCTTTTGGAGAGATGGGGCGCGTCCGGCTTTGCTCTCGTAGGAGATTCATCACATGGGTTGTAAATTCATTGCATGCCTAAGAGTGACGAAAAACAAACAATTCGTTATCACAGGAGTCAGTAAGAATTGATTTGTGGGGTTTTGTTATCTGATGCTAATGCTAATCTAGTTCTTAATGACCTACATTTCCCATATATCATGCTAATATAGAGACTGGCAGGACAGTATGGGAGATGGAGCCCACCAATAGCTGTTGGGCCCCAGTTTGATATACCTGCTCCAATAAATGTATTATTATTAGTGCGTTTCTTGTTTTACGATAAAATATACTTTCCTCCACTATTTCCATCTTCAGCAGGTGGAGGGAGCATCCATTTTGTCCACCTCTTCGGTTGCATCCAACTGAAGGGAGTGCCAGTAGCTAGGTGCTGTGCATAGTGCTCTAAGCAATCGCACACTCAGCGGATGACATTTGATGCGTGCTTAGCACGGCACCCCAACACACCTCAAACATCGGCTGCATGTGCTCCAAGCTGCTGTTATTCCCCTCCCTTCGATCATATGCGACTGAAGAGGTGGATAAGATGGACGCTCCTCCCCCCATGCTGGGGAGGGAAATAGTGGAGGAAAATATATTTTATGGTTAAACAACAAACACGCTATTCAATCTATTGGACTTATAGCTTTTATTTTTTCTAATGCAGAAAAGACTCCAGTTGTCCTTTAATCTGTAATTTCTTTTTAAGATTTGTAACAAGCTCTGTAAAAATTGTTGGTGCTATATAGATAAATGGTAACGTAATAAAAGAGAATAATAAAAGGGGAAAAGAATGTGATAAGCAAGTTAAACCAAGAATATGGAGATAAGAAAAATAGGCTCAGGTGATAAAAAATAGACAAATAAATGTTAAATTAGAGAATGTATAGCAGGATTGTGAAAGAAATTGTGTGAATGTGAGAGAGAATGTGTGGGTGTGAGAGAAGAAAACACAGAAGATTTGGAAATTAGAAATAAAAGGATGAATGTTGGAGAGAGGTGGTGGGATGTGAATGCCATGCTTTTCTTACTCATACAAGTCATGCTAATCTTGAAGACAGGAAATGATAATAGGAAATAGAAAGACAAAGAACTGCATTGAACTGAGATCTGAATGGCGAAAATCTGGCCAAAAGTAGAGAACACCACAGAGCACTCCAATGAGTAACTGTTGTAAAAGTAATATCCTCATAAAAAAAGGCTTGACACAGATAAGAGCATCCAACAGCATAGATAAATATAACAACCGTCCAAGCAAGTGTATGATAATACAAGGAGCCTAATATATTCCAAAACGATACAACAGTATCTTATGTAAAATGAATCCACAAGGCACTCAAAAATAACAAATAATTATTATAATTATTATTATAATAAAAATAAAAATTGAGGAGATTTTTCATACCAAATAAAGATGTGCACGACCACCATATTGATGAAAGATTAAGTAAACACCAGTCCCCAAATGGTTTTGTCATTACTGCACCATTTTCAAGGTGAGTCAGGAATACCAAAACCAGTATGTTTTGAAGATCTGGTGGTCGTGTACCTCTTTAATTAGTATGAAGAGACTGCTATATTTTTTCAATTGTGAATATACTGCCTTACTGATACAGTTTTCATTAGATACAGTTGTATCATTTTGGAATATCGGGCACCTTGGATTATCATACACTTGCTTAGACGACTGTTATACCTATGAAATGGCAAAGTTGAAACAAAATCTCCAGTGCGTCTATTTTTCTGATTCCGCATTTTTGTTTGCGGCTTGTTTGCCAGTCCACCACAGTTCACTGCTTACTGAATAGACTCCAGTGTATCTAACAAATGTAACGATGAGTGAAATGCCTACAAGATCTTTTAATGCCGTATGTAATTATATGGTGCATGATACTTTATTATATACATATGCATGGTAAACCTTGCAATATATCTTCAAGATGCCAGTACATGATAAAAATCTCAGTAATAAAACATTTTGCGCAAAAAAAACCCACTGATATAATTCACAGTTGCTGTCTCGTTAATATGATTGATAGGTAAAACTCCACTTGATGTGATTTACACTAGATGCCTTTTTAGTTGTACAAAATGATTTGATTTACATTTTGTATTTATAATTGTTGCCGTAGCTTGAACCACTTTATCGAACAATACCAAGGTAGACCCCAAGTGGAAAACAAGAGTTAATGTACAGTAACCTAAACACGTGTTTCCAAGAGAATGCAATATAGGGGAGATCTACTAATACGTGCAAAGTCTAAAAGGAATTTTTCCAAAGATAAGTCGAGCTTATACTCTTTCCCACTTGGAGAATTGCAATGGAAATGTGTTGCCTACCCCCATTTGTGACACTAAACGCAAATGACCTACTGTTGGATAACTGATTTGTATGTAGTGTTGAAATTGTTATATTAAAGAAGCTGACAAAGCCAACAAGTGTTACATTTTTACTCTGTATATTTCATTTACAATTCTGTCAGTACTACACATAGATTGGCTTCTCTGCTTTCCATTTATACAGAACATTCTGATTAATAGAGTCTCTTTAAACTCAGTCTAATGGGGTGACTGTGATCCAACAACATTCGGGGCCTAGCACCGTAGTAATGGTTGTGTTGCCTGACCTGGCCTGTTAGCTGTAATGTTTTGAGTGCTTATTCAATTATGGAGAAGTCATTTAACGAGCAAAAAGAAACAAAGTTAGGATGAATCAAGGAACATGCATTCACAATATTAACCCATGTTTCTGGTGTTGTAAATATATATTTGAAGTTTTAATAAGGGCATGAGAAGATACTTCTTTTATAAGGGGTCCTAAGTACACTGAGTGAATAACAGGTTTAGTAGGTAAGGATATTACAGAGAACATTACATTGTGAGTTTATATCAAAATAAATAAATCCCGAAGATTAGTATGTCATACGTGTAGAAGGTTGTGTAGTATTTGTCATCACAGAGAGAGTTTTGCAAGTGAAATGCCTTCTGTGCGGAGCAGGGAATAAGAGGGGATTTATTTCCACAAACACTTGCTGAACGTCTTTCAGCTTATTAAGGGAAGCCATGTATGAACTGAAAGGCTGATTAGCAATTTGGCACAGGCCCAGGGTTTGTGGGATTCACCCAGCATCCCTTTAAAGCACTAGTTCATACAAGATTAATTAGAACATCTCATTTATGTAGTATGCACTCTAGCTCATTACTCTAAGTAAAATTCGTTAAGTATTTACATTTAGATAATTAAAATCCGGGTACGCCCTTAAGAAAGATGCATGCACTCCTGTTAAAGCGATTCCTGTATTGTCCCTCCATTAAAGACTGCGTGTTACTTCCTAATTTATATCCCCTACTACAGAGGGTTGAATTTAAACAGAAGATGCTACAGAGAAGAACATTTTTATTTTTATTTAATAAAAAGCTTATTTAAACCATATTTCATATTAATTGAGCTGTAAATAAACACAAAAAGGCATGACTGGCAGTCAAAATAACTAGTGATATAGTTAAGGGAGACACATTAAGAATTTTATTTTTTCTTTAAAATAAAATACAATTCTGACTTGTATGTGAGGTATGTGTATGTAACTGGCTGTGTATTTGAAGTGTGTGTATGTGTGTGTGTGTGTGTGTGTGTGTGTGTGTGTGTGTGTGTATGAAGCTGGATGTCTGTGAGGTGTACATGTGTTTGTGACTGACTGGATGTATGTGAGGTGTGTGTATGTGACTGTCTGTGTATGTATGTGACTGACTAGATGTCTGTGAGATATGTGCATGTTACTGTGTAGGGGAGGTGTGTGCATATGCCTGTCTGTGTATGTGGCTGATTGGATATCTACTTGTGTGTGAATGTGTGAGTATGTTTGCGTGATTGATGTGACATTGTCTGGCTCCTAAATTGTTTTGCTGGCTCCAAAAACTTAATTACATTTTTCAAGCTCTGCCCTATAATAAAATGTTGTATTTCACATAGCAGGCAAAGAGTCCCAGACTCCATTGCATATTTGTGTCAATACAACAGTATTGATGTGTTATTTAGAAAACAAAAACTAATACATAAAATTTCTAGAGGGATGACTAATTCATGGGCCACCAGTTGATAGGTCATTGTTCTACATCACCAGTGATGTCATAATCTCCTTTTGTCCATGTCATCATTAGAATCTTTGAAACCTATAACATAAGGTCTTCAGGATAGAAATCGCATTTGCTGTTGTGCTTCTGCATTGGTAGCAATATGGAGGAAGCTATGCAAATTTCAGAAATAATTTTTATAAATATCAACATGACTGACCTGGATGCTGACAGTATGGACATTGGTGATGGACAAAAGGAGATTATGGCATCACTGGTGATGTAGAACAATGACCCATCAACTTCACAGCACTTGCGAGATTACTAAGCTAATTGTGCCGAGGATCCAGGGTACATCAGGGTCACGTCGGAAGTCGAATTTTTCAAGCTACAAAATATACCCTGGTATGACCCCCGAATAACCTCGCAATTTGGCCTCCATGGCCGAACACATGCCAAATGCTTTCAAAACCAAAAGCACAGCGAAATACACTGAACAGAGCAGGAGCGCCAAGAATGTAAATCCCAGGCGAAACCAGGTAGTAAAGCTAGTTTGCTGATAGAGTACATCTTATTTTTCTCAAAAAAATCTTCAATATATTTGAGCATAACAACTATGACTGTAGAATATAATATTAAATTGGTTTAAAGGAGTTATCATAATTGGAATAGGCAATAGTGCTTCCCAACAAAGACTGTCACCATGAAATTATTTCTTGGTTATCTATAGCTATATTAAATATGGGTTGCTCCTTCGATCTGCTGGTAGGTCAGGACATAATGGCAGACTGCTATTCCAGAAACCCTTCCACATAATATGCCAAATATGTAGGCGTTCAATGATCCGATAAAAATGTTATGGTAAATTCCAAGGTCTTGCTATCTTGTTGCTAACCATTTGAAGTCTATTTATAATGTGTCCATGTCTTATATGAATACAAATATCGCTAGCTATTATCCTTTTTAAAGAAAGGGCCAGTGGTGAAGTAGCTTTTGCTCACATCCTGTTGCACTGTCTAATAAGAACTGTCTTAAATATATTTATACAGGCAATGTACATTATACAAAATACTTTGTACTTAAAGGGACAGTCTGGTCCCCAAACTCACTTTGGTGCAAGATGAAGATTACTGCTTTTATAGTGCATGGGCTTTTAATTTGATGCAGGCATCCTGCATTAATCACATTTTTAATATTTGACTAAAGCCCTCCCCCAATGATTACTGCACATGTGATTATATAGATACTGAGGATATAAAGTTTTGTTTCATATAGTCACTCTAGTGCTGCTGGAATAGAATACATTGTGTGGACTGTAATAGACTTGCTCTTGTACACAGCAGGATTTCTTAACAGTGCAACACATTGTCTGATGACACTAGAGAGACAGGAAATTCCATTAATTTTAATGAAATTATTCTCATTGGTTACTCAGCTAGTGTTTGCAGTCCTGGTTTCTTGCAAACTGCTGTAATTTCACAATTAAATCTAGCTGTAAGTATTTTATATTTTAAGCAAACATAATGCAACATGTAAAACATGCATTTTAATGTACTTTGAAAGCACATAAATATTTAGAAGATGCATTTTGGGCACCAGACAGTTCCTTTAACAATGGAAATAAAATCAGTATATATTTGTGTTCTCTTCCAATATATTTTAGCATTTGGCCTAGATTCACCATGAAATAAAGTGAAAGAATCATGATCTTCGATTGATACTGTGGGCTGTGGATACTGCATAGGCATAGAGATAGCATCTTTTTACAGTGAACTTTGTATTTTGAAACATAGGTCTGTCTCTGAAACATTCTCTAGTTTTGCAGACTTGGGGTGAATTCAGGAGACATCCGTGCACCGCAGGAGCTGGGTCTCCCAGATGCTCAGGGGCAATGGGACCCTTACCATACTCTTGCCTTTAGCAAAAACCGACTTGCATGCAGTTCTGGGAGGACAGCTGTCAATATGTCATATAAATTATATCAGCTATGGATAATGTACTAGAGACTTGTGTACAAGCATCTCAGCAAGGACTAACTAAAAGCTTCTTCTTATACAGTTGTTGTTAAGCCTGCAAAGTATCATGGGTATGTTTGATGCTGCTGCCATAAAGGCTATATTTACTGACCCGTGAACATAACATGCAAAATGTAATCCTACTTTTAAGCAGGTCTTTTTTGAACTTTCTCGCGACTTTATTAAGTTTGGGTGGTGTTGACTTTTCCAACAAGTAATTTGGAATGTGTAATGTGATGGTGCATGGTGGACAATACATCTGAGCATCAGAGTCATGATAGGGTGGCTAATAAGCTGGCAATTACCAACAGGCTAAAAAAAATGGATTTATAGCCATTTCCCATGGAAATATTTTAATAAATGCAATTTATTTCTCATCGAGTAGTATTAGGGTGTTTACATTATCCTGCATTTGTGACTGCTATTTGGTAAAAGAAAAAAAAACAAATACAATTTTAAATGCAGAATAAAATGTTTTAGCAACCGATTATATGAACCGATCATATTTGCTGTATCAGTTTCATGCCTCCAGGTACAAGGCGATAGTATAATTATTTGGAAGGAGAGTTACTGACCTGCTCATACTTCTCCAATTCCGTGTGGTAAATTTGCCGGATCTGGCTGAGTTTCGCTCTGTAGTCGGAATGTTCTATTGAGTTATCCGAAGAGCCGCCTGATGCAGCCGCGGCCGCTGCAGCTGCAGCCGCTCCACCGCCTTTCTCTGGTCCAGAAACACCTTCAGCCAGCAGCATGTTATCTAGTCTCATAAGCTGAGGGTCTGGCGGATCTTCCTCCTGTGCTCCTCGAATGCTGAGGCCTGCAAGCAAATAAATAAGCACAATTAAAATGAGGATACAATACAAATATGTGTTTTATACATACAGCTCATCCTAAACCTGAAGTCTAAAATGACACATAAACCGCACCTGCAATTTACACAATACCTATCTAACTACTACATGGTAACTTGTCCTGTTGTCTCAAATAACATCTGCCTATAAATCCATAAAAATAAGTTTTGGTCTCCAGCAATGTCTCCCATAGTTCGTGCCTCTTGTCTTTGGCATTAAAGGGACTGTATCACCTAAACATTGTTGCAGGAACAGCATAACAAATGATTGAAAACGAGCTATACATTCTATTAGCAAAACTGCAAGCAAATTACTAAATTAGGAGAATAATGTGTTTTAAATGTGCCCTGCTTATGACATCACCTGTGGCACGGTATGCAAATGAACTGCTTTTCAATGGAAAATGTGTCATTTGCATACCGTGCCATAGATAGGGTTGCCACCTTTTCTTCAGAAAAATACCGGCCTTGGTACTGTCTCCATAGACTTAACATTGGCCTGATGCTGGTAAAATACAGGCCAGTTGGCAAACCTAGCCATAGATGATGTCATAAGCAGGAGACTCCACAGACACATTTAAAATATATTTTTCTCCTAATTTAGACATTTGCTTGCAGTTTTGCTAATACAATGTATAGATCATTTTCAATCATTTTTTTATGCTTTACATGTACAGTAAAAACAATGTTCAGGTGATACAGTCCCTTTAACTGCTGTCTGTGAAACATTTAGGTACATCTCTGCCCTGATTCTTCCTTGCAGACCCTCATATTGCTTATCATCGCTCTTCTATATACTTTATATTGTCTAGTAGTAGTGGCAAATAATGTTACTGTTGCCCGCCATTTAGAGAATTATGGGAAATTCCTCCAGTGAACCGAACTAAACAGACTGCTGGATAAACACTGAGCATTCGAATCATCTCAAATAAGCATTTCCATTAAAATTGCAATAGGACAGAATAAGAATGATGTCCCAGTACAATTAACCTCTTTACATCTGTTTAAATCAAGAACTGTAGACTGCTCTTGATCCCTGTGGGCTGAAGTCAGCATCCTTTGTGTGAACTTTACCTCCATGCGAATCTAACTCTTGTTTTTTTGTGCTTTTGCTTTGAAGTAATTCAATTTACAGAAGGCTGCCATTGCTGTGCATATTTATAGACTGGTGCAGACACATGAAGAAATAGAGGCAGCCATGGCATAGCTCTCACTATGACATTACCCTGTCACTGCATTGATAACTAGTTTGTTCATTCACTTGTAATCATATGAACTGCCTTTACTGGAAATAGTACAATAGTTGAGATTATATATCCATTTTATCTTGTGCCTGAAATGTGTTTAAGCATTTTTAAATCACTGTTTCCTCTGTAGATGTTTAGTTGAGGTTTATAACTGAGTTCATCATGGAAAAGGTATTAAAGTAATGCAAACAAATGCATCATAACTGACTACATTATCCTTCCATCCCCAACACTCTCATAACTTAAAGCATGAGAGCTTATCATACTCAAAGAAGAGAGAAATGCAGGGAGTTGAGATGGGAATTTAAAACTTAAAGGGAAATTAAACTTTGTTTAACCCTTGCTTCCTTAAAGGAAGTCCCGGTAGATTTAAGTAAACCCAACGTGTATCTTATTAGATAAACGCGGGTTTACTTTCTGCAGTGTCTCACATGGGAGACACGGCAGTTCCCGGTTGTCGCACAGCAAATCAGAGTGCTGGCTCTCTCTGCTAGCACAGCGAGAGACCCTTGTTTTTGCATGGAATCATCAGGGGGGATCTAGTTAAGGTCACCCCTGCTGATCTCATGCAAAAACGAGGGTCTCTCTCTGCGCTAGAGGATAAACTGGTGTGTACTATCAATCTATAATAGAAGCACAAGTGGGGGAAAAAGTTTAGTGTCCCTTTAAGGCTGAGTTGGAAATATTCTCCCTTTTAAGACCTCTTTGCTTCAACAGTTTTGTCAGGGGGCAGACATGTTGTTTAGAATCTTGTGTCAGATTGTCCTTCACCTGACCCAAGATATCTGCCCTCTGAGAGCTATGCAGAGCAAAGAATGCTCAATAAGGTATTTTATGTATATCTTTTTTCAATAATACATTTGTATTTAAAATGCTGGCAATCTTTCAATTGAACATAAGTTACCTTTTTTTGTGGAAAGATGTCCTTTAAGATTAGTTAATAACAATATATAAAATGCCAATGAAAGAATTATGAAAAAATGTTCCAACCTAAGATCACCTCATCCATTTAGTTTTATACCTTTTTTGCACTACTAACATAGCTAATTACAGAGATGCCAGAGAAGAATTATCCTGAGTATACCTGTGCATAGCGCATGATATATTCAGTTATACTGTCTGTCCCATGCGTGTTCTTAGCTAACGAAAAGATGGTACTCTGGAAGGTTTCATCTTTTCTGGATCTTGAATATAACGCATTATTGAACATTGGGGGCTCTTCCTCGTTACATGTTTGGGGGGGCGGGGTGGGGGGGGGGGGCTGCTCCCTGATCAGTGGGCGTCTTTCCACGAATCCTAATTAAGTATCTTTCGATATGTAAACACCTGCCCTCCTGGTCCGCACAGAAGATAAAGAAAGGTCTGAGGAGGAGGTGTAATTTCTAAGTCGAATTAATGAAACTGCAGGTCAGAATATTAACCTCTCTGTAATACCCGCTCCCACTCTTGTAATGCCGCACTAAAACCTCCTCTCCGGGTGCCTACTGATTGCAGGGTACGGTAAAATGTAATCATCTCAGGCTTTTTCAGCAGCTCATTACGGCTTCATTAATATATGTGAGATGCTTTTGAATTATAAATAAACAGATTAGCACCATGCGGAGCCTGGACTGCATGCTTCTCTCTCTCTAGCAGAACAATACTGCACAGTGTAATAACTGGGATCACCTGGGAGTTAAGGTGAACATACAGGGCATTCTCTGTCTGGAGCTAAATAGCAGCCACATGTGTTCACCAATGCAAAGGATGGGCTTCATGGAGAACTCGGGGTATGCACTATGATTTTATTTGACAAAGGGTGCATATGTCTATGTATGCAATTATAGATATATATATTATATATATGTGTGTGTGTGTATATATATATATATATATATATATATATATATATATACATTGTATGGACAAAAGTATTGGTACACACACTTTTAATTATTGAATTCAGGTGCTTCAATCAGACCCATTGCCACAGGTGTATAAAATTAAGCGCCTAACCATGCAATCTACATTTATAAACATTTGTAATCTAAATGGGTTGTTCTGAAAAGCTCCGTGAATTCAAGCGTGGTACTGTAATAGGATGTCACCTCTGCAAAAAGTCTGTTTTCAAAATGTCATCCCTGCTAGAAATTCCAAGGTCAACTGTAAGTGGTATTACTGGAAAGTGGAAGCATTCAATAACAGCAGCGAGTCAGCCACGAAGGGGAAGACCACGTAAAGTCACAGAGCGGGGTCACAGAGTGCTGAGGCGCATGGTGTGTAAAAGTCACCAATGCTCTGCTGATTCCATAGCTGAAGATTCCAAACTTCCACTGGAATTAATATCAGCACAAAAACTGTGCGCCAGGAGCTTCATGGAATGGGTTTCCATGGCCGAGCAGCTGCATGCAAGCCTCACATCACCAAGTACAATGCCATGAATCGAGTAGCGTAAGGCACACTGCCACTGGACTTTGAAGCAGCAGAAAAGTGTTCTGCGGAGTCAACAGTACACTTCATAATTCTCATCTGCTATTTACTACCACTCTGATCCCCCAACAAAAGAAAGCAAAACAAGATTCAAAAGAAAATGGTATCAAGCGCTAATTGTAAGCATAAATAAAAACACCATATATTTCAAACTATTATCAATGGCAGAAACTGATAAGATTCATAAATCATGAAACAATTTGTTTAATTATAAAAATGCCAATACATGGCTACACATATTTAAAAAGCTTGCCTAGTAAATACAAAAAAGCTATAAAACATCTATACAGGATGTTTGTATTCACGATGCGTCACATAGTTGTCCGAAAGCCACTTGGGTGGCTTCTTCGGCGGTAAGACGATTTACAAATATGGGGGGAAAAAAGCGATTGGCGTTTCTTTTAGATAAAATAGCTACATCAAAAAAAGGATTGGATTGATCGCAGGCATTATAATGTTCCCCTTATACAGAAAAGAATTGGTTCTCTGCAATTCGATTTTATTGTTTTGTTTTTTTTTTTTCATCCACAACTATCACATATGTTAATAAAGATACCAATCAGAGGGTGTTTCAGCTAACTCTCTGAATATATAGCTATATAAACTATTGTTCAAAGGTTTGGGGGTCAGTTAAAAATTGTCATTGTCTTCCATGAAAATATACATCAAACAAGATGAATCGGAAATACAGTCAAGACGTTGACAAGGTTCCAAATAATGATGTTGATTCTACAGAAGGTCAGTTTCATTGGATCTTTAATCACCACAACCGGTTTCAGCTGTATACTATAAACATCCAAAAGTTTGGTTTTTGAAAGAAAAGCACATTTCGTTCATTAAAATAACATCAAATGAGAATCAGAAATACAGAGTAGACATTGTTAATGTTGTAAATGACTATTGTTACTGGAAATGGCTGATTTAAAATGATATCTAGATATTGCATACAGCTAAAACCTGTGCTGATTAAAGAACCAATAAAACCGGCCTTCCTTAGAGTCTAAATTATTATTTCTAACCTTGTCAGCGTTTTGACTGTATTTCCTATTCACAAATCATTTGATGTATGTTTTCATTGAAAAAAAAAAAAGGACGTTTTTAAGTGACAGAGAATTCTAAGTGACATGTACTATACATAGCATCCATAGGATAGTGTCCTAAGGATGTGTGGTTTATTCTGAATATTATTGAACCGCTGACGTTGAATACTGGTAACTAAAATATGTGAACCATGCAAGATCACAGAACTATACAAGATTAGTACTGAAGCGGAGGGACAGGGACACATTTATGAACATTAATACAATGATTAAAAACATCAATTGAATAGCAAAGGGGTCAATTCTGGGCAGTAAACTCTCCCAACATGTAGCAAGTGGAGATCATCAATCAAAAATGGTATCTCAAAGCTGGCTGAGTGGGGTTTTATGCCAAGAAAATGACAAACAAAAGGATCCATCCAATTATAATATATTGATTAAGATGTAGATACACAGACACTGAAGTTAAGAATGGTTTAGTTTGTTAAGCACAGCGTTTTCTATTAGTGGTAAAGTAAGAGTGCCCTGTAGTTCTATTCAAGTAGGCATCTAATGAGATTACTCTGTACCAGGGCTGCTGCCAATAATAGATCTGCCAGTTTTTTTTTTATAATCCAGTTTAAAATCTGATTCTTGCAAATAAGACATGAACTGGCATCAGTGGATCAATGCACTCCATATTATGCCATACACTTTGAAGAAAAACGAATGTTTGACTTTTTATGTTAAAAAAAAATCTCATCTAATCCCACAAGTCATTTGTGAAATCTACTCAATAGCCACGTTTTTCATAGTCTCTCATTGGTTACGCATCTGGGGTGTAGGTGCTGCCCACTGCAAGAGATCAGATACGATAGAAACATAGAATGTGTCGGCAGATAAGAACCATTCGGTCCATCTAGTCTGCCCAATTTTCTAAATACTTTTAATAGTCCTCAGTTCCCTATCTTATATCAAGGATAGCCTAGTGCCTATCCCATGCATGTTTTGTTTACCTCTACCACTTCTGCTGGAAGGCTATTCCATACATCCACTACCCTCTCAGTAAAGTAATAATTCGTGATTTTACTTTTAAATCGTTGCCCTTCTAATTTAAGACTATGTCCTCTAGTTGCGGTAGTTTATAAACTCTCTTCCTTTACTGTGTTGATTCCCTTTATGTATTTAAATGTTTCTATCATATCCCCCCTGTTACGTCTTTCCTCCAAGCTATACATGTTAAGATGCTTTAACCTTTCCTGGTAAGTTTTATCCTTCAACCCATGAACCAGTTTAGTAGCCCTTCTCTGAACTTTCTCCAAAGAATCAATATCCTTCTGGAGATATGGTCTCCAGTACTGCGTACAATACTCCAAGTGAGGTCTCACCAGTGCTCTGTACAATGGCATGAGCACTTCCCTCTTCCTACTGCTAATACCTCTCCCTATGCAACCAAGCATTCTGCTAGCATTTCCTGCTGCTCTATTGCATTGCCTACCAACTTCAAGTCCTCTGAAATTATTACTCCTAAATCCCTTTCCTCAGACATTGAGGTTAGGACTGTACCAAATAGTCTATATTCTGCTTTTTGGTTTTTAAAATGAATTCCTTTTTATTTTTGACACTTGTTTATCACTATTCTAAATACAATTTTAAAGGACAACTGTCAGAAAAATGTAAGTTATTTTTAATTGAAAGAATCAAGTGCAGACATTTAAAATATAAAGGTTTTAATGAAAGAATAAAGCATGTTACTGAGCCCTCTTTGTTCCACATAGCTTTGTGATGGAGAAGACATGTTGTTTAGAATGATGCGCTAGCATGGTCAGATGAAGGAAGAGCTATACAACGACTGAGCTATACAAACAGAGTGCTCAATAAGGTACTTTATGTGTATTCTTTTATTAAAGCATATCTATTTAAAATGCCTACACTTGCCATCTTTCAATTAAACAGAAGCTTATTTTCATTGTTCTTTAATTTCAGCAACTGAAAAAGACTGGCTGATGTGCCATCAGATCATTTTAGAATAGGTACCCAGAATCCACAGGGTAGCTAATACCCACTTACTCTAAAACCTGGGAGATACTGTTTGAGACCAAGTCCAAAAAGAGGCTGCACACCAGGGAAAGAGAGTGTAAAATATAACTTTCAATCAATCAATAAAACCATGAATAAATAAATAAATATACAATGATAATGAAACACTTATAAGGCATAGTCCAAGTCATATTATAATGTATAAAACAAATGCAAAAATCAGCAAAACCATTAACAGGAAGAAAGCAAAAAAACTTACAGAAATAGCCAAGACCCAGCAAAATAGGACCCCAACGTTTCGGTGTAATGCCTTCTACCGGAGGAGCTATATTTTCGGCATTGCACCGAAACGTTGGGGTCCTATTCTGCTGGGTATATACATTTTTTCCTGTTCTTGACTATTTCTTTAATTTTTTTTTTGCTTTTTTGTTGATCATTTTGCTGATTTTTGCTTTTTTTTTTTATACATTGTAATATGGCTTGGACTATGCCTTATAATTGTTTCATTATCATTGTATATTTATTCATGTTTTTATTGATTTGTTAAAAGTTATATTGTACAATCTCTTTCCCTGGTGTGCAGCCTCTTTTTGGATATTATATGTTTTGGGCTGTTTGGGACTGCCTCTTGGCTTGCACCCAATTGTATCTTATTTTGGTTTTTATGTAAACTGCTTTTTGCTTTATTTTCCAGTGGACCTACCTGATTTTGTATTTTGAGATACTGTTTGAGACCCAAAGTATTCTCTAGCTTCCACATGACTTTGTATAACTCCATGTAACCTCTGCTTCTAATTTTTCCGATCTAAGCTCTTCCAATAACCATTACCTTTTGCACTTCCACTTGCTTTAATATAATTGTTATCAATATTTTACTGTTTGATATGAATCCTCTGATGGCTCAATGTTAATGCTTCCTATAACATCTCCTGCTGCTGGATAAAGCCATCTCCTACCATATATCCTATCTCTGCAAAAAGGTTCATTTAACTTCAATTACCGCTTCGTATAACCGGCCCAGACACCTCTCTCTATTACTCTGTATAGCGGCTTTCCTCGAACAGATGCCCTGTCTTTCCCGCTCAGTGGGTGAAGTTCTGAATACTTCATTGGTCCACACGCAGGCCTCGCTGGGCCTGTACACCCAAACATCTGGCAATGAATGGGTTAGTCAGCTGGCGAACGATTCCTGTGGCAGGTATATTAAATATAACACCACACAGCGCTCTGCACATTTCTACGCCAAACCGCTTGTCACTTTCGCTTCAGTCATTCTGTATTGAGGAAAAATGCAGCGGTGGGAATTTTACAAGGAGCTGCTCAGTTAAATGGACATAAATCACAGGTTTCATTCAAAGCGAATAATCACTAGCCATAAAGAGCTACTTGTCTCTTACTATATATTACCGGAACTTTCCACCAGCAATAATGCAGCCATTCATGGTGAGGGGGGGGGGGGAAACACAGCCAGGCATTAAGGACTGACATGTAATCCTGTTAGGGGCCTGATGTGCGGAGTAGGGCTGACATTTTTATCATGTGTCCACTTCAATTTGGGAAACCTCGCAGAGAGGGGGAAGAAAATGATTACTTGTCCTCTCCTGGTGCGAATCTCCCTTGTTTCGGTGATTGCATGGGAGATGGAGGACAGATGTGCTGTGAAAGATGTATTTTTCCACATGTAGAGTTGCTACTCGTCTGGCGCCTGTCACAAAAACTTCTAGTTAGCCTTGGTTTCTGGAAAAGGGGCCGAAATGATGTGTAAAATAATGAATATGTAACGTTCAAGTCCTCAATCCTGCAATAATGCATCGGACACTCTTTCAGCACCGAGAAGGCTTTCAAGGTGACAGGACATAGAAACATAGAAACATAGAATGTGTCGGCAGATAAGAACCATTCGGTCCATCTAGTCTGCCCAATTTTTTTTTTTTTTTTACTACTTTTATTAGTCCCCAGTTCCCGGTCTTATAGCTAGGATAGCCTTGTGTCTATCCCACGCATGCTTAAAATCCTTGACTGTGTTTACCTCTACCACTTCTGCTGGCAGGCTATTCCATACATCCACTACCCTCTCAGTAAAGTAATACTTCCTGATATTACTTTTAAATCGTTGCCCCTCTAATTTAAGACTATGTCCTCTAGTTGTGGTAGTTTTTCTTCTTTTAAATATACTCTCTTCCTTTACTGTGTTGATTCCCTTTATGTATTTAAATGTTTCTATCATATCCCCCCTGTTACGTCTTTCCTCCAAGCTATACATGTTAAGATGCTTTAACCTTTCCTGGTAAGTTTTATCCTTCAACCCATGAACCAGTTTAGTAGCCCTTCTCTGAACTCTCTCCAAAGTATCAATATCCTTCTGGAGATACGGTCTCCAGTACTGCGTACAATACTCCAAGTGAGGTCTCACCAGTGCTCTGTACAATGGCATGAGCACTTCCCTCTTCCTACTGCTAATACCTCTCCCAATGTAACCAAGCATTCTGCTAGCATTTCCTGCTGCTCTATTGCATTGCCTACCTACCTTCAAGTCCTCTGAAATTATTACTCCTAAATCCCTTTCCTCAGATGTTGAGGTTAGGACTGTACCAAATAGTCTATATTCTGCTTTTGGGTTTTTACGCCCAAGGTGCATAATCTTGCACTTGTCCACATTAAATGCCAGTTGCCACTGCTCTGACCATTTTTCTAGTTTAGCTAAATCATTTGCCATTTGGCTTATCCCTCCATTATATGTTGTAATCACAGTATGATCTTTACAGTCTGTGGCAGTATGGCATGCTATGCTTGTTTAATATCAGCATCTTTCTAGCGTCCTTTCGGCTGTCACTGAATTTCATGCTGGAATCGCATCTTTAAGTACCAGATTGTTACAATGGCATAGACTGTCACTGGAACCATCACAGGTTAATAAAAGTAAAAGCCATTAACACACTTCTCAACATTAATCCCCAATGACGCCAGAGTTTGTGAGGTTGTGCATGCATGATGGCATACTGACAGCGCTACTGTACATGCGCAATGGTACTCTCAGTCGTCCTGACAGCTCTACTAGTGGATACTGGGGCCCCAGACACCAAAGAATGCAATCAGGACTGTGGAATTGTGGTACTGAATACTGTTGTTGAACTGAGATCTACCTCTGTCCCAAAAAGAGGTGGAGCTCTCCAGGATAGACCCCCAAAATTGGAACGGTCCTGCGCATTGGGTGGTGATGCACTAAGCATATATTTAATTAATAAAATAGATTATACTATTATAAGTGATACACAGGGGACAATGAGTCCAACCTATTACAGAACACATTCTAGAGCGTTAGAGAATATTCTCTATCCTCAGAAGGTAACCTAATGTAAGAAATACTAACAGAAAAGGTAACACTGCCCATTAATATGAAAGCTCTACTTACATATGTATAAATGGGCTCACTTGTTGAATAAGGTAAGTTATCAAATTAACTTGCATTGGAACCTTTGTTCTCGATTATATTAATCATATTCATTTGTAGAGTATAATACTGCTAAACAGGAAGAAAATCATCACTTACAATGCCAAATCCAACTATCAGGGTATATCTCGGAACAATATGAACCAGAGGAATGCTTGTTATTCCTTAAAGTCATAATCAAACTCCTGGCTATGTGATGGTCTCTCAGCACACTCTCTTATTTTCATGGAAGGTAAAGTTAAGAAAAATAATGTGCCTTTCTCTGAGGTAAACCCGACAGGTAACTTTACAGATAAAGGCAAGGTACACTTAGCCTCTATAGATGCTACAAATGCATCTTTATATACTAGTGAGTAAGCAATGTCTGCGTGTGTTCTTCTACTTAGACCATAGCTGTCCATATTATTATATTACAGTGCCATTTGGGAAGCATTTGCAGGAGGGCCAGACTCTATTAAATACACAGTCTAATGCAGTAGAACCTATTGCCTTATATCAGTGATTCTCAAACCTGTCCTCAGGACCCCCCCCCCCCCCCCCCCCCAACGGTCCAGGATTTAGGGATTACCCAGTTGTGTTTAAATAAGAATATGTAGAACACCTGGTATGGCTGCCTAATGGTTAGGGAACCACACCAGGTGTTCTACATATTCTTATTTAAACACAGCTGGGTAATCCCTAAATCCTGGACCGTTGGGGGGTCCTGAGGACAGGTTTGAGAATCACTGCCTTATATGGTCTGCTTGCCAAACAAAATTCGCTTGAAGAACTGAATTTACCTCAAGGACCATCATAGAAACATAGAAACATAGAATGTGTCGGCAGATAAGAACCATTCGGTCCATCTAGTCTGCCCAATTTTTTTTTTTTTTAGTACTTTTATTAGTCCCCCTTTCCCGGTCTTATAGCTAGGATAGCCTTGTGTCTATCCCACGCATGCTTAAAATCCTTGACTGTGTTTACCTCTACCACTTCTGCTGGCAGGCTATTCCATACATCCACTACCCTCTCAGTAAAGTAATACTTCCTGATATTACTTTTAAATCGTTGCCCCTCTAATTTAAGACTATGTCCTCTAGTTGTGGTAGTTTTTCTTCTTTTAAATATACTCTCTTCCTTTACTGTGTTGATTCCCTTTATGTATTTAAATGTTTCTATCATATCCCCCCTGTTACGTCTTTCCTCCAAGCTATACATGTTAAGATGCTTTAACCTTTCCTGGTAAGTTTTATCCTTCAACCCATGAACCAGTTTAGTAGCCCTTCTCTGAACTCTCTCCAAAGTATCAATATCCTTCTGGAGATACGGTCTCCAGTACTGCGTACAATACTCCAAGTGAGGTCTCACCAGTGCTCTGTACAATGGCATGAGCACTTCCCTCTTCCTACTGCTAATACCTCTCCCTATGAGTCCGATCATGGACAATCCTGGTCCAAACAAGAGGCTAATAGTCTCTCTCTCCCTTAAACTGTACTGGCTGGCGCAACACAATGTCAAAGTGAGTCACATTTTCTCAAGCTGACACAAATATTGATAGACAAAATTAAAACAAAATTCAGTTAATCCTGGGGTAAATTTATCCACATTAAGTCCTTTATAACTGTATCCCAGAGTTAAAAGACTATTAGGGTATTGTGGATATAATCGCTATACAATGTAATTAGTTAAGTCGAACTATACATTGTAAACCTTTTTTCCTTCCATAGTACAATTAATTACAGTAACCCTTAATTGGGTGCTAATTTACTTCCAATGTTTGTATTGTATCAAGATCTGATTCGGTCTTCCATACTCTGACAGATACCCAAGGTAAATATCTTACGAGGCTTTGTCAAAACGCTAGCTTACGACTTTAAAGGACGCACTTAACCCCTTTTCTGCCATGCAATGGAGATTTTACTGGAATTTTTCACGTAGTAATGATAAATCTTATGTTCGAAGCCGCAGTAAAATAAATCCAGTCACCATAAAATGCATGCAGCCTCTGTGTATTGAAAACTCCAAATGTTTATTTCATTTCTCTGCTCAGAGAAGCTCTTTTTTAGAGGCTGATTTATATTCGTGGTTTCTACCAGCCTCCTCCGAAGCTCCTTTGAATCTGATAAGAAAGTTGTAATCGTAGGACGAGATTTCTTTCCCTGGTAAACATATTTATTTATTTTTATTTGTGGACAGTAAAGGTTTATGCCGGAATATTTAGCATGAGAGGGATGTATTTTGCTGCAGTTCTCCCGGTTTGATTGAGAACACGAGGATTTTATGATGTAATTCTTGGGGCCCGTCTGTTAAATGGTCTTCCACCATAATACACTATCTGAACATATTGTCATATAATTCAATTTAGCCTTCCGGAAAAACATTTTTTTCCCCAAACATTGTGTGTGCACTTAGATGGAATTATCACCAAACAACATGCTGCACAACTAGTATGAATTGATCATACAACGTCTCCGGCAATAGAGTGCCAGTGTTGCACACAGCTACCATAATTTATTTTTGTACAACTATTATATTGTGTGTGCTTTCCGTAATGTCCCATGCCTCACATGCAGTTTGCCAGGAACCAGCTTCATGCTGATGAGTCCCATTAAAGATGAAACAGCTGCCCATAACGTGAGTGGGATTTGTGTCTGTGGAACTGGGTCTTGGCCTGGGTTTGAAAAGATGTCTTGAATGTGGGGATGCTCCAAGGGGGGTAGAGTTGCCACCCAGTAAGTAAAAATTTGTCTTGAGGACAATGTTAAGTCTATGGAGGCAATGGCATGGTATCCAAGGGGTCCACATATAAAGTGGATGATAGGGGCAAAAGGAAACTATTGTTGAGCTTATTTGCATATGCTTACCCAGAATCCCATGAGGTGGTGGTGGTGGTGGTAGCACTGGTGTTTGGGGATATCTGTGAGAAAACAGATGTCTACTGACTCTAACTTGTCAGTCTATTCTTGTTCTGGGAAATGAAGGCTATTCCATGTGAGAAATTGCCAAGAAACTGAAGATCTCGCACAACGCTGTGTACTACTCCCTTCAATGACCTGAAGCATAACTTCAAACTATGCAAGAACTATTTAGAGAGGAAGCTGTCAGCTGGTATTTGTTCTATAATGGAGTGGCCAGCACAGTCACTGGATCTCAACCCTATTGTGCCCATCAAGGCAATACAACTTGTGGTATGGGAAAACTCTTCAAATTACCTTAATTAACTGACAGATAGAATGTCAGAGTTCTGCAAGGCTGTAATTGTTACAAAATGCAGGATTCTTCAACAAAAGCAAAGTTTGAAGGACACAATTATTATAGCATTTAAAAATTATTATTTCAACATATTGACTGTATTTCCTATTCATTTTGCAACTCATTTGATGTTTTCATGGAACTCAAGGTCATTTTGTAAGTGACCCCAAACCTTTAGCCATACTTATGCTTCTCGTTTGGGTTTTATCTATGTTTACCCTTATCAGGGCCTCACAATGTGTTAATTGGTCAACATTCTATGTTACACAATGTTTGTCTACTTGTATCACACTATTTCATTAACTCCTGTGATGTGTACAATGTTGTCAGCTCATTGAAAGTTAGGACCTGTCTGTTATGCAAACACTTTGCCAAGTAGGTTATTTATACTCTTTTAGTTGACTGCTCATTAGAGGGAAACAATTTACGAGCAACAAACTGATCCATTTAGAACCTGTAGTTCTGTATTAATTTCCATTTCTGAGATTTATAGACAGACAAAGCTTTGGAATGCAGATGGCCTGGTGTGATACATCTGAATCATCCTGCTTCAGGTGAACCTGAGTTACTAGGTCTCCAGGAAGGAGGATATGCTTAGTGGAGCGCCTCTTACATTCAACTTGTATGATACTAAAGAACGGATTTACTTATGATGTATTATGATGTCATCTAATCTATATCTTGGAGAGCTGCTATATCCTGCTGGTATTACACACACAATATTGGTGGTAACTCTCATTTACTATTTACATAACTACATGGTGCACAGTATTTGCCCCCTGTACTATAAGACATGTACCTTCTTATGTGCTTAGCAGCTGATGTCTACAATCTTCACCTAATTCCTATTAAATCAAGCCCTTTGCCTATAGCTTCTAATCTTTGTGTAGCTTGAGATGGAGGAGCCTTAGGAAAGGAGTTGCCCTAAAAAAAAGTGGAGTAACCAATAATGCAACTTTTGCAACAAAAGACTTCTAGGCACCAAGAAGAGTCTTGCAGAGACAAACTGGGAACCAATAATGCCTTCAAAACTACTACACAGTTTGAACTCATAAAAAACTGAAACAGTGAGGAAGTGATCGGCGCTACTCCAATTACAAAACACTAAAATGCAGCATACACCAGTGCAGTTCCTCCAAAACAAACACAGCAAACAGTGAAAAAACAGGTGAAAAAGTGTTGCGCAAAAATATTATATGAATACTTATCTGAAATACAATGTAGCTATATTTGCTACTATACTACACATTGTGTTTTATTTGTTTTATGTCTTTTTACATGTACTTTCTTTGAGACACATTGTATTTCAGATAAGTATTCATATAATATTTTGTTTTTTCATAAAAAACTGAAGCCAAATTTAATGAGATCAAAAAAACTAACAGATGCACTTTAAATATAACAAGCCCAAAACAACACCCCACATTTACAGCAACTACTTACATAATTTATTGCATTCTTGACAAGTCAATGCGACTGTAATAATCAGTTGAATAAGAGAGTGGCATGCAAGAGTTACAGGTTTCTGATAAAACACAGAAATATTCACAGACTTACCATATGGTTACACATGCACTGTATGCCCTCCATTGAGAATGCAAAGTAGCAACAACTTCTCAGTTGTTGTTTGGACAAAATGGAGATCTATCTCATAGTTTGGAGAAGAGACAATGCACCCAGACTTTAAAGTCCATCAAGATTTCTAATGAGCATGAGATAACCGGTTAACATCAAGATTTCTAATGAGCAAGAGATAACCGGTTAACATCAAGATTTCCAATGAGCATGAGATAACCGGTTAACATCAAGATTTCCAATGAGCATGAGATAACCGGTTAACATCAAGATTTCCAATGAGCATGAGATAACCGGTTAACATCAAGATTTCCAATGAGCATGAGATAACCGGTTAACATCAAGATTTCCAATGAGCATGAGATAACCGGTTAACATCAAGATTTCTAATGAGCATGAGATAACCGGTTAACATCAAGATTTCCAATGAGCAAGAGATAGCCGGTTAACATCAAGATTTCTAATGAGCATGAGATAACCGGTTAACATCAAGATTTCTAATGAGCATGAGATAACCGGTTAACATCAAGATTTCTAATGAGCATGAGATAACCGGTTAACATCAAGATTTCTAATGAGATAACCGGTTAACATCAAGATTTCTAATGAGCATGAGATAACCGGTTAACAGAGTCCTTTCTTGCTTACTTTGCCACAATAGTCTATAAAAAAAAAAAGGGTTGAATATCCAAACGGTGTCATTTCTGGAATAAAACTGGACTGGAATTTAAAATCAAGTGTCTAGGAGACGGAGAAGGATGCATAGCGAGCCAGTGTGTATTTGGGAAACTGCTCAACTATTTTAGAGAACTAGAGATGCTTCGGGTTGTCGTTTGCATAATGAGTAATGTGATATTATCTATTTAATGCACAGGAGCACATTATCAATAGATAAGGTTCTGAAATTAAATAGGGCTGTTGTTTTAAATGGACAAGTAGCTCGCCGATTACATGTGATGGATAACTAGCCTGAATCATGGTGCATGTTATTTATATTTCCTCGCTTAACCAGAAACCTTTGCAAACAGATGGTGCATACATTAACGTAGCAGGGTGGTGAAATGGCAGGGGTACTGCATATAACCTAAAGTGCAAGGAATGTTTTACAAACAAAAAAATGAGCAATGTGGATTTTCAGACTCTGCCATAAACAGTCTCTACAGAAAATTATGAGCAGCTACATAAATCCAAACTCTACCTCTTCAGACGGGCTCATTAAAGTGATACTGAGTCTCTGGGCAGTCATAATTCTGCAAGCTGATGCTGTGGAATCACCCCAGCGCCAAGCTGCTTCTTCACCTACCCCCTGCCTCTAATATTCCCCTTCTCTCTGTCATACCGCAGCCGCCTGACCTTTAAACTGATGCTAGTTTGCTCTCATGGCTGAAGTGGGAGTTAGAGACTCATAAAACGGCTTCCTCCCTCATTTTGGAGCAGTTGTAATGGCACGTCTAACCTTTTGTAATGGCTTTGCACAATATGGGGAAGCAGCTAAAACAAACTGTATTTAACCTCTCTGCTGCCAGGCAACAAAAGTGTAAGTGAATTGGACAGAGTAGCATGTTGCACAATGCGTGGATTAAGTGGCCAGTGGCAGAATCATGATCATTACATAGTGCAGTGTCTATTCACTGCCATAAGTAGTAGTAATTTACACACTGATTACAGAGAGAGAGAGAGAGAGAGAGAGAGAGAGAGAGATACATACATATATATATATATATATATATATATATATATATATATATATATACATATATTTATGCATTTATTCTAGTCCTATCATTACAACCCATATAAAATAAGCCAATGAGATAGCTTAGTGGGTTATCGTAGAATCTGTGACACTGGATTTGCAGTTCAATTCTTGGTGGGGTTGACTTGGTGGGGCAGGCTAACATATTATTAAATTGGGTAACAGTAGCACCTCTGGGATGTTAGGCAAAAGTAACATCCCGAGGACGTACTTAAAAACAAAAACAAATCAGAGAACATCTGAATGAACCTTTGCTGTTTACACACTTTGTTATTGTGATATGTGGCTTTTTGTTTAAATTGTGTGATGTTTTGGGTGTGTAGGAATGTTTGGTTTTGTGAATTTTTAAAACAAATATCCTATTCATTTAAGCTGGCTGCCATTTTTTATGTATTACATAATTATCCAAGAAATATAAATCTTTAATAAAAGAATAACGCCAGCATATATATAGTGCAAGCAAGCTATAGTAATTAGTAACTATTAGTTGCAATGATATACCATTTTGTAACTCAGATGTGTATGTAGAATGGGAATTCTTTCGATAGTGTCAAATATTTGAAATTACTTGTTACATTACTGCATGTTGGAGAAACAATTCCCCATACATTCGCTCTTCTTAGCACTGTCTGAGCAGCAAATGGCACAAAGGACCATTGTGGTAAAGTGGCCCGTCTACTTCCCCTGTAGCCTGGAAGAGACCATCCCTTGTGAAAAATGAGTGAAGGTGGCCAGAACCCACCCAAAAAAAAACTTGGAGAGAAGTTATGAGTCAAATGCAACCCTCCTCACTTGGAAAATACATTTTTAACCAAAAATGGCTGCCCACTGCCCTCAAATTCCACAATGAAACTTATCCTTCAACTTCTAGATCAGTTTGCTAAATTCCACCCATTCTGGTCCGGGTTTATGATTGCACACGTGTGCAAATTTCACACAAATTCTAAGCTCCTCCTCTTTGCAAGATAAGACCACTATTTTACACTTGCAAGGAGGAAGCCAATAAAAGTTTGTGTGGGGGGAAAACCACTTTCTGTAGAATCCCAAGACAACTACGTCCCATATTTCTCTGTAGTGCAACAAAGAATTTAATAGCTCATAACTTATTACAAGATTTTCACTATAAAGCCATTCATTTTTCCCTAACATAAAGCTAATCCCTTAACGTATATTCTCTCCCTGTGGAAATAAAGAGAGAGTAGCAGACTCGCTTCATACTGGCATTGATAATGCACAAAACTGCTTATCAACTCTGCCAGGAAGAAATATATCCGCTTTCAAGTCTAATTTCATTTCTAATTTATGTTTACAATATTCCTTGTGTTTATTTTCTGTTCCCGACTTGCAGTCTGTTATATATACTAGGTTTGTTAACGCTGACACATCGGGGGAATATGCCCCGGGGAGTTTAACGATTCACACGTAAAGTAATTAACGGGTCGTTAACACATTAACGTATACATGTTCGACATCAGCTAAGTTAGTATAGTAATAATTACCTTATTGTACGTAAACCACCTGCTCTATTGCAGTAGGTTCATTACTTGCTATTAGGATATCCAGAGCTCCTAGGTACTGTGCAGGGAGCAATATCTATAGCAGCCATTTTTATCTGCATCAAAAAGATGTTCACTGGTAAACAAATAACCAGTGCTATGTTTTACTATAATCCTTTTCTGTTTCTGAAGGTTGGGCCTGTCTAAATAAACATGTCACAGTTTGTGCAAAGAAATGACATACACTTATCCACTGATAATTAAATGTTTGTTAGTCACGCTCTTTGTGAACTACAGTTCCCATGATATTAGCATTTTATCCATTAGGTCTTCAATCCTGGCAAGACCTTGCCACATATAAATAAAACGTCAGATCTGGTAGCCAGGATAAGGATGCAGATCCGGCAAGTATATGCTAAACAAAGCTGGTAAAGACACCAACAAAAAAGTAATCACTGGCCTTGATGACAGTGAAAGTGTTAAATCTATAACACATATATATTTTTTAAAGTAACTAGTCAGCTGGGGACAAACTGCCCTCTTCATATACGTGTCATCAACCTGCTCATCCCATCACATCAATTTCTTGAGCTTGTCACCCCTGCCTGTCACTGGACATCTTATATATCACTAAAGCCCCTTTCTTAGTCCAGAACAAACAGACAAGAGATAAAGCAGGCCTCTTTATCTTCACGTATATCCATTTTAGGTCTGGTGCTTAAGAAATACACCAAATGAGACAGCATCAGACCTGCTGATTTAAAGAGAAGTCGAACAGTCAGTTTTGGTAACAAAATTACATTTTGAGTGAAACAATGAATTCAAAACAAGATCCACTGTATTGTCCACATTAGACAAATACACTCAAGCCTGATGTGCAGTTGACAGTGGACACAGTGATTCCATCCCACACAGGCATCTTTTCCAGAAAGCATTTGTGATTATTTTTTCGACCTAGTTGATCAATCACTGGTACTGACACTGACTCCATGTAAATAAATCACGTTAGAGTGATAGACTAATGTATTAGAAAAAAAATCACTGTCCATGTCTATAAATAAAAGAAATAGATAGTCATGCAGATATTCTGTGATATCTGGGTCTCTATCATAGACATAACAGGCTATTTGATGGTTTGTCCCTGCTTGTACGAATAGATAAAGTCATAAGTACATCGAAACTGCTCATCCGTGGATAATTCCCACAGCCCCAATGTCCCACATTGGCCACGTGTGATGATAAACATAATAGAGGACTTAGGAAATCCTCATACAAGAGACAACCATACTGGAAGGTTTCTTCATAAAGGACGATACAAAGAGATAAGTATGACAGCCGTTAACTCTTACTGCGACTATAAAAGGTTATCCATACATTATACTGTAATGATTAAAAATTCAGATCATGGAAGTGTATGCGTGCGGATACATAGAGTCTGTGCCCTTTGCAAGCCTTTATTTCTCATCACGGATCAGTGGCGGGTGGTGTAGCGAATAGAGCTCACCTTGAAGGCAAAAAGACCATTTTAAATACAGCCCAGGTCAAATGGAACTTAGGCTGATGGATGGCAGTGACCTTTTAGCTGGAGAGATTTGATCGGACAATATCAAGTTGATGGTCATGTTTCTCCATACTGGTTCTTTGCAAGTGCGGTAGTACCAAGAAACCAGGGCCCAGTTACTTTTAATCTATTTAATGCAGTGAGTCACATTTACTATTGATGGAATGATGTAATACAGTAACCACTATGGATAGTTCAGATAGACAGAGGTCTGTTATACCAAATTAAAAAGGAAGAACAAATACTAGCCTACTAGCCGCTCACAAACAGGATTCCAGACATCCTTCCTTCATATGAGACCGTCGAAATATATTTTAATTCTGCTACTTAAAATAAGTCCAGAAATATTAGTGTTCATTCAATAGTTTGATATGAAATGTACCATTAGTGTTTCACAAGTTAGATCTCTGTCAAATATCCTGTTTTATTGAATGATATTTCTGCTCCTTCATTGGTTATCAAGTTTTAGAAGTGACAGGCATATAAGAACAGTATTAGGAAAGAGGGTAGTTACTATTTGATTGCCTAAAAGTTTGCCCAAAAAAAGAGACACTTGGAATATTTACACTGGTGACCAAGGGACCAAAGTCATTGTTAAGTAACTTACATTAAACAAATTACATGGGTGTTGATCAAACAAGATTTGTATTATAATTCTTTTTGCCATACTATTGTAAATGGGTTGAAAAACATCTAGCGTGTGCCATCTGCACCATGTACGATAATTCCACGGTTGCATGTCCTCTCTAGTTTTCCACTGGCACCACAAAGCAATGGCCTGATTTCAGGAGTGACGGGAGACAAGTAACAATCTCCAAGGTAATTCGTTATTCAGACCCCCGAGAGAAACATGCAAATCTACCACTGAACAACTACTTATTAAATGCCCCTAGGCCTCTGCTGTGCATGAAGAGCCGCCCCGGTCTGTGGAGGACACGATAATTAGACGGACAGAAATGCCGAAAATTTCAAACCAGGTCAAGCAGCAGAAATCTTTGAGGAGGGGTACGGACGCTACCCCAATAAAAAAAAAAAGAAAAAGAATCAGGACAGAATAAATTATCTGTGTCCTGCGGAATTAAAATTGACGGAACGGTTAAAGTTTAGAGCTTAACTTGATTGCAGTGGACTTTTGATATAATACTATGAATAAAACATTACGTGAAATCCCTATCTGAAATTAAACTTGCCCTGGGTTATATCTGTCTTTACTATCTGCATGGAAGATGAGGCTGTTTTGTAAATTAAAGCAAATCTTCTACACTCCAAGGATTGTACGTAGGAGTTTATATCCCCAACACTGTTAGCCTGGGCTGCTAAATCTCTTTATCAGATGCTGCTTTTCTGGTATTCTTTTCATCTGCTTTTTGTAAAAAGGAAACATATTCTAAAGCTAATAAAAAAAAAATATATATATATATATATATAACCCTGGTCTGAGTCCTGCTAACAAAATGAAAACGGGATGTTTCCAAAATACCGTACGGATATTAATCCACTGCCAAAGAAAGAGGATCTGTTGAGTTACTACTTATTGTTGAATTGGAATTATAGGGGACAGCTACTTATTCGGAACAATAGCCAGAACTTTAACAAAGGATGGGATATCGATGACTTACGGCGGTTGTGGAGAAAACGCTTTACCGATCAATAGTTGGGGTTGTAAGAAAAGTTTCTAAACTTGACATGGAACATCATAAGAATTATAAGGTGTTACAGAGATGTCGAAGGACTTGTTTACTATATGGAGCAATGGTGGGAGTATATGTATGTATATATATATATATATATATATATATATATATAGATGGAGGAATAGGATGACATACAATGGTTACATTGAGAAACAGGAGTAGGAGGGGACTATGTTTAGGATGGAACATGACTGTAAAAGCAGTTATAAGGATTATTGGGAGGAATCAAAAATGTTCATTAGACAATCAGTTTTCAGATGAGGAACGTGGGTTTGAAGGCTGTCTGACTTCCCAATATGAGTGACATATTGTGGCAGTAAATGGGTTAAACATGATCTCTTTGAGCGCCAAGCCTTGC
Source organism: Pelodytes ibericus (assembly GCA_036172795.1). NCBI lineage: Eukaryota > Metazoa > Chordata > Amphibia > Anura > Pelodytidae > Pelodytes > Pelodytes ibericus. The sequence continues at coordinate 77,500,503 of CM069864.1, read as the reverse complement.
ACCTGATAATATTCTCTCACCCTGACATGAAATAAAACAGTTAATGCACTAATTACAGTAATTAAGTGTTGCCGATTTAATTACAGTTGAGAGTTAGCGGTGGTAGCATTTGGTTGGAGTGCAGGACGGGAACTTTCCGCATGCAGCCTCTACTCGCAGACACCTAATGCACCCCCCCCCCCCCCCCCGCGCACTCCCGAAGTGACACCACATTGATAGGTTCACATTGCAAAACGTGTCAGGCTTCAAGCAGGAGGCGGCTAATTAGCTGCTAGGTTAATGAGTGTGATGGCTCTTGACAGCGTTTTGTTACAGCTTGTGCTGTATTTAAACAATAAATGATTGCTTAAGTGCGGTTGAGATAAGACGATCATAACAACAATTCATTTTGGTTGCGTTTTGAGGACAATATGAAATTCATAGTGTAACACAGGCCAGGTGCCATGAAAAGGCAGGTTGTACAACATACAAACTTGGGATGTGTGCAGCCAACCTGACAGATGTATAGACAAAAAGTTAGATTCAAAATTACACCCCTAACATAGTTTTTCTGTGTTGCTTTACAGGAGTGCGTATTAAACCTTTCCTCAAGGCCCCATGACGGACCAGGATGTAAAGATTACCCAGTGGTGTTTAAATAAGAAAATGTATAACACCTGGTGTGGTTCCCTAGCCGTTAGGAAACCACACCATTAGGAGCAACCAACAGCTAGACCGCCTCAGTGAGGCAGCAGGTTTCTGAAATGACTGATCCCAAGTCTTTGTTTTTGTGATATTTTTGGAATGGTCCTATGCAGAAGTGATATTAAAAAAAAAAAAACTATAGAACACAGGGAGAAATGGCCTTTTGACTCTAAAATTGTTTTGGGGGTTTAGCCTTTCTTTAAAGTGTAAAATCGAGGACAAATGAATCTTATTGCAAAGATGTAGAACGGAGGACAGAGGATTGTATTGTGAGGATGATCCATGTAGGGACATAGTGTTGTATTGTGAGGATGATCCATGTAGGGACATAGTGTTGTATTGTGAGGATGATACATGTAGGGACATAGTGTTGTATTGTTATGTGTGAGATGGAATAAAGTGGACTATACTGATAGAGTGTAGAATATAGAGCAGAATATTATATTGTGAGGGCAATTATAGTATGAGTGTGTACGATGAATGACAGAGAACTAAATTGTAAGCATGAAGGGAATGTCTAAGAGTGTAAAATGGAGAAAACTGGACTGTGCAATAATAAAGGAGTAAGGATATACAGAAAGATAGGTTATACCAGCAAATAAGGACCATTTGGCTTATATAGTCCGAAACTGACCTACCTAAAAGTTCATTGTCTGATTATTTGGATAGCATTATGTATACTTCAGTTTTCAACCCCTTGTTCTATTACTACTCCAGGAATCCACAAAATAACATGATATCTCAGTCTTTCTCCCTGTTTGCAAATAATGTATGTGTATATATATGTATACACATTATTTGCAAACGTGTTAGTAAAACCAAGCCAGAATAGAGTTTTGGGACAAATTCTACCACAGTACACTATTTTGTGAATAATTATCACATATACATATATATATATATATATATATATATATATATATATATATATATATATATATAGTAAAGACAAAATAGTGAACTGTGGTGAACTGATGACTGAAAAGCCGGAGCTGACGTGGAATATTATTCGAATATTGTAGAATTTGTCCCAAAACTCTATTCTGGCTTGGTTTTACTAACATGGCTGCCAGTATACCACTATCTATTCAAATATGTATATAGAAACAACTCACCTATGGAAAATAAACAAGATTCGAAATTGAAATGATTGTCTTATGTGGTCAATGGACCATGACGCTCCCTTTCTATGCAAATGATTTCATCAAGATGAATGTATAGGAAGAAAAAATAAATAAACATATAAATGCACATTATGTATATATATATATATATATATATTCACGTATGCTTTGTTTAAATCCCCCTCCATTCCCTCTTTTGCAAAGGCACAAGCACTTATCTGTAGTCCCGCTGCTCAAATGACATTTTCTAGCTCAAGTGAGGGGAAAAGAATAAAAAAAAAAAAATAATGAAATAAATAATAATAATTTATAGAGATATTTTTTTTACAGCTCTTCCACACTGCCGAGCTATTTCCTTTCCCACACACCAGCAAAAGTCCATTTTCACAACGGCTATAAAGCGGCATGTTCAGAGCCAGTAAAACAACTCAATAAATAGCTTTGCGTAGCATAGCTGTCTGCTATCTTTTGCTCAATAAAAACAGAGGTGAAGTGCTTATTTTCATCGCTGTACTATAAGAAGACAGAAGCATTATGACTGCTCATACATTCTGACTATCATTTGCCACAAGCTATATCTGTCAGCATTAAATAAAGCTGCATTATAAATGTAAACAAAACTCGCACATCTACAAAATGAGCTGTCCGCCATTGCTGTAGGCGCACAACTCAGCCTGCTTATTGACTCAGCCGCTCGGGTTTATTTATTTCTGTACACAGACGTGCATTTGCTTTGCCCGATCAGCAGAGTGCGTTGGCAGTAGATAACCTGTCTGTTCCGTGGTGTTCAGGGAGGTCGAAGAGAATTGTGAGCAGAGTGCGTTGAGGTGGTCGGAAAAAAAAGGGTTAATTCCGTACGAGAAACAATACGAAAGTACGAAAGATCTCCGTTCTGAACGGGATTAGGGCCCAAATATTTAATTGATTGGTTTTATGCTCTTTAGTCACACTGGAATTGAGCTCGGGATTGGTTATTCCATCACAAACGCTCTTAATAAATTATCCGCTAGGTGATTTCACATTGAACTGTGGAGCGCCAGGTTTAAAAATGGTCTCCAAAAATTGTACGGGACAGGACAGGTAAACCATCAATAACACAATGAATATCATTTATGGATCTATGACTAGAGAGCTATCACACACCACACCTCATACAACACAGTTAATTTCTGGTTTGCTTAATATAACTATATATAAAAAAAAAAAAAAACATTTATTTAAGTATTGAAATTTAAACATGTGTGTGCAACTGTTATATGTACAAACATACACACTATATAGAAACAGAAACATTATATATTGGCTTATATTGTCTAAAACCATATATTATTGGCTGTTATAATCTAAAAATTGTATCTAGCTAAAGGAGTGTTCATAAATATATTTATATAAATATATATATATATATATATATATATATTATACACACACAAAAACATTTTTATATATATATATATATATATATATATATATATATATATATATATATATACACACACAAGAATATATACACGCACAGAACAACATCTATTATTACTTGTGCAAAGCAAATACTCCAGTCCCAGCCTTAAATCATTTCAATTCCTATTTCCAAGTATAATTTAATCTTTCTCAGCGACACTTGATGCTTACTTCATCACAGCATAATGACAGATTAAAAACTTGTTGAATTAAATATTAAAGAGGACCCTGGGCATTGCTGCATTCTTACAGAATAACACAGATTGGAGATGAAATAAGAAACCCCGGCGCATATTTTATACCAAAAGCAAAGAATACAGAGATTTCTCCTCCAGGCCACCTACTTTGTAATAAAACGTGGGCCAAGTTTACCTAGGGAGGCTGCAAAATCTAGAATTGTATTATATAGTATTATAAAACGTCCATCACTGTAACCTGCTCCGGAGCTCTGAAGTCAGTATTAATACTGCCATCCGATTTAATGGGGGTCATGTTAAGATAGACAGAGTGCCACTAGTACAGGGGTTCTTTGTATGTCTACTCACACTGTGTACTTACTATTTAACTCTCCCTATTTCTTCCAATAATAGAATTTAAGTTGCTGCTATTGCTTGATTTGAATTGAAGAAGTTTTTTTATTATTGGGTGGAGCATGCTGCATTAAACATGCTCTGATTTTTTTTAATGCTCAGAAATGCATGGTTAATGTACAGTGCTTTCCCTCACAGTGAATAATTGTGAGGTGCTAGGCATTTGCAATGATGTCATCCCCTACACTAGGGGGATCCCCATATTCTGCAAGGAGGGCAGGTAACCATATTAATGTGGACAGTGAGATTTGGATTTAATTAAACCTTGTTTTGACTATACTTTGCTGCCTTCTTTCTCCTTTGCAGTTTGGGGTTTGGTTCCCACAGCAAGACTGTCCTGCGGAACGTGTGAGCCGTATCTAGGTATATATTTTATTCTAACTGTACTCAGAATACTACACTATGTTATTGTTTATTATATTTTGTTGTTTTGGATCCAGTGCAGTTTCTGTTTTGTATTTGTATGTATGTATGTATATATATATGTATGTTCATTTGTGTGGGAAGGTTAGCCACAGGTTGTTGCAGCTCGTTCTCTTATTAAATTAGCGCTTCCTATACCTTTGTATTTTTGATATATATATATAGATGCTGGGGATGCAGCAAATGACGATGCCAGGTTGAACATCTGCAAAGGTTCCGTTTTAAAGGTAAATATTGCAAAAAGTGAAAAAAATAATAACACATATTTATTTTTAAAGGCTCATCTTTAATATGTATGAGTTTGTTCCTTTTGTTATAGGTTGGAATAGTCCTTTAATAACTTGCATAGTATCAACACGTCTCTATATCTGGGTTAACCTAGTGTAGAAAGGAAAGGTTGGTTGGGATTTAGACAAGGTAGTGCATGCCTATAGGACGACAAAGCTGGCTAAGGAATTGAAGACTTAATAGGAAGGAGTAATATGCATTTATTTAAGGCTATCAAATAGCTTTTTGAAATACACTGTGAAAGAAAAAGATTTTCCAGTCGTGGCAACAAATGTGTTGTGTTATATTTTTAATTAGCATTTTAATCTGACACTACTCAACGGAAAGTGTATATTAATATGGCATAAAAACACCAAGTGAATGTGACTTGTTACAATAGCTTTACACCTTGAAAAGATCCAGTGCTTCAAATATAACATGTGCGTTAAAATCTTTTTTTTTTTTATACAGTGTTTTATTCCAATTTGTCAAGCCAAGATAAGTGCTAAGGTCAGGTTTTTGTGGTTGAAAGAGAGGTTTTCGAAAGGATTCACAGGATCCTTTCAGAAATTGAAATGTGGGTGTGATTTGATGATAGATTAGGCCCCCATGCCACATAATCTCACATCCATAGCATGCTGTGTCTCTGTGTGTGATCTTAGCATCCCATACCTCCATACATATACTGCAGAATATACTTATCTGAAGCATTCATCCATACTACTTGTATATTGTTGGACCTAATTGCACTGTAAATACTTATGTGCATTAATGGGACATATAAAGCTATTACATAAATTAGCACCGTACGCAATTCATCCCTCTCCATATAACCGGCCTTCCAGATCCCCCCTGCTGCTCCATTTAACTGCTGCCTGTAACCCCTGTTGTTTCATATAATTGTTTAATGTAAGTTTTCATACTGCTCCATACCGTATAACTGCATAGTAATTTCATACGTGTACAAATGGCTAAATGCAGCTGGTAAAGAGGTAGTTAACCCTTCTATATTGTACAAACCCTTCTATAGTGGCCTGACATATTTCAAGGAGGTATTCATATAACGTAAGTATTTGTATAACATTGTCAAATGTAATGTTATTACTTAAAGTCAGGGCTTGACCGATCCTAGGAACCCTGGTCAAGCCCTGCTTTAAGCCCTTGGTTTACATGTGTCCAGAAAAAAACATGTGTGCTCCATCTGAAGAACGTTCTTCTTATTTTGTAGGGATAAAACTGTACAAGGGCAGTCAATCTTAAGGAGATAGGGGTCCGCAGAACCATGCCCCCATGTAATCGACTGGGACACAGAAATACGAATACTGCGCATACGAAGCGGTCAGCTTTCGTGCGCGATAGCTCTGACACTCTCCCTTCCAAGCCTCGTCCCACCTGCTTCCCACATTGCTGGAGGAAGAAGTTGGGAGGCATGGGGAACTTCGGGGGCAGGTCTGGATAGTTTTAAGTACAACTTAGGACGGCCGCTTGTTAAAATTTAGTGGGACAGAAATAAGTGCAGGAATGGAGATGTGAATTAAATACCTTTTAGATGCAAATAAAAAAAATTGCAGAACTTGAGCCGTAGGAGCAAGACCCCACTATACGCTCATTATTCCTCTACTTCCCTTCCCATCTCACTGTGCACATATTATTGAATTTAAATGAGATGCCCTCTGATAAGGATCACTAAATAAGATTAGTGCATCTGATGCACATATTGATAAATAGCATAATCTCTTATTTTAAAGGGTTGATACCCCATATTTTTGTCTCTACACAAGATCTCCCCCTTATGATTAAATGTGCAGACTTCATGACACACATGGTCTTTTCTGATAACTCGACTTTGAACATTTCTTTATGAAATTTGGATGGACCGTATAAAAACTCGTCGTCAACATCACACTGGAGAATGATTTGAATTGCTTAGTGTCGAGTAAAGTGTTGCATAAATCCTCCACAGTAAATATGTCCAAATTAGTCAGTCTAAATATTATACTGTGCAAGTAGTGGATGTATGGAATAGCCTTCCAGCGCAGGTAAGCACAGTGAAGGAATTAATGCATGCATGGGATATGCACAAGGCTAGATATAAGATAGGGAACTGGGGACTAATAAAAGTATTTAGGAAATTGGACAGACTAGATGGTTCTTATCTGCTGGTGACACATTATATGTTTCTATAAATCAATGGTATAAGTAAGTGTAATGAAACTCAGTACAGCCTGGTACATTCCCTTGCATGCTCAATGTAGTTACCAGACCTGACCTGTAACATGATACTAAGTATATTATTCTCTGACTAAACCTCTGTACAGCTGTAACACAACCTGTGCTTCAGACTAGAGATAGCCACGGAATATCCACTGATTTAAGTCATGTTGCTGCATTGTGACCTGTCTCAGCAGGCTGTGAAGAGGTTAAAGGGCCACATTTTCAAACCGATCTCTTAAGCACAGCCACATCTAATAAGATTAGTTTAATAACAGCCATATGAGCCTGTCAGATGGATGGCGGCCCTCTAGTATCTAGGAATCTCCTTCATCACAGTTTAATGACAATTATTACAGCAATTTCCTGTGTTCTCTTTTACATCCATTTTCTTTTGTTTGTTTGAATTACATTACATGCTGTTTTTTGTTATATCCTTGCTTAAATAATCGAGTTTTGTGGATGGGGCATGGAGGATACATATAAGTTTCAAATACGCTTGGCAGTGAAGGAGTTAGCAATTTGTCTTTTACACAATACTTAATTTTTTTTTGTTAAATAAAGTTTGATTGAGTTGATGACATAAGTATAAGAAAAGGGGATATTGCAATACATACCACACACAGTACTTCATGTTATTTATATATTAATAGATTTTGTCTCATTTAAAATTTTACACAATAATACAAAAACAAAACAGGAAAGAAGCTGTAAACTGTAGCAGTTACCCCTTTCCTTGGTGATATGTGTGCAGATATTGCTATTGCTGCTCTATCCCTTTAAATAAAGTTTTACCTCCTCTTGTTCATTAAAGTCGCTTTTATTGTGTCTACAGAGTGGCAAAAGTTCAATAAAAAAAATTGATGAGAGTGCAGTGTTTTGCCACCAAATAAAATACCTGTGGGGATCTACATTTTCTTCATTTTTTTAATTGTAATTTCTAACCATCGTTCCTCTTATTAATAAATATAATTTGTCTGTACAACTCTTCCTAGAGCTCCCCCTAGTGGCATCATACAAACCCCTGTAGCTCATTACGTTTATTTTACAAATAAAAACTCCACTTTCAATATGAAATTCTCATATTTCCATTCTTAACAGGGGCAGTTTTAGGAAACATGCGACCTACTGTTTAACTACTAAACAGTACCAATATGTTTGCATGGAGCAAGCTTTAGCAGTGATCAGGAAAGTGGGTTATTTACTCTGCTGTATATATATTTTGGACAAGGATTCATGATTCATGTGTTACTTGGCTCCAGTGCTTTTGCCTATGGCCCTGTTTATATTAAAGGACAACTAACCTTTTTTTTTAATCCTCACTTCCTTATAAGAAGGCTGCCTTCCCACACATGGACGTATGTAGACATCCGAAAAAAATGGCTCTTGCGGCCCAATCCAAAAGTATTTATTCGTCCAACCTATGTGACCAGCGAGTGCGCTCGCAACCACCATCTCTCCAATCTTGATTTTGCCTCAAATTGAGGCAGTTGTCTGGGAACCTGCTCGTTTCTCTTCCAGGACATATGATCGGTGTGACAACCAATCACAGAGACACGATGCCTCACATGATAAAGCCAATCGGGGTCGAAGCAGGTCAAAGGACGCATGGCGCCTCTGATGTCAAGAGTGTAAATATGCCCCCCTGTCTAGGGTCTAATCAGGAGACAAATGAACCATGGAAGTGACTGGACAAGTTGGAGAGATATGTTGCAATTGGTCTGATGTAAAAAAGAAACATGTATTTAAGTTACCCCCGAAGGATCACCAATATAAGGTTAATGACAAAGCTAACACCTCAGCTGTTTTGTGTCCTCTTTCGAGAAGGTCGAAACAAACGGACCTCCAAGATTCCATATAATTTCCTAATGCCCCCTTCCCTGCCACCCATTAAAAATAAATAAAAGCTATATACATATTAAAAAGAATAAACAAACAAAAAAATCCTTACAAAAGCGCGCTTGATGTGTTGCTGGTGGAATAGGAGAGATTCCCTGGAGATGCTACGTGAGGCAGCTCATTGATTTTATTTTTGATGGGGAGCTATTAAACCAGCAAACACACTGACCTTGTGAGCGGAGGCAGGCGGCTGAAGGAGCCACATAAAGCTTTAATATCACCACTCTCCAGCCCATAATAAGAGGACCTGAAACCACAGAGAGACCATAGCGGGCTGCCCTAAACAGTTCTATATAAAACTCCAGCACTGCGTGGAGTAACCGAAGCTGTCTGACATGTCTATATGTCAAACTGTCTATTCTTCTAAATATCTTACCGTGCATGTGTGTGTGTGTGCGCCTGTGTATCTGCATGTGTGTATCCACGGTTGTCTGGAGAAGGATGTGAATAGGTAGGAGCGTCTGCACCCATGTCACAGAAATCCTTGTGGTCCTTTCAGCAGTACTGGGCTCTATCCTAGTGTGTCTAGTAAATCAAAGACTCCATGATCCATGGAAGAGTACTCTTCTTAATGGGGTAAATTAAGTTTACTGGTGACCAGTGAGGATTGTTAAACCTTAATCAGTCCTGATGAAGGTGTAACATTGTACATGTAGATGTCTGCAATAAAACTGAATTACTGTATATGAGAAGTTACCCAAGAAGCATGCGGCTTTTCACTGTCCTAGAGATGCAGAAAGTTTTTTTGAGACTTTAAAAGGACAGGCCAATTTTTTTTTTTAACCCTTGTTATCCTAAGAGGAAACAAGGGCTTAAAAATGTATGTCCATTCCTCCAAAATAAACCCGACAGGTATCTTTAGAAATACACGCAGGTTTCCTTTTGGCTCTGCCTCAGAGCTGAGGTAGAGCCGGTCTGGAGGCTGTCTAAAAGGCGTCTGCACAAAGCAGCGCTCTCTTTCAAATGTTAAAATACAAGCTGAATGCACTTTTCACTCCCCAGCAGGGCTATTTGCATTGGGTGGGGGCCACCATTTCTCAAATCTGCTTCTCTGCGGGGGTTTACCGACTAAAAAGTGAATAGGCAAACTTAGCAGCTTTAATAGAACAATACTGGGGACAATACTGTTTATTACCTGCGACAGGTAAAAGGCGTGTACATTCTGCCCACTCTGACTTGTAAGCATGTGTATTTGTAATAAGTAAGGCCAAGCACAAGTGTGAACCCTTGGCTGTCTCACGCCGTCAGTAAATGAGTACATTTCTATGTTCTAAACTCCAGTACAAGATATGCAAGCTTTCTTCCAGATACATGAATGCATAGAGGAGGACACATTTAGCAAATATGCCAGTGTATTAATGTGTTTGTAGGCTGATTGACACTCTTTCTTATAATTATTCCATAGCCTGTCTTCCAGCAAGCTATGTATTTGTCTACTACCGTTGATTCAACAATTCATCAATCTGGCTAAAAAAAAAAAAAGAATACGCCATACAGAGATATTACTCATACTGCATTTTATTATGAGAAAGTCATACATCTGCCTGGAACACTTAAAAGGACATTTCAAATAGCAATCAGGGATTAAGGTTACTGTTCATGTACTATATGGCACATGAATTCATAAAACATAGCTGTAGTACATTCACCTGTACACTTTGATTGAAGCTAGTGCTCTTTGTGGTATTTTATGCACAAATTTGAATGATCAAGGTCCTACTCCACTTAGCTCAGTTTTATAGCAGTTTGATAACTCTTGCTATGTACCGTGGTTCACAGTTAAATGATCACATTGTTAGTGGCATTTGGACACAGGTGGTCGTATTATTAGCAGCATCCGATTCTAAGCAGATAGACATATACTGTATTTCCTCGATTCTAACGAGCCCTTTCCCCCCTGAAAATTAACAGCTCTGGGAAAGGGCGTCTGACATTCAGCGGCTAAATCTGACCGCTGAATGTAAGACACAATCATTTCGGCCCCTGAAATTCGGCAGCCGAAATTCACCTTTTGGATGATGTAAGGAGGGAAGAGTTTCGGCACTAGAAGACGTGCGACACTGAAAAAGGCGTGCATCTTTTAATCGATGGCATCGTAGACTCGAGGAAATACATTATATATAACATGTGAGCAGGGCTCTCTACTTCATGGATCAGCCTGATCTTGTTCCTCTCGTCCCCCACTCTGCTCTGTACCTAGCGCTATGTAAATTCTTGGCGCTGTATAAATAGATGTTAGTGTAATAGAGAGAGAGAGACGGACAATTTGAGATTAAATTAGAAGTGCCTCAGTGGGTATTTTGCCTTCTTCTGGGAGGGTTGATCTTCATAGACAAATGTCATTTTTCAACCTATCTATATATATTCTTAATGAGCAAGCTCACATAATGCTGCTGCAGATATGTATACAACTTGCTCCCCTTATTTTCTTTTGGATATTTCATTATAATTACAATTATACTAAATAAATGACATATTGTGTGCTGAGTAGAGTTAAAATCAGGTGTTAGCAGTATATACTGTAGGACTGGCACTGACCCCACTTGATGTATACAAGAGCACTATGGCAGTGACACCACTTGATGTATACAAGAGCACTATGGCAGTGACCCCACTTGATGTATATAAGAGCACTATGGCAGTGACACCACTTGATGTATACAAGAGCACTATGGCAGTGACACCACTTGATGTATACAAGAGCACTATGGCAGTGACACCACTTGATGTATACAAGAGCACTATGGCACTGACCCCACTTGATGTATACAAGAGCACTATGGCAGTGACCCCACTTGATGTATCCAAGAGCACTATGGCACTGACCCCACTTGATGTATAGAAGAGCACTATGGCACTGACCCCACTTGATGTATACAAGAGCACTATGGCACTGACCCCACTTGATGTATACAAGAGCACTATGGCACTGACCCCACTTGAGGTATACAAGAACACTATGGCACTGACACCACTTGATCTATACAAGAACACTATGGCACTGACCCCACTTGATGTATACATGAGCACTATGGCACTGACCCCACTTGATGTATATAAGAGCACTATGGCACTGACCCCACTTGATGTATACAAGAGCACTATGGCACTGACCACACTTGATGTATATAAGAGCACTATGGCATTGACCCCCTTTGATGTATATAAGAGCACTATGGCATTGACCCCCTTTGATGTATACAAGAGCACTATAGCACTGACCCCCTTTGATGTATACAAGAGCACTATGCCACTGTAACGCAACTGGGAGCTATGAAGAAGCCAATGTAGGTGTGTGAAATAAAATAGCTAAGACCATTTAATTATAATTAATATCTGAATAGGAAAATATATGCTGGAGTAAGTTTAATTTTCTAAGGCTACAACAAACTGCTTTACTTAAAGCCACTGCACAACTTGTATGCATGTACGGAAATATAAATGGAATTAAACTGCAGTGTTATCATATGTACCCATCTCTAATGGTAGTTTAAAGACATCTTTTAAGTGGCATTTGCACAGATACACACAATAAAAGCCTAATCATTTATATGACAAATACATCCCAAAAGCTACATATACCCATGTAGGTAACCCATTCTCTTTTTTTGTGTGGGGGAGGTGTGGGGCTGATCTTGCAGAAAATGTGGGGGTGGGGGGGGGGGTTATAGATCCATACTCATTTAAAAAAGAATGACACAAATTTAAGATGAATTATTTGTCTTTGGGTAATGTGCAGAGTCAGCGGTTATTAACGCGGTGTGTCCTTAGTGCTCGTCTAATTCTATATTCAGTTCAGCAAAAGCTAAACAGCTTGTTTGGACGGCAGGTTCTTCTATGGTAAACTGTTATAAATCCTCATTATCCTAAATAAAATTACAGCACTTTAAAGTGTTTCCAGGGAGGACCGTCTCGCTTCTAAACAACTGCCTTGGCGGGGTAAATAGGCAACGATCTTTTGCAGTGTTTGTAGCACAGTGGGGTGTCCATTTCAAATTGTCACCCTGTTAGCAAACCAATTCTACATATTAAAATAAATGGGCTGCTGGTTTGCTAGGTTGGGGAGATACATTCGAGTGAAAAGGGGGCTTGGAAAAATCATTTATAAAATCAGAGGCTGGTAAGAGAATTCAGTGACTTTAATCGGTATGTTGAGGAGTAATTGCACCCCTCCTTCCACAGTCTATTTCCAGATCCCTGACTCTTTGTCGCTTAATACATCTCATTCCCTGTTCTTTACTTCTCTTGCTCTCTAATCTTTTTTTGTGTACTAACTCTCTCTCCAGTTCTTCCCCCTCTCTTCTGTACGTTCTCTGCCACATATCTCTCTTTCAAATGAGTCATCGGTACGTACAAGTAAATTAAAAATTGATCCGTGCCCTTCAATCTGGCAGCCGGGGCCTGGAATGTTTTCCATCTACGTTCGGCCCCAGATGTCACCACTTGCTTGTCCCTACAGAATTTCCCTTGTAGTTTATCACACTTTTTTGAAACTAGTGCTGTGCAATGGAATTGTTTAGTCTTTGCACTAAAGTGCAACCTATCTAATTGTTTACATGCAACACTGCAAGTATTTTTTTGTTACTTTGTTTTATGCCTAGACAAAAACCCGGCAAATGTGTTCTAAGTATTAGGACATTAGATTATGAGATGTATTTTAAGGTTAAAATAGGCACCTCAGTGTATCTCGATCATGTTGTACTACAATGCTTTTCCGTTATTTTCAGGGTTAAATTGACTCCCGTTTAAAAAGTCTCTGTCATCCTGGAAGTAATGAACCTTTTAATGGTTAAAACGTCAGGAAGTCATTGCTATTGGTTCCTACTCCCAAATAACCCCTTGTCTGACCATTTATCAATGCTTCGATCTATACCTGTTTTGATCGAAGTCCTCTCATCCACCAGCACGCGGCTGGTCATTAAGATATATCCATGTTAGATTTGTTGATTACCTACCGATGGTGCATTTGCACAAATATGGGCAGAGGAAAAACAATGCGATCTGATTCCGTTGTAAACTGTGGCCTTTAGTATAAGTAGCCTTCTAATATAGAAGCACAAGTGAAATGTTAGTTGTTCCTAGTGTGAGAATAAACTTGCATGTAAAATAGGAAGCAAACAGTCGTCTGGTCAGCGACTGCTCTCTCTGCGCCTAGTTTTTGCATGGGATCATCAGGGGGGACCTTAACTAGGTCCCCCCTGCTGATCCCATGCAAAAATGAGGGTCTCTCTCTGCACTTGCAGAGAGAGACCCTCGCATTCAGCAGTTGGAGCGAGTCGAGGTCTTGCTACAGGGAATGTACAAAGAATTATATGGTGATGTTTCAAATAGCAGCCCACTTCCATACTAATATGGCATGAGAGCAGAATTCCAGCTTAGCAGAGCTACACGTTTGCACAAGCGGAAAGGTTTGGACCATTGCTAAGGAGAGGTGGGTTTTAGTGCGTCTTGTCTTGCTCTTTTGGGATGATATCTTCAATAATATTCTGCCATTTTGACAGACATGCTAGGAATATGGAAGCTGAAGTTCATCAAGAGATTCGCGTTCCTCAGCTAGGCCAAAGCTTTGCACAACCTGAAAAATCAGTAGTTCTATCCGAATACCTTTAATGTGGTCCAGATAAGGTACTATAATAGAGTAAATGACAAAATTGTTTCTTATAAATTATCAAATGTATTTACTACAAAAGATCATATAAAAACAAAGGAATAGAGTAGGCCAGAGCTTTCCAACCAGGAGGTGTGTCTCCCTGGTGAGGAGCATGTGATGTATCCAGGGGGGGGGGGGGTAGTTTTGTGGGGTCGTGATTCATTTTATGACAGATGACGTGGGGCTACTGTCTGTGAAACAAGAAAGAGCAGTATGAAAAAATACAAAAATGTTCTTTCTGTACAGACGACATCTGAAGTACTTCACAACTGGAAGAGAAGGAAGGGGGCCCCAAGGTATGAACGTAGAAGCTCCAGGATAAATCCAGGAAGAATACTAACTTTGTCCGTTCAATATACTCGATTGTTCCAGTGCCAGGCTCACAAACAGACATCCGAATTGTAGGCGAAGGAAAGAACAGGAACGCCCAACGTGGCTCTATCTAACCAACTGTTAGTTTACCCAGTAGCGATAGAGAGGGAGCAAGAGCCTTTGATGGAGATTGGAATATTGAGGATAGCGCACATTCCTTTTACTCAACATTGTCAACGAACCAGTCACCATCTAATGTTATATCTGCACAAGACTCACTTTTGGAGTCGGTCTATAAAGAATGTTACACAAATTGTACTATGTTAATACATATACACAAAAGTGCTTTAAAAGCTTAGAAATTTGGAGTAAAATACATTTTGGGCAAGAATGCAGCATAAAATAGGGACTAGAAATAAAGATTTTTTTACATTGTTATTTAATGTGTTTTGATGATCAGGTTGTCAGCTTTTAAAGACACATCCAGATTGTTGTTTGGTGTGGTTTCTTGAAAACTAACATAGAGATAATTATTTAGCTAGAAATAATGAGCTGATTTTGTGGATTTTTCTATTTCTGCAAAAAAAAAAAAGGGAAGATACTCTGGGTATTTTAGTCCATTCTGGAAATTAAGTGGTTAGTTCCTTGAAGCAAAATAAATTCCTTTTACTGTGTAAATGCCACTGACTGCTCTTTTAACAGTTTTTGACACACTGATATTTCCTTATTTTGCCAGTTTGTGAGAAAGAAAATAATTATTCGGTTGTTTACACTTCTACTAAATCAAAGCTAATTAAGGACAAGGGCTCATTTTGCTAAGTGTTGACAACTTATAATTAAGGGCTTAGTGAGAATCTGACACTCTTTGTGCTTTTGACACAAATTCTATTTTAATAGTTTTCGTAGCAATTAACCCGTCCGCAAAGACAATGAGTACAATATCATCCGCTCCCTCACTTTTTCCCCCCTCTGTTGTGCTTTTTTTGACTGTTATTTCTGTGTCTTTCTAGCTGTAAGGCAGAACACTGTATGCCGCTCAAAATGGCGGCTCTAGCCATGAAAAAAAGACACAAAACCTGGATTTTGCACACAGGTACGGCATGGAGGGTGCTGTTCGACAGGCTAATCCACAGTACTGTGAACTAAGCTACAAAATTCCATATTCCTTTGTTTAATTATCAAGTGAAAAACAATTAATTAATGCCCAACTGGAAGAAATACTGGCGATTCTCCCGTTTACTGTGTGTTTTTAGAATTAGGACCTGAAGGGTAGACCTTTCCATTTCACGATCGTTGTTTCCTGTGCACAATAGGTCTAATAAGATATTTACAGGAAATCTATATTCTGTAGACATAATTTAGACTTCCATACATATTTAGATGGCTATATTGGGCCATAACATATTGATACAAAATATATAAAGTAATCCACATTCTTATTTTTTTTTACTTCCGTCTCTCTAGCGGGTCCAACAATAGCTCCTTCCTTTACTGCTCTTGGTTTGTCCCAAATACTACTTCTACTTCACGAACATATCTAATTGAATCTAATTCAAGAACAGTGCTATGTCTATCCCTTTTAACTCCTCTAGATATATAGACGTAAGGAATGTTTTGCACTCAATTCTTATACCGAAATGGCTACTGGACCAAATACTTAACTTGGCAAGTTTATAACCATAACTGCAGCTGCCCCGTCTCTCTGAATAGCACATGATGAGACTGACTTTTACGTAAAAACCAGGATTCCCAGACCTTCAATAACAGGAGCATTGAAATGTTTTCCTCCATCACAGGGAGCTGCCTCACTGCACACGCACATCCATTTTTTACTAAAGAGTGTTCCACGTTGGTTTGAACACGTGTGATCTACCCAGACCATTGTTCTTCTTACTGAACACATCACTTAATAACAGTGCCCTGGCAGATAGAGTCTAAATAGGTGTGGCTTAATATTTGTTAACCCTCTAGTCCTTTATGGCACCAAAAGGGTTACTCTTCCTTCCTCTCTGTCAGCCAGCCGGGAGGCACTGCTAAACCCTCATCTTTGGCATTGCTTGTCAGTGAAAGGCAAATTCACACAGCCCCTCAGCCCTCGCTATGCAGGCATGGTCTTCTCCAGCTGCAGCTTAATTTCCTGTGACTTGCCTAATTACTGTAATTAAGGATTAATTGCCATTAATTATTCACACATAAGCTCATCGCAAATCATGGGGTAAATGTCTTATGAAGGCTGCCATACAAGCCATGTATAAACACACTGAGATGCTCCGGGCGGGAGGAAGGATTGCTGGAGGACTGGAGCTAATTTCTAGTCATTCTCCTAACGAAAACAGCCATAATTCTCGTCCAAAAGACGACAGATCCTCAGGTTGAGACTCCACGTATTTTGCTTTATGCATTTCTTTTTCTGGACTTCAGCTGGGTGTTTGGTATGGCCAGGTTGGAGGTAGTTAACTCTTTCAGTAAGGTAGTATGGCTATATAGTTACACTTGACTGTGGTTTGATAAGTTAAAGCGGGTGGACCAGCTTTGCGTTTGGGGTCAGAAGGGTTTTTTTTTTTGGGGGGGGGGGGGGGGGGGGCATGATTTATCTGTGGGATGAATTAGATGTGTAAAAGCAAGGTTAAGATTGGAGCCCATTTCAGGTCAGTATGCACCCATTAGAAAACTTTGTAAGTTTTGTTTAAAATTAAGAATGTTGTATAAAATGCTACTTTCCAATTCTTTCTATTTCAGGTCACACAATACATATTCATTTATAGCGTGCCACACTCGGTACAGAAGACCTATAATTGGCATCTAGTAGAACCTCACTAATAGAGTAACTCTAAACCTAAAACTAACCCTAAGCCCAAACCCTAATACTAACTATAAAACTAACCGTGATACTAACCCTGAACCTTAATACTAACTATAAAACTAACCCTGATACTAACCCTGAACCCTAATACTAACTATAAAACTAACCCTGATACTAACCCTGAACCTTAATACTAACTATAAAACTAACCGTGATACTAACCCTGAACCTTAATACTAACTATAAAACTAACTCTGATACTAACCCTGAACCTTAATACTAACTATAAAACTAACCCTGATACTAACCCTGAACCCTAATACTAACTATAAAACTAACCCTGATACTAACCCTGAACCTTAATACTAACTATAAAACTAACTCTGATACTAACCCTGAACCTTAATACTAACTATAAAACTAACCCTGATACTAACCCTGAACCTTAATACTAACTATAAAACTAACCGTGATACTAACCCTGAACCTTAATACTAACTATAAAACTAACTCTGATCCTAACCCTGAACCTTAATACTAACTATAAAACTAACTCTGATACTAACCCTGAACCTTAATACTAACTATAAAACTAACCCTGATACTAACCCTGAACCTTAATACTAACTATAAAACTAACTCTGATACTAACCCTGAACCTTAATACTAACTATAAAACTAACCCTGATACTAACCCTGAACCTTAATACTAACTATAAAACTAACTCTGATACTAACCCTGAACCTTAATACTAACTATAAAACTAACCCTGAACCTTAATACTAACTATAAAACTAACCGTGATACTAACCCTGAACCTTAATACTAACCTGCACCCTCTAAAACTAACCTGCACCCTCTAAAACTAACCTATACAAAATGCCATACAGATTTATGAGCAGAGAGGCAGATCATGATCAGCCAGAATTTATTTTTATTTGTTTTTAGCTGACTGGTCCCCTAATTCTGTATTTCTCTGAAAAGTGAGTCAGATGTGACTTTTACAATGGCTTTTGTACACTTGCAAAACGAGTTTCCATTGGGGGTCGTGGGGTATTGTCAGTGCAACCAGTAGCTGTTCGATATGCTGTGGAGATAAATAAAACATGGGTATGTATTTCATTTCAGCATCCGTGACACTATTCACAGGGTATTTTTGTGTATAATCCATTATTTTAAGGGCACTGTGCTTTGCAAATGGCCTTTGTTATTTTTCTGGTCATTCGCCAACTGATTAGATGTATACAGTAATGTTCTGTGCCTGTATTCAGCCTGCACTGTGAGAAACACTCTGCTGTACAACACCTATTATTGAAGAAATACAGCCAACATTGTTTAATAGAACAGTGATAGCACTGGTTAGTAAATATGGCCTCTTTGCTTTGTTCTCAGTTTTATACAGCATGGATCAGAATGTTTAAGGCCCCAGGAATTTTATGTAGGCAAATTGAGCGTTTTTCCATGTTAATGCATGAAACATTTTTTTCCTCCAGTAACTACATGTATTTGGCAGAGTTAAACATTTATGCTAATGGCCCTTCTGCTTTAATGTGTGAAATGGTTCTGTTCGTTAAGTACGTCACTTAATGAGGCTTTTTTTCCGTTATCTACATGATGCTGGGGCATGTAGAAATGAGTGAGTGTTTTAAGGATTGTGGGGTAGGGCTAGAGACCAACAATGTGAATCGCTGTAAAACTCACCAGAATGCCAGCCATTTTCATTAATTACCACCATTTTTGGTGCATATATTATAGTCTGTATAATGCAGTTGAGCTTACAGGAAATCATCTATAACCCCATTTTATTCTATAAAAACATTGCCCTCAGTGGTGAACTATACAACTTTGTGCCCTACATCCCTCTTACAGGGTGAATTTGAAATTAGGAGTAGCCACCTTGTGAATTAATGATCCAATTTACATGGGATGATAAAAGTCAGGTGTTGGAAGTAGTTGAGGGTAACAGAGGTGTATGTTGCTTTAAAAAAAAAAAAAAACAGGGAAACTATAGCTGTGTTAACCCCTTAAGGACCAGTGACATTTTATGATGTCATAATAATATGGTCTCTAGAAACCTTAACCCCTTTGTGACGCAAGGTGCTTGCGTCCCAAACAACGCAAGCACCAAAACGTCACAATTGGTTCCTGGCCACCGAGCCAGGAACACTCTGGCAGAGACCCGACCAGGGTCTTAATAGACCCTGTGGGTCCCTGCAAAAAAAGTTTGGGCATGGCGCGATTTAGAGAAATGTAGGACAATGTAGGAAGAGTTGTCGTTTTTCTTTATTTCTATAGCATAATTAACAACCAGAATGTGATGTGCAATGACACTGGTTCTTAATGGATGAAATCAGAAAGGGTTTCACCATTTTGAGGCAGAGAATCATGGGATATTTATTATTTCTCCAACAGAAACTGGAGGTCAGAAGTTGAGACTTAATGTATGGGAGATGGAACCACACGGCGTGTACAGACGTTTCTAAAACAAAAGAAAGTGAAATACAAAGTATTTAAATGAAGTGACTGAGTAGGAACCAATCAGGAATGTTATATACACAGCGACTTAGAGAGAGAGAGAGTTAAAGAGTTAAAAACGATATATGTAGGTTAATCATAATATAAAAAAAAGCAAGTTACTGTATAATTCTCTGCACACCAAAAGCTGGGGAATCCAGAGAGAGATTCTCGTAAAAAAATATGATTTCCGTAATAAAACAAATTACTTCCGTACGTATGAAAAATATCCAGTGACATAAAATGTGAAGCAGCATTTCATCTCTGTCTGAATGCGAGGTTGTCACTCTCTAACTGCCTACAGCTCCGGCTAAGCATGGCCCATCGCCTCGCACCCTCCGCTCAGTGCACACTCACGCCTCCCTGGGACTGTCATCTAATTGATACGTTCCCCCCATTCATTGTCACCTTGACTCGGTGCTGGCAGCTGCGGTGTCACTTCCCATTTATGGGCTGGGAACTCCCCTGATCGGAGTAATTAAGAGTTTATGTGTTAATTGGTGTAAATACAAAGATGGCAGTCCAGGGCGTTTACTCCTGAGTGCGGCCGTAAATTGCCAGAGCTGATGAGGAGAATGAGAGGAAGGGGGAGAGGAGGGAGACAGTGTTGGAGGTATAACCCTTTCAGCGCCACGGAGGGTAAGCAACAGGAGCTCAAGTGGTTAAAAGGCTTACATCCTCCTAGCGGACGAAACAAGCTAAAACTGTGTAACTGGTATAATCAGTGTAATTAATCACTGTAATCCTCTATCTCGACTGGTTTATGAATTATTAGCTTATTATAACCATGTGACTGGAATTATATCTCTTATATGTTCAAATCTCTGTTGTTTGTCCGGCTGGCACGGGACTGTTCTGTAATTCTCATTTTGGGGAGTGACTCTCGCCCAAGATAAGGAAATGAGGGGTCTACAGGGCATAATGTCTGCACTGTATCTCAAAGTGTATCAAGAGGGATTCCTACTTTTAACTTCAGCTCATGTGATTTGGTCGGTAAGAAGAGAGGGCAGAAGGAATTCTACAAAGGCTGTCTAATGAGAGATTATCATACTGCAGGAGAAGGTGATTTTTTCTTTTTTTTACTTTTTCAGGCTTTTAGGATTTTTCCAGAAACTAGTTTATGATGATGAGTGAATTGCTAACCTACTTGTTAAGTATGAACCTATGAAGGTTCCATGATGCTGGCCTTTGGTGACTGGAGTAGGCCTGTCATGATATAACAGCACCAAGAGGAGTTATAGTGAGGGGCTACATGAAATGGGTCATTTACCATAACTGAATCTCCAAATCCGATGTTTGTAAAATAATCAATTGCTGGGTAATATTAACCTCCCTGCAAGCAAGTGGATTCATTTCCTTTCTATTTAAACGTGAACCAAACCTTCAACCCATAAGACAATATTGATCTAGTAATACATAACACATGGGCAGGGTGCTTTGCGAACGTAACCCATTTGATGCTTGAGCCTTTGGCTAGAGAAGCACTAGTAGCTATGTTTGATGCATGGATGAGGTTATATTGGCAAGGCACATGTTAACCTCCCATTTTCCCATATTAGCAGATGTTCTGTTTGGAGGTGGGTGACACACACGATAGAATTCAAATGAGGAGGCGGCAAGGCCCTTATAGAAGCATCTCAGTCTCTCGTCCCTTCCTCTCCACTTGCAAATGACAGTGTCAACAATCGCTGTCCTTCCATCAATCACCCAGGGTCATGAATATACAAGAGGCAGTTTGAGAGAGGCTGGCTACCTCCTGCCGATCAGCTCGGCCTAATTATCCAGGCTTTTCTTCTTTGTCTTGTGAGTGTAGATGGAAGAAGGTGGGGAGCAGCCTGGGGCATCATCAACCAAGGTTATGCACACTGACCCCTTGTGTGGACACAACATGTTTGATTCCAAGCTTCAGATGTCACCTTTTCTATCATCATTAAAACAATGGAGGGTAAAGGGGGCTGCAAATAATACTCTATTCACTAATCCCTTCTGGAGTCTCCAACGTACTCCATTCCGACCCCAAGAAGCTGTTTTCTAACCACTGTTATGGACGCAGTGGCAAATTAGCATTCAAAGTGATATGCTTCAAATGATGGCTAGGGTTTGTTAACTAATGGCTTCATTCAAGATCTCAGTGTTTTGACTGGTATACATTTATGATGTAGAACATTTAGGAAGCAGGATGTAAAAAGAAGAAAGATGGGCGATCGTGGTCAGGGGTGGTGGTAGCTCTTGGCTCTCAATGGGAAAGTCAGAATGCTAATTGGTTGAAACATGTGAAAAGGGTACGAGAAGACTTTGTAAAGATGCTGGATGGGACTGTGCGCACATAGTTTGTGTGCAGGTCTGCAGAATAGGGGTAAAAAGTGTTAGTTGGAACTGCTTGGGCAAAAAGAAGGTCCGCTTAACGGTCCTGGGTGTCAGAGAGGCCCACTACATTGCAGGTTATCATTATTTCGAGGGAACTCAGTTGATTTGCCCTGAAAGCTCTGGGTGTGAAAGTTGATTTCTGTGCTCTGTTCTCTTTGCAGAGGACAGCTCTATCTAGTTCCCACCAGTGGTAAAATGGGGGTCTCTGGTCTGGCTAATACTTCCAGGGATGGTTTTAACTGGTAATGGGTAAAAATGAAACAATGGATGTATAGTGCTGGTTAAGCTATGAATTATAGTAAATCTGCATTATACAATATGTATACGTATCTAGGAAACCATCTATACGTTTTTACACACAGTATTTATTGCACATGACAAATACACTGTGAACATACATTGTCATTTCTTCCTCTTGGGATTGACCAGTGGTGAGAGTCAATCCCCAATATGACAACTGTACCACTGTGATCCCAATGAGCTTCACGGGAAGTAAAGTGGGGTCCATAGCAACACACTGTAAGTCATGGCAAAGGCTCATCGCTGTTTTAAAAATTATAGGTACACATAGAAAGTGCACTATGCGTTCACCTCTTCACAAAGCTCTGCATATTACGCACACTGCTCTGCAAATTAGAAGTACTCTGCTCTGCAGGGCCCTGTCTATGACAATTTGCAGATGTCCGCAACCCGGAGCGTATGAAATAATAAAGCTCGCTAGCTGTAAACATTGCAGAATTCTGACACTATTGATTTATTGTGTCTAACGGTGACATCAAACCGGGTAAGTGACAGAAACACTGTTACGACTTTAAGAGCCGTTTGTCACCGATTAAAGCTGCCAAACAGGGTTTGCCCGGACTGGCCTGTCAGTCCCAGCACAAATTACTGTTTCCCTGTGCTGGCTGACGGCGGCCTGCAGCGGCCCCTCCGTGTCTTCATCACTCTGTCACTGATAACAAATAAAAAAAAACAAAAGGCCGGTCCCAATTTAATATGCGTGCTAATTATGCAAATTATTAATTGGGCGGGAGTTGCAAATACAAACAACAAAGCTGAGAATTTAACCTCTTCAACGCAGTGTGTTTAAGAATGCACGATTAGCCATTCTAAATCATATTACTAAAAAATAAAGAAACTCCCTAATTTAAATATGTATTTTGTCATAGAAATAGACAACTTTCTGCGTTCTGTGCCATCAACAAAAAATTTACAGAGATGCGTCTTGATCTATACGTCAACTTTTTACAGATTCAGGAGAAAGTATAGCCCTTTATGTGATCACTTTGGGATCAATTCACTCAAATTTATGGGCAGCTCGAGGAGGTCGACTTTCATTTTCAGACTAAGCCAAACTTGGGGGGTGAATTTGACTTACTATCAAAATTAAAGTCGACCACCTTGAGCTGTCCTCAAATTTTAGTGAATTGATACAAAAGTGATTCTCAAATTTTAGTTAATAGACCCATTAAAGTTTATTTTCATTTTTTTGTGCCTTCTTATCTTGTAATCCTATGTTTTGCATGAGAAAGGCCAAGAAGCCTTTCACCTAGGAATATAACAGAGAGTATGTGCTTCATTTGAAAGTATAAGCTATATATTTAAATCGCAGTGTTTTTCATTCCTTCCTCTGTTTCCTGTTAAAAGCTCCCACTTTGATGATTGCAGTTTGACACAAATGATTAAAGTTTATAGTGGTCAAAGCAGTAAATTTCCCACCTTTTTGCGAGTTCAGCTTGAATTCTACCTTAAACGAGAAATATTGATTGCTCGGTTCTCCCAGGCTGGTCGGGTGAGCTGAACCAGACTCCACTGAAATGTCAAACTTTACTACACTAAAGGGGTCACATTCCATGGTGGAGCTGTACAAACCCCTTTAATGACTATCTTCCCACGAATGCAATGCTTATAAGTGTGTAAAACGAAAGAAAGAGTGTAGCAAAGCAAAACATTTAAGAAATGAGCTATGTCCACAGACGTATCCCACTGAGGAATGCAAAATCCTCCCAATTTAAAAAGTGGGTTCATACCTGATGTGAGTCTAACATAGAGCTATTGATACTTGGGTTGAATGTGGCTCTTTAGTTTTTTGTAAAACATTGTATAGATTGTGTTCCATCCTTACTTTAACAGCCTTCTTTCCCCAGCCTTAGTGTCTAAGCTACAAGTGGCATATTGTACCATGTTCCAAACTGTGTGCTGAGCATCATAGGAACTGTAGTTCACAACTGAAGGTCACAATTTACCCAGAGGTACCGTCCAACATAAGAGAAGAACACACCTTTGGAAATCCACTGACGTTTCTATTTCACAAGGCCAGGAGCATGAGTTAGATGGCAACTAATAAGCTAGCCTCTAAAATAAATTAACACAAATGATTTTTGCCGCTTAAGTGTCATATTTAAATGACATGTTATTGTCTGGTATCACATAGTGATGAAAACGTGTTTGAATGTTCTGCATATAGTGTTCGTTATGTCCTTTAATCTCAACAGAATATCCCTCTATGATTAATACAAGATGCGATAAATTCTGTATGTCACGTTACTTGTCTTATGTCCCATGAAATTTTTTGATAAACAATAAACATTATAAAAAATAATAAAAAAAACATGTTTGAATTTTGAAGAGAGGCCGATGAGATGGCCACTCCCCAAAAAATGTAGGCCTATTAAAGAGAAACATGTAGCGAGAAAACAAACGGACACACCTCCGTATGTAACTGATATAATGCCTCGCCTCTCGGTCCTCCCACCGCCATCAATGAAATACACGAAAGTTCACGCCTCATCCCAGCTTGGACTTTCGTGTATTTCATATTAAAGAGAAAGGTTTTTTGCAAAATAAAAACTGTATAGGTTTTCTCTTCAAAAAGGAATTCGTTTATCTGACCATCCCATTATCGGATTTTGAAAAACCTGATTGTATATCTGCATGGTCAAAATTGTGCATGCACAGCACTTCCAACGGTGGAAATAATAGACGTACTGTGCATGAGATATGCCATTCTTACATGTGAATTTTGAATACCTATTCATCTCCATGGGAGCCTTGTGATTGGCTGGGGAGATACAATAGGAAATAAACCGATGAGAAAAAAAAACAGCCCTGCCGTAAAAGCTGCAAATCCCTTGTATGTAAAGGTTAGGACTGTAGCTGTAGTTGATATTTAAATATTATTTTATTTCCATCTTTAAACTTGAGGGCAAGGAAAGTGTTGAGTCTTAAAGGGACAGTCTAGTCCCCAAACTCACTTTGGTGCAAGATGAAGATTACTGCTTGCATAGTGCACCGGATTTTTTCCCAGAGTGATTTGATGCAGGCATGTTGCATAACTCACATTTTTAATATTTGATTCAAGCTCTCCCCAGTGATTACTTTGCATGTTCACTGCAGGTGCAGCAGCATTGATTATATAGACACTGAGGATATAAAGTTTTGGTTTTGTTTCATTTAGTCACTTCCTGTGCTCTTCCCATTGAATACATTATGTGGACTCTGAGTGACCTTGCCCTTGTACACAGTAGGATCTCTTAACAATGCAACACATTGATGACATCGCTAGAGAGACAGGATATTCCATTCATTTGAATTACATTATTATCATTGGTTCCTGCAGCAAAAAAAAAAAAAGGAAATAACTTTTACTCTTTTACAGCTAGTGTAGACAGTCCTGGTTTCTTGTAAACTGCTGTAATTTCACAATTTCATCTAGCTGTAAGTATTTTATATTTTAAGCAATGCAAATGTAAAACATGTACTTTGAAATCACATTAATATGCATTAATATTTGGAATATGCATTTTGGTCACCAGACAGTTCCTTTAAGTAAGGTGTATATTTAGTCCAACCCAGTCATTTATCTAAGTCAAACTACAGATTTGTGAAAGTGAAGTCTAGAATATTGAAAGGCATATTACCTGTGCCCTATAATATAATATATAATTTAATTGAATTCTAGTTTTCTTCTCATGTCCAACTTCTACTGTCAAAATATCAACCTCAGAATATTCTTACCATTTTAGCTCTTAACACCATCGCCAACACACTTAAATTTAAAAGAATAAGACCACATCTGTCTAATTACCCATGAAATTCTCTCCTGTAATCACTCACGGTATCAGAATTTTCAGACTTAGGTATCAAATATGACAAAAGTGGTAATATCCAAATTGAGAGGGGGGAAAAAAAAGTACTTTTAATTGCTTGAAAGCGCAATTAAAAAGTTTCCCAGTAGTATTTTCACAAGTCATTCCACAGCCATGATTTCAGGCCATCGTTTGTTTTATAAAGCGTTCTAAAATTATACGTGGACAGACTGACTGAAGAAAAAGCAGAAAAAGAACAATGATAAGCAGGCCCCGGCTGAAGTCAGTGATCGCAGAATAAAACAAAAGCCCTGGATGTGGCATCTGGCATTAAATGAAGTTTTCTGTAAACGGTATGCCAATTTCCAGAATGCTCAGAGCAGGAATACTCTGCCAAGTCAGTAAACAGCTTTTATCAGCAATAATGATGGCATAATCCCAGCGAAAAAACCCAAGGAACATATGGCGGCGGCTCTCCATACACACTCCCAACAACATAGGGGGCATTTTTATGATGCCGTCCACTAGCACAGGGTTTTCCACAGTCTTTTTATCTGTCTTTTCGTCCTTTCAGGTTATAATCTTCACTGTTTGAGATGATGTGGCATTGGGGAATTTAACGCTAATGAGGCGATTTTTCTTTGGGAAAAGAAAAAAAAAATGACGAAAGCAAACTATGGAAGAACAAGAGGGGGGGAGGGAATACAGTAGCGAGATGATGCTCAGGAAAAAAAAAGCAATGAGTGCTCGAAGCGAGGGAGAATGTCTAGTGAGTAAAAGTTGAGATGGGAGAGTAAGATGAATTGTGGAGCAAGGTGTGAAAATAGAGCAACGGGGAGTCTGATCATTCCCTAACACAAACAGACAGACAGGGAACCTGAATTAGTGTGACCAGTTTTAACATTCAGGGAGGGGTGTTTAAAAAAAATAAAAATAATAACACTCTATACCAATGTTTCCCAGATTTTGTTCCGTGGCACCCCAGGGCACCATTTGGAAAAATATAGGATTTTGCAAAAACACTGCTAAATTGCCCCTTGACACTGGGATCCGTTTTTGTTAGTGCAAGGGGGCAATGTCTATGTTGGCTGCATTGAGTGCACTGCACTTTAAAGTGCCGGCTGTCATGCTCAGAAGGACGAAAGTGAAGATGGTCTATGCCTGTATATGAGGTATTACCAATGAGGTAATAGGCCAGGGAGGAGGGAACACTTTGAGAGATTATCTTTCTTTTTTTTTTCTTTAAACCCCCTCCCTCAAAACTGCTGGCTTGTGTGTTTGTGACTGTCTGTCTGTGTGTGAGACTGGGTCTGTGACTGTGTGTGTGTGACTGTGAGTCTGTCTTTGTGACTGTGTGTGTGTTTTGTATGATTGCCATTGTCTGGCTCCTAAACATTTTTTTGCTAGAACCTAAATAAAACGAAATAAAATTTGTCAAGCCCTCCTGTAGTAACATCATGAGGTGGCCTTTTCCTGCAATACAATGTATGATCTGCCGGATATAAGCGAGTCTTGCGAGAACATGCAACCACCCAAAAGAAACCGAATTGGCAAAGACTATGTTCAATTCGATTTGTGGACTGTATTATCCACTGTATCATCAACTGAACGCATCCTCCTTAAAGGTGACATGTTCATCCTAATAAGAGTGCGGAATAGAGGCTGTAAGCGTAAGTGGTGGCAATAATGGACATTAGAGAGAAATGTAAGAGAAATCAGTGAGAATTTGGGGGAGGCGGGTAATATTAAAATAGATAAATTATAAATAGTAAAATGGGGAATACTGTATGTTTATATACTGATTTGTTAACATGTGTCTTGATTTTAGGTATGATCTGAAATTTCTAAATTAAAAGGTCTAAAAGAAGATGTCAGTCATAAAACCAGTGCATGCTTCATGTTCCCAAATTTTTATTATCAAAAGTGGATATTAGCACCAAAAATGAATGTCTTTTTCAAAGGTAAAAAGTCAGAGATCAAAAGATATTAAAGTTTCCTTGCCGATCCCAGAATTCTGCTCCCCAGTTTCCCCCGCTGCGTATATATCTACCCTGTCAGCTCTTCTGTATCCACTGTCATTAAATCTCTCAGGCTCTTCTGCTGATGGCTCTCCAAGGCCGCAGCAGACTGATCTCTTCCAGGAATACAGCATTCTGCCCAACCCCACCGTAACCTCCACATCGATTTTCCCAGCTCGGTGGCCATTCATTGCTGTGACATTTGGCTCTCGGCTCTTTAACACTCCTCAACCAAATCAATTTCATATTTTTGTCAATTCCCTGCACCGGGGCTGGGGAGCAGGATGGGAAAAGACTTTAGCTGGAAACAAAACGGTGATTTTCTCTAAGTGTTTTTTGCTGGAGGTCGCGGGAGGAAATTTGCGAAGCTCACCCAGTGTGTTACAAAAAAAAAGAAAAAACCGCAAAAAAAAAAATAAAAAAACACACAGTAGCCAGAAGATGCAGGTTTGGGTTTTGGGAGTTAACTCATGTAACGATTGTGAATTCTAGTAAGACTTACACAAGCTTTGATAATACAGGTTTAACCTTTTCAATATTAGAAATCCAGCAGAAAGGCTAACTATATAATGCAAGCACTATTCATACCCTTCATTAGCAAGTAGGGTTGCCACCTGGCCGGTATTTTACCGGCAGGCTGGTAAAAAAAAATTGGCTTGACCCCAATGTTAAGTCTATGGAGACAGTAGCATGGCCGGTATTTTTTGGAAGAAAAGGTGGCAACCCTATTAGCAAGACATAACATATCTTTTCCCCATATCTGTTTTTTCTTATTTGGTATGTGCCCCGTTAACTCTGCTAGGCATGTGGAAGGATAGGGTGGTTGCATGTTTATATAATTGGCTAACTTACTATATACTGTTTAATGTAGTTAACCCAAACAGCCAACTCATTTATTATGTGTATTCATTGAATATTTTGTACTTAGTACATTTTGCTAATATATGTAGCCTGAATGCTTCCACTCTTAAGGGTTGGTCTGCTTTGGTGCCAATCTATAGATTACATTTAAAGAGGCCAAGGTGTACAAATCAGAAATCAGGGGATAATAAGTCTAAGCAGATGTATATACAATGAGGGGGTCTGAGGTCAGGGCAAAATGCAATCTCAGGAGAACAGCCGGTATCCTCAATCACTATTTTAAGGCGGGGCTTATCTTTCCTCCCATCCCAATGCTGTGATTGAGTCCATTAATAATGCCTCTGATATTGAATACACCCCCACTGGGGTCTTCGTACATTTGCATGAAAGCTTTCTAACTGGCTCTCTAGGAGGTGTCTGGGGGATATTCCTTTGAGAAAAAAAAGATGGGGAGCATCCATCTCCAGGAGAAAACTGCAAAAGCAATTTTTTTTTCAAGGTAAATTAATTCTTGTTTTAATATTAGCTTTAATGTGCATTCATCAGTTAATTAAAAAGAGAGAGAGAGAGAGAGAGAGAGAGAGAGAGAGAGAGAGAGAGAGAGAGAGAGAGAGAGAGAGAGAGAGAGAGAGAGAGAGAGAGAGAGAGAGAGAGAGAGAGAGAGAGAAGTGTCTTTAATGTTATTAACGTAAAGTGCAATACAAAAAAGGGTTTTGAATCATTAGGTATGAACTGGTAGATTTCTTTTTTTTATTTGTTTATTGGTTTTTAGTTTGAAACGCTTGGGACTCACATGAGTCATATTACACCAACATATAAAAGTATATATGTATATAAAAGCATCAATCTAATCACATGTTCTCGAATGCCTTATTTTGAATACTACCCTTAATATATTTCACCTACCACACTTTAATCACCTGTATCAACAAAGCTTTTTTATAGTCTATAAAAATAAAAAAAATAAAAAAGAACAAAACAATACAAAATGATAGTAGCTACATCCCGTTTTTTCATCCCCGTGTAGCACAACCTAATTCCCTGCTTCTGATTGGCTCAAACAGGCTGCAAGATGTACCAATATTCACAGCTTTTCCTTCCGTTCATGACACATTTTATGAAACGGTTGAGTGAATCAATAAGACATAAAGAAATATGAATATATACATATAAATATATATAAAAATATACATCTGGATATCTACATGCATAAATACATATGCGATAAAAGAAGGCTTTTGACAGCGCTGTCGGTTGGGGCACTCATTATCATCATTGCTAAGTTATAAAGCATGAAAGAAGAGGGACAAATCATACAAAGACTTTTGACAATAGAACTTTAAACACAATGGCGCTTGAAGATGTCTTTATTCACAATAGCTTAGTCTAAACTTAGCAGTAGGAAGAAATCCAGAAGCTGTATTAGTTTCATGGTGTCATATGTTACTTATTTGACTTGTCGGTTCCCTTTGTTAATGCTTAATTATTGTATATCTCAATTTATTATCTGAGCGTTTTTAATTAGAAATAATAAAGAATTATCCCGATTTAGGATGCTCAGTTCTGCACCCTTACTCGGCTATGGGATTCTCCCTTTTTGGCCTATGCATAGGTTGGTGGCTATCTTCAGTGCACTAGTAAGTTCCGAGTGGTAATATATCATTTTAAGTAAGTATACATTAGTTTAAGGTAGGGCTTGACAAATGCCAAGAGCCAGGGCTCCTAGAATTGTTAAAAAAAATCTATGAAAGTAACATTTTCCAGGGTGCTAAAAAAACATAACTACAAAAAAATGATGAATCGCACAGCACTCAATCAAGTGGAGTGATTATTTTCACCAAATTGGCAATGTTTCAACCCGATCAGGTCTTTTTAAAGTCATGTCTTACAATGTTTTTTCACAGTGTGTATATCATTTTCAAGAATTGTTTATGCTCTACATTCCCCCCCCACCCCCCACCCCAAAAAAAAAACTTACAGTGGAATTAATAAAACTTGTTCCAATTATAAAAATTTTAAAAAAAACAGATGCAGCACTGATAATGCATATAGTGCATTATAGCACACATACATAGTTTTCTTTCCCTGACCATCCAGATTTTTAAGGGCACATATAATTTGTACATGCTCAACTGCAGATTGCAGAGTGTAAGTGTGTCCAGTGGGAACCAATTAAATGAGGGGATCCCATAGGAACTACCTGTTTTAATTAATCACATTCCGTCAGAACACTTCTGAATTATATATTCTGCAGGATACTCCCTCCACAAAATAAGTAATCTGGCCATTTGTGTACAGCTGTACTCTTGGAATGTTTCAGGTCCAGGCAGTAGATGGAGTTCAAGTAAAATCTATTCAGGATAATAGCAAGATAACAGCAGCAATTCAGAAAGTATGATTGAGAGGCATGGCTGCTTAGGAAACAAGTGACTTTTTCCAGAAGTGGGTCTTAAGACAGTAATGGTGGTTACTCTGGCGCTCATTGTCTACATCATTCTACAAGGTATGAAGTGGATCATATGGGGAAACAGAGATGCAGCAATAAAAACAAAGAAAACAAAAACAGTAAGACCGCAAATTAAAATAAAAATTGCAAAGTGGGAGCAGAGAATGATTGCTATCACTGCTTGAAGTCAACTATTCCCTATTTGTATGTCCTAAACCTTTAACCCCTTTGTGACGCTAGGGCGTTCTATGCTGCCCTGGTTTTAGTGTACCCAAAAGAAGCTAGGACAGCATAGAAGTCCTAGCGTTAAACATCTCAACGCGGGTCCCAGTGATGAGCTGTGCTCGGATCCTGCTGCAGGGACTTGTAGCAGAATCCTACCTGTCAGATGAGGCCACTTTGAGTGGCCTCAGTCAGACAGGGAAAATGTAGCCGATGCTCAAAGCGATCACCGGCTCCATCTCATTAAATCGCGCTGTACCCGAAATTCCGGGTACAGGCACGCCTCCGTGAAGTCCCACGTGATGTCCAGAGGTATCGTGATCTATTGGCAGGGACCCACAGGGTCTATTACGGTGATCAATGGCCAGGAACAAATTGTGACGCTTCAGTGCTTGCGTCGACTGAGACGCAAGCACCATGCGTCACGAAGGGGTTAATAACTATGTCTCTGTGTGTGTGACACTGTCTCTGAGTGTGTGACATTTTCTGTGTGTGTGTGACAGTGTCTCTCACCATGTATGTGTGACTGTGTGTGTGACCATGTGAGTGACTGTGCCTCTCACTGTGTGTGTATGACTGTGTGTGTACACAGAACTGTACATGAAACCTGTACACAAATCATTGTACATAGAATTTCATCTCTCCCTTTCCATGTTTATATGTGTAACGATTTGGCAAGGCAGTATATATTCCCGATGTTTTGCTTTGTTTTAACTTACTGTATGCAGCTAAAAGAAGGCACGCATTCTCTAGTCTTTCGACATGATTCCGGAAGCATTATTCACAAATCCTTATCTAAACCAAGTAAAGCACAGACTGATGAAAATATCTTCATGTGCTAAACGCGCCGAGGGACATGGCATCCCCCTCAATGTCAGTAGGATGGTCGGCAGAACTAAACCTGGATCCCCAGGTGGCTGCAGATTCAGAGTTTGATGCTCCAACTGCGAGATAATGTCAGATGGGGATATATATCAACATCAGGCCATTTGCTGCTCAAAACAAGTTATAGCAGAGTCCGATATATGAGACGTGTCATGTGAGCATCTCCTGTCATGATCTCCCTAAGACAGGAGATGCTCCTGTTACAAGTGCACCTCATACCGGAGGGATTCAATGGAAGCAGAGCAGGAGGGCAGTTTTAAAGGTATATTATGTCCTTTTATATATATAAAAACATTGTCCTGCAGTTACATCGTATAATGATGCAATAACGATACTACATGACTCCACTTCTAATTAATGGATCTGTGAGATTAAAACAGACTTGTATGGTTAACCACCCCAAATATTTTAAAAGTTATAATCCGTCCTCTATAGGACACTTTGCTAATTAAACAGAAACTGGGCTTTCTATAGGCCTCTCGTTCTAAAACTGCTCCTATAAGCCAATATTTGCTGTTCATACACTCCAGTAAAATCAGATACAAAGCACCATCATATGAAGGGCTCTACATGAACTCTCCTTGTGCCAACTTCATGTCATTGTGCCCAGTGGTCCTATATTAGTGCAATTAGCATCCCTGAGATATTACTATGAACACCTGTATCCCCTTGAGGGGTTAAGGCATCCCACGCAGCAGACCGAATCTGTCCCAGCAGCTGCACACACACCGGTCACTCTTCCTTGTCACGGTTGATTTATGACCGCCTCCTCGTTCAATTTCACATTTTGTCCCCGTCATACCTCTGGCTCGCGATCATTCCAGGCTGACCCTTCCAGGGCAGGCAGGCAGTATTGATAAAACAATTATCTGCTGGCCGTTCATCTGATTTTCCATTTCAATTAGGGCTCGGACAGGGAGAGAGGGAAAAGATTGCATCATTGATTTTTCTACCTTACAACAGTACAGACGTGGCCAACAATGAATTCCAACCCTTCAGACTTTAAGTCATCATTTCTAGTTGCCTTTTCTCACTTAATGCTTTCTTCTTGATGTGTGCCGGGGTTGCAGATAAAAAGAGACAATTGGATCAAGAAATAAGCATTGTTCTTTTCCATTTTCAGTCCTGTTTATTATGGGGAGACATTGGGTAGCACCTGGACAGAGCAGGTAAACCCAGAGCTGATTACACAGTTCTCAACCAATCTGTAATACAAACAGAGAACCAATACGAACAAGGAATTCTACTTATAAAAGAGAGTCTAGGTAACACGAAATCCCTCCAATGTAAAGCCCCCCCTCTCCCCCCATACAACATGTGTTTTCTGTTCCAGTAGTCTACTTCATACATGAAATAGACCTGTGAAGATGGGAATGGTGATTTAGTTCTAGCCAAGCCTGCAGACCATAATAGAAGCTATTACATGGTTAACGTTTACTGTCCCTTTAAATAAATGATTTTCTGACTGTACACTTGTAATGGAGTCTGTGGAATGATGTACTGTTTAGCACACTCTGGGAATGCTCCCTGTACAAGTTCTCTTTTGATTCTCTTGTCCAGTGACCCAGAGTTCAGTTCTGCTCTGCAGATCACAAGCTTGGGAGTCACTCTGGGAATCAAGCCTAGCGAGCAAATCCTTAACTAATATAGCCTGTAGGAGCGGACATCATTTACCTCTTTCACTACCCACAATGCTCTTTAACTAGCTTTCTACATAGCGTTCTGACTAATACCGATACTATGCACACTGCTCTTTGCATAATGATACCGGGGTAGATGAATGAAAGCGCCTAGCAATATAGTATAGTTTCTGTAAATGTGTTGCTTAAATTTGGTGTTAATTTTTGAGCCTATATATTCAGGCTGCTATCATTGTCTATGAACTGCAACTTAGAGCAGTTTATACAAGTTTGAATAATTTCACAGTTTTGTGACCACAACACTTACTATTCAGGTACCAACTATTTGCCCCTTTGGAACCTTGTTAGTTGCCTCATGCTACTTTGAAAATTCCTATCTACACTTCTCATCGCCTGGCTTCTTACACCTCACTTGTATGTAGGGTTGCCACCTGGCCGGTAAAAAATTGGCTTCAGGCCAATGTTAAGTCTATGGAGACAGTACCTAGGCCGGTATTTTTCTGAAGAAAAGGTGGCAACCCTACTTGTATGTAGTGCAAAAGTGAGCAACAGTCCTTTTTCATGTTCCATTATTTTGTCTACCCTTCAGTCAAAAACATTGGCCTACTCATACTTCACACTTTACAAACAATTACAAATGTTCCCTTCAAAGTTTGTAGCTACATGCTTTGACACATACCCTACATCTTCATCCTTAACAAGGTCTATTGTATGATCATAATATGATATAAAATATATATGAAATATAAAATGCTAGACAACAAGGGAAACCCCTTTCTTTAGTATGTTTTCATATCTGTCCTTGTGCTTGTACCGCCCCTTCATGGGTGTACACACAAACACATATACATATATACCCGTACATTATCTATATGAATAAATACATACATATATGCATTCATATTATGCCTTGTAGTATGCCGGGGAGACAGTTAGAGGTCTG
The DNA here is from genome assembly GCA_036172795.1 of Pelodytes ibericus. NCBI lineage: Eukaryota > Metazoa > Chordata > Amphibia > Anura > Pelodytidae > Pelodytes > Pelodytes ibericus. The sequence continues at coordinate 77,465,094 of CM069864.1, read as the reverse complement.
AAGAGGTTAATGTAATTCTAATAATCTAAAATCACTTTTCCCTACAATTCATCCTAAAGTCCCAGTTCTCAAGGCCTGGTTTGTAGACTTGTGCCTCAAATCTAGGTTAATACAAAAATGATGACTTTCATTATGCCATCAGAGTTTTGACATTTTTAATTGAAACACCTGTAATTTTTTCCGCGCCAACCCAAATACCCATTCAGGGAACGCTAGCTGATATTCATATAATATTTTGACAATCTCTTTTGCTTTTTCTCTGGTGCTGGGAGAAGCGATGTGCTCAAAAAAGCCTCAGAAAGTCTATAATCAAACAATGTGGAGTGTTTTTTTTTGTGTGTGTGTTTTATTTTTTTCATGTAAAAGCTGGGTTTGTGGAGAAACCCAACAGATTCCTATTATGTGTCCTGGAAACCTTCTTCCAAAGTATTATTTTGCAATGCTCATGCCTAATATGAAGGAAAATGTATCATGCTGGGTTTATAGTGATTATAATGATTTGCGTGTATTAATTTTGTGGGGGAAGGAGAAACATTTGTCAGCCACATAATTATATAAATATAGTATTAGAGAGAGAGAGAGTTAGATGGATCTATACATGTGTATGCATTTATATCTACATTGTATCTATTTTATATACATTTATCTTTAGATTGTAACTGCTAGTGTGCATGGATCATGGAGAATGTGCATCCTTCCCTGCTGTACAGAAGTTCTAAACCTGTTAGTGGTTTAAAATATTATTATTATAATATAAACACATGTATGACTATATATATATCCTGATAGATATAAGAACTAACAAGTAGTAATGCACAATACTAGAATAGAAAGCTTGCTCCTTAAACTTACCCCGATCTCCAGAACCTTCCCTTAAAAATAACTATATATAAGTTTAGATTTCAAAACTGATGCCCAGAACATTAGCAAAAAAGAGTGCCTCCAGTGTATTCATTTTAAATAGGGATACTTTAATGAAAGAATACAATTAAAGTACCTTATTGAGTCCTCTTTTCTCTGTAGCTCTATCAGGGGTGCAGACATATTGGGTCAGATCTTCATTCACTTGACCCCAAGATTCTAAACAACAATGTCTGCCCCCAGATAGAGTTATAGAGCGCAAAAAATGGCTGAGAAAAAGACCTAAGAAAATACCGCAATATAATGAGATTTTCACTAAAAATGACTCATGATTAACCATTCAAATCTTTATGATTTAATCAATAGTCTTATCTCTTTGATGATACATTAAGTGAGTTAGCCAGCCCACTCCTTGACATGTTTTAAAACTTTTACAGGATGAAAGCCATGAATAGATTGTCTTTGAAAAAGACAAAGGGATTAAACATAGCAGCTTAAACATTAAAAAAAAAAAAAAAAAAAATTATGAAATCTGGCATCTATAGTGCTGAAGAAAAAAAATGTTTTTACAATAATTTAGATAGTGCTTGGTGATAAATAGGAGAATAAAAAAATGTCATGACCATTTCCTTTTTAGGAGGTTGCGTGGATCATATTTTATTGCTTATTTTGGGCCATTCTTAATTAAAACCCAGACAACCGTCAAGCAGAAATCTTCATATCGGATATACTGTATCACTCCTTCATTTTCTAGCTGTCGTTTGAGTGGTGGTACATGTACTCATGTGGCTTGCGGAGAGATCTTATCTCTTTTTTCCCTCGCAGCCACTTTGCCAGGCCCCCCTTATTTGCCCCTCTTCTGCATCAATGTCTGCTCTTTCTGTTGAATATTCTCATCCGAGTCCCGGTTGCAAGAAAATTCTCTGCTCTCTGATCTCTCTTATCTTAAGATATTTGCAGCCCCCAAATTTCACTTCAATCTCACCTCATCTCTCCATACTACATTAACCCCTAGCAATTGCCTTCCAAATGACCCCATTAAGCTGTAATTGCCTCAGCAGGTCTGCACTCTTCTTGTAATTCTGTTCCTCTCATATCCCAGACGCACGCTCGGCATCATTTGCTGTCCTGGCTCCCTTCACTGAACTCAGCTTATGACCTCTATGCTCCGTGGCCGAAATGACTAGTAGATGGCGCAGTGGCTAACATGTTCCATTACTTAGATTTTAAAACTTCTCTAGGCCTTAATGTGATATTCCTCCGGAGGAAGAAGAAGGTGGTGGCGGAGGGGGTGGTAGGGGGGGGGGGGGGGACACACGTTGTCATGGAGACACAGTGCCAGCTATTAAAAAAAATCTTTTGTTTTTTTTTTCGTTGTTCTTCACTGAGCTGTGCTGTCATTTATTAATAAATAAAAGCAAGATATAGGGAGGAGGAGGAGGAGAGATAAAGAGAGAGGAAGGGAGGAACGTAGACAGAAAACAAGAGAGAGAAAGAAGGCAGGGAACAAATACTGGCATCTCCAAAGAAAGAAACAGTGTGTTGCTGATAAAAAAAAAATCTGATTTTTTTTTTTGATTAATTTGAAGTATTTGTAATGTGAATTCATATTCTGCATTGAGCAGTATATATCTATATTACACAAATAGCATTGTGTACTTGGATTACAGTAATACACACTGAGTAATAGGTCTTTATTGCAGTTCTACACAGAAATGTGTCTGCATTACAGTGCTTCAAACAGTTCAATGTGTCTGCATTACAATAATACACAGAGTGGTGTATTTGATTACAGTGTACCGTATAGACCAGGAGGTTTAAAGAGCCAGTGCTACGTACCGATGCTTTGTGAACAGGAGCCAAGGTGACGAGATGCACACCTCCAAAAACATGGCACCAGACAGGTGAATTACCGTATTTGCTCGAATATAAGACGAGGTTTTTTTCAGAGCAAATGCTCTGAAAAATACCCCTTGTCTTATATTCGAGGTTGTCTTATAATCTGACCTCAAATCGAGGTCAGGTTATATGACTGGGATCCAGGTCCTCTGCAGAGCTGCAGGGGACCTGGATCCCCCTCGCTAACAGCAGGTGGATGTCTGCACGATGCACGCAGACATTCCCTGCTGCCGCCCGGCACGACCGCCGGGACTTCTATGATGAAGCCGGGTCCTTCCGGCTTCATCATAAAAGTCCCGGCGAAAGTGCCGGGCAGCAGCGGAGGATGTCTGTGCGTATCTTGCAGACATCCTCCGGCTGCCTCCACTAGCCACCAGGGATATCTGGGCAGCCGCGGGATGTCTGCACGATAGTGCAGTCATCCTCCATGCTGCCCGACACTGCCGTCCATTATGACGGACCGGATGTCCGTCATAAAAGACGGAAGTGTCAGGCAGCATGGAGGATGTCTGCACGTATCGTGCAGACATCCCCCGGCTGCCCCCACTAGCCACCAAGGTGAGGGGCAGGGAGGGGGGCAGAGAGACACACAAGGGGAGGGAGGGAGAGACACACAAGGGGAGGGCAGAGAAAGACAAGGGGAGGGAGGGAAGGGGCAGAGAAAGACAAGGGGAGGGAGGGAAGGGACAGAGAAAGACAAGGGGAGAGAGGGAAGGGGCAAAGAAAGACAAAGGGAAGGAAGGGAAGGGGCAGAGAAAGATAAGGGGAGGGAGGGAGGGAAGGGGCAGAGAAAGATAAGGGGAGGGGGGGCAGAGAAAGACAAGGGGAGGGAGGGGGGAAAGAGAGAAAAGTTTTGGGGGGAGGGAGAGACAACGCAGGGGGGGGGAGGCAGCATTGGCACATAAAAGGAAATAAAAACAAGAAATGCATTTGTTTAATATCATAATTTTTATTAAATATTAAAAAGCATTTTACATGTGAATATATACAAGTTAAACTTTTTTCCTATAGGGTAGTCTTATATTCAGGCTTTTAGTTTTTTTTCTAAAGGAATATCCAAAGTTTTGGGGGTCGTTTTATAATCAGGGTCGTCTTATATTCGAGCAAATACGGTACATTCAATTATGGATGTAAAAATGTGGCTTTTATACAGTTTATGTATACAGTTCTATGAACAGATTATATGGAATGACAAAATAAGGGAAGTTGCATTTGTTTGTCTAATCTGCCTTTCTAAATCATGCCTAGTCGTGTAAAAATGATTTAACAAAAAAAAAAAAAAAATGAAAATTAATACATTTGAAAAAGTCATTCTTTGTTACATCCCTTTCTTTCTCCCTTTCTAGGCGTTTGGGAAGAACTAATCTATCTTTGTGGATGTTACTGGGGCACCTGGTACTCTCGCGAGGCGCAACTGTGGAACCACAGGCAGCAGTTATAGACTGATATCATGAGACTCTGTGTCTGCAGTGTGGCTATGGATGCCACATGTTACAGGTTCTGATGGGGCGGTTCTATGCCATAGATTCCTGTGCAGTGATATTTATCCAGCATTCTTTGCCAACATTTATATCGGCGGAGCGGAGCTGATAAAGCCTGGCCATATGTGGGATGGATGTTTAAGAGCATTATACCATTTGCACATGATCCTTTGATTTCTTGGTGGTAAGCACTCCCTCTGATGGGCACTAACTTCATTCCCGGGGTGGCGCTTTTTTCCCCCTTCATTGCCTACCTCGATTATTGAGTTATAGGATCCTTTTGGACATTGTTTTTGGGGATTTTGTATTGTACTGTTTTGTGTGTATTTAATCTTCTGTAGTTGGTGATTTATTTATTGGTGACTTGACCACATATCCATGAGATATGAGTCTTGATTGGCGCTGTAATAAGATTAGACAGATAATTCAGGCTTTGTTTGAGATAACAGTCAGTGGGTATATCCTACAGTTCTAACTTATGTTATGTCTGGTTTGGTAGACAAGTGAACTCATTGTAAAAAAAATTAGCTTTAAATCCAATGACAGGGGAGGTTCTGGGCAAGGGCAAACTAATTCCAAAGACACTGCTCACAAACAAAGGAGTGAGATGTAAACACAATCACTATCAACACCTTTAGACATCATAGGAACAAATTAGACACTGACTAATCAAGCACCAATACTGTATAAAACACATTCTTCCAAAAGTTGCTTTGGACAAAGCATTTGTGTCTATTTTTGGCCTGCTGAATGCAGTTTTAATAATAATATATTACTGACCGACAAAGTATTGGTCCTTGTGTTGTTGGGAGTTGCTGGTAGTGGTTTTGTTTGTGGTGTTTCTTCCAAGGGGCTGAGGCTGTTCCTTTGATTAGCCAAGGCACTTGTAAGGAATTAGTTCTGTGTGATGTGATGCTGGACCCTTGTAAATCTAGGACCCCTTGTGGCACAGATTACCTACTCTTCCGTGGTATATACCACGCTCAAGAACACATAATTCCACACACAAGCCACTGGAATAGTGTTTCACAGGAACATCGCACACGATACAGCAGGTTATCAGGAATCCTGAGCAGGAAGGTTATCCTGAGCACCATCTTGGAAACTTTACATTTAGGGCTTGCTAGCAAATGGTACACTTCTTTCATAGGTGTTTTATGGCCTCTGCCCGAAAGTGTGCTTTCACTCCATGCAAATGTCATCAATTTCCTTAGCACCCATTTGAAAGCCATGGGATTCACAGGTCAGGATCATCAATAGCTAGAAAGCTACCAATAGATCATACGTCACATACTTGCTTTTAACAAAAGGTGAAGAGCAGGTCACCTGAGTTATGTAGTTAAAGTAGGTGAATGTTAAAGAGCAGTTGCTATATGCATATTATGCCATGAGCCTCACGTATACAGGATTAAGCACAGCAAAGTGTCACTATTCCTGACAAGTGCTGTTTTTATAAATAGGATGTCTGCATTTTACTTTCTGCAGCTTGAGGTGCATTGTGGTATGCAAGACAGTGGGTAGCCCACCCTGGCACTGTTCAGAATATTAGCCCTTTATAGCAGATCACAAAAATTCACTGTATACAAAAAAACTATGCTGACAAAAGGTGCTGGGAAAGTAAAAAAAAAAAACTTGTTGAGATCTTATTTTTTAACTGTGACTGCATCCCAACACATTGCTGAAACTGCTTAATTCCAGGTGTATTTAGAATTATAGGGATAATGCTGGATTCGGTGTTATTTCTGCATCCATCCTATGTAAGTTATGATGATTACGCTAGACACATAGAAATCTCCAGTCACCAGGACTCAAACATATCTGTAACTGAGTTACCTGCGACTGTAAGAGCCGCTCTGGCTGGTGTGCTAACGAATCATTCTAGTAAATAGACTGGGAAGAAATTGGCACAGCCAGTGGGCAGTGTTTAAATATTGTTTGCACGGGTTAAAAGTGTGTGTTTCAGCATTGCATTATTGTTGAGCTGTATTGTGATTTTACACACGGTGTGATGCCATGTAGTGTTACACAAAGAGCAGAGTCTATATTATATTAGTGTAAATCTAATTTCCCCTGTGCAGTGTGGGGATATTTACACTGTGCCTGGAACAATTCACACCAGCTCCACAGCCGCGCACTGCCGCCAGTATAGAGATCCGTGCCACAAATTCCCTTCGAAACAATGGAAATGATTTTCAATGAAAGAAGAAAAAAAAAAAAGCCCCTGGGTTGGATTAACCCTGCCTCTCCCTCTATAACTATGCGTGTGCAGGTAATGTCATGCCTGCATTTATATATAAATTGCTAGAATAACAGGTGGATAAAATAGCAGAAGATCATTATTTAATTATGCAGCATTGGCCTATAATGAAGATCTTAATACCTGTGCATTAGACTGTAAGCTCTGTAACCCAGGGGCTCTCTATTCCAGTAACTGCAGATTTGTAACACTGATGTCTAATTTTCATTGTAAAACAAGGTATGTCTGTATATTCAGGAACATATACCTATATATATATATATATATATATATATATATATATATATATATATTCATTCATTATTACATAGGGAGATCTGAATAAAAGGATGGTCTTTCTCAAAGCTTTGTGAGAAGTAGAATACAACTCTCGGTTGCTTGAGACTGTAAACAATAGTGTAAACCGCACTGTAGCTGGCAGCATCCAAGTTAACACAGTGACTACTGAAAGCTAGCGATAAGAGTGGTTCTCACTATGTGGGTGAATGATAATTGGCACATCCTGAGGTGCATGGATACAGTAAGCACCCAGCTCCATAGGATTATTTTTGCCCGTGTCGGCAGCTAACGATAAATTCATCCTTTCAGTTTTAATCAGGCTTCCCCTTGTAAGGAGGCAGCAGACAGTGACGCCAATCTCTCTGCCTCCCAACCGTGCCTCACCTCGGTCTTCCACCGGGGACAGCGTGTCAGGATTGTTCAGCTGCTACGGTGAGTGCCGCCCGGGCACCTGATGTGGAGATGCTGAGGTGCGGAGGGCGCTGGTCTGACAGTGATATATTGCAGCTGGTTCAGGGGGGGGGGGGGGGGGGTATGTACCTGAAGAATGTTGTGCCACGGAGTAGGGGATTAACACTTTCAAAGCTGAATACAGTACATGTTGGCAGAGGATGGGTTAAAACAGTCATGAGCAGGATTGTGTATTCTTTTAGTGTGGTTTAAATTGGCTCTGGCAGACAATATGTAGATGCGCAGTGTCTAACTTAAAACACAGATCTAAGTTACGGGTCTTATAAATAAATCCTCTTATTTATCTACACAGGTTAAAAGAAGATATAAAAAACAAACTCTATGTATGGCCTATAAAAGCGCCCCCAGAAATTATAAAACTATTTTCGTTATTACAGAAAATAGTAGAAATCCAATAAAAGTGATTCAATGTAGTATAATTTAACCAATCAAGCATATTCTACACTATTCTGATGGTTAAATGTTCATGAGAAGCCAAGAAGTCAAGTGTAGGAGGCCAAGAGTGTAAGTTAGTAGTACTGGGTGGATACATTTGTGGAGTCCATTCTCTTTGTGCTTATGAGAGAGAAAGTTTATTTTTTTTAAAATAAAGACAAAAACACTAATATGACCTTATTATTATTAATAGATACTAACTTTTATGTTGCAGTGTTTCGACTGCCTCTAAATACACCAGGATACAATAATGTGCATTATGTAATTCTTCCTATATGGTTCTATTGAAATACCCCTGCAATTGAGAACAGTTCGATTCTTTAAGTCCAAGTCATACTATAGGTAATGAAGAAGGGTTAGCCTTACCACAGGTGGAGTGAACTTGTGCTATGGTCTCTACGCTGAAATTAGCTCCCGCACATTAACTCCCTAATATTCCTTTAACTGTTACACATACCCCCAATGTTTTCCATTTACTCTGGGGTTAGGTTGGTTGGAACCCACAGTCTCAGGCTGCTCATTAAGCAGACCCCTCTTGCTTAAAAAAAAGATGCTCTTTTTCACAGTTGGCTGTGAAATGTGCCCCACTCATACACTGATTTTTTAAGACCCCGCACTGAGCACTAAATGCACAGGTGCCTAATACATCCCCCGTCCAAGCTACACCCCTGACCATGACTTTTAAAGGTGGGTGCATGCTAGAGAGGTCTCACCTGGTTAAAAATTGGACCACGGGTTCATCTAATACCATTTACAAAGGTTCACTGTTAAAAGACACATGCATAATGTTTATGAATAGGAACTGAATCCGCAGAGGTTACTTGGTAAATTTGTGTCCATATTAAGATGGAGAGAACAGACATTTTTTTAGAAAACACTGGCGCCCATGCACTGTTCAGGGCGGGCATGCTGCTGCAGTCCCTTCACAGAGTGATATGGGAAATGTCTTAGTGGAATAAAAAAATATTGTCCCAGTTGCTAATTAACCCCTTCGTGACGCTAGGACGTTCTATGCCTTCCTAATTTGAAGGTCCCAAAAGACGCCAGGACGGCATAGTATGTCCTGAACTTAACAGATTATTGCAGCCGCCCAGGGATTTGCGGTGGGATCCCACCTGTCAGATGAGGCCACTTTGAGGAAAATTGTGCCGATACCGTACTTCTGGGTTCAGACTCGCCTCCGTGACATTACAAGTGGCGTCGCAAGGTATGCCGAGTTTTCGGCAGGGACTCAAAGGGTATATTAAGACCCTGACGGGTCTCTACCACTGAGTACCTTGTGATCATGTCCAGGAACAAAAACAATACAGAAGATAAAGAGAGGGAAAGTTTTATACAGCTGTAGCTGGGATTTGCTTATTCTATATGCTGCACACGCTGATTTTTACACATGGAGCCTGGTGTGCCTCATAAAAACCCCAAAAAGACCACGTATTTCAGTTTTGTGGCTCAATAGAGCGCCTCATACCATGAGTCCACACCATACATTTCTACAGTCCACAGAATTTAAAAGCATAGCTAGGTGTATGGGTGTTTAAAAAAAGACTCCCCTGAATGCAAAATAGAGCATTAATGTATACACTACAGCCGCTCCTGATCGCCTCCATTTGTCGCACATGTTTTAAATGTTAAAGTAGCGGAATTTTCTACATGTTATAGCTTCAATTACTCAATATAAAATGGACAAAATTTCCCATGTTCTGAAAATAAAGAAAAAAATATTGTGGACCCCCTTTACCAGTTAAATCAAAGACTGCATTCGTTAAGCCAGACCCCAATATCCCATCAGTATGTGACTGCGCATGTATTTATATTATATAAGCAGGCCGGTAAAAAAATGAACATAAGTCCAATGTTAAGTCTATGGAAACAATGGCAAGGCCGATCATTTTTTTTTTGGAAGAAAAGGTGGCAGCCATAACTTCTATACATAATGACATGATAGTGTGAGCATGTCGCTAATCTGCTCTACTTTAGGCAAAAATGAAGTCAGGCTTAGATTTGGTTAAACTAACACAACTGTCACGATTTTGTCAAGCTAGTGATGATAAATCCCATTATCCTCAGCCTCCTCAGGGGATTCGGTGGAGATATAAGATTGGGACGGGATAAAGTGTGGCAATGGCATATGACGGCTAATATGTGACATATGATGGCTAATTTGTAACCTTAGTGGTTATTAATATTTTTTAATTATCTTTTAATTAAAAAACATTACAACACAGCTTGTACCCATCTCGTAATGATAGTTTCTTATAGGGCAATTATTTGAGCAAAGATTTAAGCAGAGTCAGAGACATTTCAGGAAGGTAGAAAAAAGGAAGTGCCATCCGCAAATGTATAATGAACACATACACACGAACATCCCACATCCACTTTGCAAGTAGATCCATTGAAAAAAATAGGTGTCTGCAACAGAATGACAAATCCTTTGGCTGGGAAAACAAAATCCTATTGCTTTTAGAACATCTTAGTGGAGCTATGCAGGCTCCTACCCCACAAAGAGTTAAAAAGCTTAGGTTCTGCCGTCTCTGACAGGAGATTCATAGGGCAGTGTCAGCTACAACTTTAACAGGCTCAGAACGAAAGACAGAGAGAGAGAGGAGCTACCCGGCAATTATATCTGCGCTGGCAGATTGTAACGCAGAGGGTGGTGTGAGGAAGGATTCCTGGGAAGGCATGGGGAGTCGGCAGGGGTGTGAAGTGACTGGCGCACAGCTTGGGGGGAAAAAGCAGCCAGGGGGTCTGAAGGTTTAAGAACTGTATAATTACAATGCAGTCCTCACCAAGCTAGAAATGTTCCTTTTGTTACTGGATCTTTGCTGCGGGTTCTTTAATGTCAAGCAGCACAAAAGGAAAGGACAAATCAATCGCACAACTCTGATGTGGCATGCATCACCCAGACACTGAATGGGATGTCAACCTGCAAGGACTCGAAATGGGGGGGGGAGTCAGATTCTGGCCCTTAAAATTTTTATGCAGATCTCTTTAAACTGCAGAGTGATGGCAGCTTCCAAATGGCTTCATCAGCTCAGTATGCCTTTCTAATACCCGCTGGCCCCATTTGATGTTTTTTAATATTCAGATTATTCTCGTGCACATACAAAGCTGTTTTGAATTCACTCAGGCACTAGCTCCTACTCGGATGGCTTATCATACACGGACCAGCAAGACTCCATGAGAGGCCAAATACTGGAAGGCTGACCTTAGGTGTCTGTGATAATCAGCAAAAGTGAACACGTTTGTATATAATGTACATCAAAAAAGACGCTGATCCCCTATCCCCCCCCAAACCCCTCCCCCACGCCTTAACTGTCCTTGGGATATACATAAACGGCACAACAGTTTGTATCTACAACGATTAACACCTCCAAACCTCCCACATTGCAAAATGCCTCAAACAGCCCCCCAGCAGTGTCTGCGACTCCCCTCAGTCCTGGGAGGGTCATTGTGGTTTGAGTGGTAGCAGACGCATTAAATGCTTTAAAAGCTGCCGCTGTCATATCTGGCTAATGTTTTCCGACTCATTTAATGTTTTCCGGCTGATGGGTGTGTGACAAGAGCTGGCTGGCAGGTACGCATATATAATTTGCCTTTGGTTTAACCCCTTGCGCGAATATCCGATGGCTAATTAAAGTGCGCGGGTCTCTTGGACGGCGAGGGAAAAAAACTAGTTAATGGAGAACAGCATGCTGAAAGCTTTAAATTCATTCGCAAACAAAGCAAACGTGGCTTCAGTGCCCGGCGAAAGGGTTAAGAACATTTTGTAATGTTAAAATGTATTTGAGATCTCAACCGCAAAGACAAGACCCAGAGGTTTACATTTTACCCATTTTTTTTTCTCTCTCCCAAATTCTTGAAATAATATCATTTTATTAAAACAGCCAGTCAACGAGCAGACGTGGCTTTAAATGCCACCGTTTTCTTTAAACGGCCGTCTGATATTAAAATGTTAAAGAGCAAACGATGGGGGGAAAAAAAGCATTAGCCATAGCGAACGATTTTAAATGTTATATAATAGGCAAACAAATTATTCACCGGGCAGATAATGAACTGAAATAAGTTCTAAAGCAAACCAGTGTTATGTTTATGTAAATATAAGTTATTAGTAGTGGGTCATGCCAGTTAAAAGTCTTTACTGAGCAAGTAAATGAGCTGATCTTAGTTGAGCACAAACAGAGCTCGAACCGGAGATTAAAAGGAAATGCTTCTCACGGCGAAAATGGTAAATGCGGTTGGGCCGGCGGGCACAACTGTCCAGGCAGAAAGACTGAAATTATTCAAGAAGCAATTAGGTGGCATCGTGGTGGGAAAGAGAATACTTAAAGAGAATGAACCCTGATGCTCCGATGGGTGTGAAGTCAATTTAGAGCCATTTCAGAGATAGTCTTTGCTTCCCTCCCAGGGCTAAGTGCTTCTGAACTCACATTGTGTATGGAGATCAGGATGATTCCTGTAGACGAGCTCTTCATCCAAAATTGGAGGCAAAGAGGGAGGAATGTGAGCGGTGGTCCTGCTAAGAAACAAATACTACAGTTGTATGATGGCACTTAGTGATATAACATTATTTATGGAATTTACATATCTACGCATTTATATAAAAGTACATATGCATAGAGGGACCATTTAAATTTGGGAATAATTACTTCCAGTGACGTACTCTGTCTTCCTTGTAAAACGGGTCATAAATTAATAAGTAAAAAAATACATATCGCGTGCTGATACATAGTGCAATGCCTTTCTGGAAGAGGTCAAAGAGAGATGGGATTATAGGAATAAACTGAGAGATGAGGACAAGGAGAGAGACGAGAGTCGAGGGGAACGAGTTAGATGAAGATACAAATGACAGCAGAGGGGTATTATCCTTTATTTACATGGTGCCAACATGTTCTGGGGTGGTACACCCTAAGTGCTACATAGAGTGAGCAATGGGTATTTGTAAATATAATCTGAGGGTGGATTAATAATACAAACTACTTTAAGAGGGTCCTGTCTAAAAGTTACAAGCTTTAAAACAATGGATCTGAGATTTAAAATCTGCAGAGTGAAAAGGGCTGGGAGGTGGTGTGAAAAAGAAAGGAAAAATATGCTAGTATGTCACATAAATTATAGAGGGTTTAAAAAAACAACAACAAATAAAACTAGTAAAAATGGGCCGTGACTCCAAGCTTCTGATGATGTCTTCAAACCTTTACATAGGTCACCTTGGACACTTCATATCTTCCCCTCAGTACCCTAGCCACCATACTCTTGTTATAGTGTGGATCCAAGCCAGAGATCTAATGAGACAAGAGAGTTGATAGCGACTTGGGACAAGCGGCAACGCTGGTGGATAGAGATGCCCTGTTCGTTCCGCTATTTTGTCAAAGTCAAAAAAAAATTGTAGGTGACTTTATCAATGGTAAAGAAGTTAAAATTTAGCCAAATTATATTTTTTACACATGTGATTTCAATGTAAAAAAAAAAAATATTTTCTGTTATAAAAAAAACCCTGTAACACAATCTATTTGAAAACAGAGTTTATATATTTAGGAGAAACAGTGTAATTCTTCACAGAGCAATGTAAGAATAACTCTGCTATTAATGCAAGGCCCTTTTATTTAATCACAAGCTAATTTACTCCTGACAGAAAGTAAATTCCCACTATTTTCTGCAAGGCTTTATGAAATTGCCATCATTTTTAATTAATTCTTAATTAAAATATATTACACCACAGCTTCTACCCATCTCTCTTGATATTCTAACATAATCAATTCAAGAGCATTTACATATCATTAATTAAAAGCATTCCTCTCTCATCCTTAAAATCATAATGAGGCTCTATTTCTCATTAGCAGCCTTTAAGGGATAAAATAACAATAGTGCAAAAAGGTGACCTGAATTTTAACAGAAAACCATTCTTTTTTCACTTTGCCCAAGTTCAATAGGTGACTTTACCTGGATATTTTTTTGTTTAGTAAGAATAACTTCACAAGCTCCATTTCTTATTATTTTAAACACTAGGGCCAAATCACAAGACCAGGTCGCAATTTAAAAATAGAGAGATGCGTTATGTTCCTTTTTGAATACACATTCACGAAGCCTTAATTCACTTTTAATTCATGTTTTCAAATTAAAGAAAATTACATTTATTTCCATGTGGTTTTATTTTAAATACTTTTTTTCCCAAAGGGCATACCTGTATATACAAATGACTAGGTATTTAAGCTGAATCACAATCAGTCTAAAGTATATAGCTATATAAAACTGAGAGAGTCGCCTCTATAGCTGTATTAAAATAAATTTAATACGAAGGTTTATTAATTAGACTCATTTGTGGATCCTTGAGAAGTCGGTAGAAAGTATTAACGTAGGATAATGTTTACTTAAACAGGGTTAAATTGGGCCCAAACAATGCTAAAATGGCCTTTTTTTTTTACACTAGGACCATATAATAGGACATAAACCTTTATAGAGGGGCAACATTTCTACTCAGTCCTACAATGGCATTTGTTTATGGATGGACAATTCACACCCATGTCTGATTTTATGATTTTCTTTATATCTACAAAGAATTTAAAAAAAAAAATCAATTTTTAATCAAGTGTAATGGCAGCCTTCACAGTATTGGATTGAACCAAGCAGTCACACATAGGGGGATATTCACTAAAAGGGGAAATGAGGTGAGATGAACAGTTCATCTCGTCAGGTTAGTTATCCATTCTGTGGTTGGAACTCTCCCTGTTTGCCCTGTATAGTTCAATTATTGAGATGAAATGTTCATCTCACCTCAACTCACTTTGATTAAGCGTGGAATACACGAAGCGCGTTAGGTGGGGTCCGCTGACCGCCCTTTCCCTTGTCTGCACTGTTTGGTTGGACTGATTTTTATTTGCAATAAAGCGCAATACTTTTTTCAAACATCGGTTTGTTTTGGAGTATGATGTGCACACCGAATCTTGTTTCCTGTGCTGTCCTCGTCTGATCAACGTGGTGGAGCACCTATCTCCAAATTTACAGCATTTAGAGCCGACTTCAGCGTTGTTTGCATACTAGTTCACCATAGCTTTTTTTCAGACTATCGTGTAACATAAACACAAGGCACGCTCATATCTTACTCAAATATGCACATAAACATTATGGAACAAGCCTTTTATTACTTTTTTTTTTATTTCTATTAATGTAGCAGATTGAATGATACTACTACCTTGCTATCATTGGTTCATTTTCTGGTCAGTGACCATCATTTGATTCCTAACGGTATTTGAATGGGTTCATAGCATTACAAAGCCAGCTTTGACTTCAGAAGTGTTTGTATAGTATACTGCAGAAAATCTGTGCAACAGTAAAAGTCCTATAACATTTACAAAGATTTTAACATCCTAAAGTGGGTTAATTTCTGGGAGTCATTTCTAATAAGGCATCACAAAACAAAAATATTTGGGCTTTGTAAAAAAAAAAAAAAACAACAACAAGTGTTTAAAGGCACACTCCCACCCAAAAAATTTAAAGGTTTTACTTTTTTTTATTTTGTATTGTTGATTTCAAATATGTCTTTGGTTTTTCTTATGTGACTGTATTTAATAAAATATGTAACTAAACAAGTGTGACTGGGCGCCTCCATTCTGTGAAATATAGTGTTTTTGGGTGCCATCCCCCGGAGACTTTACAGAACAAATTTCTCACTTTGGGTCTTGGGACAAAGAATGCAGTCTATAAGTCAGAATTCTGATCATAGACAAGCTCTCAAGGTTCTCTGATAACTTCTGGATTGGTACTTTGATGAGACAGTGGCATTCGCATAGTTTTATAGCCTACTCTTAGTGAACATGTCCATATCCAGAAACCTGGGTAGAAATCTGTAATTATAGAAGAAGAACTACCCCATATCTGTCACCTATTGAAAAATATATTCCTGAGTATAATAGTATGTATATGGTAGAGCCCAAGGATCTTTCAGTATCCACACCATGCAAAGGATAACTTCCATGGCCAACAACTTTAATTAAGCAACCTCAGTAAAATCTAGTGTTGAGCGGTTATATACGTCATCTACCTCAATGGTGCTTTGCACAAATATTACGAAGAACCACGTTTTTGGAAGCACTTCCGACTACTATAGAACCAATATAGTCATGGGGGGAACAATTTCCCTTTACTACTGTTTTAGTAACTAGATTGCATTATTCAGTAAAAAGTGAGGAATTTTAAGAAATCCATCCTTATTCTACGTGCTGCTTTCTACCATATTAAAGGTACAATATGTCGCTAGGCATGATAATTCTGCAATGTGAATCCAGTTTAGATGCACAGTCTCTGGGGGCCGTACATTATTGTTTTATAATACCGGTGAGATAAACCCCAATCCCGCACAATTCAGACTACATGCACATCCCTTTCTTTTCCCTTTTGAGAAAGTGTGGCGCCCCTATGCAATTCCCCATTTACAATCTGCATTGAGATGATTGAAGTGAAATATGCATACAAGGGGATGATCTACGGAGAGTCAAATTCCAATTCATCATTGTGTGCGCTCCGAGCTGCCACTGGCAAGATGAAATATGCGCTATTTAGACTTGTAGGACGGTCAGGATCTGGGGGAGATTATGTAGCATTCCTAAATGATCTGTAATGGTGCTGACTAGGTGCCAAGAAGATTGTCTCTGAAAGGTAAATACAAGAAGACAATTCTTATCACTTGAAAAGCGCAGTCCCGTATGGAACCAAAGAGTTTTACCATTTACCGCTGTTTATCAGAACTACAGTAGCGCCACGGTTTGCGCTGACAACGCGTCAACATTAAAGAATCGCATTCTCTGTGTCGTTTTGGGAAATCCCTCTGGCAGCAGAATGGTTAAGATGTTTTGCAACTTTTTGGGGGCCATCCGCGGATGGCGATAGAAAGCGGAGCCCGAATCAAAGACCAGCGTGCGTACGAATAATAATAAGAGGATGGGGATATTTTCTACAGCTGTAACTATATCTGCACACTCGGTATCAGGCAAATCAGATTTACATCACTGTCTTGTGTATATATCAGGTGCTCCAGGAATACTTGTCAAGACAGCCTGTCTCAGCCCTTCACACGTCAGATAAAATCACAGCACTCTGTGTTTGGGTCTGTTGACAGCAATTTATTTTGATGTGTTGTCACAATATGAAATTTCTCCCATGCTCTGCACCATGTTGCTAGTTTCGGCTGCACTTTTTCAGCTGCCAGATGCTACAGGTTTAGTGAAGAAACACCGACTTTTTTTTCTTTTCTTTTTTTTTTTAATGATTCAGTGAGGAGTTGGTGAAGTGGCACAGTTAAAACATGCATCCCGGGAGACACTGAGACATTGTGGCATCCCAAATCCTACATACTGCTGACTTAACATCATTACAAAGTGTTGACAAGCAGTGCCAATCCACTGTGCTAGAATAAGTTGTGTCCTTCATGCTGCTGACATGTCATATGCAGCAGTGAAAACAAAGACAACACTTTCTCTTCTCCTTCTGTCTGTTCCTCCACTTTCCAAATCTCTCTCCTGGCAGGAGGCTTCTCCAACTTGCTGCAAGTTCCAAGCCATTTATTTTCTACTTCTCGGGTTGCTGCTTCTATTGTCTAAGTTAATAAAACTGCAGTACAGCTACTTTTTTTTTTTTCTATTTAACTTTTTTAAAGATCTGCTTTAATTGCTGCATTAAATCAAATGATGCTGATGGAAGAACGGGTTTGGTGCTGGAGAGTGATGAAAAGGTTCGTCATTTCTTGGAAGTAGGTAAGACGGTGACTGCTTCCAACACGATTTGAAGAGGATGAGTGTGTTTAATTCATTCAAAGGGAGATATATACTCGGATCCTCTAGAAACAGCAAAGGCTTGAATACACCGGGTTTGCAGATTGTGCAGTTATTAGGTGGATATTTATGAAGGTTTAATAAATACACCATGTGGTTTTCAAGCTGAAATCTTTGTGGCACTTCCTTTTTCGGATGCCAAGCTTACTATTCAAACACTGCGGTACCCAACAAGGTATTTGATAACAGACACAGTTTGTGTCATTCTCTGAACTGTCTCCTGACACCCTCTACGGAGTGTGTATCCTACAGGTATGAACAGTCCATATGTTATAGGGGGACCCATTGGTTCTGCACTCATTTCTATAGGGGTTTAACAAGAGAAAACAGTGAGATGTATCCCTATGGGAATCCTTTTTCTTACACTAGTCCCAACTCTTGTATTATATCAAGGTGCAGAGATATGACATCATATGCTAATTCACTATACTACAGGACCATGCGAGGGAGAAAGGGAAGATTTACGCTCTGTGATCCGCACACAATGCTGTTCCACTTCTTCTTATTAACAAACTGAACCAAAAAATATATAAAAAAATATGTTATGATACACCCTGAAGCAACCCATGCCCTAAGAGTCCAACTGTGGCCCTCCAGCTGCTGCTGAACTACAAATCCCACAATTCCCCACTAGCTTTCTAGAATAGCAGAGACATATGGTTATTGGAGTCCAGAAATATCAAACTCAAAATCCATCTGTAGAACACTGTATAGAGTTGAGATGCGTACAAACAATTGTGGGGAACAAAAGAAGCAAACAAAAAATGTGAAACGAGCACAATACAGAACATAACTATGTAGATAACATTACGTAGGCCATTTCTATGAATGTTAATATCCATGATCAAATAATCATAACAAGCATGTTTGTTACAAACTATGACTTTTTTTAAAGGCTTTGAAAATCTAAGTCCACTGAGTGAATTTCAGTTACCACTGATTTTCTAACGTGCCAAATAATAAATACAGTTATTAACTTCATGTATCAGTTAGTTCTTTTTAAAATTCCCCCACAGTTTACTTATCAACTCATATAACACTCATATAACACACAGCAGTATAGTGTTTTAAAGGGACAAGCCAGGCATAAAATTTACTTTGGTGCATCTGATAGTGCTTAAGTTGTACAGGTGTTTGCATAGGATTTTTTACAGCAGTAATTGGTGGGGCAGGACAGTTGAGATAGTGGTATGGGGCTGTTTTTCTGGGGTTGGGCTAGGCCCCTTACTTCCAGTGAAGGGAAATCTAAATGCTTCAGCATACCAAGACACAGTGGACAATGCTAGTCCAAATTTTTGGGTACAGTGCTCTTTTCTATTCCAAAATGACTGTGCCCCAGTGCACAAAGCAAGGTCCATAAAGACAAGGTGAGCCCTGACCTCACTGAAGACCTTTTGGATGAACTGGAACAGAGATTGAGAGTCAGGCCTTCTCATCCAACATCAGTGCCTGACCTTACAAACGCTCTACTGGATGAATGGGCAAAAATTCTTACAGAAACTCCAAAATCTTGTGGATAGCCTGCTCAGGAGAGTGGAAGATGTTGTAGATGCAAAGAAGGGACTAACTACTTATTAACGTCTGTGTATTTAGAATGTGATGTCATAGAAGTCCCTGTTGGTGTAATGTTCGGGTGTTCCAATACTTGGTCACAGATGTTCAGGCTTTCTCTGAGGTCAGAGTGATTTGCTTTTCATAAAACATATATATAGAGCTGTGCATTTGGAAGGACAGTAGAATGTTGATGTGGAAATATTTTTGAGAAAAGCTTTCCAGCCACAATAGAAACATACTGTACAGATTTGTTACACTGCTCAGTCATACACCCTAACACAAATAAAGTAACAAAGTGTGAGGCTCTTGTTTGAAAGGTGTTTATTACACCTAAATGATAGCTTAATGGCTAGTTTTGCCATTAATTGACCTTAGGGCTAAGAGGTTTGTTTCATAGGCCTGGAGGATGTAAACCCATTAAGCTGCTGATAGATATTATTGCATTGTAAGGACATGTTATGGCAAGTGCCATGTCATTGACCTTATTGGAAGTATTGAGAAATAAAGATTTTTGTGTAACAACGGCACTTAAGTGGTGCGCTCATTTGATGTAGAAGAAATAAAACAGTTGGTGCCCTGATATCTTTACAGGACAAACCAGCACTGCAGAACAATGTTTCATTCTACAGAAATCATTAAAATATAAGCAGTTTTAATGCTACAACACTGGTGTATACAAGCCTTGTCCGTTGGAGTGCGTGTATGTATTGGGCATTTCCTAATAACATTTAAATGATCAAATGGAACGTATAAGGATCACTAGCCATACCATTAGTCTTAGAAGTAGCTAGAATTAGAAGAAATAAAATATGTAATGGCATGATTTGAGGAATACACATTCTTATACAAGTACTACTGACTGAACCACTTTAGAGTGCTTGGTATAAAAAGGTCCAATAGCGACCTAGAGAGGGGATGGTTGAGTTGGGGACAGAATTGACTGCAAACTAAGCTACTAAAGTTAAAGAAGTAGTCGCTTTGTTGTTGAAAGCAAATTACCAGCCTTAACAATCAACCGATTCAATCTGGCAACTGGATATACAAATTAAAATAGGAATTAATACAAGAATAGCCAAAGATGGAAAAAAAATATTACTTGCGCAATAGCGTGTGAGGAATAGACATTTATACACAAAGATAAAGGCTATTTAGTAACGGTTAACTTTTCTCGGGTTCACCTAAAATGTTACCATGCTTTGGTAAAGACCAATGACTTCCCAGCTCTGTGTTCTCCAATTATAACTTGGACTAAACAGTAGTTCTTGCGAGGTTGAGCAAATCAGCATGCTCCATTCACAAGCCCTTCATCGGCATTGGTCGACTTGTGTTGCAAGCATGGCTGGTCCACGCATTGTCACGATCATGTGCAGTACCTTCCCATGTCTTCCAAAGGAAGAGATTTCCAACTCACATTCGAGCATCTCTCACATAAAGTACATCCTTAGAGTGAGCCTCTGATTTGCTCCCAAGAGTTGCTGTTAATACTTATTTCTAATACGCATGACACAGGAAGATTGATCCCCAGTTTTGTTTTAAGTATTGCAAAAACTAAAGAAAGTGACATTTGATTTTATAATGTCATCTTTAATTAATTGTTTTAATTAATTTGGTGGCAGATGCTATCCACTTTGTAGTTATTATTAGAGCTGAGTATCTTCCTTTAACTCAGAGTATTTCACTGTAAAAGAATTAAGCCTCTGAGTGAAGTGAGTTCTGCCAGTAGTACTCTGAGTTCAAAGCAGATTTGTACCTGGGGAACATTTTCAAATGAATGTTGATAAATTGATGTATGCACCGGACTGTATGTATGTGGGTTTAATGAGCTCTTGTAACAGAATTTATCTTCGCTGAAAATTCATAACGCTGCTGGAAGTATTGATATGCAGTTAGCGTTAATATATCAATAATTGACATAGTTATAAGAAATTAACTAATTTCTGCGTGGTGTTAAATAAAATACATTAGGTGCCGCAGTTAAAGACTTTACAGGGTTTTATGCTTGAATCCAAAAACTAAAAAGGGTATTATTATTACCGCACAGGAAAAAAGATGCCTGAAATTGTTTATGAGAATTTAATTTATGCCAAGGTCCTATCAGACACAAGAGAGACAAAATATAGGACGAGGTATCTGATAGTGTCCGTAGGTGACAAAAAATGCACAAAGTGTATCCAAACACCCCAGCTACTATTAAAAAATACTGTAAGTGCAAACAAAATCCTAAAAACTTTAAGAGGTGCATAATATTTAGACATGGAAAACAATAATAATTAGTGTAAGCACCAAAAACAGTGTATGATGTATCTTACAAAATACAGAACATTTAAGGGTCTACTCAATAAAGAGAGACTTGCAGGCAATTGAGTCGGGAATTTCAAACATACGGTCAAAGTAGCTGCATTGGAAAAATTCTACCATTCATCTGCATTGGAGATACATTGGCCTAAAGTTTGAAATTCCCATCTCAATTCCCTGCAATTCTCTCTTTATTGAGTAGACCCTATAGTGTATCATATGTGAAAAAAAAAAAAATACAAATCCTAGTGTAATATATCACAATATCAGGAACATCACAAACTGGGCTCCTATTACTCAGGAGCAGAGATATCATGCCCGGGACATGCAATATAGTCCCTTGCGAGAAGCCTCCACTTGTAGATACCTTAATCCCCGGATGGACGACAACGACCTATCTCAGATTTCAAAGCCTTAATTGGCAGTGAAATGATTTACACAAAAAAACTCCAGCGTGCCGTCGCTCAGCTACCAGCTGTAGATCCATGCACTTCGGATTCTACAGATAGTTCCATAGTACGCAAACTATGTTAGCTGTGAGAGTCCAGAAAGCAAATCCCTATTATCCATATCTTAAAAGTGCCATGTTCAACTAGCTCTTCCACTTTCTACAACGTAAGCACTGCGGCTGTAACAGACCTACATGCGACCAACACAGACACAAGCCTGCAAGCATATGTGCGGAACCCTGCAACTACAGAGTATGAATCGCTAAGCACGCTCCAATGGTTTTTAACGCAACATTTTCTGTTGCAGTCTATAGTATTCAATGCTATGAGTCAAATTAACTTGACTTTTGAAATGCTAAACGTAAGCTAACACAATGTGCCATTGGTACACAGGAATGATGGTTACTGATAATGGTCCTCTGTACGCCTGTGTAGATATTTTATTAAACATCACTAGTTTCCAGCTACAATAGTCATTTACAACATTAACAAAAGTCAATACTGTATTTCTGATCCATTTGATGCTATTTTAGTGGCCAAAATTTGCTTTTCAGTGACCCCAAACTTTACACAGCAGTGTATATTGTCAACTAAATACACTATAAAGGGAATCAACATGAAAAGGAGGAGAGTACATTTAAAAGAAAAAAAACTACCACAACAAGAGGACATAGTCTTAAATTAGAGGGGCAAAGATTTAAAAGTAATATCAGGAAGTATTACTTTACTGAGAAGCCTTCCAACAACAGCGGTAGAGGTTAATACAGTGAAAGAGTTTAAGCATGCGTGGGATAGGCATAGGGCTATCCTTGGTATAAGAGAAGGCCAGGGATTAATATATTAGGCCAAAAAAAGGGCAGACTAGATAGAAGGAAGGGCTCTTATCTGCTGACACATTCTATGTTTCTATAACTATACAGACTAATCACATCAATGGAATGCAAATTTGGGGAAAAAGGTCAATTTTTACAAGGACATACTTCACAGAATTTACAGAAATAGCTGGAAAATAAAGGCGGGGAGAGTAAATTGGCGAGCATAAGGCTGTAAGTTCATTTTGGCTACAATTGGTATTGAAATACTTCCCAAAAATGATAAATTTTGAGATTGGTCTTTATTAAGTGCTTAATGTACAATGAAACATGATGTACTCCAAATGTACTGGGATTATATTCAGGATAGCTCTGTCTATCACGAGAATTTATGTCATCCATGCAAAACATTACAATCTACCATTTTGCTTGGAAGCTATTACATCAATTAAATGCATTTCCTGTTCAGCCCTATTTCAGAATACTGACATTTCTCAGAAGCTCTTGGAATCAACAATGAAGACAGGACCAGAAGACGCTCAATCCAGTCTACCAATTATAGCATCTCTTTACAATGAAGGCAATGGTGTACCTTTTATAAAAATAAAAAAAAACAATAAAAAAAAACCAGTGTGTATACACCAGATTTAATTGTACTGCAACTTTCAACAGGCTCCTTGGCAGCAGTACTTGGCAGGAGAAGAGAGCATACAGTGGTCAGTAGGAGAGATGCTGGGAATGGTCTTTTTATTACAACCCCCTTAGACTTCAGTAAATAGAAACACAAGGAGATAAAGCAGTTTGCCAGAGGCTACCTCCAAGCCCCGGACCGTGAGCAGAGTTAGTTCTACCACTGACTTCAAATGAACAGAGGAAAATCGGACATGATCTGAAGCTAAGGAACTGCTCCAGGCTGCCAGCAGTTCTTGAATCTTTATTAGCGTTATTATGGTTTTCACCAGCGGCGAGCATTCATTACGCACGGGCTACTGAATGCTTCCTAATATTTACCTGTGTGTGTGTGTGTGTGTGTGTGTATGTACGATTGTACACAAAAATAAAAAAAGAAATCAATTTTATATCTCACACACAGCCTGTAGAATCCCTGACCCTGTGGGATATAAACATCTTAAAGCATCATTTTCATTTTTTCAATAGTAAACACATTTACTCCTTATTTCTAAATGTGTCTGCCTGGCTCCTTAGAAGCTTCAATAATTTGGTGTCTTCTTCCCAGACCCTGAAGGTTTAGCATGCACGAACAAAGCAATTTGTGGAACTCTGACGTACAATACAGTGGCATTTTGAATTGGTAGATAATAAGAAAAGGTCTCTGTTACTGAACATAATTCGTACTGGGATCTCATTTAAGGCAGCTGCCTGTGCTGTCAGCAATTAACTGTACCCCAAGCTGATCTGTCGTCCAAAAATCTCTGGGGATTTTTTTCCTTCTTAAATTAGATATCTTGTCCAACGAAAAAGAGACTTTACCGTGGGCACAAAATAGTTGGTGCAATATCCATCATATTGAATACACGTGGGCCTGGCTATAGCATATGGTTTTATTTCTCTTGCAATGACCCCCCCCCCCCCCCCCCAAAATAAATTTATATTTAAACGCTGAAAAACACTGAATAATTGAACGGTGTCATCTTTACACCTGGAGAAATATTAAATCCGGCTTTCCGCTCAGAACAAAAACATCTGGTGGAAGAAGAGAAGATTTACTAGTCCAGAGCTTGACAAACTTAATTTACTTTTAGGAGCCAACAAACAAATTTAGGAGCCAGAAAATGGGACATCAAATCACGCAAACATACATACATAATCACGCACAAAGACATCCAGTCAGTCACATACATAAACAGAAATTCACACACACCTCAGACATCCAGTCAGTCACATACATAAACAGCCAGTCACATTCACATACACAGCCAGTCATATACACACACCTCACACACACAGCCAGTCACATTCACACACCTCACACACAAAAACACAGCAGGGGTTTTTTCTTAAGAGAAAAACTAATTTCTAAATTTGTTGGCACTATATAAATAAATGGCAATGTAAGGTCTTCTTACCTAAATACAGGATTTGTATAATTCTGCATCCCTATGTTAAAAAAAAAAATAATAATAATCTTCTGGATACCTACAAAAAAATAAAAGCATCTGCTACAAGTAGCCCTGTGTTTCCTCCAGTAGCATATCACAATGCCCTGTCCTCTCTATGGTGGAAGATGGGGGTATTAAAGGATGGACTGAGGAAAGTTCAGGATAAGGTGGTAGTTATGTACGTTTTACCCCACATGCAAGAGAACTCAGCTCATAGGAGGTAAAGTAGTCACACAACTATCCTTATTAACGTCTTAACGCAAAAGGACGTGGCCCAGTTGACCATGCGGATGGCATAGAACGTCATCCGGCAATGAGCTGCGTTCCAGATCCCACTGCAGAGCCTTGTAGCGAGATGCCGCTTGTTAGATGAGGCCACTTTGAGTGGCCTCAGTCTTAAAGGTCAAAGTGAGCGTCGGCTACATTGGCCAAAATCTCGCAGTGCCCAAACCTGCAGGTTACTTCTCAAGGTCTCTGGCTACCGATCACTCTGTAATCGGGGGCCAGGAACACAAATATGCCACTTGGAGCTTCGCCGTTTAGGGGTTAAAAAACTATAGAATTCAAAGTTTTAGTATATGCAAGAAGTGTTTTGTTTTTTTTGTATGATAGGTTCACATCAGTTCTAAACTGATGCAGTGAAGTACATTTAAGCTCTTGTAAATGCTTTGCAGTGCATCTGTCTCCTAGCATCTCGGTCTAAGTTTCATCCACCGTTCTCTTGCAGGAGATTGGTGCTGAATCACAGAGAGGATTTATGGGGCTGTTCTATTCAATAAAGTAAGCAACGGTTTGCTCTTTTCCCAAGGAGCCAACAAAGACTGCATTGCCCGTCAGAACTCCCGTTCAACCTTCAAAAATATCACTGCTGCACATCAATAAAACAAGACTGGAAGGTATTGTATCACCTAAAGAGGGGGAATAATTTAACTTTAAAAAAAAACGCAAGAAACACACATGGAATAGTTTAATTCATTCTCTGTCAGGATTATAGCATAGTCCACTAACAATAAAAAAAAAATGTGGAAGGTGGCTAGGGCTGTCCACACTGAAATGAATTTTAAAAGGCAATAACAGTAAATGACCTCTTGATTCCTTAGTACGTGCATTTGTGATTTAATAATAAAAACAAAGTGTTTAACCAGGAAAGGTTCATTCAGATATTTTCTGGTTATCATGTACATCCTGGGGACGTTACTTTTTGCCCAATATCTAGGGGATGCTTAGAAGGAAACAGATAAAAATCATCAGGATGAGCTCATCTGGAATACTCCATCTTAACAATCACAAATAAAATCTCAGAAGAATGAAAGAAAATAATTAATTGTGTAGTTAAAAAAAAAAGACATTCCAGCTGTCTGGACACCTGTGTATATTTTGTAGGTTTATGTTTAAAATCACATAGTTTTCTACTATAGTGTAGGTCAAGACCGACACATTTCTCATGAAAGAAATTAAATGCAAACATATGCAATCACATGTATGTTCAATTGAGTGTATAATTGTAAAACAAGTGTGGTTAGCAATTTTAATTTAAAAAAAATTAGCACAAAAAGATACTACTTTATATTGAGAAATATACCTCGTAACTCCAACAAAGATCCAAGTACAAGAGCTCATTGCCAAGACAGATAGTGGATAGTGGCTTAATCTCTACAAAGGGGTTTGAGGTGTTGTACTCAGCCCATATAACTACCTAGTTCCATTCTGTCCCTTTTTAAACCTATCCTACCCAAAATCTGCCCTCCTAACCCAGACTGGACCTTTTCTTGCCCTAAAAAGAAGTTAAAAAATCCAAGATAAGACTATTCCAATGATCCCAATATTAAAAATGTTGTAATGATATCTTGAGGAATCAATCTGACATAACACGCATCAATTTATTTAACAATGCTGCTGGCAAATTCAGTATCAAAGTATTGTTTCGTGTTTGTTTGAAACCATATCTAACTCTTTCCATACACCATGTTCTCTTTTGTCTATGTGCATATTGTTTCATCGCTCTGCCTTGCCAAGCCCATAATATATAGCCTTTGATTTATTCCTTATTGACAAGTGTCTGATTTTGCAGAAGCATTAACAAGCCCTTATGTTTTTCGGTAATTTTGTCACAACAAGATGATTTGCATAAATGGCCATGTCTGATACCACATGGATACTTATAAAAGAATCAAAGCCACACTAAATTCTGAAGCCGCATTTAATTCCATCCCAAGGTATATTGTTATAGTGAGCCTTTTGCCATGCTGCATTTAATTAACATAACTTGTAATAAGGTAATAATTTCCCTTTAATGTGCAAGTGCAATTAAAACTCATATTGTGCACATACTTTAAACCTGACAAGGTGCTACTGTCACCAGTGTATCCCAGATAATCTAAGATTTGAACAGATTTCCTGACTGCGAGCTGTCTGGGTAATTGCTGAGCTGTCTGGGTATTCTACTGAATGGCAGCCATTTGTATCTCATCGGCTGACTATTACATGTTATTACCTCAATTAATAATGGGAATAATACAGAGCATATGTTGGGCGCGTCGGAACGAGCGTAACACCTGTGCATTCTGCCTCTCTGCCTGCAGTTTAAGAATCATTCTTTAGGAATGAATGGGCACATTCAAATTCTTGTAATGTTTTTTTCATAGCCATAAAACCTGCACTATTTGAATGATTTGGCAATTTATTCCACCCTCCAAAACATATTTGCCTTCTCATAATACATGTGGAGGACTGTAAAGGCCCCCTGACTGCACACTGAGAAAAATAATCTGAGGTTGAAATCAACCAATAAGAATTTCCACTTAATATAAAGTGAGGTGTAGGTACTTGGGCCTACACTTTAAATTCTCCCAATAGATCTGTGGGAGTGGGGTGCAAAATTACTAAAGATATATGAATGTGTATCTGTCGCAAGAGCCATGTATTAAATGTTTTCATAGAAACCTACTGAGCAGTCTGTGTGACATTTTGCAAACAGCAGTACTTAAAAATATGTCAAACACACAGATAATAAAGAGTTAATCGCCCTTTCATGACGGTTCGAGATGGACAAGAGCAGTGCATCCCCCATAGCAGCTGAACGACATACTTAAGAGAAAGTTATGCCAAAAATGCTGTCACTGCACAGAGATTCCTCTTGTCTGTTCAGATTTAGTGATTAGCCCCCATTGATTAAATATTATGTTATTGGCTAACTTATTATGTTAACGGGCTAATCACCGAGATATGCGGATAGTATTGTCCATGCGAATATGTTTCCAGTATTGTATGCAAATGCCTATAGATGACAATACGTGTGCGCTTATATATATATATATATATATATACATATAAAATATAATATAATATATATTATATATATATTATATTGTAATAGATAGCTAGAAGAAAGATAGATAGTTTGCGCCTCTATATGTGCATGCGGTGCTCTCTACTTCATGTATCGCCCTCCTTCATCCTAGGTGTTGAATGGGGATCGAGTTAGAGGTCTGTGCAGGCCATGTCATGATGGACCTTGCTATGTGCCTTCCCCTAATTGTTCCCACAAAGTTGGAAGCATAGCATTGTCCAAAATGTCTTGGTATGCTGAAGCATTATGATTTCCCTTCCCTGAAAGTAAGTTGGACTAGCCTAACCCCTGAAAAACAGCCCCATACCATTATCCCTCCTCCAACAAACTTTACAGTTGGCACAATGCAGTCAGTCAGGTAGTGTGCTCCTGGCATCCACCAATCCCAGACTCACCCATGTGACTGCCAAACAGTGAGGACTGCAAAGAATAAAATTCCACTGCTCTAGAGTGGAAACTCGATCCAGCGCTTGGCATTGTATTTGGTGATGTGAGGCTTGCATGCAGCTGATCGGCCATGGAAACCCATTCCATGAAGCTCCTGGCGCACAGTTTTTGTGCTGATATTAATTCCAGTGGAAGTTTGGAATATTCAGCTATGGAATCAGCAGAGCATTGGTGACTTTTACACACCATGCACCTCAGCACTCTGTGACCCCGCTCTGTGACTTTACGTGGTCTTGCGTCTCGTGGCTAAGTTGCTGCTATTCCTAATGTTCCGATTATACCACCTACAGTTGACCGTGGGATGACAATTCACAATCTAACCCATTGTTTCCACAAATGTTTGCAAACCCAGTCTGCATGGCTAGGTGCTCGATATTTATACCCCTGTGGCAATGGGTCTGATCGAAACACCTGAATAATTATGCGGTGCGTCCCAATACTTTTGTCCATATTGTGTATTTCCCCACACAAAAGAACACCATTTAATGGGATGAGGCAGGCCAGGCCCTTATAACCTTGAGCACCGATCTGAACAAGCTACGCTATCTTTCTATTGCAATTTCCAATGCTGACCTTCCAAGCGCACACACAGATCTGGCCGTGTGCTCTCACTGGCAGCCACTGGCTTCCTTTATGAAGCTGACATCTGTATCTGCGGGTTAGTAACTCTGTTATGGGCTGTAAATATAGAACTGTTGGAACTTCCTCTTAGGACAGAATGAGGAATTTGCCTATAATTAAAGCAGAGCCAGTTAACGGCGGGTAGTAAAGGCTTACAGCAGCAGTTGACAGTTGCAAAGATAAGCTTGTAAAAAAAGGTCTGAAACTACAATGTCTAGCGGCTCTTCCCACACACCCTAACTGAAGGTCAAGTTCACTAAATAGTGTTCACAGCATACCCTAGCACGGATTTCATTTAAATGCTAATAGGTATTTTTGTTCTAGGCAACTCTATAAAGACTCCTTTAATTTTACTGGCTTGTAATACCTCGCAGTAAACCTAAGTCAGACACTGTCATCATACTTACATAGGCATTGTTTCAGATTAGTGAATGCTACACACAGTTAAAAAAACAAAAAACAATGCTTGGCCATATAACCCACTTTTAATCCCAAAACACCTTCTTACATACGAGAGCCAGGCGTGAGTGTAGGTAAAAAAAAAAACTAGTCTTAAGTATAACAATATCACATACTTATACAAGCATTCAAAGAATTCTTGAATTTGTTTGCCATCCCCACTGGGATGTTTTGCCACGTATCTACTACCTTTTTCTGCAAAATAGTAATTTTTTCCCCATTGCACTTCAGTCTTCTGTTCTCTATTTCTACACAATATGTATTTGCATCATTGTAATATGTTGAGGACGTCTAGCTCAGTGCAGATGAAGGCCCACATTTAAATACTGTTTCGTTGCAATGGCTTGTGGGAACAAAGGCATCTCAAGGATTATTGGAGAGGTCTGTAAACACGTCCATCTCTCTCTCTCTCTCTCCTGCTTCTAAACTGAGAGCAGGTAATGGAAAACACAGGTTTATTTTATCCAGACACCTCACTCACTCCTGAATCTTCATAAATCACCATTAAAAGACAAGACTATCATCGTCATCACATACATCTCTCTGTTCCCGACCTGCAGACTAATGAGAAGAGGGATCGGGCTATCTCCTCTGATTAATTAATTCAAAATGTCTGCTGTTATTCACATGCGAGGCTGGTGTTATTTGAATAGTACTTGACAGCGCTGCCTGAAGATATCATTTCTGATTTGTGAACTTGCTTCCCCATAACTGATGATTGCTCGTGAAATCACAGACGCTCGGCTTTCTGGCATCACTGTAAAATCCTCTCCCTGCTAGTTATTTTTTTATACGCTCAATCTGTAGTTTACATTGCTAATGTTGTCAAATATATCCATAATGTGCTGTGTTTTTGGAAGATTACTTCTCGCCTCCCGCCTCCGTTACATATTGCTTCTGTCTCTGACTTTTGTTCTACGTGTAAAAAAAAAAGGTGCTGCCTTAGCAACATATCCTGTAGTAGCAATGAGTAGAAAGAACTCATCTATGAAACGCCTTCTTTATAAATGTATTACTAACTAAAGGAAGAGGCAGCTGGCTTCAGATGGGTTTGCATTTTTGGAGAAGCTAACACACACCTTGCACAAATATGAAACAAAGACAGTCCCATAGATACAAGACTCCTGTCTTATTAGCGCTGCCTATTTGTCAAGAGAAGCCGTCAGGACAATGATACCGCTCCTATACAGTTATATTTAATTACATTCTGGACCGTTCTCATCTTATTTTCCAGTAAAGCTAACCTTATGTTACCCGTTTTTTTTTTAGATTTTGTTTGCCTCTTGTACAGCACTGCTTTAAATCTAAAATTAATAATATTGTACACTATGGATCTATATTGTACACTATGGATCCATAATGTGTGCAAGGGGGCAAAGTCTGTGCCTGCAAGAGAAGATAGAAACATAGAAACATAGAATGTGTCGGCAGATAAGAACCATTCGGTCCATCTAGTCTGCCCAATTTTTTTTTTAGTACTTTTATTAGTCCCTCGTTCCCGGTCTTATAGCTAGGATAGCCTTGTGTCTATCCCACGCATGCTTAAAATCCTTGACTGTGTTTACCTCTACCACTTCTGCTATAAGGCTATTCCATACATCCACTACCCTCTCAGTAAAGTAATACTTCCTGATATTACTTTTAAATCGTTGCCCCTCTGATGGTTTGTTTGAGACATAAACTTGCTGGCTTGAGGATATGTAACTCTGTGTTACTGTTTCTCTGATTTTGTGAGTGTGTGTGACTGCGTCTTTCTCTTTGTGTGTGTGTTACTGTTTGTGTATGTTTGATTAATGTGCTATTGTCTGGCTCCCAATATATAAATATATATATATATTTATCATAAAACTTAATAAAAGTTGGCAAGCCCTGCTCAAGTGTCACCCAAGCATTTTATGGAAATGTTTCAGGAAACACTCGTTTTATGAAAGGTAACTGCAAAGCAATGTGTCTGGGTTCATTTGTCTATCTTCCCTGCATAAAGAAAACTGTGAGCCCTCGTGTTATACGATAACCGCAGTGGTGTATCTTGATTTTGTGCTGCCCTAGGCAGACAAAATCCGGGCACCCCCCTACCCAAGCTGCACACCCACGTTACACACCTAAGACATGCCCCATCATTCAGACTCACATCAAGCTTACACTCCCATCACACTCAGTCACACACTCCTACTCCCATCACACTCAGTCACACACTCCTACTCCCATCACACTCAGTCACACACTCCTACTCCCATCACACACACTCTGACTCCCATCACACTCAGTCACACACACTGTCTCCCATCACACACACTCTGACTCCCATCACACTCAGTCACACACACTCTGACTCCCATCACACACACTCTGACTCCCATCACACTCAGTCACACACACTGTCTCCCATCACACACACTCTGACTCCCATCACACTCAGTCACACACACTGTCTCCCATCACACACACACTCCCATCACACTCAGTCACACACACTGTCTCCCATCACACACACTCTGACTCCCATCACACTCAGTCACACACACTGTCTCCCATCACACACACTCTGACTCCCATCACACTCAGTCACACACACACACACACACACACACACACACACACACACACAGTCTCCCATCAGCACTTACCTTACCCTGGTGTCAGGCAGCATGGTCCCTCCATGCTGTTCGGCTTCCCGGCGATTGTGCCGACAGGTCACGTGACCGGGCGCGCGTATGACGTCAGCGCGCCCGTCACGTGACTGTCGGCACTTCCGTGTCGGCACACTGCATGGGGAGCCGAACAGGCAGCACCGAGGTTTCTCTGTGCTGCCTGTTCGGCTCCCCGTGCAGCCTGCCAGGCAGAGCGTTGGTGAGGGGGGATCTTCCGATCCCCTCTCACCTCCGTCTCTGCCTGCAAGCGCGGTGGGGTTTTTTTTTTTTAAAGGGACAGAATTTTTTTTTTTTTTTCAGTGCTGGGGGGCGCTGCCGCCCCCCAAAATTTGCCGCCATAGGCATCCGCCTAGGATGCCTCGCGGTAAATACAGCACTGGATAACCGTCACATGTTTAACAGCCACAAAGTATTTCTAAATCTACAGATCATCCACAAATTAGCATCACAAATGTATTTGCCTGAATATGTCTATGCTTTAGAACAGACCCCCCGACTGACAATCAGACCAACTTGCAACAATTAACACTTTAAATGAAGAAAAGATGGTCAACATAAAGATGGACTCCTGGTTTGGAACACTAAAGAACCAATGACATCATTACATGTGACACTAGTATGCCCTTTTATCCTATGACATATGGGAGCAATTCAGAAGCTGGTATTTTAAGTAAAAAAAATGTGGCGACTCTACTGACAGCCTCCTTGTCTTGCTGTGAAGCATGCAGTCATCTGGTTGTCAACTGTCACTCAGGAGAGACCCTGATTTTTACATGTCATCAGTAGAAGGTGACCTAGCTGGTGTAAAAACGAGGATCTCTCTACATTAACACTATTATTGTATGTGTTAGTAGCCAGATCTAATAAGAGGCATAGCTGAATGTAAACCAGTCTGCAAAGATACAAAGAGGTTTTATATCAAGGGGGGGGGGGGGTATTATTCTTAACTTTTGCTCCTATAATAGAAAGCCACCTTACTGACCCCATGCAACAGCTTATGATATATCACACATGTCATTATTCACTGTTGCTTAGAAAATTATGGTGGATTGTGATTACATTGTGTTACGCAATAGGCTGAAAAAAATGAATGTATTCACATTCATGTTATCGGAGGGGCTGGAAAGCACTGGCAGAAATGCCATGATAATTATATCTGTAAAACACAGCACAGCTTCCAAGCGTGGCAATCCACAGGACAAAGAGGCCAGTACAGTTTGATTTATTTTAACTTAAAAACAATTTAACACATTTGGAGTTTTTTTCAACAAACAAATAAATATAACTGGCTATTCTACACAGTATTCCAACATTCCAATGATCTACAATTTTGTTAAATCCTTTATTCCCCATCTTGTTCCTTAAAATAATTTTACAGAATTATTGTTCAGACATTTAAGTTTCTATTTAATGACTACATCACATATTATCTATTTTTTTTTTCCCCAATCGCTGTGCTTCTGAAATGTATTTTGGCTTCTGTCATGTTAATGTTAGTTTCACTTCTTATAGTGTAAAATTTTATATTTGCTTAACTTATGATTGCAAGCCATTTACAGCATGAAGGATTACTTTAGCCCCCTAGTGATATGACTTTTTGGCTGTGTCTTACTCTTGGTGACATGGGCTGTTTTAAAATTTCTGCGATGTCTGTGTTTAGCTGTCATTTTCCTCTTCCTCATTTACTGTACCTACACAAATTATTTATTACTTTTATTGACATAAGAAGGGCTTTCTTTAGATACCATTAGTCTCAGCATATCATATAATTAATTATTAATCATAAAATATGCTGAAAATTCTTTCTTTTACATGAAAATTCTTTTACACATCTACAAACGAAAATAATAAAAAAAAAACCTGCTACTATTTGTCCTGAGATTATAAATATCCCTTGTTTACAGTTTTCTCTGTTGTTTTCGTCAAGTTATAGGGCAATAAACGAACGTGGCATTTTTTTGTTTCCTAACCATTTTCTCTTACCAGTGACCTTTTGGCCCCAATCCTAACCCTAAATCTAACTGTAATCCAGCTCTAAGCCTAACCTTAATGTTAACACTAACCTTAACCCTTATGCTACCCCTTATGGCAAAACACTAAAATTAACCCTAGATCTAGGCCTAACTTTTTTTGTAGTGGGATGTTGCTGAATACCTCTAGGTGCAGTCTAGCACAAGTATTCTACAACATGGGTACCCACATTGCCATGTCATGTACGACTGTTATAAGGATGGCTGAACTCTCTGGCGGCAAACTATACATATACTGGGTTACATGCCATGACCTGAGTTAATTTTTCTCATGTCACTTAATACCATAGCAACAGAACTTTTAGGAGTTAAAAGCCAGTGATAAATTATATATTATGTAATTAAACAGAATCCATTATGTGTGCGTTTCAGAAATAACATTTTTCCAGAATGTGCCCCAGTTTAGATGATTGAATAGTAAACACCTACGCAGCTGTAAAAAGCAATCCCTGCATGATCTAGCCCATACACATGCAGACCCTTGAAAACACCCTGCATCAAACAGCCAATCAAAAGTTATGGGCGACATCACTCCACACTAGTGGCAAGGAGAAAGAAACCTTCAATGACTAGTTTCAAATGACTGAAAAAACAAGGATTTGAATCAGAATCTTTAAGAGGAATTGGTTTATTGTGTTGCTGTTGCCCCATAAGACACATGTTTGTGGTCAGGCCTTCTTGACGAGTCTATGTAGCAGTCCGTAAAGGGCTCATGGTTCAGCAGTTTACGGATTTTTGCTGAGGACTGTGTGCTCTATTGCTGTATGGGACTTGGTGACGATGGTTGGCGTTGGTGTGTATATCTGAAAGTAGATAATCTCAGTGCGGCATAAATGATCTTCTTGGGCTTGACCCAATTATTCCAGGGCACAATGCCCATAAGACTGTCCTAACTTGACAGCACCCAAAACTTTAAGTTGGTAGACATTATGTCACAACACACTTTATCAGCATTGTCGGGCAAGCTTTACAGAGTAAAATAAAAAAAATTCACTAGCAGTAACATGGGAAATTCACACAGCTTGAAGGCTCTGGGTTTTTATGGCCCTTAATCAGCTGTGGTTATCAAATGGGAACATAACTACCCTCTGTGAGGTAACATTAATATTAGATGCTGAGGTGTTAGCTTGTTAGGTATGGAAAGCTCTAATGAGCAATTTTCCAAGCCATTAGTGGGCAGTGGGGTCAGAAGGCAATGTAAATTATCTGCTACTGACATTAATTCCCAATGGATAGAGGAAACACTTTGCCAAATTAGTTTTACAGGTGGAATTTCAGTTTTACTGTGATGAACTAGAAAACATGGGAAAGTGAAAACATGGGTGGGAGATAGTTAAACTAAACTTTTTTTTTCAACAGATCAGTTGAACCCGAGGGACTGCAGATAGACGCAACAGCATTCATTTCCACTCTCAGCGCATAACGTAACTTACGTATATCTGGAACCAGCGGAAAAAGAGGAAAATTCCTTTTTTTATCTGTTACGTCTATTATAGAAGCAAAACATCAGAAAAGGTTTACGGACACTCTAAGCATAATGGGGTTATCCATAAATAAAATTAACTAAATGTGTAGACTATTTTTTTTTCCTTTAAATTATGCTTATTTTATTTGTTTATTGTATTTAGTTACATTTTAACACATGGGAGTGTGACTCAGCCCTGCCATTGACACAGTAGCAAGAAGAGTGGAAAAAAATGTAAAATATAGTTGCTGCCTGTTTCATCAACTACAATCCCACCACACGACAATTGGATTTATGCAGGTTTGTCAATACTTGGCTTGGCGTAGTGGAACAGTCTGTGTGTGTGTGTGTGTAGACAGAGAGATTCACTGCCAGACTTTCCTGGCTCAGTTAATATTGTCACAGGTAATGGAAATTAAGATTATATGGGAGCTTTGTCACTGGATAACACATACCTAGCTGTAAATATAAAGTCTGAGTATCACAATACTAACAGAATAGATAAATTCATTTTCTTACACTGTTCACACTTCAGCCGCGTAATTTGGCAGCTGTTTTTAGATGATTTCCTATGAGAAATATAGAGTGTGGGCAGATAAGAACCGCTCGGCCCATGTAGTCTACCCACATTACATGCCTTACTGTAAAATCTGCTAGCTGTATATAATGTGGAGAACCAACATTTTGGAGAGTTACTTATTGTCCACGTCTGCATTAATAAACATACAATCCGAAGTGTACTTATTTTGGAGAGCCAACCCCCAATTTTTGATCCATTTGTTTCTTTCTTGATGTCCCTCTTTTCTACGAGCTTGGGATATTATGTGTATAGGTGCAACATAGAGTTTCACATGGCTACAACATACAATAATGTGAATTTGAACTGCAGGAAACATTAAAGTGCAGTAAATGTGCTTATTTATGTAAGTAAAATACTTGTTACAAAATTGCTTACCAATGTAATAAACATTGCTAAGCTCCGCTATAACACAGGGCTTTGGGCCCACAAACTCCCATTGCGATCGCAATATGTGTGCCAAGATCTTGCTATACGTCCCCTTTAAAGGGCAACTGTAGCAAAAAATGTACTTTTGTTTAATTGAAAGATTGTATCATGTGTAAATGATTTATAAAGAAATTATTTAATGAAAGAATACAAATAAAGTTCCTTATTGAGCCTTGTTTACTCCATATAGTTCTCTCAGGGGGCAGACATCTTGTTTAGAAGCTTGGGTCAGATCTTCACTCACCTTGGTTCAGATGAAGAAAGATCTGAACCATGTGACCAAAGATTAAAAAAAAAAAAAAATGTCTGCCTCCTGGTGGAGCCATATGGAGTAAAGATGGCTCAATAAGGTACTTTATTTGCATTTTCATTAAAACATTTCTATATAAAATGCCTATACTTGATCCTTTAATTAGACACAACTTCATTGTTTGCTACGGTTATCCTTTAACTCTGGGTGGAATGATTTAGTATATTGTGGGTTGTCAAATATGTGGTTACAATAAATAAGACAGACTGAGATAACTAAGAGCCAACCTAATTACTTTTACTACTTAAGCAACATACGAGGCACTTGTATACAATCCTATATAACATGCTCAAAAGCTTTGGCCCCAGAAGTAGGTTTTTAGACAGCAGGGCTCCTGTGGTCTGTCAGTCAATGAAATCTACATCTTTAAATAATGGATAAGCATAAAAGCTGCATTATTGGAGAAAAAGATCTATGAAGTTTATATCATCTATTGGTATTTTTTATTTATGGATGGTACAAACAAAATGGTCAAAATAAAATATAGAACTTGCGTATATGTTACTGAATAATGAAAGCACATACTATATTTTAAATAAATAAATTAGCAATAATATACTGGACTGGTGGATTGTAAAATCTAATGAAAAATAAATAAACAAAAGAGAGAAAACAAAAAAACACTGATCCACAGCTTGGAAAATTTCCACATATAGGTAATAATTTTACAAAGACGGCTCAGACGGCTGCATGTTGCCAATAAATCACTTTTAAAAAAAAATAAAAACAAAGGTTTATGAGGTGAAAAGTAGCTGGATTTAATTTACGAGTCATTACAACAAGTTCCGAATATCGCTCGCACCATCGTATAAAGTGTGATGTGGCAGAAATGTGTTGTTGTACTCTGTGTTAGTGATCAACACCAAAGAGGAGAAGGAAAAGGCAAAAGCAAGCACAGTACAGAGCAGTGTGGCCTCAAACAAATATAAATCAATCACCATGACAGAAGTAGCACTTATTCCAGAGTCAGAAGTGAACAAAATATTCCATGTCAGCAAAATGTCTACTGTCAAATCCGCTCTTTAAAATCTCACCACAATTCGCAAAGACAAATGTCCTTTGCTACTCCACAGAAAGATGTATGTGTGGATGCTATGTTTGTGTGCTCGGCTGCGTGTAGCGGGGGAATCCAGACTGAGGGGAGATAATCGGTGTGTGCTTCAAAACTGTGTTTCTACCAGCAAGTCCCTGCACTTTATTAGAAAGAAACTAAAGAGGTGCAAAACACGATTAAAAGGATTTATTACTGACGCCAAAGACTTGATCATATTTTCTTTGGAAAGAAGCAACTGGCTAATTTGAATATACACTCGTTAAAACAATCAAACCAAAATGGTAATGGATAAATGAAATGAGAAAGCGTTTGAGGTATTTTCTGTTGCATCCCCAGTTGTATATAGTATTTCTGGAAGACAACACTGCGAGGGTGATGGAACCAAGAAGGGGTGGGCTGTCCAAAACAAAGGCGGTTGGGGGTGGAGCTCAATTCTGCTCTCCATGAACCCTGCATCACCACCCTCTTCTCCCCGCCCACAGGAGAAGAGTGTACATAGAATCTATAACTTATATATATTTTTTCACAACATTTATATCAAGCAGTATGGGGGAATGTGAGGTGAAAAGGTTATACGCTTGTTTTATTGTCGGCCATTCTGAAACCATGTTAGTGACATGCGATATTTGTGGCTTGTTGAAAAATAACAGATGAAACAAGTTAAAAAGATTGGACTGTTTCCTGCGTTACAGCGGCTAACCTGGTATTACCCTGTTATAACAAAACAGACATACATATCAGAGTGTGCATGAAGACTGTGTGTATCTGTCCACCTTGAAAAAGAAGCACTGGGTTTGTTTGATAACTGGCTTCAGTCATATAGGCAGCAAACCCTGCTCCATAACCCATTCACATTTCTATAATAGTAACATAGTGTGGGCTATAAAATTAGACTGTGACATAACAGAGCTTTATCTGCCACCTCGACACCTTCATATCCAAATCCCTGTGTAAAGCATATGTTGCTAAACAGATTGATTAGGCTATTTTATCTTTTGTTCCTCGCGTTGTTGTGTGTGATGGTTAAGGCACTGGCAAATAGAAATGATTTGTTTGCACAGCCATCAATTTTTCTTTCTGGAGAGGTAGCTGGCCAAACTTGCATCTTTGTGCAGCCGTGGGATGCTTCCAGTCCCAGCTCTCGTCAGAATATTCATGCACGCATGCAAAAAAATCTGTCTGGCATGGCTAGCGGGGGAAATAAATTCTTGGAGAATGCCAGACGCTTCTTTTTTTTTTTTTAACCAAAGATATGATCCCGTTACTGCCAGAGGGACCTGCAACACACACACGATCTCTTCTCCCTGTGCTGGAGTGGAGTTTGGGTCCTACTGAATGAACAGGTCTCAATTCCGCTTGCAGATGTATGCCAAGGCCAGCGTTGTCCAAAGGCTGAAATGGCCAAGCTGCTTAGCAAACTGTCATTAATGTGAGGACATGCATGGCAAGGGAAGGCTTGTTCTGCTAAGTATCTTCCTCTGTCACCCCTTCCTGTGCTCTCAGATGCTCACCCCTTCCCCCAATGTTTTAAATGCTTAGTCCAAGCCAGTATCAGCTTTTTTGCTTGTTATGGTTGGAAAGCGATACATAGTCTCTGCACTGAATACTCCTGCACACTATGTATGCCCTTTTCTTTTTCCCTCTCTGTCCCTTGTCCCCTATTAGACTATGTGTTACACACAAAGACCTATACTGCCTTTTTATCGCTCGCCTTTTCTATCAGCCATTCACATCTTGCTTCTTTTCTTTTTTTTCTCTCTCTCTCTCACTTCTCCAGACACCCTCTGCTCTCCATCTCTGTGCTCAGCAACAGCCCAATATTTCTCTCTCTTTCGACTCATCACCCAATCGACAAGGACCAAATTAACCCTTTACTCACAGGGATGCTTAACACCTCCGCATTAAGAGGTTAAACACCTGAGCCGATTTCTCAAAATCATACTGCGGTGTGCTCGTTTTTTTTTTTTTTTCTCTCCTCTCTCCTTTCAAAATTCCCCCGACTTCAAGAAATATTCTCGGTGTCTAGTGTCAGGCAGAGAGCAGAAATCTCTCAGCGCGAGGCGCTCTGAAAAATATAGCTGTCCGCCTCGAAAATGCGTCTATGTGTCTGGGAGGAGGGGACAGGCGGGGGCTAAGGAGGAGGAGGGGGGGGGGGGGGTTCAATGCATTTATTGGAGGTGATATGAAGGAACTGAGCACTCTGCCTCTACTTCCTAAAGACAGAGCCATTCATTTTTCATTCTTACATCTGAAAGGCTGCTGTACCCTAACATACTGGGGGGGGGGGGGGGGGAATGCTTGTAACATGGAGTCAGAACGCAATGGGATCCAAGAAACTATTCCGGTCATAAACCAACGCTATTATATATTATATATGCGTATGATAAATATATAAAGACATGAACATGGATTTTTGCTGAATTCTCAATAAGAATGCCAAAGCACCAGAACAATTAAATCCAGGGGAAATGAGTTAGTGGAGGGCTACAAACATGCACAAGATGCTGCGGTACAGAACTGCTGCCTTATGGAAGAGACAGAAAATCTAAGCAGAGACCATAAAGGCTTTCAAGTGCTTGACTCCTTAAATTCCTTTGGTGTAGCATATAAATAATTCTGTGACATGTAAAGATAAATCTCAGCTTGTGATTTTAGTAGTGTAAATAAGAAATATGCTAAGTTAGGAAAGGTGGATCTATAGTGTAAACCTTTCACCAAGGGTCAGCTATGCAATGCTAGCCAAAGCGCTGGCGAATAAATCGTTAACGTTCGATCTGCCAACTCGCTTCCATTGCAATGCATTATTGTACACTATGTGCACCGTTATTTTTCCTTTTGTTGGGCTTTACTGTTGCAAGCCTATTCTTTGTGGTTACCTAAAGTGCAAACTGGAACCAGTTCACAAGTTTGACCCTGTCCACCACTTCCATCTTACCTTTTCTAAAAGGACTTCCTAGCGCTAAATTCCCATAAATTAAACCATTAAAAAAAAAAAAAATACTTTTCAGTGGAATAGGTTTTTGATCTAACACGATGATCTACGTAGTTAGTTATTCCTGCCAACACACTTTCTAGAAATGTGATAAAGAGCCTTTATTCAGCTAAAGCGTCTGCAACACCATGTTTCCTACTAACTAATCCTTTATCTTAGGGAACTTTAAAACAAAGCAGAAATGTTGGCAGATATTTTTTTTTCTCTCCTCCCTGAGTGAGGAGGCTGATATATCTGTGAGATGCGACAGGCAGACATAAATTAATAGAGTTCTGGAGATCAGATCTTCATTAATAATCTATGTTGTCATGCACTGCTACTGACAGGCTCCTCGCTCAAGTTTCACTGGGGTATAAAAGCCCGGGATATGTCTTAAGGCAGAAAAACACCAAGAAATGAGTTTATTATCATTTATTTTCAGAGTGACTACAAAAAGATACAGGATTTACTTGAAAAATAATCCATGTTAGATGAATAGCAAAAAAATAAAAAAAAAATAACTCAGCTGTGTTAATACAAACCCCTTACTTAACGGTTTTCTTTTATCATTACTATGATTAGAAATTATTTGAGTATGTCAATCGTTTTCCATAAGGATATATATACTCCAAGTAGTCAGAGCAACAGCCATTGACAGCGCCCTAAACAAATTAATGCTATAATAAAAAGAAAATATGAATCTGTAATTAAGTCGCATTCAAAATATGGTACTAAATCCAGGTTTATCATAGGAAAAGGCCTTTAAATGACACTGGCCGCCTAAATTGCTTAGAGATACAGACTTTAACCACATCAAAATAAAGTGCAAAAAAAACTACGTGGAATTTATGTGTGCAAATTAGGGTTGCTACCTGGCCGGTATTTTACCGGCAGGCCGCTAAAAAAATTGCCATCAGGCCAATGTTAAGACCAAGGCCGGTATTTTTTTGAAGAAAAGGTGGCAACCCTAGTGCAAATACATTCTATATGTAAACATTCATTTTATGACATCAGATTTGTAATAGAACACACAAGTATACATAAATATACGTGTAGGCATGTGTATTTCTTAATAGACGCATATAGGTGGTATATTTGTATAGAACTTATTGACATTAAGGGAACACATGTAAGAAATGTATGCCGTATAAATGCTGATGCTATCACACTGTGGGCTAAAAAATAAAAACAACTATCACTTGATTTAGTCATAGTTGAAAAAACAGACTGACTTCTAGCTGACTGCAGGCAAACTGGGATGGAAATCTACTTTTACAGGTGAATGTGCATGTGCAGGTGTATATATATATGCAGGACAGAGGGTAAACAGTGATATGAAATCCTTTCCTCTGAATTATGCTTTATTTTTTGTTTTGTTCCAGAAGTAAAATGTCCCCAGCGCATTTTATCCTTAATTTATTACATTTAAAAACAAAGGACTCTTTTTTTCCCCTATCTTTTTTGATTCTGTTTGTCTATCAATGAAGGGGTTTCGGATATTAAAAGCCTAGGAAAGGTGAGGAGAAATTGGCTTTAATGTACTCCATACGACCTCTGTTTTCTGCTTGGAAGGAAATCAGGCTTCTCAATCCCGATCAAAGCTGAGCTAGAGAGAGAGAGAGAGAGCAAGCGAGCATCCCTTCCCACCTGACATTAATCACTGCTTCCTTCCAGCCTGCGTGGATTAATTCCTGTCATGCCAAACATGGGCCGGAGACTGTCAGGGCGCAGTGAGGGTGGACGGTGTGGGCTCCAGGGCTTGCGGGAGCCCTCACCCTCTGGGAAAATGACATCAATTAAAGGAGTTTAAAAAAATATGGTAGTGCTTGCATTGGGAAACCTTGTTCTGACTGGCTATTGGGGGTTTTTTCTGTTGACTGGGGAGTAGTTATTAGTATTTTAAAATATAAGAATTATATCTTACTACACCAAGGCTGTGATTATATATATATATATATATATATATATATATATATATATATACATTCAATCATATGTAAACAAAAATGAGGCATTCAAATGTATAGCATGGGGTTTCATGTAATGGGCTGGATCATATAAATTGCTGTATTCTTGCCTACATACTGTGTATTTCATTAGGTAATATTCAATGCACCTCTTATTTCTCCTGTGTATAGATATAATATATTAATATCATACACATTCATGTCTAAGAACACTGTAACAAATATCCCATTATTAACCATCTCATTTCAATGACTAAAATCAACAAAAAAACAACAACTATTTACTCAAATGTTACTAAAAAAATATTCGATTTTAAGAACATATATAAAAATCACTATTATGATTGATATAAATCTGTATTAAAAACACATTTGATAATGAACAGTTTAATGTGTCATTCAATACCAGTAATCTTTTTTTTTATTATTATTACAATTATATAGAGTTGGGGTTTATTTTATTTACCAATTTCCTGAAGTCTATAGCCTTAGCCTATACTTAGGTAATTAAATAGCTAATGATCTAAATGGGAAGAATTGGATAAGTGCAAAGTCAGGCTCCAGTAGAAGAACTCGCTCTAAAATTGTGTATAGTCCATGAAGACTGTGGATGCTGTGTAGATACACTGTACAGATCCCATATCTTTCTACAACCAAAGGGTCTCAATAAAGAGAGAATTGCAGGGTATTTTGATAGGAATTTCAAACTTAAGCAGCTGAGTTACACAAATTCTCCCATTCAGATGCATTTAAAAAATTCCCATCTCAATTCCTTCTTTATTAAGTAGACATTTACATTTTTGTTTTCTCTTTTCCTCTTCACACCAATTCCCAAACACTACCTTACCATTGATAACAATTTCCCCAAAACTGACTCAGCTCTTTATTTCACAC
The DNA here is from genome assembly GCA_036172795.1 of Pelodytes ibericus. Classification (NCBI taxonomy): domain Eukaryota; kingdom Metazoa; phylum Chordata; class Amphibia; order Anura; family Pelodytidae; genus Pelodytes; species Pelodytes ibericus. The sequence goes on along the minus strand of CM069864.1, from coordinate 77,421,136 downwards.
CTAATTAAATCCCTCACCCATCCTCCCTTTCTTCATCTAAAGAACATGACTTCAATTCATCCAATTCTTACTTTGCATCAGTCCTTAACAATGTCTCCTCTTCACACAGCTCCTGATTGTTTTTCCATCATCCCAACGCTCACCACCAAATGGACGCTCCTCAGAAGGAGCATGTAAGTGAAGCGCGAATGCTGCCAGTACTTGTACTTGCACATGTAGAGTGGAATCCAGTTCCTGGTGAGCGGTACAGTAGCATGCTGCATGCCAATGTGTCTCACTAACACAATGAGACACTGTACACATGGATGTTCATGGGCAGCAGGAATTGCTACTGTCCCTCTAAAAGCAAGGTGGTTGGGATTTAAGCATTTTATAATTAGATTTCAACACTAAACACTGACACATCAAGCTTTCCAGACTCACTCATACTAAATTATTTCCAACGCGGTCCTGCTACTTGCATGATCTGAGACCCCCTGAGTCCATTGTGACATCCTCTTTCATTCACTTACAATACTCCTGCCGCACTACCACGTACATACCGATCTCACTGCTCTATACATCATAGAGGAGGCATACAAGTTACTCTACTAACCACATTTCCACAACGGACTTCTGTATGAGCACATGTCTCCAACTAGAATATTCGTTTTCTACCCCAATCATCTCTGTGCCTTGTGTTCAATGTTTTTCATTCCACTTTAGATTATAATGTCAATTAAACACTGTGCTTGTCTCTACCTACTATATATCACACTGCAGAATATGTAGAAGCTATATCAATAAATCATAAACGGAATCATAAGGTAGTTGCAACAGTTCAGAATTCCTAATTACGTCACTGTAATTTACTATTCCTGATTGTGTTTCTAACTTTGTGGTGCTTGGTATGTGAATTAAAGTTTCAAAGAAGCCATGAACAACTCACAAAGTATACAACTTTACCTTTTCAGAATCACTGTTTTAAGCACCAGGTCCTGACTAGGCATTTACCAGATTTACTTGTCTTTTTATAGTATTATTGTGCCCTGAGTTTGATGCCTTCTTAAAGGCGTTAAATACCGCTATGTAGAATCAGTGGGGTGCTGCACTAGTAATTATTAGTTGGCTCTGATGTTTCCCCGAATAGCTATACAAAGTGCATGTTTTGAGCTTTAATACTTTATTATCATGAGCATTAATGTGACAGCTAGGATGACCTCCTTTCCAGGATTGCCTGGGACAGTCCAGAAATAGGACTTTATGTCCCAGGTCCGGGTAGCCTCAATCCGGGAAAAGGCATTGTCCAAGAATGAGAGCTCTGAGTGCAGGAGGTTTCAGTCAATCGGGAGAGACTACTCAACTCTCTTGATTGAATAAGTCCCTCCTTCACACATAGCTCAGTGTAAGCCTGCAGCCAGCACCAGGTAAGAAACCCACTGTGTGTGTGTGTATGTGACTTTGTGTCTACATGTGCGTAGTGGATGTCATTAAAGGGTTAATTCTCTGAAACTGCTCATGTCTGGTAACAGAGGGCATAATTCTCTGAAACAGCTCATGTCTGGTAACAGAGGGGTTAGATCTGAACTTACATGGTATAAAATGTGTTTTATGTGTATGTGATGGTGTGTGCATGTGATTTATTTAATTAAAAAATTATGCAAGTGTGTCTAATATATATATATATAACAAGCACAGGAAACAAATAATGTCCTTAAATCTCACTGAAAATTAAGATAGCATATAAACAGCAATTTTGTTGCTACAAAGTTCATGTTCAGGGAACAAAGGAATATAAAAGTTGCGGATAATGCTAGTCACCCTCATAAAAAAGTGTCACTTGCATGAACATATATAGTATAAAACCTGTCAATCCATGCAAGATCCAAACTATGGTATGATGTACACACATGAAATGAATATATTAATTCAATATTTAAGGATCAGTATTATTATGTCAATTACACAAATGATTTTAAAATAGGTGGTCTTATTTTTGCTAGCCTTCAAATACCAGATGGGGAGGACAACAATACTGTGAGACAATATCACAATAACCAACAGAGCAAAAAAAAATCTTTGTTTCACAAGTATTATAAAGACTACATTTAATTTCTCTTGTAATACATCACTTTACTAAACAGATACATCATGTAAATTCCAATTCATGATTTAATATGCTTAAAATGGAAAGGTATTTACACATTTGTCTTACAAATGCCCGTGTATTGTAAGTTAAAAATACACAAGACATATAATCATCTATTAAACAGAAACAAGGTTTTCAAAAAAAGATTGTGAGGTGCTTTTCTTAAAAAAAAAAAAGAAGAAGGAAGTATATTCCTGGGTTTTAATTTTTTATCTTGACATTAAGCAAAAATGTGCTAAATAATCCATATTTTTTTATTTCAGTTTTTTTTTTCTGTTAGAGAGGTCTCCTTCATTCTTTCATTTGATTCAGTCATTGATAAACAGGTTGGACGGACTTGTCAAATGATTTGGTGACACTGCTGAAGATTTTTTTCAGCCCTAGATCAAATCACTTTAGTTGTAGTAGGCATTTACATCTGCTTTTAAGCTGTTATGGTTGCCTTTTGGCAGGCAGCAAAGTGTAGCTGTTGAGACTGCTGCGAAATAATGCAAGGTTTGTTATGAATTAAATATTAGAAATCTTAACGCGGCGACCAATAAGAATTATTTGCCTTATTAAAGCAGCAGAAGACGCTGATTAAATTTTCATTGCATTGCAGTCTTTCCCCCATTTCTGCTCTCAATTCATCATTCTAATGTATGAAAGGCATGTCGAGTACTGGCGTGGGGGACTTAATTTCTGGAATGCAAATATGGCAAAGAAAATACTATAAATACCTTCCCAGGCAGCATTCGGAAGTCACTTCTAATTAAGTGAATCACAACTAAGTAAATATTCTCCTATATTCTCCTAAAGCAATAAACAAATTAAAAAAAAAAAATAAGATTTTCGTTTCTTAAAGGAATACAAATATATTAAATGTATTACTTAGTAACGTATGTTCGTATATAAATATGCATACTATTACAATTACCTCTTTTAAAATATGGATGTATTACAGATCATTTAAATGTATAAATATAAAATGTCTCCGTAGTATATTCTATTTTTTTTTTGGGATAGGGAGCGAAGTTTAAAGCGATTTTTCCCATACATTGGATTAGCATCAAACATTTTAAAATCCCACTGCAGAGATAACCATGATCCAATAGTCTGGATTCGCTGGTGAACAAAGGGTTAGGAGACAAATATTACTATACAGAGCACAGGGCGCTCAAGATTGCCAGAAACTTTGCTGAAAATATATATTTAGGAATACCAGTCTCCTCCAGATGTCAGGTTGTGTCCTAGATAAATACAGAGAGATGAAGGCTGAACGCAGGCGGGTTTCTTTTTTTTTTTTCCCTGTGCTTTAATGTGTATCAGGGAGAAAATGAACTTCAAGTATCCCATTCCCCAGGAGGAATCCTCTTCCCTGAAACTCTGCAACTAATGAAATGGGGGATCTATAAATAGCAGCATCATTACTGAGAGAGTACTTGTATTGGAAGCAGTCTCTACATCTGACCCTCTTTAAGCTAATAACTCTCAATATTCCCCCCAAAGGATGATCGATACTGGGCCGTAGAAAAATAAATAAATAAAAAAATAAAAAATATATATATAGGATGCAAATGTGAATCAAGAATTATCTGCACTGTCCGTGTACCCATTCACTGCCAGAGAGTTTGCAAATACGTGGCTTCCTTCTTGCAGTGATAGGGTTAGGGCTTGATTTGGTGCTCTGAGGGCATAACAGGGGAGAGGCAGAGATGTAGAACTGTTTTTTTTTTTTGCTTGCACTGCATAGATTTTCCGTTTGGTTCTTTTTATAGCAATCCTATAAATAAACATTTATGGCGGTTGCTTCTTTCTGCATGTGTATTTATGGCTAAAATGTGTATTTTATGTTTCTTATAGAAACATCTTTACGCGGAGTGGTAAAAAATAAACTTCATTATCCATCCGGCAATAGAAGGAAAAGCAAAAATACACACACATAGGAACATAAACAAAGGTGTTTATACATTATACAAGTACATACCTCTGTAACTTTAGATATGTGTATGTAAATACACACACAGATATATGTATATATGTGTATGTATATAGATATATTTATTTAGATAGTGTTTGATAGATAGCTGGACAGATAGACAGACAGACAGACAGACAGACAGACAGACAGACAGACAGACAGACAGACAGACAGATAGATAGAACCTTTTAAATGCATACTGTATTATATTACAAACATATTGTTTTTTATTATACGGGACAAGACGACGAAATTTATCATTTCTTATTTATAAGACATGGAAATTAGAAAAAATGAATAAATAATAAATAACAATGAAGACTGGCCTACTTGATTTCATTAGTTGAGCGTTGGACAATAAATGTAAAACTCCCTGCTCTGTGGTGGTGCTCCAAGAATGCGCTGGCAATGACGGGGTTAACGCTTTATATTTTAAAACTACAACCCGAAAGAGCACTTTCGGAAATTGCTCCTTTTCCTAATGGAAAAAGAGGAGCTTTTAATCAGTCAGTATAACGATAGGGAAATCTTGTTTTACTCCTATTGAAAATACAATACTTTCAATTACAATGTACATAAGTGAACAGATATTGAATGGTGCAGTACGCTAGTAAATTTAGCCATGGTAATAAAAAAAAAAAGAATATGCAATAGTGAATTGTAATACAGGACCAACCAGTGCCCCAGAAAGAAAAGCTTCAGTGTATCTGTTTAACATGAATACATTTCAGGAGCTGCGGAGATTGCCTATCCGATTGTTCATTTAATTTCACATCTCTTATTTAACAAAATAAATAAATGTGTGATTAAACATAGTGGTGGGTGGATTGAAATGGGAAGACTATTGTGTCTGACAAAGTTATTGATGGCAACATATCAGAAATGGCACAGAGGGGATGTTGACATGTCACTGCAAGATGTAAATATTACAGCAGCCTAGTGTGTTAGAAGATTATTCTTTTTCTGGTTGTTTTTTTTTTTTTTGTTAAATCTGAATATTTGTATCCTGATGTACAATATATTCTGTCAAAACGGCAGATGTTTTAAAACATTAGGTGTGTCGACAGTAGTTAACCCCTTGCTGCATGCGGTTGTTCAACCAATAGTGTTACAGCCTGCGAATAATTAGCACCCCATTTCAACTTACACATACAATAAATACATAAACGTCGCTGCGGCGATACTGGCGTTTCTAATTTCAGACGAGTGCAAGCTATTTAAACTATAGCCTTCACAAAGAAAACCCTGTTAATGGTTATGTTTGCTTAATCTTGGCCATTCCCTAAGTCAGATGCTTAGTCTTCCTGATGAAGTACAGGAAAGCATGCTAAAGGTTCTTATGAATTGGTGTTAAAATTTAAATAATCCAAATCAAATATACAAAATAAATTAAGAAAATGTACTTTTAAATGGCTGTCAAAAACCTGGCTGTGCACATGAATAATCTTAATTTTAAAGAAAGAACACGATGCCTAAAATATTAAATACAGTGTTGTCAACGCGCATGACAATTATTTAAAATACTACATGAACAACGCTATATTCCCATTTTGGACCAAAATTTTAACAAATCAAACCTACAGGGGTTAGCACCAACTACTAATTTAATTTCTTTTAGCCTAGCATTAAGCATCCTGTTTCAGAAGGAATTATAATAATTACACAAGAGAGCAAAGAGCACAATGGTGACACGTGTAGAAAGTGGGATATTGCATTGTTAGATTTTATTATTACAGTCCAGTGAGACTGGAACCTCTCTAATAAAGTGGGCTAGCATTAACACACTTGTCAGATACAGATCTGGAATGTCTACCACTGTTGGAAAAACAAATCCTATCTTTGTCGTTCAGCCTTATGCATGGCACTAGCTGTGTTCACAGTAACAAGCATCACTAGACAGAAATCACATAGAACCACTAATCACTGAACACAAAATGACACTTTAGATCAGTGATGGCGAGTCTATGGCACGGGTACCACTTTCCGGCACTCAGGGCCCTCTGAGGTGGCACTTGGCAGCAGACTGAATTGTCGCCATTATCATATATGGAGATATATGAAGACTATGAAGACAGTGACATGGAGCAACTAAAGGAAAAGACACAAAAACAAGGAAACTAAACGTAAGAGTGTCTAGAATAAAAATGGAGACGGGTTGTAAGATAAGGAGAAATGGCACTATGAGATTGTTGAATTGGTTTATTGCATAAACAAAGGTACTTGGGCTATTTGCCATTATTGCTCTGGTATTAATAAATGCTTATATAGATTGTTGGGTGGCCATACCGTTTGGAAGTTTTAAGGATAATTGCTGATTTTAGAGGAATATAAAGTTTGGTGACTTTGTTAAGCAGAACTGTAAAATTGCCCTTTTCATATCTATTACAATTTTTCCTAAATCTTTCTTACTACAAAGGTCTTTAGTCTATTTTTATTTAGAAAGGAATAAGCTATAGCCAGATCCTGTGTTTCTCTAGGTCTTTGGAATTAGATTGAGGTCATGTGACATCTCTTCTAATTACCAACCAGGAAATAAGTGGTGGATAACATCTTTCGCACAGGTTTTGGCAAGAGGAATGAAGTTCAGTCTATTTTTCGATAGGGGCACAGGTTGTATTATGGTGTGTCACAAACTACAACAGTATGAAGCTCACGTTTCTTGCAGCCTTACTTCATCTCAACTATTGTGCTTGGGGGACTCCTGCATGCTTGGGCTGTTTAACCTCCACGCCAGTCAAAAGGCCAATGCTAAGTCTATGGTTGAAGAAAAGGTGGCAACCCTAGATGTGTATTTAGGTTAATCAGGGTCGAATACGCTGCATGTCAAAGCAACAGCACTGCAAAAGGAGACAAATGACGCTTAGTACTTCATAACATAAAATTACCTTTACAGGTTACCACAGTGAAGGAGTTTAAGCATGCGTGGGATAGACATAAGGCTATCCTAGATATAAAATAAGATCAGTGCTTAGTAAAAGTATTTAGAACATTGGCCAGACTAGATGGGCTGAATGGTTTTCATCTACCGACACATTCTATATGTTGTCCTAGTACTCTAACCAAGGTTTAGCTGTCCAATGCGGACCGACCTGTTTTCTATTGGGTCAATATATAGAAAGAGGTGACATTTTATGACAACTCCTTTCGTGGAATTATTTTTTACTATTTTCAATAAATATTTGGGTCGACAGGGGGGACTCCATATACTGAGATCTGAAGTAACAAAACAATCATTTCCACACAATTCATTTTTACAGAACAGTTTCCTTTAAAGCTCTCCTAATCGAGAAGGAAAGACTATACCTCATTCTGAAAGAATGTGTAAATACAAGTCAGATGAATTACTGGGGTGAACTCTATAGCCTTACTTAGGAATCTCAAATTTGAGACGTTTGTAATGGCAGTGTCCTTGGAAGTGAATTACAGATTATGTTATACCTCTGGCCAAGATTTCTGCAATATTAACTCTTTGGTTCTGGGGAAAATGTGTGTAAGAGGATTAAGTGAATCACTTCTCTCTCTGGCTAAATAAAAGCAAAATAATGTAGTAGAGTAAGGAGAGAATAAAAATGAGATGGCTAAAAACTAATCAGGATTTTTAATATTCAGCAATATTGCCCTGGTTTCTAAACAGTGGCATGATACAACTTGAATTTGTTTTGAAACGAGACAGTAGAAATCTTCAATAAATGGCTTCAACGCTACTGGTATTTTCTAAATATAGGAGTTGTAAATTGTTGGAAAATCTACATAACTACAAATTATCATAAAACATCTGCTAAAGGAGATGTTAGGAACAGCCCTTGTAAAGGTCTAAGCTTTCCCAGAAGATGAGCGCATGCAAAGACCCTCTTTAATTATTCTCAAGAAGTGGGGTAGCAAAAGGGAGACATCTAAACTCCAGGTTTCCCAATCTGTTCCATGTAAAAAAGAAGAATTTAGATGTACTAATTTCACATCTGTGGAAATTAAATTTGTTTGTACAGAGGTAAGCCAATATTGTGCAACTGCATCTTTTACCCCATTTGCTGGCAATCCAAAAATACAGTTTCAGTAAATAATTATTATTTTACAAATAAAAGTTGAGCGCATGTATGGTCATCATAAAAATAATAATAATAAAATGGAAAACTAAAAGGACACAGAAGGCATCTTATCCTAGTAAATGTAGACATTAAAGTTCCTTCTCCGGAGTCCTTTTTTCCATTAATAAAGTTTGTGGTTTTGTGGCTGAAAGGTTACAAACAAAGGGCAGTGCGTTCAATGACTTACATATCCTCCATAAAAAAGACCTGCTATGTTATGAGCAATGACTTTCCTGAGAGCTATACATTACTGTGGAGTAAGATAGAAATTCCTATTACAAATAAGCATAAACTTTGCAGAGAAATATCCTCCTGTGCTTGACCAGTAGTCTACAAAAGGTTATTTAGAAATAACCAGGCGTGTCTTAAGAACCTTAGGAAAAGTCTGCTCCCAAAAAGTATAAGAACTGTAATGATTAACACATTTCATTACATCTAAGTTCTTAAAGGAGACCTGCACAGAACAATAATAAACCAGCGGTCTTTTCAAAGCGTATGTTAATTTCTTTAAAGGGCAACTGTAGCATAAAATGATCTTCTGTTTAATTGAAAGATTGTGTAGATGATTTATAAAGAAAATCTTTAAAGAAAGAATACAAATTAAGTGTCTTATTATGTCTTCTTTACACCATATCGTTCTCTCAGGGGGCAGACATGTTGTTTAGAATCTTGAGTCAGATCTTCACTCACCTTGGTTCAGACAAACAAAGATCTGACCCATCTGACCAAATAGTCTGCCTGCTGGTAGAACTATATGGAACAAACATTGCTCAATAAGGTACTTTATTTGTATTCTTCCATTAAAGCATTTCTATATAAAATGCCTACACTTGATCCAATCTTTCAATTACATAGTACTACATTTTTTGCTACAGTTATCATTTAACATTCGCTATATTTGTGAACATGCCAACGGATGTTCGATGATGCACGGACGCATCGCAAGTGCAATTTTGGGTATCTGCTTCATTGGAGGTCGATGTCATATTTATAGAAATGTCTGCTTTGTGACATCACATAAATGTTGTTTGGGCCTGGAATTTCCAAGTTTGCGCCCTTTTCTCAAATTATCCTTATCCAATCAAAACAGCAAAGAGAGCACTGAAAGGTACAAGGGTATTTGTTTACTGCCCTCTCCATCTTCAAACACAGCTAGAGAGAATGTGAAAGAGCATAGCTTTTGCTATAAGAGCAGGGGTTTTTTGCACAGAATAAGTTGACATTGGTCGTTTTCTCAACACAAATGAAATGTGATAGCTGTAAACCAAACAAAAGAAAATCTAGCAGAATTTTATTTACAGCATATTAAGCTACTTACTCCATTCAACACAACATTTCAATACGTAATCTAAAAAGGTTATTAAATGCTAGTGTCCTTTAGTGGTGTTGATACTAGTGCCGTAGTCAATTGTCTTTACCTAAAAATGTGAAGAAGAAAAAAAATATATATATATATTGAGGGTCTTATATAAAAACTGTCGGGAGAAATATAAAAAGGCGCAATCGGCGTTTGTACTGTGGGAGAAGGACCTCCATCCATTTTTTTATACATTGGCTGTGCTGGCGCATTTTAGGGACAGTGTACAGCCCCGAAATTTGTCGGAAGTTTGCTTAATTCATAGGTGTAAATGCCGATAGCGCCATTATTTCATGCTACCTGCATGTGCGCCACCATTGTATTTGTTTGCTGCTCTGCTTTTTTTGATATTTTGTTATCTACACAACTTTGATGGGACTTCAAAACTCAACTCTTTGCAATAATTCAATGTACCGTGCCGAGTTCCCTGGTATGATATCAAAAAGCATAACATTTCATATTAGTACAGACACTGGGTAGTTGGGAGATAATCCAGAGAATGTCTCCTCTGCTACTTACACCCAAATCAATCCTAGGTTTTTTGTTACATCTCAAAGAGCTTCTGGCTCCTACACACAGCCATTCACTACCTCTGTCAAGCCTAATTAACAAGGCAGATTTGAGATTTGTATTTCTTCTTTTGTAATTAACCTACTAAAAATATTGTTAGAACATACTAATTGTTACGCTGGTCGCATTAAAAACTCATTTGGATAACATATAGGTGAAAAAGAAAATGAAACAACAATTAAAAACAAAAAGCACAAATTGCAGACACGGGATATAGATTTATTCCGAATTAAAATATCACTGTAAAATACCCACCCCAAAATAGGATGACTGGTAATTTCCTTTTCTGCTGTTGGAGATACAGAACGGTAACCAAAGGCGAAAACTGACCCTCCAACGTAGCTTTGAGTAGCTGCCTGTCTGTTTATTACCAGCTTAAATTCCATGTACGCCACCCAACTGTCTGCCCATCACTGAGTGAAAAATGGTCCAGTGAAAAATGTCCTCTACCTTCCTATTTCCTGGCACTAGTATGTGTTGGCAGTGGCAGTCACCAGTCTGTGGCAGCCGGCCTGGATTTGGTGGCAGCATCTCTCCCAGTCAAGTCACTTAGATAACAAAAGAGGCTAAAGACAATTGTTGCCTGGATTAATGGGAATCTGTTTTGCGACACACAGTTACCAAGCTGTTTAGATCAGATTTACACCATTTGACTGAAGTCTGTGGAACACACTCATCCTAAAAATATTTACATTACTGCTGACCACAGCCAGGCTCCTGACAGAATGGGTTATATTGATGTGCTGGATAAGAGCAAGAACGCTAGCACTTTGTGAGCAAGACAAGTTGCTTTCCTGCTGCAAAGCTCCAGTTAGGACAGGCAATCTGTAATAATATCTATCAGTGCCACTGGGTTCTTACAATTATTCCTCGCAGGTCATTGTGCAGCCACCTCTGGGGTGACGTTGCGGCAGTCCTGTGCGCTGTGTTATTATTACTGTTGGGTTGCTCAAACAGCAGAGGGTAAATGAGGCTGCTCACAAAATTTAACAGTATACAAAAGCTTATTTTCAACAAAGAAACGGGTTAGATTTCCTCCTCCGGAGTGTCCCTGAGTCAGCAGCTACTTATCTACAGTTTCTATACGTGACAAGCTGCTATAAACATGGCTGAGTATCAATCACGTTGGCTGCTGTGTTGCAATGAAACCGGGTACACGGTATGTGCAGCATTGTGCAACCACAATCTCCTTACACCAACACAAGCGCCTTTCTTACAAAAAGCGGATTTCTCATTTGATTTGGTTTTTAATATCATTGGCAAATAACACTGTAGTCAATCTGTACCATTTGTGCCCACTATACAAGGTAGTGGAATAATAATAATAATAATGCAAGACAGTGCTTCTGTCTGGTAAATCCCAATTTGTTCTCAATGATCTGATTTATAATTTGCTTCACTGTTGAAGCCTGTTGACGTCTATGAAATGTCTGGCATACTTATACAGCAAATGAACAACCTTCTGACCTTCATCTGCTGTCATTAATCCAAGGAGGAGAACTGGGGTGAGTGTGTACAATCCCATGCATTCTCTATCATTCTCATTCTCTATCATATAAGCATTTCATTACCACCTTACTTATTTTCTCTGTGTTGTACATGTGTGTAAGGATGGTTTATGTAAAATAAAACTTCATTTTCCTTTTAAAGGCGGGGAGTGGGCCGGGAATAGGGTTGCCACCTGGCCGGTATTTTAACGGCAGGCCGGTAAAAAATCGGCATCAGGCCAATGTTAAGTCTATAGAGACAGTACCAAGGCCGGTATTTTTTTGAAGAAAAGGTGGCAACCCTAGCCAGGAATAAAACTTTAAAACATATGAATCACTCCTTTTGAACTGGCCTAATGTGTCCCGGACTCAATCCCTGTTGACTTTACATCTGTTCGTGGAAACAAATTTGAGTATTGCTAAAAATTGAGGTACGGCTGGCTCGATCTACTGGTGGCAACTAAAGGAGCAGATCCTATTCCAATTACCTATTATAGTGTTTGGGCTGGATAAGTGTTAAGGCACTCTGGAATGCTAAATTGGCTAGAGAATATATCAAAACAATAGAGAGCTATAGTGATTGATTAACTTTGTAAAATATGGAAGATACAAGTGGCTGCCCCCCTTCCCCCTCTCGTAGTGCACCTGTTGTTGTATTGTTATTGCCTTGTCTTTGTTATGTAATGAAAAAAAAACCATTATATGTATAATGTCTGAATTGCGATTGACGTACATGCTAGAAACTTTTAATAATGTTGGAATATAATTCGGAGTGACTTGATGTCTATGATTATTTTGAAAAATAATAAAAATCTATTGAAACAACAACAAAAAAATTATGAACCTTATCTGAAATGTGTAAGTCACATATTTGGTCTAGGTTTGCCACCTTTTCTTCAGAAAAATACCGGCCTTGGTACTTTCTCCACAGACTTAACATTGGCCTGTTGCCAATTTTTTACCGGCCAGGTGGCAACCCTTATTTGGTGCAACTTATATTACAGGGTAAAATATAGATACATTGTGGAACTCATCAAGCAATTGTAATTAATGATTTAATATGTTCGTGACGGGGTTAATTATCTGTAACATTTTTTTATACGATATTCTCTGTGAAATGTGATGTACTGTTTCATTACATTTATATTAGACAAATTTTATCTTAATAAAAAAAGATTTAATAAAAAAAATGTGCAGCTCCTGTACTTTTAGATTAAAAAACTATTTTACAGAGGCCTCTAAATTCAATTATACACAATAAGGAGGGATTATTGTACAGATAGGCAGAACTGTAGCTAAAGGAAAAAAAAAAATACACTTTGGTTTATAGGATTTAGATGTTATTGAGGATATAACTCGTGATTCAAATCTGTTTATTTTTCTTTAAAGGGTGTGACACATATCTAAAAATATGTTTTTCAAAAACTGTAGGTAGCTGAGTTGCCACCCAGCCGGTATTTTACTGGCAGGTAGGGTTTCCACCTTTTCTTCAAAAAAATACCGGCCTTGGTACTGTCTACATAGACTTAACATTGGCCTGATGCCAATTTTTTACCGGCCTGCCGGTAAAATACCGGCCAGGTGGCAACCCTACTGGCAGGCTGGTAAAAAAGAAATTGGCTTGATGCCAGTGTTAAGTCTATGAGGGCACCAGCAAGGGCGGTATTTTTTGGTGGAAAAGGTGTCAACCCTAGTAGATAGTGGGACTGCCCTTTTAACAATAAATGCTGCTCAATGCAACCCACAGGGCAGACTATAAAAGACGCAAGATCCTTTATGTAGGATAATAACTGTGACACTGGGTTACCAAAAAAATAACAGAAATAAAAATATTGCCTTAGTTAGCCCTAGGGAGGCAGGCAGTGAAGAGGTCAAGTAGTGACTGTTGAATCCAATGCAACTTTGTCCCTGGGCTTTGAAAATGCAATCTTAATTATAGAGGTACCAGACAGCAGTATTTAGCTTGGGAACAAGTAAATAAAGATTAGCATCCCTGCCGTACCTACCTAGGAATGCAGAAGGAGTCAAGAGATAAAAAAAAAGAAGAAGAAGAGCCATTTTGTCATGCAAAACTGAGCTGGCAGGGTCTCTGCAATCAATTTGCAAAAAAATAAGTCAGGTTGTTTGGATCTTAGCAGATTTCATTAAGCTGCAGAAGACAGATCTTCAGCTAAATGCAGACTCAGAGCGGCAGACCGCTGGTAAACTGGCAGCCCTTCCTCGGACTGAGCTGAACTAATGTCAGAGGCATGTTTAATAGTTTAAATATGGAGGATTGATGCAATTTTTTTTAATTAGATATCTACATGTCTTTGGAAACTTATTTTCCACTGGCCCGAATAGCTAAAACATCTACTCCAAAAAGCAATTGCAAGGATACACATTTTGTTTATCTCAATAAGATAAATGGACTGTTTCATCATGAGCAAATATAATACAAAGTCCAATACATTTATTCATAAACTAAGTTTTTTTTAGAGGTGTTCTTTTTCCCTCTGGTACCTCTACTAGACGTGCATACCTCCCAACAAGGTAGCGCTTGGTGGGACAGCGGGATTCAGGACCGCATTTCCCCGGTCCTGTCAGGATGTTTGACCTCCTAAACTCCGCCCCCTGGCATCCTGATTGGCCAGGGAGAGATGTTGGGAGGTAAGGCCTTGGTTTTACATAGCTTCATGCCTGACATCAGGTAAATCAATATAATCGTTAGAGCTCGTGATAATAACAACTTAGACAGAGTTCCTTTTAATAAAGTAATAATTTAGGACATGAAAGACAAACACTGGCGCATTATGGTTCATTATATCTGGAGAATGATGTGGTGCTTAGATGGCACTGTAGACAGTGACGTTTAATGCATACATGGTAAGTGGTGTGGAGGTAAAGATGCCATTGTGGTAAGTGATTTGGGAGAAAGTTGCACAATGGCTGTGGGGAAATATGGGACAGTGCAAAGGAATGACAGGGAAATTGGGGATTATGAAAGTCTGACTGGGAGATACTGGTGAAGGTAATAGATGGAGAGAAGAGGTTGGTTTCCATAGCAAATGGGTTTTGCTTTGACAAGCGGTATGATTAGAAAATGCCAGCTTGTGAAGGGGATGAGTTAGTATTAGAATCACGCCCACTTGCCAGGGAGCGGCCCAAAAATTCCTGTACCCAAGTGTCAGTGACCTTAGGCTCTGCCCGAAATTATTGTTTAAAATATCCAATATACACAGAATTTGCAGTATAGCATGTCTGTCCCAAGTCACTTTTTTCCCTTAATATAGAGAATTCCCTCAACAATATAACTTCACAGATGAAAAACGTCATCCGCGATCGTCTAAGCTACTCCAACCTACGAATAATGGACAGTCTTTTAACCGCAATAATGTTTAAAGGTTTGCCATAGTTTATTCTTCAAAGATAGCTACAGCTTGGGGAGAAAAAAAAAAAAAACAATTCGACAATCAATTTCTTCAGGAGCAACAGCCAGGGGAAAAAATGTTGAAATCCTCCCCCTGCCTGTTATTACCTATCATCTGGTTTTATAGTGACAGGATTGTGCTATAATTTTTGAGAAAACTTCAGCATAAAATGTCATAAAACTCATGCGTTGCCGCTATGGATCATGTTAGCCGCTGCACAATCGCTGGCTGTACTTTTTATGAAGGGGTAATTTACTCAGGAATCGTAAGAAATATATACGTCCATGAGGTCAAATAGGAATCATTGGACGTTTTGATTGGATGGCTGGCATCCGTAGCTTTGTGATGACAACACACAGAAGTGGAAGGGAAGGATAGCATGCGGAAAAAGAAAACCAAGGTCCCTGAAGGCGCTTCGCGACAGAGCCATCAGCGGATCCCTGAGCGGGTTGTAACGGATTAATTCCTCTTCCTTCCCTTCCATGTCCCTCTCTGTCACCAACAATAATTTGCTGTTTGTTTCCTCAACTAATCCTTTTTTAAACTTCAGTTACGTGTCTCTCAAAAAATAAAATGACCCCTCTTGCGTCTTATCATTCCTTATATCTTGTTTTTAGCTAAATCTGAGACCACCGTACTTCTCTTAATACTTTCAATGGCTTCCGCTTTCACCTCCACAAGATGCTCTGCAGTAGTTTCACAATGAGCAATCTTTTTTATCTTCCTGAAGGGTTTAACCGAGAAACCTCCGTGCTGCCTGTTCGGCTTCCCGTGCAGTGTGACACGGAAGTGCCGACAGGTCACGTGACCGGCGCACTGATGTCAAACGTGCGCCGGGTCACGTGACCTGTCGGCACAACCACCTGGGAGCCGAACAGGCAGCATGGAGGAGACCATGCTGCCTGCCACTAACCACCAGGGAAAGGTAGGCGCTGGGGAGATGGGGGGATGTACTGGGGAAATTGGCAGGGGCTTATTAATGACAAGTAACACTGGCATATTACTGAGCAAATTGGCAGGTGCATATTAAATGGCAAATAACACTGGCATATTAATGGGCAAATTGGCTGGGGCATATTAAATGGCAAATAACACTGGCATATTATTGGGCAAATTAGCAGGGGCATATTAAATGGCACATAACACTGGCATATTATTGGGCAAATTAGCAGGGGCATATTAAATGGCACATAACACTGGAATATTATTGGGCAAATTGGCTGGGGCATATTAAATGGCAAATAACACTGGAATATTATTGGGCAAATTGGCTGGGGCATATTAAATGGCAACTAACACTGGCATATTATTGGGCAAATTGGCTGGGGCATATTAAATGGCAACTAACACTGGCATATTATTGGGCAAATTGGCTGGGGCATATTAAATGGCATTTAACACTGGCATATTATTGGGCAAATTGGCTGGGGCATATTAAATAGCAACTAACACTGGCATATTATTGGGCATGACGGAAGTACATGAGAGAGAGGAAAAGACAGACGGACATGGGAGAGAGGAAAAGACAGACGGATATGGGAGAGAGGAAAAGACAGACGGACATGTGCCCCTCCCGAGATCAGACTCTGGATCCGCCCCTGTTTATGGGTCCTATATTGCATTAGAAACTACTCATCCCTCTATCAATGGTATACTGAACGTTTTATCGATATACTAATCCTATATGATTACATCTCTGCATGTATTAAATCTTACATTGTATAACTGTGGCATGACTGAATCTTTCCCTTTCTTATATATATATATATATAATGATGTGACCCAAATAAAAAGTTTTTTTAAACATGGTCAACTAAAAAATGTATTTTAAAGTCTGTCCTTACAAGTATTGTTCTAGAAGAGATTAAACCCCAATAGTAATAAATGGCATGAGATGAAAAGTGATCTGCCTCCATGACACTAGCAAGCTGGAATAAAGAGGCCTTGCATTAAAATGATATTGAAGAGATACTATTTTGTGAAATTGCCGTCACTTTGCAAAATGAGTAGGAGAAAAGCATTTTTCAGGCCAGATGACACAAGTCCGTAATATGCTAAGTGTTAATGGACACTTGACATAAATGACATCCTGCCTTCACTTATATTTCTTCGTGCAAAACATGGCAAATTTATGGCTGGTCTAACACGCTCTTCCTTTTAAATGAAGCACTATATCTTGTTGCTCGCCCAGGCCATATTCACTTTTTCGATTGGGAAGTTCATTTTATGCTGAATTACAGGCTATTGCAGTGATTAACCCTGTCTGCAATGTAGCTGAATTTACACAGTATAGCGCTACGCTATGAAGGAAGTGGAATATCAGCCGAACCAACAGGTTCTGACAAGCAATATAGGAACATTAATAAAATCAAGGTTTTATTTTTTCTTCCATGTGAGGCCCCATTTCATAGCCTGATTTCAAACAAACAGCCACGAAGGGACTAAGGGCCGCCTAACTGCCTGCATTTACCCACTTACCCTTACTGACAGGCCTTTTCAATGAGCCTGTGAGGTCACGAGGCGGCAGGAAGTAATTGTTTTAGATAAGTAATCCTGCATTACTTCACTTTAACATGTAAAGAATGGACTTCAAAGCATATAAATGCCCAATGTTTCTTTTTCTGTATTATGGCTTCAATACTAGTAATGATTCAATAATTTAGAACTACAGAGATACTGGATTATAGATGTTTTTTAATCACCGTTAGGGTTGCCACCTTTTCCACAAACAAATACTGTCCTTGCTGGTGCCTCCATAGACTTAACATTTGCAGCAAGCCATTTTTTTTACCGGCCTGCTGGTAAATTACCGGCTCGGTGGCAACCCTAATCACAGGAGAAGGCCTATTGGGCCTATTCAGTAAAAGGTGAGTTGCAGGGGTTTGTATCTACACAATTTATAGCTAAATTGGTGAGATGTTCACCTCAATTCACCTTTTAGTAAATAGCCCCCACTGTCTTTAAGTTAAGCCTTAACAAAAAGTCAAAATGGGAGTTCGCTGTGCCAAGGCTAAATGACAGCAATCATGGCATACGCCATGAGAGACCAGGATTACGTTAAATTAATTTAAGTTAAGCCTTAACAAAAAGTCAAAATAGGAGTTCGCTGTGCCAAGGCTAAATGACAGCAATCATGGCATACGCCATGAGAGACCAGGATTACGTTAAATTAATTTAATTTTGAAAAGACACAAAAACCTATCCTTCTGGTATTTTTCCCTTAGAAATAAGATGGTCATTTTTGTGTAACTGGGGCTGTCAGTTTGCCGGGACTCCATACATATAAAAGAAAATGAAGCAACAAATAAAATTTCACGTATGTAGAAAATGTAAAATTAAAAAAGAATTCTCTGTGAACGAAACAAAAAAGTGGTAATAGAAAAGTCTTTGTGATTTCAAATTGGCTTCCTAATCCAAAACATGCAATCAATATATGTGTTAAAACCAGTAGTCAGCGATCACCAGTCCCACTGAAGCCTTTAAAGACTAGATTTAAATGTAATCTAATGGTATTTTCAACAGGTGCATCTGTTTACAGAAGGAAGATAGCATGGTATTTTGTTGGTATGTCAGTAAAATCAATAGCTTTGAAGACTACTGGAATAAATCAAATACAAATAATAATAATACCGGTATCTTGTCAATCTCACGCATGGCCTATTTTCAGCTTGGGGAAAAATATTTTTAAATATCATTATATTTTGCAACAGACTGATCCTTGTGTCCCTGGATCTAGTTGACTTCTACATCCGGCAACGGTCTAAACCAAATAATCCACAATGGCCACTTGCGCTGCTCCAGAATTTCACCAATGTTTATGCAAAGTTGTAACCAACATACAACCTATTGCACAAACCATTTTGTGGGCTGCACCTTTAATTAGTAACTGGAACGTAGCATAGATGAAAAGAAGGAAAGATCCTGCCTGGTTCTGGAAGCTTCTTGAGTGCTTTCAATCAATTTTATTTATATGCAAAATTGAAAGAAATGCACAGGAAAAAAACAAAGCTCTTCTTGATGCTAAAACTCTCAATTTACTGACAGGCAAATGGCTTCACGCTGCCACTTAATCTCATTTCTTGCATAATGCCCTCTAATTAGCATTTCAAAGTGAATTAATACTTCTAGGACATAAGCAAAGGGAAAATCTGCTTGGGGCTCACAATAGCAGTTTAGGAGAAGCCAAGAAAGGCTCAGAAAAAAAAAAAAAATACACATACCACCAACCATTTTGCATTGCAAAACTGTTCAACTTATTTATCTCTCTCTCTAAACACTTTTACCGCACACTGTTTTACTACTGTTCACCACGACACAGGAAGAAAAGAAAGGAAAATGATAATTGCCAAACTTATCGGCATCTGCTAAGTATGTGGATTTACAAGATGTTGGAATCCTGTCTAGATTAAATTACAAGCAATGCTATAATTGCTTCATTATGATTTATGGCTGGTCCCATGAGCTTATAATCCAGAACAAACAAAAAAAAAAAACCTGGAAAAATAACACTAAGTTTTAAAAGCAGAAAAAGAATTTTAAAAAATAGAACCGTTCTAGCCCCCTTGGGAAGTCCAAGGTCACTAGTTCACCCAATGTATACTGAAAAAACAAAAATGTACTATTTTTTTTTAATCACAATATTTAGCTGCCATACGCACTTCAAATTTCGGCACCAAACTAGCTTATTTAGGAGCACAAGATGAGGTATATGCACCCAGTTCTATACTGAATACTGATGGTATCTATTTCGAAATCTGGTATTATGTCTGTGTGCTCATCCACGCACAAATATACAGTACCGTTCCAAAAATTGGGGTCACTTTGAAATGTACTTGTTTTCCATGAAAATATACACCAGATTCGCTGCAAAATGAATAAGTAATGCAGTCAGGATGTTGACGTGTAAAAAGATAAACTTGGATGAGCTAACACAAAGTGCCACTGGAACACAGGAGTGATAGTTACTGATAATGGGCCTGCGTAGATATTCCACTTAGAATCTGTAAATCACAGCTACAATAGTCATTTACAGCAGTAACAACGTATACACTGTATTTCTGATTCATTTGATGTTATTTTAGTGGACAAAATTATTTTAGATTTTCTTTGAAAAACAAGGACATTTCTAAGTGACCTAAAACTTTTGAATGGTACAGTATAGAAGAGAATCAACATACAGCTAATCCCAATGGTCTCACTTCATAATAGAAATGTTCTTATTTACTCAAAAATATAGGCATGGCAGAGAAGATGGGAGACAGAATGGCTGTATTTTTTTTAAATAAATTACATTGCTGTTATGGATTTCTTGAATTCTACATTGTTGTTGTTTTTTCTATATCTGTATTTTTTTTTTAACCACCGGTGAATGTGCCGGAAAAAAAAAAAGAGGTAAGCTCACCTGGTGATCATCTTTATGTATTACCATATCAACATTATATTCTTGTTCAGTTTTGTACCTGGTAAAGTATAAGTGCAAACGCACAATATTTATATGAACAAGGGTTATTCCAGCCTTGCTTATATAATCATGTATAGATCCGAGATGGAAATTATGGGAAGTTATCAAGCTAAAACAGTCATTGTGAATATGCATATTGAAGCTGGCAGTTAACATTACTGTGTATGGATTTATTACTCATCCTCCCTTTTTTTAATACTTACTTTTTGCTGTGTCTCCAGTGGGTTGATACTCCCACAAGAACACCATGATACCCAAAGCGCCAGTCAGAATTACATGCATATGCATTAAGAGTCCCCATGTTAGTCTATGCATTGTTCTGAGAATACACCTGTACATTCTGTATCTGCAAAACTGGTCCAGGGGGTGGAGTGTTCTATTCCATTTTGAATTGCATGCTCAAATAAAAGAAATCTGATCATGCAAAAAAAACAGAGAATGTTTACTGCAGCATATTCTAACTAAATAAACAAAAAAATTAAATAAAATGATTTATTTATGTACAAAATAAAAATGATTTTAATGTTCACTAAAAAAAGAGAGCATTACTATGTGTAACAGTGTGCACTCTCACTAATCTAGATATCCAAATATATATATACACACACATACATATCCCTTTCAAATTAAATTAGAATAATTGGTTCATCATTAAGGAGTTCAGTTCAGAAACACCGTAGAGGTAGTGTACAATATTTTTTTTTATAAAGGAATACTCTGACAATATAACATTTTCATATTCATATAATGGATTTAATTTTGCTAATTGACACATATTTTGTAAGTGACGTATAATGGGTAAGACACGTAGAAAAATGGGTCACGATGATAAACTAAATACATGGATGCAGGGGGTATCATTCTTAGGCTTATTACAATCTACAATAAAGATGCAAAGTGGCGGAAGTAATTTTAAAATAAGAGTAGAATTGTAAAAAAAAAAAAAATATATATATATATATATATAAATAAATAAGGAGATTCTACTAAAAAGTGGCATAAATAAAACATATGAAAAACAGAATAAATTGCACTGCATAATTTGTAGCTAATTTGCACATGGTAAACTGGTAAGTAATCCAGATGCTGGCATTAGGGATGAATGGAATTGCTTATTTAATCGCAGTGTACAAGTGAGGCTAAATGAGTGCATTTGATGAAAAGATGGGCATACATTTGCACTACTGAAATGCTTTCATGATAAGGTAGAACGTTTTTTTTTTTCGAGATTCCTAGGGGTCTTAATTAGATCAAAAGCTCCAACGTATTTGCTTAAATAAATGGAAAATATCTACTCGTTAAGCAATTGCAATTTATTTTCCCAAAGAGCTGAAAAACGGAACATGTAATAGATGCAGAATGATACCTAAGTAGTTTACAAGACACAGAGGGAGGTAAAGTGGCTTTGCCCCAGGTCAGGAGTTAAAAAAAAAAAACCGTAGTGAAATGTACACCATCACAAAGACTAGCTACCTTGTAACGTATATACAGAGTGACTGTAGACTTGTATTCTCATTATACAATCGGTATAATGAATAATAGTGATGTCAACAATCGTATTAACATTTAAAATAAAAAGACGTAACCAGAAGAGATAGGTTCAGCTTAGCAGATACGCAGCCCACTCCTTCGACGTGATATAACATGGCATCCTCAAAATGTACGATAGGTACAAGAAGGGATATTGGGTTAGCAGGCATGGTTAAATGCATCCACTTTGAGACAAAACAATATTTGCAACATTACGGTAACTGTGTGGAGTATTTATTGCTGTTATATGCCAGGATGGGGCTGTACTTGAAATAAAGATGGATATCGTCATGTGTCCTTAAACTATGACCAACTAGTAGACTATTCATTTGTTTCAAACAATGGGAAACCATGCAGATACATTGAGCAGAAGTCTGTATAAAAAAATCCACTTGTATGAGACCCAATGTAGATCCGAAGTGCAAATGAATCACTATTAACCACTCCCTCACCCCAGGCAGGAAAAAAAAAAGTTCAAATTCAGAGCCCAGAGAGGCGTATACACTTTTTTCATACCCCTGTACCACCAAAATAATTAAAATAATACTAACCCTGGAAGCACTAAAGCAGTGCGAGGCTATGGCTGTAAAATATTGTAACATTAGATTTTAATACGACCAGTTAAAATACTTGTAATAAACACAAACACATATAAAAATGAGATATGGAGATTGAGCAACGCACTGGGTTGCAGAGTTCATTTTTTTAGGGTGTTATGCTATACGATTATTATAAGGCCGACTGGTCTTATATGTTTTCATGCATCCATTTATATATATATATATTAGTGTTCTCATAAGCAGAGTCCTTGTCATAGCTTGTCTGGACTGGTGAACTCTATGTAAAATTAACAATGCACCCACATTGATTGGGTTAAATCCAATTAACTTCTTAGGACTGCACAACTTCCTCTTACTGTAACAGTTTAAATAAAACCCTCTCATTAATGACACACAAACACAGATAAAAACATGAGACATAACATATGTGTAATAGGATTATTTCTAATCTCTTGCTCTGAAACACTTCACTTCTGATTCCCTGTGTCAGTGTTCCAGCATTACATCTGTAACCATACTACATTCAAATGGGATCTGTCACTTCGCATTGTTGGCCCCTGTCCCTCTCTGCTAACGCCGGACAGTTAACAGAAGCAGACGCTCTGACGTGGGTTTTGGGGGGGGAAGCCTCATGCGGGATGCAGATGACCCTTTAACTTGGCAACTAATGCTGTCTGGGATGCTATTTCATGTGACAAAACAGGAATTCTTGTAAGCTCGTAGCTCTGTGTCGTTACAACATTTATTAGCAAATTCTGTTCGCTCCCCGCGGCTGTTAGAGGAAGACACACCAGGGAGATTGTACAAAGTGTGGAAAAATTCCAGTATTATAATTTGCATTTTCTACCACACATACTGATGTACGAATATACGGATAGGTTGGGGGTGCAACAGCCAGTAGGAGAAAGGAACTAAAAACATCTGCGTCCAATGCAATACAACACAGGTTTATAGAAGAATTAGAAAACAGTAACAGGGAATTTTTTTTCTACCTATTTTGGGGGTGGAAGGGTTTTTTTTATTTTTAAGTTCCACGGTAAAAAAAAGCCAAGTGTACTTGACCCTTGTGTTACAATGCTCTGCGAAAGGACAGCGATGGTAACTATTTATCATAACACAAACAAACTCTTCCTTTTTTTCTCTGGGAGTAAAGCATAAAAGTTGAATGCTGGCTAAAAATGTTGCTAAATCCTTAGTTAGGGGGTCAAGCTTTGGAAATAATGTTTAATAAAACATTAAGAGTATCAGACAAAGGGTTAAAAATATAGAAATACTCATTACACGTTGATACATGTGAGCGTAATTGAAATGCGGTATTAATAGGGTATTAGAGGGTAACTATGGACACATGGTTAGAAAACCCAGGCATTTGTACTGTGACATTAAAACTAAAAGCCTTGCTAAAAGTTGTAGGTTTTTAAATTGCCATTTATCACAACGGCTCAAGAAATTGCTCAAAGTTTGGCACAGCAGCGACGGTGAGACCTGACAGAAACTTTAATAATTTATATTAAATATTGATGTGAATTATTTACAACGTTCATAATTCACAACCTGCGCGCAAGCCTGAAAAAGACAGAGTGACACAAGGTCAGCACGATGAGAAAGGCAGGCATTGTATGGCTGCTCTCAGCTGAGCCTGGCTGATCACCTTGGTGAGGGTGCAGGTTTAGACAAAGCTATGGAGAAAACAAACAGTGCATTCTTCTCCTGGTGTGAATTGGTGCAATGGGGAAGGGGGGGGGAGTGCAAACAAATACATTTCTTTCCAGCAATTAGACAAAGTCAAAGCCAAGTAGTCAATCCCTGTGTTCACTACAATTTGTTACTGAGTAAATGTAATATTAAATGTGTATAAACACATATATATATATATATATATATATATATATATATATATATATATTGACATGAATACCACGTACATACAGAAATTACACACAAACATACATATCGTAGATATCTATGCATATATACACACACAACATATAGCACATTTAAAACACAAGTTGACGGTTGGCGTACACTAAATAGTATAGATATATATATATTAAAAAAAAATATTGATTAATAAATACTAGTGGAATGTGCACACACAGGCGCACACTGGGCTGCGAAATCAATTTAAGTCATTTATACTAAATGTAAATATAATGTGCGGTGAACTAGTAACTATTAATATATAAATAAATATGTTATTGTTAGCAAATATGTTGGGAAAGGAATACTGACACTAATCCAGTTCTTATTGCTTTTTCCTGGCCAGCTGCATCTCATGAAATTACATGTAGGTCAATATTCAAATTGAATCAATGTCATATATTGTTTCTGGCCTTATCCCCCTTTGCCTGACAGAAGCATATGCAGGTCTTGGCAATATTGAAGGGTTAAAAGGCATGTTCTCCATGTTGCCACATGGACTGGTTGAACACGCACCGCTTTTTTAGAAGCCCGGTTTGGCAAGAGAAGTTTAAAAAAAAAAAATACAAGTTGGCGAGATATTCTGAAAGATGGACAACGTCGGAATCTTACAAACCAATATTCGTATTCAGGATGCGATCGATTTTATTGGCCAATATGATATCTCACGCTGTCTTCGTAAAATGTTTCTCAGTGTACAGAAAATAAACAAATGTGGGCTATTCTTCTGTCCCAACGCGGCAATAATTATACCATTTTATATATCACCAACATACGCATGGCTATACAACAAGAGCAATACAAACAATCAAGAGATCATGCGAGCTCCATAGCATATGCTATGAAAATGGAAACCACAAATAATTACTAGTCCAAAAGACCAATTCAATAAGTCGCTGGCCATGGAGATACCTTTTGCGCTCTAGCATAGAAATCCAAGTCACACTTTCTTATTAGACTAATATACATATTGCTGCAAGATATAGGGTAAAAATGAAGGCATGATAAAATATTAATACGTATGCTTCAGTTATTATACATAATATACGTGGTGTGCTTGCTAATGCCTTCAAACTGCTCATGATTATCTTCATTCATTGGGTTTGTATTGATAACTGGATGGCATTCAACCTTAGAGGAGGAACTCTGGAAACAGATCCTTATAATCGAGTTCAAGCTTGTTGGTTGTTTAACCCCCTACAATACTTGAACTAAGACTGCACCAGTAAGATTAATATATCCTGGCACAGGCGGTAATATCAGTAACAAAGAAGAGGTTTGAACCTCAGAGGCCAATTATTGTTAACAGGCTAAATTTCTAATTAGAAACAAAGACTGGGGCGTTCTTGGGACTCAGGATTAACAAAAAGGAAAATAAAATGCTTTTGGTTTTCTACAGGATTTTTAATCAGGGATCATAAAACTAATGAAACCAATTGAAAATACAGTCAAATTATCTATCAGGGAACCTCAAAGGACAGATCGGATGTATTAGCAGTTTGGAAGCAGTTTGTATGTGGCAGAAATAATTCACAAGATGATTTGATTACTATCAAAGCTAGACTTTGGAACAATTTGTGCAGATATTGTGTAGCTCGAATGTTCCATTCGTACTGACCGTCGTTTAAGACAATAGAAATAGGTTACATTGAAGTTATCCATTATCTTTTTAATGGTAACATTTCAGTGATGACGGGAAGAGTTATGGAGCTATATCTCCTTCAACACTCTCCTGGAAAAGTACCCCCGATCACTTGGAATCAGCGATTTCTAAAAGGTTATGTCAAAAAGCAGAAATTAACATTTTCATCTTTAAACCGCCCGCAACCAAACATTTTCCTTTTTTGATTTTTTTCCTTTAGGTAATTCTCCCAATGAAGAAAAACCAAAACACACACTCTTTACACCAATAACAGCATTATGTGTGTCATGTATATCTCCAATCCTGGTACAGGTAAATCTTATCTTACAAGGCCGTAGAAAACGCAAGTAACATATTGGTTTGCCAGTAAAGATTAGACATCATCTGATATGCACGCAAGGCGGACTTTGTTGTTAAGTGTTTCAGGGCATACAACACAGGGTTAACTGCTATGCTACTGTACAGACCAGCATGGGTGGCCTGGCAGTGAAGAAGTTAATGTCCCTCAACTGGCTACTCACATCTAGTTTTCTGGGTCAAAAATATTCAGTGACTGTTTCTACAGACTCTCCTTAGGCATATAAAAATCCTTCAACTAGCCCGAGACGGTCCTTCTAGCTTCCCCTGTGGACACTGCGCTCAGTGGAGAAGTTCATTACATTTTATGATCTTCCCAAGTCTGTCCTGCTTATAAGACTTGCAAAAGGCCACAAATCTGGCAAACTCTCACGTATGCCATTAGACATTACTACTAAATGAATGCCATTTAAGCTTTCTGCTCCATAGTAACAATATATTTATGGGAGTCTGGCAGCTGTCAATGTACCTTTATGCTGTAAGTGGTTCAGTCAGATATTAAAACATTACCTTTCATTGGGTGAATGTTAAAACGTATATATGGACAATGAACATCAGTAAATGGAGTTTTCCTAATGAGCAAGATTTTTTTAAGACCTCACAAAAGTCATCATTTTGAGGGTCACTCAAAAAAAGTTTCAGCAATCCATCACTAAAGGGTATTACATATCAGTGAAAATCTGGTGTTCTATGAGATCAATTGGGGTTGTTCGGTCTCTTATGACAAACTAACAAATATTTCTAATTTTCTCAGTTCACAATACTAATGAAGCAATCTCAGGTTTTCGCCAGTGTTTACCCACTTGGGGATAAGATTGTACATTCAGGCTAAGGCTCGTTGACAAAAGAAGAAGAAGGGAAAAAAAGCATCTAAACACAATCATATGTTCACGTGTATTGATTTTTATGCCTGTGGCTAGCTGAAAAATCTAGAGCCTGTTTATTTAATTCCAAAAAAGGCCATTTCTCATCTACATGCAAACATTGGCCAAGCTAGCTTAATATTACCTTTTTTTTCTTTCTTTCTACACTTGAGTTAAAATTACTCAAAGCACACAAATAAACAGGAGAGTGATTCAGAGTAGGTTAATACCTCAAATCCAAAATACGATTCCACAAACGCTGTAATCCTCTGAACCAATATTTCAGTAAAAATAATAATTATATGCTAAAAAAAAATATGCAAAAGCCTGCTACCTTGTGGTTGCTGTTAGCAAAGCACAAATATCAATAAATCTACAGAGCTGGTGTCATTGTATACAAATATTCTACTTAAGTAAAAAAAAAAAACACAAACAATGCATTTTTATTAAAAATAAAACAAAACCAGCCACTGACTGCCATATGTTTTTATCTGTGTCTATAATGCATGCAACTTGCCATCTGAGCTCAACTGAAGGGTAAAATTGACAAATAATCAAACCATTTTTATATAAATGAAATAAAAAGCAGGATTCCTCTGGCCCAGCACTTTGATAGCCATGGCGTGTGCAGGATATGCTTTGAAGCAATAATATAGTCAAAAGACAAAAGACACTTCATGACCCTATTCATTTGGAACAGCTAATAGGGTAAAGTTTCCATGTTAGTATAAGCCGTACAAACCAGCCGCCCTCTGTGACATTAAACAGATTGCAGCCACTGAGAATAAAAACAAACACTTGAAAATTCAGCATTGTTTATAACTACAGAGCCAGCTGCTTCTACCGTTACAGCACAGTTGTTACAGAATCGGACAGATAACAGTAATGCAATGTGTGAATCGCATTTGTCTATTCTTTTTTTCCCCCCTCTGTGGATAACACTTGTTTTTACATCACAGCACAAAAGATGATACAGGCTGATTATTGTCTTGCTTACAATAAGGTATAAGCCTGAATTTCTATCACAACACCAGTTATTGATATAATGCCCAATCATTCTTTGTATGTTAAAATGACTATTTAAACCACTACGATCTCATTCATACTATAAAAGGCCCATCTTCCCTCCATTTATAGGTTGTTTTTTTTCCTTTGTCAATTTTGCTGCCACATTTCAGAGTCAAAGAAACTGAATTAAGCTTTTATTTGGAGGTGATTTCACCTTCTCATCTAACCGCTAATGATGTGAGCTCTTGCTTTTTCAGATACTGTAAGTGAATTCCTACTATACCATACAAAACCACCAAATCTACAATTATAATATTAATTACCGATCAAGTAGCAAAATATTCTGAAAAGTTAGATGACGTCTGCACGATCGTTTACAGAAACAGTCTAAAATATGTTTCAATATATTGAAGAGCGGTATTAGTGGTTTAGATATTTCCTCACATTGCGTGTTCATTTGTGGATCTCGGACTTATTCTATTTTTTTGTGACTCAAATCCGAGTCAATAAATCACACTACAGGAAAGGGAAGTTTTGTGGAAATTAAAAAGCACCTTTTTTATTACCTAAACCTAAGGAATGCTACGATATTACGTCCGTCACTGCAACCCACAGAACTGTTTTTTATAGATCAGGTCATTGTGTATTATTCCAACAGAAAGCAGCAATTAAATAGATAGATTTGGGGGGGTGGTTTAAAAAAAAAACCCTCTCCGCACACGGAAATTGACGGTGATTGATTAGGTGTGCCAGCAATTAATATATATATTGTAGTCATTTGATTTGCTACAATGTATCACTGACAAGCTCAACACTGAAACTGACACCCTTAATAGGTTCTGGTGATCTGACACCCTTGAAATCCCTGGATTATTTAATGATCACTTTTTTTATGAAATAAATAAATAAATTAAATAAAGGAAAATGTAGAAAATCAGTATTTTAACTTCGACGTGGCTGCATTTGGGTAATTTAGTGAATAGATCAATGGAATTGGTTACAAGATAAGAATAACTAATTCTTATTACAGGATACGGATAACCAATTCTAACCAAGACATTTAAAAAAAATTGAGCTTCACAATGAATCCATTAGCGGTTTAAAGAATAAATAGAAAAATATCCTACAATAAACATACAATAAATGCCTGTGTAGCCTCTTATGCATTATATAGATTAAATTATTTAGAAATGTATTATTATTATTAACAACAATACTGAAGTTTTTTTTTTTTTTTACAAGAAAAAAGTGGGGGTGTTTTTTTGCTGTAATTGGATATTTGCAAAATAATATTATGTGGTTGCCGTTATAAATCTGATAATCTGTGTATGTTACGTACCATTACTTGATTTATAAAAATAGAGATTTAGAAATTTAGATTAGAGAATAGAAATTAGGACAGTTATAGTGATGTATTAATTTATAATTAGAACTTCACTGATGCGTCTAAGTGTTTAATGCTTAATGAATTGTAAACTTTCTCTGTACATATCTAATTTTTCTGCATGTATGTGTTTATATATGTGTACATACACAACACACAAACACACACACACATATATTTATATATGTATATATACATACACACATACACGGATCAAATGCTTCCTTTTTAGCATGGATATGAATACATTTTTCTGTATCTTGGAAATTTGGCATGGCAATAATCATTTTCATTGCAAATGAATTCTACTCCTTGAGCAAAACTAATAATCCCTATGATAAATCAAGTACACAAGAAATAAAAATCACAGAAATACGGACTGCGTTAAAAAACCTTTGTTTAGTATTTTTCTTCTTCTGCTGTGCATTTTAAGGATGAAGTACAAAATGTATTTCAAACCAGAACAGAGTTACCTTTTACAGAGAGATCTGCAGTTAATTAATAACCTGATTTGGTGTCAACATCTCAGATTCCTTTATTGATCTCATGATGGGGTTTGTGGACATTTCTGAGAAGAAAATAGCTGTAATGATGGGCTACACAGCCCTGTACAAACACATGCCACTGATGTAGTCTCGTACGGCCCTGATAGTTCAGGTCTGGAGAGAGCTCTCTTTTTTCGGTCCATAGCAATCATGGAGATATATATATATATCTAGAGCCACAAACCCAAAACTTTATGAGCTAAGCTTTTTGAATAAGGAATCACATTGCTGACTCCCCTGGAAGATAAATGATTAAACTTATATTCTTTTTACCTACACTGTTCTTTAACCCTTTAGGGACATGACTTGCCAGCATCAACCTCTAAACCTTAAAGACCCTATGTGAAATGTCTTTTTTATTTAGCATCAACAGCCCTAAAGAGTACTGCTCTTACTAAATGAGCAAGTGAAGCCATGCACGATCTTTAAGGATTTTTACACTAGCATGCATCAGCTATAAAAGGGTTAAAAAACTGATACAATCAAGGAGAAATATCCAACTGCTCTTTAACCTACCAGAGGAACCTCTGTCCGTGGCGAGTGTTAACCTCTCCCAAAACAACCCCCCCCCCCCTCACTTGGTAACCATAGCTTCCAACTATTTGACTATAAACCGGTTATCAATACTTTTCTTCCCCTCTATGTGCTGATTTAAGTAGACAGGATGGGGAAGAAAACAAAGATGGCGTTGCCCAGTTCCAAAACATGAGTCGTTGTACAGGACAAACAGCATGCAATCCAATTCACGTTTCAGGGTCTAGATAACAGAACAAGCAGGACCCTACCTGTTTTTTCTTTGATTTCACACAGTACACTGAAGAGGGCTGGCTTCATCCTATGGCAGTTTAGTGCATGCTTTCTGAAAAAGAATAATTAAAAAAAAAAATATTACCCCAAGTTTATTCTACAATAGAATTTCTTTAGGACTTGCCAAAATACACAGCAGCGTTGCGCAATAAAAACACTACATTAAAAAACATTATTATAATTTATAGACGTATATATATATAAAATATTTGGGCAGTAATATCTGGAACTTAATCATGATTACGTGACATGGCTGCTAAAAATATCACATAATCGTTATTTTCATGGGTGTTGTGTCATGAAGATAATTGATTTATATGTCATATGTCGTTTATTAATTTCCATCAACATGTTTCGCTTTGGGGAGAATTAAAGAAACACCTGCTTCTCATGCCAAAACTGTCAGACAAGTTGGAAGTTGAGCTTTTACCATAAAAGGGGTTTTGCAATTTATAATGTTTACTCACATGTCAAATTAGCTGGCTATTATTGCAAATATAAATCTGCCAGTGTCTCCAACAAGCTGCTTCCATTCACATCAAAACTGATTTATTAAAAGGGGCCAACTTTTACATAGCACGATATTTTGAAAACATTGGGTTTTTTTTTAAAAACTGTTTTGTACTGCAGCATCTCCAGGAATATACCCAACAATTGTTTTTACACAAAAAAAATAAAACATAAACAATATATCTATTTGATGAAGAATGACAGGGGGATAGGGGCTGTTTACAAAACGAATGGCACATGGATTGTGTAATGTTAAGATAATAAAATAGACACAGCCACATAAACAATGCATGGTAAAAAAAAAAAAAAAAACATTATGTGCACTCTTTCTAAATAAACACTATTATAGTGTGTGTGTTGTTTACGAATCATGCAAACACGTTGCCAGGGTTAAAACAATAAATGGTTGGGTAGAAAACACATTTATTGATGTTTATAGAGACAACTGGCAGGTTCCCCCTGCATCATAGATGGGTGTTGAAAGGAAACTAAATGGTCCTGGAAGCTAGACCTATAAATAATTCTCTATATGAGGACCAGCAGCAGACTATGGGACTCCCTTGTCTTAAAAGGGCACCTGCCTGGTCTATGAATTTATAGACATCAGTATGACAATACACTGGCCAATAAATGACAATAAATGGACTAATGTGATCTCTGCCAAGCTGCATTTTTTTTATAGAAGTATCGCTTTTCTGATACATGGACATTTTCTACCCCCAGAGGCAGATCGAGAAGGGATATGCAGGCTCCTGGAAGTTGCATTTACAAGCACCGAGGGAGTATATCTACACACGAGATTAAACAAGAGCCTGATTATTGCTGCGAGCTGTGCTTATACCAGTGTGCTTGTGTATCATCCCCACGCAAAGAGAAGGAGCCTTCAGCTGCATCTCAGCCTTTTTGCTCATATCTACCCAAACATGTGTTGGTTTATTTGACAAACTGCCTGCATGGAGAAGTTGCTCACTCCAGGAGTGATGAGCTGGTGTGATGTGTAGGGAGGGAAAAGGGTGATGCTGTTTTGTGTGTGTGTGTGTGTGTTTTTTTTTTATTGAAGTGAAAACCAACTTTGCTTGTGCCTCATCCAGGCTTTGATCAGTGATGGTCATGATCTGGTGTAGGATGTCTCCTATGTCCTGCTTTCTGCCGTCCCCGTCTGTCCCATCATGTCCATGGGGAGGAGGCAAAGTCATTCCCCCTTGTACTGAGTGACCGGCCATATTCACCCCGGCTAAAGTCTGCATCATCCTTGTCTGCTCGTCCATACTCCTCACCGCAAACCAATCAATGGCAACACAGACTGCAAGGAAGACCTCACAGTCAGGAGCAGTACAGCTGGGGGGTCACTGCCCCACACATCAACAATGACAAACGTCAGATCCCAGAATAAAAAACCTCTAATCTCCCGGGGTAGGTTAACTTGGAAATCAAGGTCTCTGGTAAATCTTCATTCCACAAGTTGAAAGGACCATCCACAAATCAGAAACAAAGGAGCTGGACACGTCCTGCAAGAGGTTGCAAGTCCCACTTGAGTTTGTTGTCTATATTTCAGAAGTCAGATTTGATTTGATTTATTTTTTTTAGCTCCACCATAAACAAACACACGTTCAAAAAAAAAAGAAAAAAAAAAAGTTCACACAAGTTGTGCTTTTTTTTCAGTTCTCGATCATTAATTTTCACAATCAACAAGGCCAGTTACAGTTCATCCCAACGAGGTACAAACAGCAAAAAGCATGTGATGATTTGCACATACTGTCAGGTTGTTTCAATAAAGGATGGCGAGCGCTTCTCCTTATTCGTGACGAATATCAGATCGTAAAAAAAAAAAATCCTTTTTCTTTTGTTATTATTAGATCTTCACTTCTTTACCCCAACTGAAGATCAGCCAAAAAAAGAAAAAAAGCTAAAATCAAATAGGCACAGATCTGTAGGTTTTCATTAATAAGCAAAGCCACACGTTCTTCTGTGACAGTCTTTGATGTATAGGTGCAGTTTGCTTTATTGGGTAGAAATGAAGTTTATTTTCAATGTTCTATTCCATCAATGGAAAGAAAAAAAAAGGCAGATCAAATTGACAGAAAGGCAGATTATTTCCAATATGACATCGATCTCATCAGGAAAGACAACAACACATCGTTTAGTGTCCTCGCTTCTCCGAGCACTGTCCCACCATCCTTCTTTATTTTTTCTTTTTCTATCTTAAAAAAAAAAAAAAGATGAACATCAGGTCTTTCTATCCCAGGTTCTTCAATCCTTGGCTTTTCTTCTCTCCATCCAAGGCGACGCCAATCTCCCAGCTTTCTCTCGTGTTCTCCTTTCAAAGAGAAATAAATAAAAATCAGTGACTGATTTGTTGCAAAAAAAAAAAAAAAAAAAAATGAGCAAATAAAAAAAAATGTATATAAATAAAAATGAATAAAATAAAATAAACCCACCAATAAATCTGTATAAAATAAAGTCTCTGTAAATAAAATTAAAAAAAAATACAAGAACTTGTGGCCAGGGTTTAGGGATAACAGAAGGGATGTATCAGTAACTACCTGATAGTATTAATGAGAATATTAAGAAGAGCTAGGGCAGTGATGGGTGATAGAAATGGTTAAGGTGCCCGGTGTGAAGATGATGCCTCAGAGCAGCAATCAAAAAAAAAAAAAAAGTTTTTTTTCCCTCCTCGGCGGCGGCTAAAGGGAGAGAGAGGGGGTTTGGATGAGGGGAAGAGATGAATGGGGGGCCGGTGCCGGGGCTCCCGGGTGGGATTTATGGCTCCGGCTTGCTTGCCCCGCTTTTTTGCCGCTTGCTGCCGGGCCCCGGTGACGGATTGACAGCCTGCCAACGCCACTCACTCACTCACTGTGCGGACGTGTCAGACTTTGAAGGAGGGGAGGAAATAAAAAGGGAGACAAAATATAAATAATGGAGGCAGGCTCCGCCTCCTAGTGCCCTGGGCCCCGGGAGGAGGTGGGAGAGGAGGCGGGGCTCCCCCCCCCCACCTCTCGCTAAGCTCCGGACTCTGAGGAGGAGACTTGGGGATTCTGCCTCGCAAGGAATGGCGCGTGGAGATGGTTGCTAAGGGTGGGCGCTGCAACGAAACCTGCCGCCGTTGCCAACGGGGAGGTGGAGAGAAGCCAATGGCACGCCTCGGCCACGCCCCTCTACCTATCGGTGTGGGCAGTTGGGGTTGAGCAAGGTAGCTTGACTGCGCCTCCTTTCCCGCCCCTCCTGAGGACTTCTTATTGGCGGGTTCGAACCGTGACGCGCGAAGAGGAGGTGGATGCGAGGGATGGTGTGGATGGTCCACCTCTGATTGCCATGGCAACGGCCGGGACAGGAGGATGAGGGATGCTATGTATGTAGGATTGAGGCTGCTCCGAATTTCCCATGTCACAGCATCGCGTCTTAGTCCTCAGCACTCACCAAGTGGTAAAATCACGAATTCACACTGAACTTCCAACTGTTAGAAAATAGACTACTGCTTTTCACAAGAGCTGTTGCTATTTTCCATGTAGTCATTTTCTATCATATACATTTTCTGTGTGCAGTTGATTTTTTTGGTTTTTTAATCCTTGGACCGGATGAGAAGTTTTAGAAATATCAGAACACTAACACTGACATACTATTTGACCATATTGTAAAACCGCAATTTTATACAGTCCCTTGTTATCATGCCTGTAATACAAACATATTGTATTTATAATTCTGCAATCTGATAACTTGTGTGTGTTTTTATATTATCTGTAGGTCTGTTTTAAAAGTATACTGTTTATGCTTCAGCATTACAAAAAAAAAACGTAATCTGTGATTGTCCTTAGCTTAACTATAAGTACAATATATTTATAATGCAATATTAAATGCTTCTTGATTCTGTGTTTCCCTTTGATGAAATACTTAAGTGCATGTAGGAAGCCAAATGAATTGTGGTCCCATGAGGGGTAAATAAGCAACAGTTTGATGTTAGTACTATTAAATATCTCAGCCTGGCCTGTAAATTATCTTTATTACAATATCAAATTAAAATATGTATCAAACATATTTGGTATAACTCAAACAGAAATTCCGGATCTTGCACTGAGGGTTCCCAGCACCATAGGCGAACTATAAGTTTGATTCATACCCTTCTTGACCCCCATAAAAAAACTTTGTATTTTGGCATGACTGACCATAAAGAAACTGCCCTTTTGCAATTTTGTACCCAAACCTGCCAACCAATGGAGGAGCCTGCCCAGAAACGCACACAAATTTTGTTTGTCATTATATCCAGAAAGTTCTACAAAACCTTAATTTCAATATTCAAGTTTATGTTTCTTTGTCCTTTAGGCTTTTGCATAGTTCACCTCCGTGGGCAGGCCTGCCCAGAACTGAACTGGAACTCTCTTTTTCATTGAATTTTATTGATTTTTATCTTATTCATCAAGTCTTGTTTTCATTTAACAATACCCAAGGTTTACATCCAGTTTTATCTAACATTTTTAGGTTCCCATTATATATATATATATATATAAAATCAAGGGCCTCTAAAAAAGCCAGAAGAGAGATAAACCTGTATGCTTCACAGTGAGGCTGCCCATTGGAAAATAAAATGCTATGTGCCTTAAAAAGTACATGCAGTTTTATCTTCTTGCTACAGCCCCAATGGGATCTATGTACTAAATTGTGCAGGGGAAATGAGCATTTAATCTCACTAATTTATCTATGCATTGTGCAGGGGCAAACCCTGGTGAGTTGCTGCTACAAGAAGAGCAGAGTTGGTCCTACATAATGCACTGGTAAAAAGTGAGAGATTAAATATTTAAATATGTATTATCAATTCAAAGCTGTGCTCTTTTAGCAGAATGTATCAGGATTGTCTCTGCACAATGCATAGTTGAGTAAGTGTTCTGAAATGTTAATCTCACCTGCAACTCACCTTTTAGTGAATATACCCCTATATCTTTCTTTGAAAAAAGAATGAGCAGCTCATATTTTTTTTTTGATGTTTGAGTTCTCTCATTAAAGTCTTGTTAGATTACACGTTATTATAATACTATAGGGTATTGAGATGGGAATTTCAAACTTTAGATCAAGGGAAACATTCTTCAATGCAGCTTAACGGGAGTAGACCCATATAACAATATAAAATAAATGTATATAGTGATGCAGACTATTTTTGTATATCTGTGACTCGCTGTCTAATATATGACTCATTTGTTATGTTTGTTATGTGTTTCGTTTTCAGCATTCAGGCTATGAATTCTTTGTTTTGACATATGAGAGGATATCAGCATTGCTTAGGTGGGTATTTGTTTTTCAGTCTGATTAGTTACTCTAATGTTGGCAGTATTTATTTATTGCACTAAATATAATATAAACAGTATGCAAACACATTTCTAATATTCTTGTAACAATGAGGCTAATTCACTGACAATTGACAAGGGAACTGCAAAAATCAGGTATTAACAGCTCTAACTTGTCTATCTTTTCCATTCAACAATTAATGCCTGCCTTTTCCAATTCCCTTTTCAGATCACTATTGAGTGAATAAACTCCAATGTGTGGTGTAAAGAGGTATATAATATTGGCAAATAAAAATGTATTTTCAGTTGTGACAAAAATGTGTTCCAGCTACGCATCATTCCATCTTATGTGTAACAACAAAGACATAAATGACTGACGTCGCCCAAAGGTGTGTGAGATCCACTTTTATAGGCACTTATGGCGAATTGGAAGAAATGTATTGTTTACAACAATTTAAATCACAGTCAGTGAGGCTAGAGAATGGTGGACATGCCACTTTGACTTTACACCTGTCTATTTCCTTGAAATGCTTTCGATGCCATGTAGTAACAAAGGGTTGTTCATTTCCTTTTGGTAAAAACAAGGAGAAAAAGCTATACGTTCAATTATTTTATTTTTTATTTTACTTTACTGTTCCACTTTATAGTTGGTGTGTGTAATTCCAGAAGGACGGAAAGCGCTGTACCTAGATCTATTAGATCTGAATGAAACTGAACAGAGACAAGTTCAAATATGTAACTAGAAACCATGTGACTTTCCTGTTCTGTGTTTTAATGGTGTAAGAAGAACTGTATTTTTAGAGAAAGCCAGTAATTGAGGGCTACAGGGAGTGTCATGGGACTAAACCACTAACTGACCTCCTTGTAATCGGAGGTAATATTTCTCCACCATCCACTATGCTGGAACCCTTTATTTGCTGTATGTGTGTTCGCTCCTAACCTCTCTTTTACTCGTCCCTCTGGATCCTGCCAACGGCACATAGATCCTGGCTGTCATTGTGTAGGCAGAGTTAGTGTATGTTCAATGAAGCCTTTTTTAGTCGATTTCACTGTTAGAGCTAAAGCTGCACTGAGCATGGTGTAAAACATCTTCAAAGTTATGGGTCTAAATTTTCTAACACCAGAGCCAGAGAACTGACCTTCCTTTTTCCTGTGACATCACATGTTCATTGAATGAGCCCAGTGATAGAGTGGATGGTAAAGCAAGTGTGCATGGGCTAACATTGCAGTCTCCTCTCATCATTGTGTGATGATTTAGTGCGCACTATCCATGTAGATTACACAGAACCATATTGGATGATGAAGTCATTAAAAGCAGCATCTGACATATGTCAGTAATACATTGTTCCATTACAGCTCTGGTAGTCAATAGAAACATAGATACATAGAATGTGTCGGCAGATAAGAACCATTCTGCCCATGTAGTCTGGCATTTCTTATATCTAGGATAGCCTTATGCCTATCCAGTGCATGCCTAAACACCTTCACTGTATTAACATCTGCTGGGTGGCTGTTCCATGCATCTACTACCCATCCACTAATTTAAGACTATGTTCTCTTGGTAGTTTTTCTTCTTTGAAATATACTCTCCTCCTTTTCCATGTTGATTCCCTCTATGTCGTTAAGGGTGAATAGGATTTATCAGACCTGTTGTTTTATTAAAAACAACGAAAAAAAAACACCATAACAACTAAAAAATTAAATACATAAAATTAATTATCTGTAAGCATGCTTGTGATTGATACATTAAAAAGCCTGCAACGACTAGCATTTTTCTGATTAAAAAAAAAAGCCCCAAATACCCAATGAGTATGTTTTAATAATGAAAGAAACAAAAAATTATATTTAATCACCGCTCCTTTGCTAAAAGTGTTAACTCTTTATCTGCTACCTAGATAGACAACATAAGGTTTATTGTATTCAGCCTCTATTTCTCCCCCTGCTGGATTTGTCTATGTTTCACTGTATGCTGATTAATTCTACAATTTTTAAAAGATGCCTTGCCATTTCTACTAAAGTCTGTAGGCAAACCTCAGTGATAGCCTTAATATATATGTTATGTATATATATTGTGTGTGTGTGTGTGTGTATATATATATATATATATATATATATATATATATATACACACACACACACACACACATACAAAAGGGAATACATTCTAAAACACCATAGATTTTTTTTGTTCACCTGCAAAAATAGTGTGAATTTAGTCATATTATTTGGCCATTGCTCACCACTTTGTCAACATTTTGTATATTATGTGCACTGATTTCTATGTTTATTGTTGGTTATTTCCACAGTACCTCACTGTTCAAAAGTTTGGGGTCAAAAACACATTTCCTTGTTTTCCACGAAAAAATACATGAAATGAGTTGCAAAATGAATAGGAAATACAGTCAATACATTGACAAGGTTACAAATAAGATTGAGACTCAAAAGAATAAAAGGTTCCTTGGATCTTTAATAAGCACAGAAGTTTTCAGCTGTATAGTATATATTTATATATGTACACCATTAAAAATGATCCTACAATTCTTATTTGCAAGTGTTTAAATACACTGTATTACTGATCCATTTGATGTTATTTCAATGGACGAAATGTGCTTTTCTTTCAAAAACCAAACATTTGAACTGAAACCTGTTGTGCTGATTAAAGATCCAATACAACTGGCCTTCTTTAAAATTTACATCATTATTTGGAACCGTGTCAGCATCTTGACTGTATTTCCTATTCATCTTACAACTTATTTGACGTATATTTTCATTTCTAAATGACCCCAAACATTTGAACGGATTTTTATATATATATATATATATATATATATATATATATATATATATATCGTTGTTTAGATATATTCTCCGAATAAAAGATCTGTAATTTTTTTTTACAAAGCTGCATTTTCCCTGTAATGTATCCAGTAATACATGTTTACATTTAACTATTCTACATCACATTTCTTTACAGAACCTCACATCTTGCACAAAACACTCCTTTAACCCCTGCTAGTCCACGTCATCGTTTCCTGTAAATGCAGAATGAAACATTTTTCATGTCTAGACTTCAGTTTGCTTTTTCTATTTTAATTGTGTTAGAATTGACAAGCCAAACCAAAGCCTGGGAATTTCTGTACAAGTCAATCGTTTTTAACTATGGTCTTTCTCTGCTAATTTTTTCCAATATCAAATTCGGCATGACATTAATTTCCTATTAGGCTATTTTTCACAGAGATGTTGAGAGAGCAGAGGGTTCTGGGAAATTAATTATTGTTTTGAAACCTTATGGATGACATTGGTTAAGATGCTATTTTTGAATCGAGTGGTGTTTAGGAGGATCTGTCCCTATCACGTTATACTTCCAGTATAGTAATCTCATGTAGCATGACATTAATTTAATAATTCTCTTCTCCAGTGTCCGTGTCAGATGGAATAAATCTTTGATACACTTGATGACAAATTGTATGCTTGACAAAGTGTCACCCTCTTTATGCCAGAGTCGTATGTTTTCCAAACATAGCTACGATATAGCAAACCGAGGATACTCACATTTTAAAGGGCTCCATTCAAGGAAATGTAGCACTGAATATCTTTGCACTTTATAAAATAGATAATAAATGGTGGTGTTGGTTTAAATATAAAGTAATAACATAATAAAACAGCAAAAAAACACGTGAGCATACTGAACCAAATATTGTTGATATTTTTGGATGAAATATTTCACTTTTCTTTCCTATGTGCTTCACTAAGTATTTACTTTTTAAAGTGTTAATTTTGCACCAAAAATAAATAGACTTTTCACTTTCTTGGAGCATCCCGTTTTTCACCATATCTATTGCATGCAAGACATGAATATTATTTCTATCATATAAACAGTTTTCCTTGATTATGGCTTGCTGCTGGGTGACATATAGCCCTCTACTGATTCATGGCTAGTTTATGTATATGTAGTTTAATATAATGACTTTATAGCTAGTAGCAAAGTCACAAAAACATGATAGGTTAATATATACATTTATGGGGCTTGTATTTTATATGTCTGTAGAATTATTACCCAGTGTAACTGGAATATAAAGTGATATTTTGTTTAGAAGATCTAAGCACCCCTTGGTGGGGCTAGGTGGGACCAGTGTTGTGTTTAAAGCTGCATGTGTCTTCATTGCTTACCCTTAATAGGTAGTAGTGGGGTACCATCTTATGGATATCAGGTTTTCCAAACCTCCCTCCTGTGTAAGTAACTGGGCAGATATGTAGACAAATAGTTGGAAGGTCACCACATGTACCCAGATCAAAGAAAATAGATTCAAGGTTCTCTCTTACCCCTAAACCTACAAAATATGTTTCCATCCCTTACTGGACTGTGTTTCATGGGCTGTGGAGAGGAACAGACATACCTCCACTTGGGGTGGAAGTGATCATGTCAAACAGATATTGTCCCATTTTTTTCACAACCCAAGTTTCGCTTTACAAGCTGAACAGAGAACTGACCCATGGACAGACCTTCTTTGCAGGAGATATCACTCAGACACTCTATCCAAAGCTTTCAACAGTTTAATCTTTAGAATCTGTTCAGCTGTTAAATTAGCAAATGCCCAAACTGGAACACCACAGCACCGTCTCACTGCGTAAGTGTCAAAATCTGATACCTGATCCGCAAAGAAAAGATAACTGCCCACATGCATGACTTATCTATACCACCAAGATTCAGATGCGTGGATTGAGGCCTTTACTCCTCAAGGAACTATATCTTTCGTTTGAATTGGATGAGTATCTTCAAGGGGGCCGACTCCAATGGGATGATGGATCATAAGTTGCATAAAGATATTTAACTGTTTTAAAGATATACAACTGTGTCCAAAGCCGGCATGATGATGTCATAAGATACTCCCCTACTCTCTTACTAGCTCCTGTGTATCATAGTGGGCAGGACTAGGTGGCTTTTTTTTTTTTACCTGCCTTCCAACACAAAGAGAGGAGATTAACCTGGTCAAACAGGATCATATCTCCACCCCCTTGTGATGTAATAGTTACATTACCCTCCCATTCAATACAAGTCTATGGTCAGAATTCTGACTTATAGACTGCATTCTGTGTCCCCAGCCCAATGTGAGAAATTTGTGCTGTAAAGTCACTAGGGGGTGGCACCCAAAACACAATATTTCACAAAATGTATTTACATATGTACATATTTTTGTTAAATAACAAAAACAAAAGACATATCTGAAATCAACGATACAAAATAAAACCTTTTCATTTTTTGGTGGGAGTGTCCCTTTAAGCATGACTTATAAGGCACAAGCACTATTGTTTCCTAAAATATACTTCACCATCTTCCGTCTGTTTCCTTATTGGGTTACATGATGGTTTTTTAGCATGTCCTCTCTTTTATGTAACAATATAACTTATACATTAGTATCATAAGTATTTTTGACTAGAGGTCAGTTGGAGATGTCCTTTTTAATCTCATTTTTATGCAGTCAATGTTCATTGTCCACTTAGCAGTGTGTAGTCATGTGTAAGGATACATCTGTCAAACCCTGTTCATATATGGGAAGCTATGAGTCCCATGAGCTAACATAGTCTGGTCAAAGCTTGCTCATGATACACATGACCACACTGCTTTCTCCTATACTGTGAGTGTCGGAGCATCTAGGTGTCAGAGAAACAGCACTGCTCACACAGGAGGCTACAACAGACTTTCAGCACCACCACACATAGCTTTCGGGGACCCTTCCCTTTCACGGTGTAATCTCATGTGACATCAATGTAGATGTGTCGAATGACGACCCAAGATATGAGCTAGACTGGAAAAAAAAATATTAACTATTTAATAACTCACTTATGTAGTGACTCGTATATTGAGGCAAACTGAGGATTTGATTCCAGTCTTCATGGAAATTCTTATTTATCTCTCAATAAAGTCTTTGATAACTCGGGAAACAGATGTTACTAGTGGGTTTTTTTTTTTGGTACAGACCATATCCTAGCTAAACAAAAAAGCCAAGTCATTGTATTACCTCATGAAATGAATAATGACTGCAGGGTATGCGGCCCACCACACTAAAACAAAGTTGGGCAGCACCGGTAGATATGTTTGACTTTTATTTTTACCAAATTTATTAGTCTTTTTGTCCAATTTTTGTTGTAGTGCTAAAAGTTCCTTCTTCCCTCCCACACTAAAAATCATCATTCCTTGTATATATGTCAAACTGGCCATTTGAGTTGCTAAGCTGATCTAACTTAATGTGTTAAAGTTCCTTCTGGTACCCAAGATGTTAAGCCAGCATAATGTGTGGGGCACCCCTAATTGTCCAACAGACTCCTTTTTGTTAGGCAGATTTATTGATGCAGACAATTTTATAGGTATACGTTATTGCATGCCTATAATCTACAAGACAACATATCGTTCTGCCAAGCTATCTGAGTGCGATGCCCTCTCCGAGTTTGTCACGTGGAAGCCAGAACATCTGGAATCCAAGGTGGAACAGCTGATGTTTAATGGCTCTCCTGTAAAAGGAGAAAAAAAAAAGAAAAGAAATTAATGGTGCAGGGCTGTGAAAATATAGGTTTACGGTGAGAAATCAGAGCTGTTTCTGAACACGCAGCTTTACTTTCTGACGGTTCCTGTTAAGCATGCAATACAAGCGTACGCAGTCAAGTCAGAGAATATTGCGCTATATAACCTTTGTCTATAAAGTAATAACTGCTTCCACTGCTCTCTACAACCTCTCTTTATAACTTCCCCTGTTGTTCCGTATAACTAACCCCCTCTGCTCCATAGAACATATTTCAGTTCTATCTAACGGATACCTATAACTCTTCCAATTGCCCTATAGAACCTTTCTCGATAACACTTTCCCATATTACTGCTCCCTATAGGGTAATACCTGCAAGATCGGCAAAACACATAAAGAAGGAAGGATATCATAGTATCAGAAGAAGAAACCTACAAGGCTTGAAATGATCTTTCTATCTGATCGGGGTGGCATTAGCTGCGGAATCTTTTGTACAAATTAATTAACTGTTTGGAACGATCCACAGATAGGCGGCGTTTGGCACTAAAGCTGCTGTAGACTGTGATTCCCATGATGCTTAGCCAATCGAAAGGCTTTGATGAGCATATTTGTAGTAGTAGCGCTTGCCAACCAGTTTCAAAGTTTGCCCATCCTTGAATTAGACCATTCCAAGAAGGGGAAAACTTCCTTTTCATTATACAATGCTGTTTTTGTTCACTAATTGTTTTTTTTTTTGTTTTTTGTTCCACTTGCAAAGCATTGTACAGGACAGAGAAGTCCCCCTCTCCCTCCTGCCTTGTACACTCCTTCAGCACTCTGCGTATAACTAATCACCTTTCATTTTTACACCTTGGGAATTGGCTCTGCCAAACTGGGCCAGGGAAGTGGTAGAAATGTTGACAATTTGCATTTTATACACAGGCAGTCATTAAAATTACTAACACCTTCAGAGCCAGCCAAGATTTTACTAGATCGTAGAGAATACCTTCACTAAAGTGCGTAATGATTGTGTTATATATGTAAGAAGGCACTCGGTCTTATTGTACGCAATTGAGCCTATGAAGAGAAAGAAAGAATAATGCTGATATCAACAACCCCTCCCAGCCCCTCTACAAAAAGTAAAGGGGATACTGTTTTTTGTATTGTATTAAATAAAAAGGGAAAGAATCAGGAACAAATAAAAATGATAAAAAAAATAAAGAGGAGAAAGAAAATGAAAAAAAAAAAAGTAAACAAAAAATCTATAAATACAATACATCGGCTCAATGTGGGATTTTCACCTAATTCTAAGTCACAATAAAGGGCAGGGACAAAATTATATGTTTAAAACCACAAATCTAGTTAAATATTCCGTAAAAATAACT
The DNA here is from genome assembly GCA_036172795.1 of Pelodytes ibericus. Taxonomy (NCBI): domain Eukaryota; kingdom Metazoa; phylum Chordata; class Amphibia; order Anura; family Pelodytidae; genus Pelodytes; species Pelodytes ibericus. The sequence continues at coordinate 77,376,397 of CM069864.1, read as the reverse complement.
TTCAATACAATTTTTAAAAGCACAATATAACAGTGGTACATTTTATAAGTGTCGCCAACCTTTAAGGTGCCCCTCATTTTTAAATTTGCGTTTGCATAATAAAAAGTAACCGATTATAGTAATTCCTCAAATGCTGCAATTTAGAGAGGAAAAAAAAGAAGAACTCCTCTGTGTGTCTTTATGATAATACATTCAGAACGTTTGATAATTGTTTTTCTGGTTAGACATTTTTTTAATATCATGTTAAGTGGAAAAATTCTTTTGGATAGCTATCTCCTTTTGTAAAGACAGCCGTATTGATGAAAGCCTCTGTACAAAGAGGTTTAAAAGGTTTCGGAGAGAGTATAATTGATAAATTGGATTCTCCCACTCAAGCTACATTTTGTTCTTGTTTAGGGATGGGACAGTTAATAGCTAGTCATTTCATTACTAACACAATCACTTTCTTCTGGAGATTTTGTGATGATATTTTTTCATTACTTTGGCTTTCTTTCACCTCTGCTAGCAAATATCAGCCCTCCAAATCATACAGCACTGATATGAAGTGGCCCAGTGAGAGGAAGAAATAGGGTCCAGACAAGTTATTATATGCAGAAAGGTACTATGTAAAACAAAGGGGCCTGTTTGATAATCCAAAATATGTCCCTGGCCCCTATTAGCATAGGGGGCATCCTGCTGAAAGAGGTCAGTGCCATCAGGAAATAGCGTTTCCACGAAATCGTGTACATGCTCTGCAACAATGCTTAGGTAGGTTGCATGTGTCAAAGTAAAATCCACATGAATGGCTGGATCCGTGGTTTCCCAGAAGAACATCACCCAAAGCATCACACTGCCTCCGCCGGCTTGCCATCTGTCAGTGGTCATAATGTTACGGCTGATCGGTGTATATTATATACTATAGTATATCCCCATTGCACAGTGTTACAGTGTATATTAGAAAATATTAAAATCAATTTAATAATTACTGAGAGCATAAGGTACATATATAGCTATAGGAGATTTACCACATATCCTCAATAGAATCTACATGTGACCCAGAAAAACATCCTTAGACTGCGAAAGGATTAAAAAAAGCTGTTTAGAGAGTTGTAAAGTGGACTATAATAATGGCATTTAAAGAGTTAAGCTGGTATTAGCCCTAAAGTGTGCCTCCTTGTTTGATTATTTTTTTTATCCTTAAAATTTGGAGTATTATAAATATTGCGCATTACATTAAATTCCTCACTAGGTTTTAAACAAATAAGATTTTAATTTAAAAATAATTGTCAGAGAAAGCAATGTACAGCTCCATTTGTTTTATAGTTCCACTGAATTACAATAATCCCCCAGTGGTCCATTATTTAAAAAAAAGATTTTTTAAGAACATTAAAAAAAAAAAAAAAAAAATATATATATATATATATATATAGCTCCGAAAACACAGAGTTTTAAACCATTATTCTTTTTTCGCCTGTTGACAGGTAGCAGTGTCCAGCAACTCAAACTAATTAGTGTGGAGAGACCAGTACTTAAAGCAAATGAGTTATATCAGGAAATGCTTTGTAATATACAGCATTTACATTTAACATTGACCTCTGTTATTGGAAACCTGACTCTCCTCAGCGAGCATGGAGGACAGGGTCGAAAGGTCAGAAAGCCAAACGCGTAGGGATCTGTGTGCAATGCATTAAAATGACTTATTATACCTTGTCTGTAGATATTGTAGAGTCAGAGCTGCACAGTTTTACCCGTCTACTGCAATAACAAGGTTATTACCCCAGCGCAATGACTGGGATTAAGGGGTATTTATGGCAAATGTCTAATGGACATGGGAACTTGATACCAGCTTCATATATTAAACTCTGGAGAGAAAAAAAGTAAGACACACAATGAACTTCAATTATGACCTAGTAAAAATGGAATTTTAACATCTGGATTTCATTACGTGAATATGTATATATATATATATTTTCTGTGTAAAATGAGTAAATTAACAAGGATGTGAAAGTGGAAACTGCTTTGTCTTGTCGTGCAAAATAATGGATAAGGTGTGATCTGATTGCTTCCTTTATGAAAGGCTAAAACATTGTTATTAAATGTTATTGGAAAAAAAAAAAAAAAAGCTAATGAAAGGATTGACTTCGTTGGTGGGTTACCCAACTCTTAGATGCCTCCTAAGGTCTTTCCAAAAATGTATTTAGTAAGAGCAATAAATTTTAGCATATCCATTACTGCTATTTATCTGTCTGATTAATGATAGCTTTGGGATTAGTCTGGGAACAGGGGACAATTTATCTGGGGGTTTGAGAACAGAAAGTGCAGGCACCAGGAAGAATAAAATAAAGAAAACAGCTAGATTTACAGCAGTGTTAATACCCTCATAATAAACTATATTTTACCTTTAATTTAACCTTTTAATGGCAAAAGTAAGAACAGCAGAATCTCATGATGGTGCTAGGGATGTCTCCTGTACCCCGACATTAAATAAAAACTGTCAAGTCCAAATGGTTTCAAAAATAGTGTCTGGATGACATAAATGGGTATTGGAAGGATGACATTCAATAAGCAATCTATTGGAATGCAGTTATTATTCTAATCTTTCATTTATACAGCACCGGTATACTCTATAATTGGGACATCGAGATTCTACAAATTTAACTACACACAGGAAATGCACTTCTTTGCTTAAAATACAACTGGGTTAATGGTGCATATTATGCAATGGGGGATTGTGTCTCAAGTGGCCAAAAAGATGCAAATTGTTTTACAACGTACAATCCAGAGGATATATGCATTCGTTAAGTAAACATAAATACAAAGTAACATTGAACAAATGTGATATTTCAGAGTGCCCTGTAAGTATTATCCTAGTATTCTATACTCAGGTTCAAGTGTTGTTTAATGATAATCTCACAACACAAGATGGGGCATGAATATTTGAAAAAGATAGGTGCTGATTGGTCTTCTTCAACATGATAAATGTTTGTGGTTGAGACTAGGTCCGCTTGTCCACAGAAGAGGTCAAATGAATACTATAATAATAATAATAATTGTGGGGGCAGCGTGGCTGAATGACTGGGACCTTGAGCACTGACAGGAGGGATGCGTTGGCTGGCTAGCGAGGGAGATGGTGTCAAGAGTTCGTACCGGTGCTGTATGCAGGGAGTGGAGAACAGGTGTTATGTGACACGAGTGAGTTGGATTGGTCAATAGTCTGTCTACTGCATTTTACAATGTCTGTAGATGATGGAGCTGTTTTTCTGGGAGACCCATGTAAAGTGCATTGGGGTGTTCAAGGAGAGAATAATCGTCCCATCTACTGGCGGTCTTTATATTAACTGTATCCAGAATCCTCATCGATGGAGATGCTGGCAGCTCCAGATTCTAAATAAGGGGGTGTGTGGACTGATACTGGCTGGGGTTTAAGGATGCTTTCACACAGATCATTACTCCACCTTCCTTGCGATCTTGTCTCAACTGGTGGAATTGTGATCTGATAGGACAGTCTGGGAGTTCCGAGTCCTTGTTCTGTACTTTGGCAACGCTGTGTGGTTTTCTGGGGATCACACAAAGAGGGTTACTTGTTTTCATGTTCTTTTTGTGGCTCCTGGATTGAATCACTTCAATTGAATTTGCAGGTAGACAAGGTGACAGAGCAGCCATGATAGTATCAAGTGATTGAACTGTATGGTTTTGATATTCCCCCATGGTAGTCCCTGTCAGTGCCTTTGAAGACGCCAAGCAATTTTAGGGTAACCCCTTGTGAGAGACCGCTTTTTGGGAGTCTTTGCTTTCTTTAAATTTTCTTTCTTCTTTTTCTGTTTACGCCATTTTTATTTGTTCAGAATGGCGTTTAGGTTTTGCAGGGATGTCAAAATGTGGGTCACATGGTCCTGTTCCATAGGATGCAGATGTGAGATGTGAAATGTTGCACTTTGGGCTGCTGGAAGTGGACTTAGTTCTGACTCTTAATGCAGATCCATAAATCTACTTGTTGAATTACACTACCCTATATTCACACCTTATAACAGTCTTATTCCCCAAGCCATGTTATATACGGTAATTTTGAGCAGGAGATGGTTAGCATTTTGCCTATTTACTGTGCAGTAACCTTTTCCATACCGTACGTTCAAGGGAAACTGATAAAAAAGATCAGTAGATGTATTCAAAGATTTATTGACTTAGTTTGAATAGTTTTTATTCCACTTTATGTCGTAAATAAATAAATGACACACTTCTCGTGAGAAAAGTGAGAAAAATACACCTTTTTTTAGCGACTGATACTGAAGTCCAAGGTCCTAAATAAATGAATGGACAAAAGCTCAATTCACTGTTGAAGCTACAGACAGAGGGACAAGAAAAAGGACATGGTTATGAGAGCCAGGATTATTCAATGATCGACAGCAGTGCCATAACCACCAACTGCGTCAGTGGGCTTCTTTCTTCCAAAGGAGTCATGCCAGCTAAGCCCCTTTAGGACAGGCGTGTTCTTGGGATATTTTGTAGTGTGTGTGTGTTTGTTTAATTGTAATTTAACTCTTTCTAATTTAGTTTTCTCATTCAACAATCCACTGGTTTATTTTGATGCCATAATGTATTATGATTTTTTTTATTTTTTTTATTAACCACTACCTTATTTTACATTCATTAGCCCTTAAGGGGTTAATAAGAGCCTACACCATCTTCCACAAGTGGTGGCATAAAGGATATTAGGGTTCATTGGCATTATCACAAGTATGGTAAGACTACCGTGAGATCTGATCCAAAGACACCGCACTATGACAGTCTGTAGAGTAGTAAAAGAGAGGGCACCTCCTGCCCTCCTAACACCCAGGAATGTGGCCCCCTATAGTGTTTGCAACTATGTGCACTCCCAAAGACAAAGACAGTCCTGTCACAAATGGTGTGTTTCATTGTACACAGGCAGCATTTCATTCAAACTGTCTTTCAGACATACACAGTCTAAATGCGAGCAAACGAGCTACAGACAAGGAATCTGTACTGGGTAGCCTGGAGCTCAGTGCTGCAGGGTCACGCAACGCCATGTGACATCACGCTGCGTCGCTTAACTCCGCCCCCTTTGGCTCTGGTAATTTTTTTCACCTCAGGATCTCACTATACAAAACTGGCATGTAAATCCATCTCTGAACTTCATCAATTGTGTCTTTGCCGCCGTTTGGGAAAATGCCAGTGGAGGCCTATACTTTGCACCTATACAGTTCTCATTTCATGGCAAAAATCAAGGCTGCCCTTAAATATTGATATTCATTCTAGGACAACCTGCTGCTGTGCCCGGGTTGGGTGGCATTGCTTTCAAACCTGCCATTATACTTTATGCATACGCAAGGGATGTGCCACCTAGAAACAGGAAATAGTATCGGCTCCTACTGCTGCGGAATGGGTCGCTCACCCAGTACACAGCAGCCTGGAGAGAAGACCTTCAGCTTGCCACCCTACCGCATGGTTTCCACACCTGGAATTTTTAGTCCAATACACACAACGTCCCATTTTATATTATTATTATCCCCAGGTTACGTATTATTCCAATTGCTTGTTACCACATTAGCTTTGCCCTGTTATAGCTGTGATACATACCAATTTGGTAGGGGGGGAGTATCAAATGATATTCACATACATACATTTAAATAACATTTTATTTCTTTTTTTTTTTGCTCAGGAACCTTGCAAATTTGCCCATTTGAAATTCCGAAACCCCTTCTGTTTTCAGCTGTCGTGTGAAATTAAAAGCCAAAGAGTCTGCTATTTCTCTCACTCTTTTTTTTATATATTTTTTTTTCCTTTTGCATAATCTCTGGGCAGGTTCGGGAAACCAGCATAACCTGATAAATTGCAGATTAAATGACTGCCACACAGCACTTCAGTCCCCCTGCTGTTAATTTCACAGGCTGTACAATTCACCGCATCTCAGGCTCTGTCAATTCTAGCTAATGGCAGGAGGCAGTAAAATACTCTGGCCCTGACAGTCCCAGATCAGGGGCTCCTAACTCCTAACTCAGGTGGACTGTGCTCATCACTTATGCACAAATCAGCAATGTGCCAGAGAGAGGGATTATGTCAGCTGACAGCACAGACATGAGCTGCAGATAGAAGGCAGGCTTGGTGTCGGGCTGCCCTGACAGATTATACTGAGGTTCTCTGCAGTTTATAAGGAGCGTGGCATCTCCCCCGCCTCCTTGCTGAGAATCACCCCGCCAGGGGAAAGCGTTTAAAATGCTGATTTCTCCCTTGGTTCCACCTGTAAATTCAAAATTTCCCCTGAAGACTGAAGGAAAGGGAAAAAGTGCTTTACATCAGGGTTTAGATCAACTCCCTATCTGCACTGTGCTGTAATTCACAAAAATATGTGCTTGCACGTTGCATCTGTGTTTATATATATATATATATATATATATATATATATATATATATATATATATATATATATATATATATACACATAATCCACTTTTTCTGTGCTCCTCAGACTCGAATAATGACTCCCAGAAGATACTTTTGGAAATTTGTGTATTGTATCCTATAAGTTAAAAAGTAAAAAAGTGATGCGCTTGATTATAAATATTTTTTTTATTTACAATACTACACATGTGCTGTTTTTCTTCTTTTCTTTTCTATGTATGTTTTTTTCCGAAATATTTTCAGACACAAATTTGTGATAAGTATATATATATATATATATATATATATATATTTATTTTTATTATTCACACCGCACTAGTATAATTATATCTAAAATATTTAAAATCAAGCGTAACACTCTTACTTTTTATCTTATGTTAATGGTGTGAGCGATCACATAAGTATTTGCAGCTATATATAGTTCCTTTGTACATATAGATGTTAATTTATTTTGTGGTGCCCGTTTATCATTCTTTTTTCACTTTTGTATCAAGTACTCACGGAATTTATAATGGATTGAAGTGGTATATTCAAAAATAATGTGAGCGACTTTTATGAAGACAAGTCTTGATCTCTGGGTGAGACTGAAACATAGCATTATTTGTGAATAACCCACTTTGATACATTTTAAATCCAGTGAGTGCTCATAATTTTGGACATTTGTATATATACAGCCATAAAAATGTTGACACCTGCCTAATATTGTATGGGTCCCCTTTTGATGCCAACACAGCCCTTATCCCTCGAGGCCTGGACTCCACTAGACCTCTGAAGGTGTGCTGTGGTATCTGGCAATAAGACGTTAACAGATCTTTTAAGTCCTGTAAGTTGCGAGGTGGGGACTCCATGGATTGGACTCGTTTGTCCAGCACATTCCACAGATGCTCAATTGGGTTGAGATCTGTGGAATTTGAAGGCCAAGTCAACACCTTGAATTCGTTGTTGTGTTCCTCAGTCCATTTATGAAGCATTTTTGCTTTGTGGCCGGGCACATTATCCTGCTGAAAGAGGCCAATGCCACCAAGGAGTACTGTTTCCATGAAAGGATGTACATGGTCTGCAACAATGCCTAGGTAGGTAGTACATGTCAAAGTAACATCCACATGAATGGCAGGACCCAAGGTTTCCCAGCAGAACATTGCCCAAAGCATCACACTGCCTCCACCAGCTTTTATAATGGTGTATCTATATATCATATATACAGGCACACACTAAAAAGAGATATTGGGATCTGTAGAACAGGGGTGTCCAAGTTTTTTTCTGTGGCGGGTCACGGATTTCTAATACCCTGCATTATCTGTGAAGTAGAGTAGCGTCTGCTTCACGGGTGCCGCAGGATTTCCTATACCCTGCATGATCACTAAGCTTGGGGAGCGCGAGCAGCATTTACTCATTCTGCCCGTGGCTCCCCGTGAAGCAGACGCTGCTGTGCTTCACAGGGTGGGGGCAGAGCTACACCTCCCAGCTGGTGAGCTCCGCCCCCTCCCCATATCCAGCAGAGCTGCCGAGCAGAGGGCTGGTGAGGGGGGATCTTTTGATCTCCCCATCCAGTGCCTCTACCGGTAAACTTTTTTTTTTATTATTATTATTTTTTCCATATCAAAAAATACATAGACAGATAAAAATACAAGACAAGTCGCATCTAAAAAACAAAAAGGTACCAAAGAAGTATATCTCCTTTTTACTTTATCTCTTCTTTTCTCTACATTCCATCCATGATACCAACCTTCATTATATTATGAATACAGTGCACAATATACAATCATAAAATTCGGATTGGGAGTAATCCTCTCGGAGGAATACGATATTCTCAAATGCGTACCATTATTCAATGAATCTATTTTACTCCCAGGGCTTACTTCCTTACTTCGAGTTTAGCTACCCACTCTTCATAGACTGCAAATTTCTTGCCCGACAGCTCCCTAGACCAGCCTAGTGCCTTTTCCATAACCAGTTGGTATATTATTTGGTCAAAAAGCTGTTTCTGATTAAAAGGGAATCTAGATTTCCAATTAGGTGCAATTAAGATCTTAACCACAGCCATACAATGAATGGCCAGCGCTTGAACTACTGGGGGAACTAAATTAATTTTCAGGAGAAGTGCAAATTCTGGGGTAAGAGGCAATACCCCCCCCCCCCCCCCCGAAATAAAATGGAAAATATCATAAGCCCACTTTTTTAAAAAAACTTTTTTTTTTCCCTTGTGGCCCCCCCCTTTACACACAGTACCTTCCCAAAAACACAGATTTTCTTTTTTCGGGTTGTTGAACGGGGCTGAGAGAGTTTCAGACCCCTCCTCCACTTTTCCCTGTGTGATATTCACGCTGCTGGTGTGCTTCTCCCCTCCCTCTGACCCTTGCGCTGACCTCACGCCAGTGGCGTAGCGTGGGGGGTGCAGGGGGGGCCGGCCGCACCGGGCGCAATATCTGGGGGGGCGCACTAGCCCTATGCGGCCGCGTGGCCGCCAGGGCCGTCTTTAACGCGGGGCAAAGGGGGCAGCTGCCCTGGGCCCATTTACTCCTGGGGGGCCCCAAGGCAGCTGTCCCGTGGGCCCCCAGCCCCTGCTGCCGCGTTCACAGCGCATCGCACTTGTGAACGCTTTTTTCCGGCAAGCCGCATCCGATGGATGCGACTGCCGGAAAAAAAAAAACTGACGCCGGATGTGACGTCTGCTTCCCTCCTCCGTGCAAGAGGGAAGACTGCACGGAGGAGACATCCGGCGGGGGACACGGAGCCGCTTCATGTAAGTACGGGGGGGGGGGGGGCTGGCACAATATTCCTGGTATCTGACTGGCACTATATTACTGGGCATCTGGCTGGCACAATAATACTGGGCATCTGGCTGGCATAATATTACAGGCATCTGGCTGGCACTATATTACTGGGCTCAGACTGGCACAATATTACAGGCATCTGACTGGCACAATATTACAGGCCTCTGACTGGCACAATATTCCTGGCCTCTGACTGGCACACTATTACAAGCATCTGACTGGCATAATATTACAGGCATCTGACTGGCATAATATTACAGGCATCTGACTGGCACAATATTACAGGCATCTGACTGGCACAATATTCCTGGCCTCTGACTGCACACTATTACAGGCATCTGACTGGCATAATATTACAGGCATCTGACAGGCACCATATTCCTGGGCTCTGACAGGCACAATATTCCTGGGCTCTGACAGGCACAATATTCCTGGTATCTGACTGGCACAATATTATTGGTATCTGACTGGCACAATATTACTGGTATCTGACTGGCACATTATTACTGGGCTCTGACTGGCACAATATTGCAGGCATCTGACTGGCACAATATTGCAGGCATCTGACTGGCACAATATTACTAGGCTCTGACTGGCACAATATTACTGGGCTCTGACTGGCACAATATTACTGGCATCCGAAAGTTACAATATTACTGGCATCTGAATGGCACAACAATTATGGCATATGTGTGTGTGTGTGTGGGGGGGGGGGGGGGGGTAACATTAGAGGTACAGGATTGAGGAAGTTGGCTCCATCTAGCCCAGTCTTGGATCATCTCCAGGGTATGGTTCCATTTTGATGTTTAGTTTTTGTTCTTGATATTGTTTGTCGTTTACGATGGTTGTGAGACGACATATAATAGCATGGCCCATGCTAGGTTACTACATGTGTATATTTGTATTCATAGACCTGCTGAAAATGTGGAGAATGTGTGTAATGCATGTTCGCACTCAATAAAGTGTTGGAAAATAAACTTGTATTTAGATGCATTTTACTTTAATTACATAAGTATTTTCATAACAAACAATACATGTGCTTGGGGGGTAAGGGTTTCTTTAACTAATCTAGTAGAAGAGACTCGAGTGCTAAAATCCACGGGTTAGGGGGCGCAAATTACTTGCCTTGCCCCGGGTGCTGACAACCCACGCTACGCCACTGCCTCACGCACAGGGTAAAGGAGGTTTTGTGCACACTAGAGAGAGGCGCTATGTGCAGGGAACCTTGGAGGTGCGGCTACCGCTGCTGAGCTCACGCGCGCCGCACCTCGATGCCCAGCGGGCCGCATATTGGATGCCCCTGCCATAGCACTATAAATTGGAAAAACAAAACATAGAAATGGTAAATAAAGCAACAAATTTAGATATGCTGCAAGAAAAGGTGAGGATGTCTCTCCTCAAACATTATTATTCATCTGTTTTCTCTCTTGCTATAATATTACATATCAGTCACTTTAACATTAGCTAATTTGTCTATATATATATATATATATATATATATATATATATATATATATAAGTGAAGACATATTTGAAAACATTTCCATGAAATCTCTGCATTGAATAAAAAAGACATATAAACTATATAGTGACACAGTGATCATAAGACAGCTGCTTTCTAAACTAGAATGTTAAATACCAAAATGTCTTGTTTATGTTTCCTCTAAACTGTCTCAAAATTGCAGCTTAGAAACCAGTATAACATCTCCTATACAGCAAATTATAGTGTCTGCTCCTTTTCTTCCTAAATCTGTACACCATCTTTTTCTGATACTCCTTACCAACAAGTCAGTATGGCTAGGCAACAATAGAGAAGATATTTTAAAACTACACAATGCCTGACAATAACTGAGTACAGACTTTTTCTGGGCATTTTTCTGCGCTCTTTCTGTAAGTATGTTGTAGAATTTTATTTCAGATACTAGAAAAACATTTTCAGTATGGTGCTGCCTTGTTGCGGGTCCGTCGTTCAGGGAGTGTTGCTAACCTGTGAGACATTTTTTTCATTCATAGATATTGGAAAGTTGGAAAATTGAGTCATTCAGCTGCATAGGAGAATTATTTGGCTACTTTGGCCTAAAGTTTTAAATTTCCATTTCAATTCCCTGCAATTCTCTCTTTATTGAGTAGGGTTAGGGCTAGCAACAGGGTTACTATAGGAGAAAATGGTTAGGAAAAAGCAGTATGGTTCTTTCAGTTATTGCCCTATAACAAAAAAAAAACCCCCAGAAAAACATGTCAATTGGATATTTCTAAACTCAGAACAAATAAAAGAATCTATTTAGCAGTTTTTTTTAATTAGCAATTCTAGATGTATAACATATTTTTCATGTAAAAGTTTGTAAAAGTGTTGTTGTTTTTTTCAATTGTTCTTCATATTTTAAATTACAGCTAAACACAAACACAGCAGATTTGTTTAAACAGCCATTGTCCAGAACAACCTAACATTTTCTAAATGTCTAGTTCACTAAGAGGTAAATTATCAGTTGTTTATGTAAATTAAAGTAATGTGGAATAAAAATAAAGTATTTTACTTACAAAATAAAATCTATAGCAGAGGCATCACTAGGGTTGGTGTCACCCAGTGCGGTAACTAGGGTTGCCACCTGGCCGGTATTTTACCGGCATAACCGGTAAACCAGGCTTTGGAGCCGTAAACCCGGCTTTGGAGCCGGTACCAGTACAACAAAAATACCAGCCATACAATGGCTTGTATTTTCTTGCTGTGATGAGAGCCCAGAGCCTATAGATCAAATGTGCTGGTGAGGATCTATCATCGTCGAATGTGCAGCATGCGTGCATTCTTCCCCCACTGAGGAGGGGACGTAATCAGACGTAATCTGTGTCTGCATGTCACTCTCATATCTCACTGAGTCAGCTGTGCTGTGCACTTCCTGCGCTGAGCATAGTGAAGTCTTAGTCATCACTATGCGCAGGAAGTGCACAGCGGGGCTGAGTGAGATATGAGAGTGACAGGCAGACACAGATCACTGTGTGTTAATCTCTATGCAGCCCTCCTCGGCGGGGAAAGACTGTACGCAGCTCTTCTGCTTCTCTGCAGGGAGGGAGAAATAAGAGGTGAGGGAAAGTGAGAACTAAGAGGTGAGGGAGAGTGAGGACTAAGAGGTGAGGGAGAGTGAGAACTAAGAGGTGAGGGAGAGTGAGAGTGAGAACTAAGAGGTGAGGGAGAGTGAGAACTAAGAGGTGAGGGAGAGTGAGAACTAAGAGGTGAGGGAGAGTGAGAACTAAGAGGTGAGGGAGAGTGAGAGTGAGAACTAAGAGGTGAGGGAGAGTGAGAGTGAGAACTAAGAGGTGAGGGAGGGAGAGAGAGTGAGAACTAAGAGGTGAGGGAGAGTGAGAACTAAGAGGTGAGGGAGAGTGAGAACTAAGAGGTGAGGGAGGGAGAGAGTGAGAACTAAGAGGTGAGGGAGAGTGAGAACTAAGAGGTGAGGGAGGGAGAGAGAGTGAGAACTAAGAGGTGAGGGAGAGTGAGAGTGAGAACTAAGAGGTGAGGGAGAGTGAGAACTAAGAGGTGAGGGAGGGAGAGAGTGAGAACTAAGAGGTGAGGGAGAGTGAGAACTAAGAGGTGAGGGAGGGAGAGAGAGTGAGAACTAAGAGGTGAGGGAGAGTGAGAGTGAGAACTAAGAGGTGAGGGAGAGTGAGAACTAAGAGGTGAGGGAGAGTGAGAGTGAGAACTAAGAGGTGAGGGAGAGTGAGAGTGAGAACTAAGAGGTGAGGGAGAGTGAGAGTGAGAACTAAGAGGTGAGGGAGAGTGAGAACTAAGAGGTGAGGGAGAGTGAGAACTAAGAGGTGAGGGAGAGTGAGAACTAAGAGGTGAGGGAGAGTGAGAGTGAGAACTAAGAGGTGAGGGAGGGAGAGAGAGTGAGAACTAAGAGGTGAGGGAGAGTGAGAGTGAGAACTAAGAGGTGAGGGAGAGTGAGAGAGTGAGAACTAAGAGGTGAGGGAGAGTGAGAACTAAGAGGTGAGGGAGGGAGAGAGAGTGAGAACTAAGAGGTGAGGGAGGGAGAGAGAGTGAGAACTAAGAGGTGAGGGAGAGTGAGAGTGAGAACTAAGAGGTGAGGGAGAGTGAGAACTAAGAGGTGAGGGAGAGTGAGAACTAAGAGGTGAGGGAGAGTGAGAACTAAGAGGTGAGGGAGAGTGAGAACTAAGTTGAGGGAGAGAAAGTGAAGCATACGAGGTGAGTGAGGAAGAGAGAGTGAGGATAAGAAGTGAGTGAGGGAGAGAGGGTGAGGCAAAAGAGGTGAGGGAGAGAGAGTGAGTACTAAGAGGTGAGGGAGAGTAAGTGAAAACTAAGAGGTGAGGGAGAGAGAGTGAGACATAAGAGATGAGAGAGAGAGAGTGAGACATAAGAGGTGAGGAAGAGAGTGAGCAGGGCCGGCCTTAGGGGTGTGCGTGCGCACAGGGCGCAACATCCCAGGGGGCAAAAAAAAAAGAAGAGTTTAAAAAAAAAAAGTTTGCCGGTAGAGGCACTGGATTGGGGAGATCAAAAGATTCCCCCCTCACCAGCCCTGTGCTCGACAAGCTCTGCTGGATCCGGGGAGAGGGTGTAGCTCACCGGCTGAGAGGTGTAGCTCCGCCCCCACCCTGTGAAGCAGAGCAGTGCTCGCGCTCCCCATGCCGGCTCTGAGAGTGAGACATAGAAGTGGTGAGGGAGAGAGAGACAGAGACATAAGAAGAGGTGAGGGAAAGAGAGAGAGAGAGAGACATGAGAAGTGGTGAGGGAGAGAGACACACTGACAAACAGGGGATATGAGAAAGAGAGACACTGACAAAAGGGGGAGATGAGGGGGAAACAGACAAAATGGGATATCTGTGATAATGGGATATCCATAATGCTTTACCATAATTGAGCTCCAGAACCTGAATCTGGTAGGGACACTGAGTGGCTCTGTCCCTTTTATTGCTCCACCCTGACTAACCCACAGCCATGGCCAGTATTTTTTTTAGGAAAAGGTGGCAACCCTAGCAGTAACTCATGGTGTCACCCCCTGGATTTCCTCCAATAAGAAGTAAATGCATATTCTTTGTATATGATGCTGATGACCAGTAAATGCATAAACTTTGTATATGATGACAATGAACCATCTTTACCCCCAAACAGTCTGCCTCTGAAGATGTATAATGGATAATTTTGGATAACAGATAATTTTGGATAAGCGATCATTTTGCATAAAGGATTATTTTGGATAACGGATCATTTTGGATAACGGATCATTTTGGATAAGGGATCATTTTGCATAAAGGATTATTTTGGATAAGGGATCTTTTTAGATAAGGGATTATTTTGGATAAGGGATTATTTCGGATAAGGGTTTATTTTGGATAAGGGGTCTTTTTGCATAAGGGATCTTTTTTTGCATAAGGGATCTTTTTTTGTATAAGGGATCTTTTTGGAAAAGGGATCTTTTTGGATAAGGGATTATTTTTGTTAACGGATTATTTTGGATAAGGGACTATTTTGGATAATGGATTATTTGGGTTAACAAAATATTTTGGATAACGGATCATATTTTGGATAACATATCATTTTGGATAATGGATACTCAACCTGTACTGGGAATTCAGCATCTCTCATTTTTTCCCTCTTTTTGCTGTGAAGTAACACAATAAGGAGGACTTGGTGAGATGGACTGTTGCTATTACAACAGCAATAACACTATTACACTTTCTATGCATGTTTAAGGAGATGGAGAGTGTTGAGGATATAATATATTGAAATATATATTTGGGCACTTTTGGTGGCATAGTCACTTTAAGGCCTAATTTTTGCAGTTCTCTTATCAATTTTCGGGGACTAGCTCCAACAAATTAATCCGTTCTGAGATTAAATATTTGAATCTAATAATATGGGAAAACCATTTAAACGTTATATCAGGATGTATTACTTTACTGGTTGCCTGGAATAGCCTTCCGCTGGAAGTGGTAACAGTTAATACAGTGAAGAAGTTTAAACATACATGGGATTGATATAAGGCTCTCCTAGATATAAGAGAAGGTTAGGGACAAATAAAAGTATTCAGGGTTTTTTTAGGCAGAAATTGGGCTGACTAGATGAGCCAAATGGTTCTTCTCCGCCAACGCATTTTATGTTTCTTTATCTGCCAACGCATTTTAGAGTTCTTTAACCAATCCATTTTTTGATAATTCGGCTTTTATCGAATAATAGACAGTAGAGCTCCCTGCAGAAACAAAACAGCATACACCCATATTGTCTTGTACACAAAGCTTAATATTTTAGTAATTCTGTAATGTTAATCATGGAAGGAGTGAGAAGTATATTTGTCAGAATCTCTTCGTTCAATATCTTATGTTTTTAATTATTATTATGGACAACATTTATATCACTTCTGTGCAACAGCCGGATTTAAAGTGTATTTTTGAAAAGGAATTAGTGAAGAAAAAAAATATCTTTTTTTTTTGTCTCAGCTATGTGCTAGAGTTTTTCGAGACGGGAGATTATAATGAACTATTGAGAAATCAATGGGATTCCTATAAGAAATGTTTTTTTTTTATGTTTTATTTTAAAGCAATCTAGGTAAAAGACTTAGGGAGAGAGTGTTATCTAAACAAGACACAGCGGTTTTTGATAGTATGAAAGATTGGCAAATAGGAGAAAAATTACTGCTTGACAAAATATGGCTTAGTCTGCAGTATTAGTCTCTCTTCATAATTTTTCATTTAAATTAAACACCAAAAAAAATGTGATGCAAATTTATTCAAGCAGCATGAAAAAAAAAACGTGGACATGTCTGATTAGGTATAATTTTAGCTCTTCGGCTCTTGTGTTAACACTAAGCGATGCCTTACTCTATGTTCGTTAAAAGTAAAATTAATGGCAGGCAAGCAGCTTCTCATTTATAATTGCTTCATTATGCTGTTGCATCCTCTAGACAATTATGACTTGCTGCTATTGTGCTGGTACAACACATACACACACATACAGCCAGACATCGAATCATGCTCACATATGTCCATTCAGACTTTTGTTCTTTGTGTTAATACAATAATATATATATATTTTTTTATTTTATTAATTTTTTTTTTAGAATTTTTTACATTGTATAACTAGTTATTTTGTACATAAACCCAACACTTCAATCCATTTACAAATTTCCAATCACATGTACACCAACTATTGGGAACAAATAATATTTATTCTTATATATTTACAAAACCATCATTGTAAAATCGGTCTCTGCAAATGATTTCTACCCTTCATTATTGTTTATTAAAAAAATCATAGTATATTTTCTATAGTATGTTTTTTCAGCTTATTTTACATATAGCTTACCTGTGATTATCCCGCTATACCATGCTCGGCGGGGCTTTAAGATTAGATGCCACCTGCTAAAATGATAAACCTCACAACATAGGGATGAGATTGTGCGCATCACGTCAAGTACTCTCGGAGAGTTGTTTTAAACAAAAGGCTTGTAGAGAAACTCCCAAGAGACACACGACTAGTTAGAAAACAGACACACGGCGCTCTGCTGTTTTCCGCATTTCAGCAGCAATGTCTACGCTTTAACATTTCCCTCGCCATACTCTGTGATCCTTAAAAAGTTTAAATTAATGACAACCTTGGAGTACCTCATTAATAATTGCTTCATTATGCAATTGCACACTCTTGACAATAACAGTGTTTGGTGTTGTATTTCTAATTATGTGGCATTTTCAGAGCGCTAATAAGGCCTGGATAATTCCGTGATGGAAAAGGGTTTTCTCCCCCGAGTGCCAATTTTCCTACTCATCGCATTATGCAGTGGTGAGAGCGTAGCCCCATCGCAGAAATTTTAGTCCCACTTACCGGATATGACCTGATAGGCTTAATAAAGGTCCCTTGAAATTTTCAGCATTTTTATTTACATTTATATATATATTTATATATACACACACACATATGTGAATATAAATGTGTGTATATATATATATATATATATATATATATATATATATATATATATATATATAAAAAATATATATATATATATATATATATGTATCTATGTGTATATATAGATATATGTATAAATACAGAGGAAAGGAGACACACTGCCCAAGACTGGGTTCATATTTGAATGTTACATAGCATTGTAGATAAAATACTTCAATCTCTCGACACAGTTTTATTAAAACAAATAATAAAATGTAATAGATGTCATATTTAGCAAAGCACAACTCGAGCAATACTGGAGCGAATCATTGTATTGTTTTTCTTGAATATTATTATTTATTAATCGCGTTCCACAGTGTTGAACCATGAATGAGATTGCTGCAGAGTGACTAGCTCTTTCCCTTCCAATTACTACTATTTTTGTCTTGATAAATATGGTCCCAAATATAATCACAAAACACCTATGGTGAACATTCCTGTGATGGCATCATCACAGACTCGGATGAGACTATAAGAGACTGCTATTTGGAGTTCTGATCAGTGGCGCCACTAAGGGGGGTTTGGATCACACTGGATCAGTGTGGCACCATCAGAGGAGGTGACACCAAAATGACAAATAACAGGTTTGTGCAAAGTTTCAGCAGAAATGTATTATTTTTTTTATAAAAATATCCATGTAATATAACTACAGAAACATTTTATCTACAGCTCAGTTTGCATGTATTGTATCACTATACCTACAATGCTAAAACGCTGTGTTAATTTACTTTTTGAACCTTCTAATGTTCTTGTGCTAGCGCTCTCATTATGACTCAATTACAGTAATGCTTTAAATCCCATGGTTTTGTGTGCACGCGCTACTGTGACGTGACTAAGGATGTACAACGGCAAGAGCGGCAATTTTCCACATCTCTTAAAGTGCCACTTTGAATTTGGAGGGACACACTGAGCGTGCAGTGCTGGGGACAGTGGTGTACCTTTTTTCTTTTTGCTTCCCTAAGGAGACATAAATTCAGCCCCCCCCCCCACGTTGCACACCCACGACATGCCTCATAACCCCATTACAAGACCACCATCACCCCAATTACATGCCTTCATCACCTCATTACATGCCTTCGTCACCCCATTACATCACCCTCATGAGCCCATTAAATGCCCCCATCACCCCCTAGGCACTTGCCTTGTTTGTCTCGCGCTAAATTCAGCGCTGGGGGGATAAAGTTTGCACATCCCTTGCACTTTGCACTTGCAAGTGTCTTTGTGTCTACTAATGTGTGCGGCTGGGTATGTGGCATTCGTGAGTGTATCCATACCAAGGATTCTAAATGTCTGGCACAGAAGGAGGTCCAGGGGGCAACACTACGATTTACTGCACTGGGTGACACCAATCATAATGACACCAGTGCTTCCGATACAAACAGCTAGAAACTCACTGAAAATATAGCAAACATTAAAGCTATTTTTGTCTCCTTTAAGAAAAAGAGAAAAGCGTTCTGTGTAAGGAGATATAGAGATATAGTATGTTTAATAAGTCATCAAAGACACAAATATATAGGTAAAAAAACACGGAAAGTGAGACACAGACACACACAGATAGAGACACAGACACACAGATAGAGAGATACACATAGAAAGGCATATTAAGTTAGACAGTTCAGTGTTTTTGCAGGAAATAATAGTTGTACATCAGAACTTTTTTTTTAATTTTCACTGTTGGTATTTTTACTACATAGACATATGGTGATATAATTAAAATAACAATAAAATTTGAATTTTGCATAAGATTCATTGCATTACTACATCCAACCCATGCTTTTCATTTAATTCAAAATAGTTTGTCTAGTTTTAATGCTTTCCTGGCAACAAAGAGCATTTATCAAATATCATGACAGCTTAGGACCTATGCTGTACAACCTTTCTTGGGACCGTATCCCCCCCCCCCCCCCCAATAAAGAGACATGACACAGTTGGTATGGGGAAGGGCACGGCCATAGCTTTATTAACAATTCCCAAACAAACAACATTACACAAGCTGCCAGCTGTAGCCGAAGCTACAGGCAGCTCCTCCCAATGGTCAACATGAGATTTGCTCTGGCCATGCCTTAAGCTCCCAGCCAGAGTTTAACTCCCCAAGCCTCATAGGCAGCATTTCCACTTGAATTCTCCAATGTCTGGTCAAACTCCACCATGCTATCACAATAACTCCAAAACAGACAAAGCGACAGAAAACAGCCACAACCAAAGAAAAAGGGGGAGGGTGGGCGCCAACCTGTCCCCACCAGCGACAATTGGTGACTGGGAGGGGAGCAACAGTACCCACCCCTTTAGTTTAAACTGCTAGCCAATGCCGGTCAGGGAACACAGAACCACAGGTCATGTGACCCTACCAGGCATAGGCCGGCAGTCATGCTCCCCTTGCCCATGGTCGAGGGGATTACTGGAACAGAGAATTTGTCAAACGAAAATGGCTAATATCAAAATAACAGATAGAAAATTAATTCTGTGAAAGATGGAAAGAGGGGAGACAAAATCCTGATGATCAAATCGCTAGAGAAACCTGAAGTGTTATAAGTTCAAAGCATGAAGGGTTCTTGTAGATTAGCAGTGGAGGTACAAAAACATGGGCAAAGAAGAAAAAAGCTATCATGAAAGAAACATAAATTACCTAAAAAAAACTTAATAAAACAAAGACATCTTGAACAAATGCACACTTTTTTGTAAAACATATAGCTATCTCCCCTAAAAGTTACCTTTACAAAAAAAGAAGTAGATCAGTGTTCCTTCTCTTACAGAGTTCCTTATATGTGGAATCACCCTCTAGATACTGATAAATCACCCACTAGGCTGAAATCCCTGAAAAAGAAGGTCCACAATATACCTGTTATTAGGGTACATTTCATGTATTTTTTTTTCTGTTATTTTTTTCCATTTATCGTTATGTATAAAGGTGTACCCTGTGTGTTCTGTCCCCAATTTACTTGTATAAATATATATTTATATACTTGGTTACCAAGATATACTTACAAAAGAGAGAAATTTAGTAGAAGAAAAGAAACAAATCCATTGACAGGACTATAAAAGAAATTCATATATTGAAGCCTTACAGCCGAAAGACCAATAGTAAAATATACACATCACTATTTTTATTGTTGTCTAGTTATGAGTATTACCAAGAAAAGTGCGTCTATGCAATACACCGTATATTCAATACTTTATTTTGCACATTTTTTCCAAAGAAATTAACATAATATTTTTTATTTGCTTTTCATTTTTTATGTTTTCGTTTCACTATCCACAGAGATCAGAAGTCTTGATAAACGATAGGAGTGGTACCATGTATGTCTTGATTTACAGATTATAGACAACCCTAGTAGTCTGATTAAGCACCTGTTTGGCTGAAAATTACAATAGAAATTACAATAAATTTTGTTTTGAAGCAATATAGATGTTACATCTCCTAAAAATGCAGCTGTTTAATTGTTATGTTCACTTAAAAGCCCATGTTTAGAGGTTTTCCTCTATTACACACTGCTAAAACATGAGTAGAGATTTTTAACAGATATCAATGGGTCACAGAGGTTGGTTGGCCGACTCATACACACAATGCAGTGTCACGGAAATGTTGATTACATGATTGCTAATAACAACGTAGGCAGATAAGAACTAAATGGCTTCAAAGTGAAAGAGATAATGAGATCTTAACAAACTAAGGTGTAAATGTACTTGAAATCTTACACCACTATTGCTCTAGAAGCTATTTTGCTAGAATGTAGACTGCGCAAAGATGAATAGAATGATATCTTTTTTATGGTAATAACTCTTTAATAGGATGAGAGCTCTACTCCTCTACTCTCCACATTTTACACTAATCTCTAGAACCCTGTAGTTCTATGACTTGTCTGGCAGCAAAAGGGGTTTTTGTAGTAATTAGAAGATGGAAGATTAAAAACAATAGAATAATAAAGAGCTAATCATGGATGAGTGTCTCATACCTATTGTATGTGAAAATGTAGTTTATTTTATAATATCTGGTGGTTTATGATCTTAGGAACTTAAATATCTATTAAGATCATTAATAAAACTGCCTTCTGGAGTGGGTTTAATTAAAATCCCTAACACTGTAATAATTTATTAAGGGGCATGATATCCGCCTACCAAACCTTTCTAGAAAGAGAGACAATTAAACTTTCCCTGTACAATATTATTATTTAATATTAATTAAATCCAGAATGTTCCATAATGTCTGTATAATGAGATAGTAAATGAATGATGACATCATATGTACATGATTGAATGTCAGCTCCGAGTACCATTATTACAATACTCCTGTATGAGGTCAGCACACCAGATATTTGTGCTTGGCATCGACATTTATATGTTTTGTATATATAAACTTCTTGTCCCTAAACACCCATTCCTATTATGCTAAAAGGGGCAGTAACATATGAGAATCTTCCTAAAAGCCATGCCAATTTTACACACAAGCTAACTGCAACTTGACATTTAACTGGATAGTTGCCTTCGTAACCATGACTGCAATGTAGGTTGTAAACCTGTTAATCCAGAGAATCTCTTATAGAATTGTTCTAGTTTTTAGTACAAAACGTAAGAAGTAGTGGTCTCGTCCTATTAAGAGTCCTGCTTTATGCGGGATAGTCCCGATTCGGACCACTAACGACTGTATACTCTTGTCTCCCGATTCCCCAGGGTGTTGGAGGAGGAAAAACTTGCGCATGTGCAAAATAATCTAACCATAGCACATGCACAATAGTTGCGCAACACCTCAGACGTTGTTTTGGTTTATTACTGCCCCCTGTCTGTTCCTGAATCATGGTACAGTGCAAGTTTTTCTTTTGACCAAGTTTTTTTTCAATCAACCTCACAATTGAAAGCTCTTTCGGTCTAGTCTTCAGCACACAGCTAAGCATATTACATATGGGAGCAGCACTCAGGAATACACGACAAATGAGTGTCTGAATACATAACTCGATTTAGTCAAGCATGTGGAAACAAAACTGTAAATCTTGTTAATTACGATCACTTTGGTACAAACTATATAATTCGTCAACATTGCACGTGGGTTGGAGGGAGGCATACCAAGACTCTGACCACCTTATTAGGAACCACCAGCAAAAGTGACTGGGTCTAGTGATGTCACAACACAACTTTCCCCAGACTGTAATGATGACTAGCTACACCCACAAAAAGTCATAATCCCACCCATTTAAACAAGCACTAGAAAATCAGGTCATTTGGTGGTGCTAGTGGAATATAGGTCACGCTGCCTGGACTTTCAGAAAAAGAATCCACACGAATCAGTTCTGTTACTATAATATACCGTATTTGCTCGAATATAAGACGACCCTGATTATAAGACGACCCCCCAAACTTTGGATATTCCTTTAGGAAAAAACTAAAAGCCTGAAAATAAGACTACCCTATAGGAAAAAAGTTTAACTTGTATATATTCACATGTAAATTACTTTTTAATATTCAATAAAAATGATATTAAACAAATGCATTTCTTGTATTTATTGTGCCAATGCTGCCTCTCTCTCTTCACCCCCCTGCGTTGTCTCCCTCCCCCCAAACTTTTCTCTCTCTGCCCCCTCCCCTTGTCTTTCTCTGCCCCCCTTCCCTTGTCTTTCTCTGCCCCCCTTCCCCTTTTCTTTCTCTGCCCCCCTCCCCTAGTCTTTCTCTGCCCCCCCTCCCCTAGTCTTTCTCTGTGCCCCCTTCATCATAGAAGTCCCGGCAGTCGTGCCGGGCGGCAGCAGGGGAGGATGTCTGCGTCGCGCAGACATCCACCTGCTGTTAGAGAGGGGGATCCAGGTCCCCTGCAGCTCTGCGGGGGACCTGGATCCCTGTTTTATAATCTGACCTTGATTTAAGGTCAGATTATAAAACAACCTCGAATGTAAGACGAGGAGCATTTGCTCTGAAAAAAACCTCGTCTTATATTTGAGCAAATACGGTAATCATTCCATGTGCTGAAATTAAAATTAACTTCCTTATTCTTTTTTGTGATTAAATATCTCCCACCTATTCTTTTTTTAAATCATAATATGTGAACGATATACCTAATTACTTTTTATTCCACTGAGAGTTTTTTTGATAAGGATTACTGGGAAATATTTATTTATTCCCTGATACACATATCCCGTTCAGAGAAGCCCACTCTGTAGTGTAATGTATACATACACTAATCCACACAGACTTGTTAAATGAAGTCTATCCTGCATTGTATAATAAGCACAAGTGTTAAATGAATCCCATTCCACAGCATATAATGTACACCCAGTTCAATCGCAAGGTAATGATGTGGAACCGCTGCTGTGCACTGAACACCTTTCAAATAAATTAATCTATAGTACATACATTATATTCTAACGATCATGCATAATACAGAAACATTTATCTGATGGGAGTAAGACCTATACAAGGTGTTGATCTTCTTTCTCTAGGGGAAAGAATGTTCAGGATTTTTATATTTTCATTTTGAATTCTGAAAAATCTATTACAATTCAGTATTTCACCTATGTGGAGTTCTATAAAAAAATAAAAAGAAGTCTAAAATAATACATGTTTTTACATATATTTTCTGCCCTTATCCATCTAAATATACATGGTATCTACCCGTTATTAACCATGACAAATGCACAGCACATACATAGATTTAGAACTTTGGTGTGTGTTCCACTCAACCCAAAGTTCTCGATTGGGGCCAGTCCTCCCAAGTGGAAACCAAGACACGAACACTGACATGCAAATGACACATTTTCCATTGACAGTAGTTCATTTGCATACCAAACCACAACATGATGTCATAAAGAGGAGACTGGACAGACATTTAAAATAAATGTTACTATTAATTCTTATATTTGCTTGTAAGTTTGCTAATAAAATACATAACCATTTTTATATATTTTTGTATTCTCTACATTCACAGTATAAACCATGTTCAGGGGATACAGTTAACAGTTGGTGAGAGAATTGCAGGAGAAGAGAAAAGCTCTAAATGTAATAACTATATGAGCATGAAGAAAGCCTCTCAAGACTGGTTCCTACCATTAATAGAGAGTGGGACAACAAATCAACCTAGTTCCCAAGAGGACATTGAAGAAAAAAAAAAGAATCAAAATGGAAAAATAATATAGTAATTTAGGTGGAAAAAAGACTCAAGTCCATCAAGTTCAATCCTTCTACCAAGTTCATTGCTGCTCTTGATCCAAAACAAGGCAAAACGCCCATAGTAAGCAAATTTTGAATTTTGCCACTTAGGGGGAAACTTCCTTCTTGACTCCAAAGGGCAATCAGATTTCTCCTTGGATCAAGAAGCTCTATTATTAATGTCCATTCTATATTAATAGCTCTGTATTTCCTGCTTTTTTAGAAAAAAAATGTAAAAATCATCCAGACCCTTTTTGAATACATCTCTTGAATTCTTTTGGCAGTGAGTTCCATATCTTTATTTTCCTTACTGTAAAGAATCCCTTCCTTTGATGTCTATGAAATCTTTGCTCTTCCAGTCTCAGGGAGTGACCACTTGTTCTTTGTACATTTCTGTTAATGAACAGGTCACTGGAGAGCTCTTTATATAATGTTATCATATCCCCTCAGATGCCTTTTTTTTTTCAGTGTACATAAATACAACTTTTATAGCCTCTTTTCATAACTAAGATCCTCCAATCCCCTTATTCCTTTTGTAGCCCTCCTTTGCACTTTTTCTAGTTGCATAATATCCTTTTAAGGTCTGATGCCCAGAACTGTACTGCATATTCAAGATGAGGTCTTACCATTGACTTGTAAAAAGGCAAGATGATGTCCTGTTTTTATACATGCCAATATCGTATTGGCCCTTGCAGCTGCGGACTGGCATTGAGCACTGCTGCTAAGTCTGTTATCTACAATTATTCCTAAATCATTTTCATTAGGGAGACTTTTCACAGAGAGATACCATATAAAGTATATGTTGCTTTGTTGTTATTATTCCCCATAATGCATAACTTTACATTTGTTTATATGGAACCTCAATTGCCAATCGCTTGCCCAGTACACCACTCTGTCCAAATCATCCCGCAAAGAATAAACACCAACATTAGTCTGTGTTACCTTACCTAATTTTGTGTCCTCACCAAATGACTTCTAAAAGAATGAACATTTCAGTAATGACTGCTAAAGAGAGGATGGTTAGCTTCAACATTACTATAAAAGGTCTGTGTGATTACACTTTGTAAAGCAATACATTATTATTATTATTAATATTATTATTATTAACGGTCCACTTCCCCCTAACTTATTTTGTGTATGTTGCTTGATTAACATATGTGAAATGCACTTATTTTTTACTTAAAAACAATTTGAAATTTTCCTGTAATTTTTACATTGAAAATGGCTGAGAGACCTCACAATCAGTTGGTGCCTTTAATACTCCACAGTCACATGTGAAAAGACAGATAACAGATAGACAACCACCAGCCTAATAGCCTTACGCATTTTGTGCTTCTGGGCACTCACTCATAGACTCTGAAACTATGTAGTAGTTTACGATGAAAAAAGGCTTGCATTCATCAAGTTCAACCATTTTCCTATTCCTTGTTTACCACTGTTGATCCAAAAGAAGGCAAAACTCCTGCTCCCTTCCCCCCCTCGTTCAGCAATTTTGAATTCAGCTTTCAATGGGGGAAAAAATTTAAATCAGATTTTTCCTTGGATCAACAAGCGCTAAATAAATATTAATTCCTATACTAACATAGTGTTCTGGTTCATTAAAAATATATGCAGGCCACTTCTAAAGGCATATAATTTTTTTTGCTAACACCACCTCTTCAGGCAGTGAATTCCATACCTTTTTGTCCTTACCGTAAAGAATCCCTTCCGCTGTCGTAGACTAAATCTAATTTCTTCAAGTCTTAGCGGGTGTCCTCTTGTTCTCTGTACTGTTCTGTTTATAAACAAGGTCAGTGACATCCTCTACAGTGGGCTGGTAGAGATAGACAGGACTGTTGCTGTAGCAAAATCAATAAATATGTAGAGTTTTTAGGATTGTTCTATTTTTATTCTCTTTACTTTACATGGTTTAGCACTTATCTAATAATATTTTTGGTCACTGTAAGTAGAACTGTCCCTTAAATAAAGGCTTTAGGAAGAAGAAGAAAAAAATCTATTTTTATATTATTTTTATTCATTGGAGACACTTTGTTATAAACATATTAATGGCTACGTTTTTCTAGCTGAAAATATTCTATTTCTAACAGTAGATTCCACTTCTGTGGCATCATCATGGCTTAAATAAATGAAGATTTGGCAGCTATATTAAGGAAGACAACAAGTAATTGCAATTAATACCGCGGCAGGCACTGTTTACAGAGCAAGAAGAGAATAATAAAGATTGTAGTTCATGTTTTAATGATACTATATTGACAGAATATTCTTCTACACTAAAGGATCAAGGTAGTTTACTTTGAGAAAATCAGAGCTCCGAGTTTGGACCGAATCAAATGGGTTCTGTTGACCGGATTAGCTCTCAAATACAGGTTACTCAGACCCATGAACTGATCACAAACCGGCCAATAACATTACAGCTCCAGAGTTCTGCTGGCGATATGGTAGACTTAGTCCTTTCCCTAGAGTTCAACGGGGAGGACTATGGCTTATTTTGGGAGGAACTTGACTATTACGCAAATTTGGGGGGGGGGGGGGGGGATATTTGTCCTTTAAGAGTAAGCAAAATCCTTAGGACATCACTGTTCAACCCCACCCCCCTACCACAAATATATTGCATAGCCAACTTGCAGATTCAGACTTTATGCCCCGAACTGGCTGATTTTGGGGTAGATCGAGCATTTTACCCTTAAATGTTTGTGGTTTGCATTTGGAGGCAAGGACCAATATGTAACCCAAGGAGATTGCTTTTTATTGTTTCTTTGAATTAGAATATGTAAACTAAAATATGTCTGATGCCCTGGTATTCTCACCTAGAAAACAGACTCTTCAAAAAGAAATATATATTTTGACAAGAGTACTGGAAATATTAAATAATATTTAGATGATGCACTTTTTTTATTATTTTATTAAATTTACTGTTGATGTTAAGTGCAGGGACAACCTGTATGCTCTTTCCTATTTCATACATACATACCAGCGTGTCTGCATGTATATGCAGTATAGATCTGAATGCACACATTTGCCTATTTTATGTACGTGTAGTAGTGTGTTACAGTGCAGCAGTCTGAGTGTCACACGGTGCCTTTTTTGTATTATACAGTATTGTTGGATAACTTATGTTCTTTTGTTCCATTATGTTATGCTGTTTATTCATCAGCCAGTCATTTGGATGAATAAGCCCTACAGACTTAAATCGAAACAGGTAATAATTCTCTCACATCAGATAAATAAGACCCCTTGATATATAGACCCCCTTAGCACTCAATTGTGTATTCTTCAATTGACAGTATATAATGAGAGAACAACAGGTACCCTAGTAAATTCAAGGGCACATGTGCATTTATTTCGGTTTAGTCCACCAAACAAGAGGTGACAAAAGCAGGAAGAATGAGCTCCCTGCAAGGAGGAATAGCCAATCAAAATAAATAAGTAAAAGGAATAAAATAAGAAGCCTGGCATGGTTTATGTTTGGTAAAACACTGGACTGATTATTAACATAGAAACATACGTGTCAGCAGATAAGAACCATTCGGCCCATCTTGTCTGCCCAATTTAAAATAAACAATAATTTAAAAAATCTGAATACTTTCATTAGTTCCTGGTCTTATCTTCAGGGCCGGCCTTAAGTGTTCCGGTGCCCTGTGCGGGCTTCCCCTGTGGCGCCCCCTGTCTCTTTCACCCCCTCCCTGTGTATGTATCTCTCTCCCTTTCCATGTTTGTCCCTTTCCTCTTCATTGCCATGTCTGTCTCACTCTAACTCCCCCATACCTGTTGTCTCTCTACCTCTGTTCTCTCTCTCCTCCCCTTCCTCTGTTCTGTCTCTCTCTCTCCCCCCTCCCCCTGTTCTGTCTCTCCCCCCCTCTTCCTTTGCTGCAAAAGTGGATACATGGAGGGGGCGGAGCTAACTGGCTGAGAGGTGTAGCTCCGCCCACACCCTGCGCAGCCGAGCAGCGTCTGCTTCACTGGGAGCCATGGGCAGCAAGAGAAAGTGCTTCTCAGCTCCCCATGCTTAATGCAGGCATGGGGAGCGCGAGCAGCACTTTCTCTTACTGCCCGTGTCTCCCCGTGAAGCAGGCGCTTCTCTGCTTCACAGGGTGGAGGCGGAGCTACACCTCTCAGCCAGTTAGCTCCGTCCCCTCCCCGGACCTAGACGAGCTTGCCGAGCAGAGGGCTGGTGAGGGGGGATGTTTTGATCTCCCCAATCTAGTGCCTCTACCGGCTTTTTTTTCTTCTTTCTTCGGGCGGGAGGGCGCCCCCCTGGGGTGTTTTTTTTTAAATCTGGCTCCTTTACTGTGTTGATTCCCTTTATGTAATTAAATATTGGGGGAGTATAATTTAATACATATATTTTTAGATTCCATTTTATTCATCTCACCAATTTAGCTATACATTGTGCAGGGACACACCTGGTGAATTTGTTTATGGGGAAGCTCACCGTGTTGCCTCACAATGTATAGCTAAACTGGTGAGATGAAATGTTCAACTCACCTCATCTCACCTTTTAGTGAATAGCCCCTCTATGTTTTTGGCATAGACCCTAATTTTAAGCCTTTGTTCCCAGTAGAAATTAGAATTCCCACTAAGATAATCTTCAGGAAATCAGGGAAATAAAAAGGAAATTGTTTGTTAATGATTAAATATTTATTATTTTATAAAAAATAAATAATATGTTATATAGTATGATACAAATATTTATATATGTATATACACCATACAGTATACTACATTGTTTATTTAGCAACTATATGAACATAAATTAAAGAAACAGGTTAATCATTCCAAATAATTCTTGTAAATTATTTTATTTATCTACATAAGCTCCTGGTTTGACCATGGATTTCTGGGTCTAAAAGGTAGTGTAGACTAATTTTTTATATCCGTTGCTCTGGAGGCAGTCAGCAACATTACACCTAAAAAAAAAAAAGCATTAGCGGTTAGCTGTAAATCTAGGGTTAGCATTAGGGTTACAGTTAGGTTAGGGTGATTAGGGTTGGGGTCAAAAAGTTACTACTACGCTACATACAATTATTGCCCTATAACTTGCAAAAAACAACCGAAAATTATGTAAACTTTGACTATTTCTAAACTCAGGAAGCTCAGTTAGCTAGTTAGCAGGTTTTTTCATTAGCTTTTGTGGATGAGTAAAAGATTATTCAAGCCACCTGTGGCTTGATATGCAAATAAACTACTTTTCAATGGGAAATATGTAATTTGCATATCAAGGTCATGAACAAGAGACGTGAGACAGATTTAATACAAATAATTATCCTATTTTAGGCATTTGTTTGCAATTCTGCTAATACAATGTATATATTTTCAATCATTTTATATTCTCTACATTCATAGTATAAGCAATGTTTAGATAATAAAGTTGCTTTACTATGCATATATATCGACGGTGTTAAGCTTTTACACATTATGTTTTTTGAGGGTGTAAGTTAATGGGAAAACTGTATGATCTTTTTACCCATTGATTTGTAGCGGCCCTCATTGAATCACTGTTAGCGTTTTGTTAGCCTGTACAGTAATGATTTTACAGCACTCGATAACTTCGTTAGGGGCCTTCATTGAATCACAAGTGCACATTAATTTGCTTCTTCTTCTTTTTTTTTTACCCAGTCCATTGTCTATTAAACTAAATTGTTATAATCCTAATCAATATCATTTTTAACTTACTTTAAATTCAAGCTTTCAGGATATCTTTGTTATGTTTTTAAATTGCAATACAATATTTAAGGTTAATTGATTATTGATCAAAAAATAGCTTCTACCTTTCCCCAGATAGAACGATTACCACTGTGATATTGTAAATTCCCTGCAAACGCAGAGTGACAGATTGCATTACACCCATAGGAACTGTCAACAATCAGCCAAGGGGTTAACGCAACTTGTCCCAGGCTTCAGTGCACAGATTTCCCAGAGTATGGAGGGATTATAACCCCCAAGGTGCTGGTGCATGGGGCTAGCTCTGCTGTGACAGCAATTGCTGCTGTCTGAAATCTTAATTAGTTGCACATAGAAGAGCTGCGCTTAGATAAGTCCTAAGTTTGCTAATTACCGGGTAGCTTTGTAATTTCCTGTCTCCCCCCCATGAGGGGAATGGGATTTAGGGCTCTACATTTAGCTGAGTCTCAAGGATACATGGGAATCTGGCATGTTCTGAACTGCTGGCTATGTAAACTGCAGAAGTTCGACTCAATGGGAAATTAACACTTCAAATATATTCACATTCTTTGAAGTAGTGTACTGGACGCTAGTCTTTATTTTATTTTTAAATAACTTTTTATTTCAGTTTTCATTTTGGTATTATACAACACACATAAAACATACAATCTGTCCCAAGACCCCAAGGTTTACTCCTCACATCCCTCCCACCCTTCCAAATCCCTCCATCCCAAAAGTTTCACAACTTTAGTCACACACAGGGCCATTTACTGAAAAAATGTTCTGGGCCCCCTACCCTCACAAGCATGCTATCCAGGTCTAATGTAATATGGAGGGTGGGTGGGAGCAGTTGGTTAATATGCCAGTATTTTGCCACTCAATATGCCAATATTTTGCCACTCTATATGCCAGTATTTTTCCACTCTATATAAAAGTATTTTGCCAACCAATATACAAGTATACAATATGCCAACCAATATACAAGTATTTAGCCATTCAATAAGTCAGTATTTTGTCACTCAATATGCCAGTATTTTGCCAATGTGCCAGTATTTTGCCATACAATAAGTCAGTATTTTGTCACTCAATATGCCAGTATTTAGCCATTTAATGTGCCAGTCTTTAGCCATTTAATGTGCCAGTATTTAGCCATTCAGTATGCCAGTATTTTGCCATTCAGTAAGTCAGTATTTTGTTACTCCGTATGCCAGTATTTAGCCATTCAATATGAGAGTATTTTGTCACTCAATATGCCAGTATTTAGCCACTCAGTATACCAGTAACATTTTGCCATTCAATATGCCAGTATTTGGTCACTCAATATGCCGGTATATTGTCACGCAGTATGCTAGTATATTGTTACTCAACATTCCAGTAGTTTGCTCGTTACATGCCACCCTCCTACCCCCTTCTCCAGTACTTACCCCCTTGTTGCTCTGTCTCCTGGTCGTCTCCTCAGTGCAGTCTTCCCTCCTGCACGGAAGAGGTAAACACAGCCACCGAATGTGACGTAACGGCACATCCGGTCGCGGCTGGAGGGGAGCGCAGAACGCTTCCGGAGTGACCTGGGCATCACCCCCTGATGGCGGGCCTGGTCATACATGAGAACAACAAGGATTAGACAGGTTGCAGCTGTGTGAAGTTTGGTCCCATAATAATGACAACTCCACTTGATGGACTCTAGTCTTTAAAGGAGTTCCTTCAGAGGACCTCAGTGATTTAAAAAAAAAAAAAAAAAGCAATGCTGAGTTGCACATTGTAATTTACAGTTCTCATGATATCAGAAGCATCTTTAGATGTGAAATGTTCCATAGTGAACATAAAAAGGAGACTTTGTTAGATCAAGTACAGTTCAGTTTATGGAATGAAGAGCTAACAATGGGGGGGATGCAGGAGGACAATTGCCACCCTGGCTGCTCTCTAATCCCTCTCAGTGGGCTGCACCCCTTTTTACTTCTACATGCCCCCATTGGTAAGACTTTCAATCTCCAAATGTTTTCTCTGCCTGTCAATCTCTGTATGTTATCTGTCAGTAAATTTGTCTTGTCAGTCTGTGTGTGTCTATCTCAGATCATATCAGGTGGCATCAACGGCAACAAAATAGTTTTTGCCCCCGCCGCCAGACCAACAGATGCAAGCCCTCCCCTGAAAGGAGGTGTGGCAGATACAGTGGATACGTTTAACTCAAAAAACAGAGTTGACATACAGAGTGTGCAGATACCACTCATTAATGAATATCCATTAAGATGATCAGAACTTCAGTTATACTCCAGTTACTCATATGGAGGATACTCACAAATCTCAGCAAGGATTTCAAATGTGTTAGGAGTTTCTTCCCTAGTGTCCCGTCACCACCATTTTTTCTTACATCTTTTTTTGCATTCATAATTGCATTAACTTTTTTCTACTAAAATGTCGTTCCTGCAACCCCATGCAGCATCTTGCCATAAAATAGGTTCCAACTCACGCTCCAATATAAGTGTAGATAGGACCCTCCTCTGGGTGCTGTAACATCTCAGACCCGATAAAGATCCGCAAAAATAGCAGTAAAAAACAAACCACATCTTGCAATGCCTGAGATCACACTTTCTTTCTTTTTTTAAAGAAAGGAGGCCTAGCATACAGATATATGTACTATAGCCCTAAGATCTTGCAGATGTCTTCACAAAAGTCACTGATCACCCCAAAGGCTAGCATATGGTAGCTAAACCATAAACTATATGAAGAACATTAAATTCTATTTTCCTCTTTGGTCCATGATTGGAAATCGATTTAACCTGTTCTTTGAACCATTTATTTGGTTCAATAGCAGCAACATGAGTTAAACTATTTTACTCCACGAGGTAAAGGCCTTTCCAGTTAAACTCTGTATTCAGTGGATACATAAGTGTTCCCTAAATTCAACATACCTCTCAAAACCTTTTCACATGCCCCTCGGGAAAACCTGACCCTGGAGATGTTTGTCGGTTGTGCCCTCTATCAGGCAGCTGTTTAATGAACATCTGGCAGAGAACCAAATATACATTGCTAATATAACGGCACAGCTGGTACGCTGGTTATGTACAGATGCCTGCTTTAAATAGCTAGGAGCTTTGTAAACAAGATAAAGTGGGGTCCAATAAGATGGGGCTAAAACAAGTGCTTAAAGTCACAGTGCTCCACCTAATGGAATTTTTGGAACTGTGTGTGTCATGCTTGCTGTTTACACCTCTGTGCCAACAGCAATTCATTCCCCATCTCTCCTTACACAAAGGTTCTGTCCACAATCCTTGCAAATACTAATACATGTAAAAATCCATTGGTTCTACAGATTTCACTGCACTAAATGTGTAAATGTAGCTGCTGGATACTGGTCATCCTGACAGTCCAGTCTAATTCTGGACCCATAGGTGCTCATTAGGCAGTTATCCGTAAGATGGTCAGAGAATACT
Source organism: Pelodytes ibericus (assembly GCA_036172795.1). Classification (NCBI taxonomy): domain Eukaryota; kingdom Metazoa; phylum Chordata; class Amphibia; order Anura; family Pelodytidae; genus Pelodytes; species Pelodytes ibericus. The sequence continues at coordinate 77,343,053 of CM069864.1, read as the reverse complement.
CCTTGTGGACTACGCTAACTTGGACTCTACATAGCCAAAGAGGAAAACCAGCAGAGAGCTACTATAATGCCATCAAAGAGGGGTCTTCCTCATTGAAGACACATTTGTCTTATAAATGGTTACGTTACTGGATTTTCCTTGAATTCAAATTCGAATTCAAATTCTACTGATAGGGGCAATATAAAAGCACGATCCCAACGTGGGGTGTATGCCCACCATCAGGTTTTGTGTGATGTCTGAGGAACGCTCGGAATCCAGACAAAGTGTACATTCCATATACTGTATTGTTCTTGTGACAGGTTCACAGAGGGGACTATATGCGGGAAGAAACATGATTGGAAATGCTGCCTAACGCAAATGATGGAGAACAGCTTAGACCAGAATCCATGACTTGAAGAGCCAATAGGACTTAAAACACAGAGAGGGGGGGAGACATTGTTGAAAATTGGAAGTTAGGAGTCTGATGTCAAAAAGGTTGAGTACCCTTTATGTCCAAAATTTGTTTGGTGCTTTTGACCTTAAGTGAAAAATTGTGAGTGTTCGTGATGAGGCGTGCCCAAACCCGGAATTTTGGGCATGGTGCGACTGCTAAATTTAACCAGTGCTCACTTTGAATGTTAGTTACATATATACTGTCCGATTGAGGCCACTCAAAGTGCCTCATCTGACAGAGGGGGGGGGGGGGACCCAGAGCACAGCTCATCGCTTGGGTCTGTGTGTCTATTAGGATGGCACAGAACGTCCATATGCGTTAAGTGGTTAATCTAGAATTTTGCTCGAGTTTACATTTAACTCTCATGGAATAGACATTTGATACAATAACAAGCATGGCTGCAAACTGTAGAGGGCCACAACAGATCCCAAAGGATAGATCCTGTACATACCTAGGTTAGGTTTATACAAACTTCACTTTCCATGAAAATAAAATCACAGTAAGAACCATAAAGAATTCTGTTAATACTCTAGTCATTATCAGATTATTGCTACATCTTCCATAGACTAAAGGGTGGCATGCACAGGGAGCAGTCTCATGGAGAAGATGTGTGCAGACCCAGGTAGAGTTTATAGGTAACACTAATAAGTAGCAGCTTTGGGAATTATAGCGCAGTTGCATTAAAAGTTACAAGAACATAAGAGGACAACATATGCTATAACTCTGTGTCCTTTTCTTCCTATATGTAACGCTCCATTAGCATTAGGAACCTCTATGACACTTGGCACCTCGGTCTGCCCTTTCATCCCAGTCCTATGAGTACATGGTGTACCCGCTGGGACTTGCAGCCAGCAGACCCCAATCTACCAGAAATCTCATTAGTTTGCTGAGCAATCCTTTACCGTAATGAAAACAATAGCTTGCAGTAAGTACTAAATCAATCCTAATCCCATTCATTTTTTTGCATAACTCATGTCTTGAGTTTTTTTTTCTCCTTTCTGTGAATAAATGAACCTATTTATTTACAAAGGGGTTGCGGGGTAGTTAACCCCTCCGATGACAGAAGTGCCAGCTACAGTTTGTCCCCAAGGAGGTAGATGGAGATTAATATCGGTTTTCTGTGCTATGCATTACATCACACGCCTATGTTATCATTACTTTAACAGTGAACGGTTATTAAGGAAAGAAAAAAAAATCCTTTATAATATTCTCAAAATATACATTGCAGCTGGCAACTCTTAGCACATGGGTAAAAACCATCTATTGCCCTATAGTGCAATTTCACTATCCCACCTGTTATCATCAGAGGTAAATACAGATAGGCAGGTAAGATATATAAGGTACAGGGGACTCTCCTCTCACACATGTGCATGGCGATGATTGGAAGACCAGAATACGGAGCAGATCTGACCTCCGGGCTTTCTACCCTATCCTATTTATCCCAGCCACAGCTTCATCTGAGAAGGATGGCTGCCTAGCCTATGCACCTCTGACTTCGTGCACTAAGAATATAAGAAATGGCTGCAGCCCTGACCTATTGAGTTAGGTTAGAGAGAAATCTGTGGGGGCAATTGCTTCCTGGCTCCCTTTCCAGCCCTCCCCTGACCGCAGCTGTACATGTAATGGTAATACACGTACACAAAAGAATCAGGACAATGATAAGTCCCATAATAAAAACAAATAATTTAACAAAAAAAGTTATGGTCAGAAATAACTTAGGTGAGTTTCAGTGGTCTTCTGTAGACCATGCCTTCAAGAGAGAAATGTATACTATATACATAGTTATATTCTGAGCTTCTGGAACATCATTTTACATAACTTCCAACCCTCTCCCCCCTTAAAATTCCCTTTGTTACAAAAAGCTTACAATCCGTTTAACCTAATCACTGACCAGTTCTAGAAATAGTGGCCTACAACCTTTCCACTGCTCTCGTTTGGGACATGACTCAGGGCTGTACCAAGTTATAGAGAATAGGGACAGCACTGGCAATGTGTTGAAAGGGGGATGTGACACAAATTGGGACCACACTAAAACTTGGCAGCCAGGGGGGGGTGCCGACTAGCGAACGTCAAATGTTGTTCCACCTGGGATTTATTCAGAGGTCTGGCAAGCAGGTATCTTTCCAAAATCTTCTAAATCGAGCAAACTCATTGACACACTATTCGTATTTTTTGCGTCAGTCCTGCCTTTCTCTCCCTGTAGATTACAAGTGTGATCTGTGGTCGTTATTCATTAAAGAGAGAATTACAGGGAGAAGTAGATTTCCATTCTCCAGTGTTTGGGACGCAAGACAAAAAGGAGGAATTATATCTCAATGTTAGATGCTGATACTCTTATCTAGAACTTAGTGCAAATGACTAGTAGAGATTATACAATACACTTGTTACGTGGACCTCAAAAATGTCTCAGTTTGTTCTAAATAGCAGTCTATAATAAGAAGAACTGTCCAGTTATTAAGTTGTTCTGACAGAAACGTGTGGTCATCAGAGACATGTTTATGCCTTTTTTGTTTGTGTGATTCTGATGGATGCGCATAAAGTTCTCCCCTACAGTCAGAATGTTAATGCGCTACACATTAACATTCTGACTGTAGGGGAGAACTTTATCCGATGTAATAGTACTGGCAGCAATAGAAGTTATTAAGGGAGAGAGTTACACCCCATCTGACAAGTAATTAAAGCGACACTCCCACCACAAAATGAAAAGCTTTTATTTTTTATTTTTATTTTAGATATGTCTAATATTTTTGTTATGTGCCTGTATTTAATTGAATATGTAACGAAACAAGTATGACTGGGCGCCGCCATTTTTGTGAAATATAGTGTTTTTGGGTGAACACTCTTCGGGTTAATGCAGACACAGATCCCTTTCTCACTGCGACTAGTTATAACCAGCTACATGTCATGGGTGAGACCTTTGAAAGGGTAAAACACATATCTTGTATGGTGCCCCTCCTAGTCCTATTGCCTCCTTCAGGTTTCGTGTTTTCCTGGTATTGCAGCTCCTAAAAAGAACTCCAGCTACCGGTGTCCTGTATTTGGTTAATAAGGCTAGCTCCATATTGAAACCCTCTCCTCACAGCTTCCTGTTCTGGAGTATTTTGCAATTAATTGCTTGATTTATGATACTAACCCAGCTTTAGCCTAGGCTTTGCTATTGTATTATTATAGCTGTGTGAATTCTGTTTTGCCAGATCTTTTTTTTAACAACCCAAAAAGTGGTCCAGTTGCCATAGAAACCAATGGAATGTTCCAGGTAGTTTAGATCATTTTTTGAACCAAAAATTCCCTTTACAAATAATCCCCATTGTATTAATCCCCATCTCAAACACTTGACATGGGGAGGCACTACCAAAATCCTGTGAGATTACTGTGAGATGATTTACACAAAAAGCTTAGTGTAACCTATGGCACGGGTGCCACATGTGGCACTTGGAAGCCTCTGAAGTGGCACTTGGCATCTGGGTCCATTTTCACCACCATCATACATGCAGGAAGTTGGAGATGGGGCAAAAAAACGAAAGGGAACAATAACAGATAGAAGGGGAGAGCAAAGCATAATCTCAGGGAAAATGGCACTTTGAGATATTTAAAGGACAACTGGAGCAAAAAAACAAAACAACAACCTTATATTTAGTTGAAAGATTGTATCAAGTGTAGATGATTTATAAAGAAATTCTTGAATGAAAGTATAGAAATTAAATGTTGTTTTGAGTCTTATTTACTCCATATAGTTCTTTCAGGGGGCAGACATGTTGTTTAGAATCTTGGGTCAGATCTTCACTCGCCCTGGTTTAGATAAACAAATGGCTGACCTATCTGACCAAAGATTCTAAAGAAAATGTCTGCCTCCTGTTAGAACTATATGGAGCAAAGACGGCTCAAAAAGGTAATTTATTTGTATGCTTTCAATAAAGCATTTCTATATAAAATTCCTACACTTATATGCAATCTTTCAATTAAACAGAATCTTTTTCCCAATTTTTGCTACAGTTTAACTTGATATCCGACAGAACAATGGGCACTCAGCCTTGAAAACGTTTGCCATCACTGTACTAGTTAGTTAACTCACGGTTATCTAGCAGCCAACTAATCTCACGGTTTGTAGCCAGACTTAGCAAGGGAAAACCTTACTAGCACTTAAGTAGTACCATTGCTAAGTCTAGGATAAACCAATATTTCTAAAATTGTTCACAGTTAATCTTCACAAGTTCTCATCTTTCCTATTTGGTGTTAAACAGAAGCGTCCACACATGAGATGTTCCCACATCCTTTATTTTAGAAATCCACTTCCAATACATTTCAAATTCTTGCCTGGATCTGTTGGTTCTTTGACAGTCGAAAGATGTGGGATTATTACATTGTTACAGTCCGGCATGTCCCTTTCCTCTAGAAGATTATCCAGAACCTGATCCTGCTACGGTGATGGATTTAGGACTACCTGCATGTCACATATATGTACTGAGTTTTGGGGTTAAAAATCCTCTACATGGGAAAGGGTAAAAGGTTTACTTTGGGGGTGAATACGCCTCTCCAACCCCATCATCAGATTCCTAATTGACCCGTGCTTGTCCGTAAGTGTAGGATTCAAGTCATGTGCGACTCATTTGCTGAAGATCTCTGGGGTCCTGTCCGCAAAGTGGCGCAGAGTTCGACCGCCTTTTTAACCGGCTTTTTTCTCTTTCTGGAAGCTAAAGCTGGTCCTCCTCGTCAGTTTCCTCTGTTTCTGAGCAAAATAATCCGCTCGAGCTGTGCTGGCACGTGACTCTAGGATGTAGTTTACCTGCACAAAAAGGTTAAAAACAAACAAAAGAAATGTGATATTATATATATATATATATATATATAATTCATGTAAAATAGTATAAGTGCAATGTTATTATTATTATTATTTTTTTAAAGCTGACAAATGAGCAATATACTTCCCCACAGAAATGTGAGGAACCAAAGCTCCATAAAGATCTCTTTGGGCAAATTTGAAATATTATATGATTTCATTGTATGTGAAAAGAGCATTTTTAAAATGACTACTTGATTTGTTTTTGTTGTTAATCTTACATTACAATCAGTAGATTTTAATAATACCACCAGCCAAGCAGTCATTTTCAGAAATAAGTTTAGAAATGCAGCATACAATTGATAAGATTCAAATTAAAATATTACTGAGGCAAAAAGGTGATAATTGTTAACCTTATTTGCATTTGCCTACCCAGAATCCTTTGCAGTGGTGGTAGCACTGCTAGTTTAGAATTTCTGTGGGTGTAGCATGTCTTCTGGGTTGTCCGGTGTGTTTAATAATGTCTTTGCTACCCCATCATTTTTAGGTGGAGGGGTTTTCCCCATCACCATTACCCCTACCAAAACGTTGTTGTGTGTGCATAAAAACCCCCAAAACAAATAGATATTGTACAAATTAAAATGAAGAAACACCAACCTTAGGGGGCTATTCGCTAAAAGGTGAACTGCAGGTGAGATTTCATCTCACCAATGTATCTGTATACTGTGCAGGGACAAAGCTGGTGAGCCCCTCCCACTAGGCACACTCACCAGGATTATCCCTGCATGTTGTATCGCTAAATTGGTGAGATGAAATGCTCATGTGCTATGCCCCCAACCCCACTAAACAGAAAAATATACTTCCCACCTGGCCAGTATTTTACCGGCAGGCCGGTAAAAAAGTGCCTTGAAGACAATGTTAAGTCTATGGAAGCAATGGCATAGCCGGTATTTTTTTGTAGAAAAGGTGGAAACCCTACCCAACCCCCTGGCTGGTTACAAGTGCCACTGGTGAATTAAAAAACAAACAAACAAAATAATGTGTTTTTTCATTCTCTACATGAAACATAGACTGTGTCGGCAGATAAGAACCATCCGGCCCATCTAGTCTGCCCAATTTTCTAAATACTTTTATTAGTCCCTAGTTCCCTATCTTATATCTAGGATAGCCTTGTCCCACGCATGCTTAAACTCCTTCACATGCACAGTATAAACAATGTTTAGGTGACAAAGTCCCTTTAAAAACAGAGGAACATAGAGCTAATGTTTCCAGATCTGACTGTGGCCCACTCTTGGGCTAATTTCTTTTTATACTGATGTCGTTTGGCATACATTGAATGCATGTTCAGACTTTTTCCATTAATGCATTAACCCCTAATGACATTTTATAAACACATCTCCCTTTACAAGGTATCCTCAGCTCGAGTCACTATGAACATGATGTCACAATCAACAGAATTCCTCCTGATTGGTCCATTCTGCTAATGGAATAATTAGCTGCAGTTGTTTGAGGACATCCCGCATCTCTAGGAGCTCAGCGGCTGGAGGTATGAACCCTATGTCTTGTCAATACGTATAAGTGGGATCTTAACTAACCCAATGGTTCAAAATTGAGTGGGAGGTGTCACCACTAACGAGCCTAATTAAGTGCCCCTGACAGGCTCTCATCACAAACTTCTAATTAAATAGTTTTGTCATACAGAAGTACCCTGATATTAAGCATTAATGACACAGGGGGCAGAGCCCATCTCCTTTTAAAGACAAAAAGTATATTGCTACATGAATTGATTCCAGGTCAGTAAAACATAACCGCATATAATGGACACATATATTAGTTATAATGCTGAAATACATGACACTAACATACATTTGAGGTTACAACTGCCATGACAGATTCGCTTTAACTACACAGATAATGAAGGCAGTTTTATGCTGGCTATTAATATCTTCACAGTGCATCTAAAAGCTGTAATTAACCATTCGATTAGGTCTGTTGCTAATTATCACGCCTGCTGTATACACATGATGTGAAGTTAATATTCCGGCTGCTTAGCTCACATTACCCGCTATCCAGACAGACCGTGCGCTCAAACAGTGTGAGTGGCACAGATACAAAGGGTACATTTAGCTGCTGAAATGGATAACGCCAGGGCCGGACTGAGCAGAAAAACCAGCCCTGGAAACAAGTCAACAATACTTCACAGCCTTATGTTCTCACACAAACCCAGTTGAAAGTTAGAATTTTTGTCTTGCACGAGCATCATGGGAATTGTAGTCCGCGACATTTGGAGGGCGGAACTTTAGGTAACAAAATATAGGGTTGCGATTGTGGCCTGGAGTAACACAATTCTCAAGCAAGTGGGAAATGTAGTGCACAAGACACAAATTTGCAAGAAATGCCAGTTAGTGAACATGGGAAGTATACAATTTATAGCATTGTTAAAGTAAACCTGACATTTACAAAACGGTGTTGACCGGTCAGTTTTAAGGAGGTTTAAACAAATAGTTTCATGTTATGTCGGGGAAATTCAGGTTAAATGACACTTTGGCCTTAGGTTTTAGAAAGGCAGCACAATTTTAATTTCTTCTGGGGAAAATAAAGCTTATTAATATATCAATATAGATTTAGCCAGCCATAGATGGTGGTACAGGATAACTCTCATCAGTATATAGTTAGCCAGACGGTGGTTCAGAATAGCTCCTATCAGTATAATAAACCAAACATTTAAGGTGCTACAGCATAGTATGTCACTACATGGCTAAAAAAGAATTTAACAATGGTATGGCACAGATCCAGTCATTATATAGTTAGCCAGACATAGAATGTGGTATAGTAGAACTCCTGTCACTATGTACTTAGCCAGACATTGAACGTGGCAAAGCAAACTCATGATCATTGATCGTGGTAGAGTAAGTAACTCCACTTTGCACGTCAAATAAAATGCAAATAATATATTGCTCAACTAGGCTAAACCACATTATCTTTGGTTATATTAAATATGCTGTTTAAACTGGTGTCTTGGCAAGTCAGCTAACCTTCACCTGCATTTAACACCTTACTGTGTCATAGCAAGACAAGCTACAGTGCATTGTGACACCAAAGCCTTACATTATTGTGAGGTATGCTTGACAAGTTAGTATAAGGAGAGCACACTTATGTTTGAGAGTAAATGTTTCTGGCACTGACTGAGAGGTAAGGCTGTCTTCAGTTTCACTACAGGCAAGTGCAAGCTAAAGTGTTTAAAATACAGCTAGTATTCAGATTATGGTCAAAGTGCACCAAATTTCTGTTTGTCAGTCTATCTTTGATGGTAACGGGTGGGCTAATGAAGTTGGACTGTGGACTACTAAACTGTTTTTGCTCCCTGGGACAACAGTTGGCATGCCCCACCTGGCAAAAGGGAGTCAGGTCTGATACAATCCAGGAGTCCAGTGTTTGGCAGATAATTTTGCTGGAAATAAAGACAATGGGCAGACAGGATTACCAGGTTTCATTGTGTGTAGGAATTGTTTTTTCCACTCTAAAAATAGGATAATATTTATTTTAACTTGCTTTTTGTATGATAATGCTTCTACTTAATACCGAAAGGTGCTACGCCATATAAGTGAGCAGTGAGATTGGCATGAGTCTGCTCCGACTAGCGGGTATCATGCCAGTGTGGAATACCAACCTTTAACACAATCTCGTTAACCGTGGCAGCGTCAGACTCGAAGTACAGGTGTTTGTAATCGTGGTTACTCAGATATGTCAGCTTGAACATTGCGTGGCCTGTAGAAGACAAAAGAACAGTATTATTATCCGATCAGAGCCTCAGCATTTGGAATACACTGTGCTCTATTAAACAACACAGTTAATTCATCTCGAGTCACTGAATACCATAAACTGCAACAGAACATTCTGAGTTACGGACAAGTGATAAATGATAACGGAGGTCATTATTTTAAAGCCCAATAAAGGGACTATATCACTTCAACATTGCTTATACTATAAAAATGGATCTAATCATTGTGTTAGCAGAATTGCAAACAAATGTCTAAATTAGGACAAAACGTGTTTTAAATGTGTCTGTGGAGTCTCCTGCTTATGACATCACCTGTGGCTTGATATGCAAATGAACTGCTTTTCAATGCAAAATGTGTAATTTGCATAGTGAGCCACTGGTGATGTCATAACCTGGAGACTCCACAAACACAATTAGGCATTTGTTTGCAATAATGCTAACACAATGTATTGATCATTTTTTATTCTCTACATTCACAGTGTTACAGACTACAGGTTTGTATGTCCTCGAAATGCACAGTGTTCACATGTAACTTTTATACCTCATGCCCTTCCATGATGCATGATAAGCGTTTGCAGATAATTTGTATCTGAAGTGTTGCAATATGACATTAATATCATTCAATAACGCAAGTAATCCGCACACTAGGTCTGTGATTGTTAACCTTTAGATCTGGTTGTTGTGGAGTACAATTTCCATGAGGGTCAGTCAACCTATCTAGATCAATTGTGTTCCAAAGGTTAGTTAGTATGTATCAGAATTTCTGGTCTGAAAAAAATAATCTGGTACTAATGTCTGGTTAAGTAATACAATGAGGGACAAAGTCTTTCCTCTGTCACCTAAACATTGTGTATATATTAGATGTATTGTATTTTTAATTTAAAAAATAAAATAAAAAATAAAAATCGATACATTGTTTTAATTTATGCATTTGCTTGCATTGCTGCTAAGAGGAAAAACATGTTGTACATGTGTCTGTGGTGACTACTCCTGATTGAAAAGTAGTTGGCATATCAAGCTGTAATGATGTCATAAATAGCAGGCACCACAGACAGATATAAACATTTTTTTTCCATAACTCCTTCGACAATCGGTATACTAGGTACATCATGGAAAATCTGTCAGTAAATATGGCTCTGACCTGTTATGGGCAAGAGCTTTGGAAGTGATCCCTGATCACTTCTGTCACTCTGTTATTGTTGCTAGACTGCCTCTAGTGTCAGTCAGCAACATTACAGAAAAAAAAGGCTAAATTAGCCCTAGATTTAGGATTAGCATTATGTATCTATATACAATTAAAGAAAGCTTACATAATGGTAGTCAAAAAGCATCTCTCTGGGTGCTGCTGAACTACAACTCCCATGATCCCTCTTCACGTTTTGGATAATTAAAGACTGCACTTGAATCATGGAAATTGTAGTTCAGCAATAGTTGTAGTGCTATTGAGATGAACAGCGCCATTTTGAAGTACATCATGTGGGTAGCAGTGCTTAAAACATGGTAATCAGTGGGGTAACAGCAGGAACCTCAGGTAGTGTTACAGAGAGCAAAAGGGGAAAAAGGACCCCTTTCTGTAATGGATTTTGATACCAAGAGCCCCCACTGAGAGGTGCCCCCTTTACATGAGCACTGGACCCAGCTGCCAAGTAGCACTTCTACTGGCTTATTAACCAATGTAGTTCTCATTATCGGTGTATAGACATATAGCTCTGTATTCTTTCCCAACATTACAATGATTTACACATTAACTTGAGCTGAAAAAGCCAGAACTTCTGTGAGCACAAACCTCCGCTCCCCCCACCTCCTATTTTTTATTATATTTTGCAATCTCCGACGCAGTACATTTTTCCTGGAATGGTAATTAAACATCATTACAATGCATTAATCTTCTCCCATTAATCTGCCTAATGATTTAAAGAGGGGGGACAAATATATAACTTCTTTAAATCATTCCACAAATTAAACTTTGGTTGGTTGGTATTTTTTGGGCTGCCTGAAGCAGTATAATATGTTTCTGCCAGGGTATGTAATGACAGGGTCTGGGGGGGTTTCGCGTCCAGAAGCAATGTACTGGGTTTACACGGGAATATCAACTTTCACCTTCTCCATTTTAATGGAAAATGATCTGATCTGTGCAGTGGAATTAGAAAATTGTTTTATGCAAACATAACCAAACAGGCGTCCTGTTCACATGTCCAGCATACTAAATACACCGCCCCTTCACATGTGTTCAACATACGAAATACACCGCCCCTTCACATGTGTTCAACATACTAAATACACTGCCCCTTCACGTGTTCAGCATGCTAAATCAACCGCCCCTACACTTGTGTACAGCATACTAAATACACAGCCCCTACACATGTGTTCAACATACTACATACACACCCCCTTCACATGTACAGCTTACTAAATACATTGCCCCCTTCACATGTGTTCAACATACTAAATACACTACCCCTTCACATGTGTTCAACATACTAAATACACCGCCCATTCACATGTGTACAGCTTACTAAGTACACCGCCCCTTCACGTGTACAGCTTACTGAATACACAGCCCCTTCACATGTGTACAGCATACTGAATACACCGCCCCTTCACATGTGTACAGCATACTAAATACAATGCCCCTTCACGTGTCCAGCTTACTAAATACACCGCCCCTTCACGTGTCCAACTTACTAAATACACCACCCTATTCACGTGTGTACAGCTTACTAAATACACCGCCCAATCACATGTGTACAGCTTACTAAATACACCGCCCCTTCACGTGTGTACAGCTTACTAAATACACCGCCCCTTCACGTGTGTTTTCACTACTGTATTCACAACTCTATGGTATTAAGCAAATAAATACGTTATTCATATGATGTGATATCAGGAACCTGCATTCAGTGCTTTGGGTTATTTTTTCCCCTTCTTTTGGATAAAAAGCAGGAATGACAGGTAGAAGGATTGAACTTGTTGGACTAAGTATTTGTTCAACTAAAATTACTATGTGACTCTGCAAAACAAGGCAAATAGGTGTTCTATATTATGTCACATCCAGCGTGCACCATATACTGAAGGATCAGGAGACTGCTATCTATGCTCCATTATACTACATTACATTAACATTTACTAATATAGTGCCAGATACAGAGCATAGAAGGGAACTACAGACTAAGTTAGACAAACTAGAACAGACTGGTACGTGAGGTAGAGAACCCTGCTCGCAAGCTTACAATCTAGAGGGAATGGGGTCCATGAGACAATTAAGGGATTGAAGAGGTCAGAGGGATTGAAGTTGTAGTAACAGGTAATGTGGATGGTTGGCAATAGGTGGGTTTGGCCAAAGATTCATTGTGTGTGTACCAGCTAGGTGGGATTAGCTAGAGGTAAAGTGACCGGTAAACTAGTGGTTTGGGTAGTAAGCTTCTTTAAAGAAATTAGTTTTGAGGGACTTTTTAAAGTTTGAAAAGAAGGGAGAGAGCTGGATGCCCTGTGGAAGGGGGGCAGCTCGGGTGAAATCTTGGAGGGACAAGAGGTGATGAGGTTGGAGGATCGCTTTAGTTCCTTGAGGAGTGCAAAGGTCATGCAGGGAAGTATCTGTTCACGAGCAAGTCAATGTACAGAGGTGCCGAGGAGTGAAGGGCTTTGTAGGTTAAAGACCACATTTTATCCTAGAGGAGACGGGGAGCCAGTGGAGGGCGTTGCAGAGAGCAGCTGCCTACATCGGACTGACGAGCGAGAAAGATGAGTCTGGCAGCTGTGTTTTGAATAGATTGCAGGGGAGAAAGTCTAGCCAGAGGTAGTCCAGTGAGGAGGGTGTTACAGTAGTCAAGGCGAGAAATTACAAGTGCACTAGTATTTTGGCGGTCTGTGCTCTGAGGAACGGCCGAATGAGTGCGATGTTCCTTAGGTACAGACAACAGGATTTGGGTAAAGACTGAATGGGGAACGAAGAAGAGAGCAGAGTCAAAAGTTACCCCAAGACATCGGACACGATCAGTTGGTACGATTGTAGCATTTTCAATGGAGACTGTGAAGCCAGATGTAGGACTGGTTTTGGCTCCAGAACCACACATGGATAAGGAGGATCTGGTGTCAGGGGCGTCCCCTGCTTGAATCAAGTTTCACGCCAACTTAATTAATAAGCATGGTAGTTTTTATTAGCATAGTATAGCAATGTCCTGTCTTTTTCATTCCCAGCATTGCAATGCAGTATGCAGCTTAGTAAAGCACACAGGTCTCCTTTTCACCTACACATAGCTTATTAAACCGTATATATCTCTTCTTCAGATATGCACAGCTTATTAAACCATACCTATTTCTTCTTAATAATAGCGATTATTAGTAACCCCCTGCATCTCTTCCCCCATGGGGGGTGGCAACACTAATGTGGACAGATATTCTATCTACATACAGTTTCCTACACCTGGGATGCTTCTTAAACCTGTCCTGAAGGACCCTCAGTAGTCCAGGATTTAGGGATTACCCAGCTCTGTTTAAATAAAAATATGTATCACTTGGTTTGGTTACCTATACATATACTCCTTGAGGACAGGTTTAAGAATCACTACAGTAGAAATTCTATGGTGTCTCCAACACTGGATAATTAGATTCGGACACTGGTGTCACAGAGCTTGTTAAACCTTTTCACATAGACAAGGTCTGGAAAACCTTCTCAATCTCTCAGACACAACTTTCCACACTTCACTATTTATCTCCTGGTTTTACGTAGCTGAACGTTTGACAAACACTGTAGTCACAATGTATAAGAAATCCACACCTCTCCTGGACAGTATGGGAGATTAGCTCATCACATTACTGCAGGGTTATACAATCACTGCCTATTTTATCAGCTATTGTGACAGACTGACAGCTGCAGCCACAATGCAGCACATATTAGATGTCATGGCTCAAACCTGCTAACACAGCCCATTATTTTAATAGGGATGTGTGGTGACTTTTCCTCACGGACGATCCTAAAAGTTTATTGTTTTCATGGCGGCTCGTTTTTGCGTGTGTAAATGGAAGAGGTGAGGAGAGAGACGGAAGAGAAAGTGACGAGAAACATCGATCAAAGAAAGAGAGGGAAATGGAGCTGGAAGAAAGTGTTAGAGATACATGGAGAGGAAGAGAGAGAAAAAAAGATGACAAAGATATGTGGGGCAAAGGAGAAGCCTTGACACTACCATCCGGGAGACATTACTGGAGAGAGGATGGAGATTGGGTGGGAAATAAAAATGTGGGATGGAGATAAAAAAAATTATCAAAACCTTTCCAGTTTTCCATGTTCAGTGCAAGAGGACCCAGGTCAGTTGAAATGACCCTTTTGCAATATAAACAACATGTGCTAAAGTAAAACGTTCTGAAGGACATTCCAAAGGATACCCTCCATCAAACAAAACGATACAGGATGAATACTATCAGATGCATCGAAGTGTACTTTGAAAATATGAGGAATTCCTAGTACAGAGAATGAATAGTATCTTCAGTGGGGAAATCATCAGCAACGATGGAGAAGTTAACACAGACTCAGACATCATTAGAGCAGTGCCTTACTGATGTATAAAAACTCCAACCTCAAGAGAAAACTGCAGACTGCTAGGTGCTTTTTATGATACTACTAGACCTTAAACCCGTTAACGGGGGCTAGAACATATGTGGACGGGGGGGGGGGGGGGGGATGGGGACATAAGGGGGCAACATAGGGGCAAGCACCCTGGTGAGGGGGGGAGCCTTGAGTGCTGCCCCCTTATGTCCCCCCCCCCGTGTTACTTACCACCTTATAGTGGTGTGAAGGGGGCGGGAGGTGGGTAAGTGGTGGGTAGGTAGCGAGTGATCAGCTGTAACTTTGTGCGCATGCGCAATGAGTAAATTCTCCTGCGATTGCGCAGGAGAATTTGCTCTAGAAATCTGTCAGAACAGGTGTTCTGACCGAAGTCTCTGCGCTCCAAGTCCCAACGGCTGTCCGTGGGGCACATGCGCAGTCCCACGGACACAGGGACTGGACGCAGAGACACTTCTACTTTATTATAGAGGATATGCGTGATGGGTAAGGATGTGAAAGATGAAATGCAGGTTTTCTGCAGGGGGCGGGGCTTCACAAAAGATGAGGCAGTGCCGCACACAGTTGAGAAGCGGGACTGTAGGAAACTTGGGTCAGAAAGTCAGAGTGAAGAAAAAAAGATGGTGCAAAAAAAGTTGCAAGAACTGAAAAATTTGTATTGGAATGGATTCATAGGAACGGCACAGCATATGTATAAGGGTTTGCTCCTTTATCTAATACAACGTTAGTGAAGGGTTGACAGTTGTCCTTTAAAGTATATTTCTATTTTGTACTTTTGACTAATGTGACAGTGGAAGAGTTGTTGCCAAGTTTAACTTTGTATTCAAATATATGTAGGGTTCTTCTATACATGTTTGTAAGGTTTCAAATAGGAGAATTCAGATACACCACCAATCTGAAGTTACAGAGTCTGACGTGGAAATGGTCCCAGCTGAAGCTCCATGAATATCAGCTGCAGTACAATTTGTTTTATTCCAGAATATGGTTTGCCTTTTGTGGCCACATACATACAATAAAGCTCGCTCTAAGGCATTTGACAATTATAATAAAAAACACAAAAACCACAAATGATTTTTAAAGAGATGTATGTAACCAAAATCAGCATTGACTCAATATAATCAAAGTCACAATTAGATAAGGAAATAATTATTGGGAATTTAAAGAAAAATCTTAAAGACAAAAAAAAAAAAAAAAAGGAAAAAGAAAATATATTCAAGCACGGCAGTGGATTTTCAATGAATTTAAAGCCCCTCTGGCATTCAGAAGATTGAAATGTTCCAAATATTAACTCTATATTTATTATTGCAATATTCTCCCAGGCTCTGGATATAACTGCTGTTCAGATTGATGCAACATGAAAAAAGGGCACCCTCTTATATTCACATGAGATCGCAATGCGCTAGAGATTGTCACTGAGCTTGTTGGGAATGAGATGTGGTACAAATAGGTCCGAATGCAAGTATCTTAGTGTCACTGCTGTGACAGATACATGCAGAGGAATCCTCTGACCTTTTACACACAGCTAATTAAAAATAAATTACCCGGTGTTCTCCATTCACTGGTGAGACACCAGAACAGGAGGTTTTACACATGAATAACTCCCAAAAAATAAAAAAAAATTCACAAAATATATTTTTAACCCTTCGTCCATAAAAAAGGGTGAAATAACAACATTACCCAAAATAAGCAAAAGGAGAATGCGGTATAAAAAAAAGTTGAAAGCAAACGTAAAAATGAGGTAACAGCAGAAAAAAAAGCTAGTGGTCGGACTAGAGAGAGTATAATAAACACAAATAATGGAGGGAAAGTGAGGGTAAGTGAACTGAGGACTCTGATGATGAGAAGGGCCAGAAAGGAATACAATGTAAAAGAAAGAGTGGAAAAAAGATAGAAGAGTAAGAAAAAAGTTAGAAGATAAAGCAAAAGAATAATAACATGCAGATATAGACTGGGAAGAAAAAAAAGGAGAAAAGTGGTGTAGGAGAAAGTAGGGAAAAAGAAAGCAGGAGGAAAAGAACTGAAGAAGGAAATATGGTAACAGAGGGCAGAGGGATACTGGCAACATTTGAACCTGCGGGCAAAATACTTTTTTGGCCCATGGTGCACCTCCATCAGCTTACGCGTTATCATCCGAGATAGACAAAAATAGACAGGCCGGACAAACCTGCTAACAGATAAGCTACAGACGCAGACAGATAAGCCGCAGAGACAAAGAAAGCAGGGGTTGGGTCCGAATACATATTTACCCAGTCTCCACTGGACTTTTATCGTCCCTAATCTATTTCAGATCCAGAAATACTGAAGCGAGAGAAAGCCCATGAAGGTGGAGACACAGAGGGACTGTCTTCTAACACATATGCATGCCTATGGGATCTGTGGCAAAAATACAGAGCATATCTAACCCCGGGCCACCTCTTGATCCCAGCTACTACCTCATCTAAGAAAGATGGCTGCCTAGCAGATGCAATGGGACATTTAGTAGTGAAAAGTAGCCCCAGACCATTGAGTTAGGTTAGATAGCAGCCCGGGGAGGAGAATTGCCGATCTGCCTGCAGTCCCAGTCCTCCCCTGACAGAGGGAGGTATAAGGAGCTGATAAAATAACAGAAAAAGATGGTTAAATGTAGTAAATACATGGATGTGTGTACCATTGGAAATTGTATAGCGAGGTATAAATGATATAACACATTGTTTGTCCTATCTACCATCGCTTGACGTTGTAAGCTTTCTCTACATTAAGTATCAGACTATATCTGTCCGTCTAAGTTTGTAATACCCCTTTAAATCCTGTACCTTGCTCTGGGTACAATGTGGGCACTATGTAAATAAACTGTAAAGAAATGTAACTGTAACAACTACAATAAATAAAGCACAAAATAAAAATAAAAAAAACCACCAAAACCACATGGCCTGTTCCAGTCCGTTACCTTGTTACTGCTTTTGTGATTTTGCCAGAGAAGCTATTTTCAGCACATGTATATATTTGTCACTGGCCAGCTATATGTTTATGTATGCCAGTGCTATTTTCTGTTTATTTTTGTCACTATTCACATATGTCTCTTTGTGTGTATCTCTATCAATGTGCTTCTGTGTGCAATGAACGGCACAGACACTTCTGTAGTGAAGTACATCAATCAAACTGTCACAGTCCATGACAGCTGCCGACAGAAGGCTGGGGTCATAGGTTACAGGATAAAAAAAGAAAAAGGGGGTAGTCAAAGAAATCTGTGCAGCCCCTTACACCCATACTTACCCCCCTTCCTTTGCTAGTAGTAATACCAGAGTCCGCAGGCTTCATCAATCTTATCCCACCTCCTTCTGATACAGAAGGGTAACGGGACAGGCTCATATCCAATCACTTGGCACCTTGAATACCAAGCATTATATACAAAATAAAAGACCCCCTCCACCAAAATAACAGGTTTTAGGAAAATTATCACTAGGTCTAATACACAGTGGTGTTTTTAAAGTCTCTGCATTAAATGGAGAGTGGGCTAATGACTAGACCAAAGGGACTAGCATTGCCGATATATTTTTAAAGAAAAGGTGGCAATCCTAACTAGGCCCCAATACATTATTGTAAATTTTACAAGAGGAGGATTTTGGCGGGAAAATTGATCTCACTCCGTAAATTAGAAATATTATCCTTAAATTACCATATTCAGTATGGTTCACCTCCTACATACCATTTTGGTTCATGGAGAGACTATGAAGTGCATTAGTTTCTAGATTATTAGCAGCACTTCTCAAAATGGCTACTGAGAGCAGGGTTCTGTAGGAAAGGCCTCTGACGCATTTTGTTCCTTTATGTTGGCTGAGAAACTGTGACATTACCATCAGTTTTAAACAGAGCAATTCCCTGCCTCTATTTGCTCCAATATCAGGGCAGCAAGGATGCATTTAATAGATGAATTCTCACTGCTGCACTTAACCCCTGCACAACTGAAGGCGTCTAGGATGTAATTTGCAGGAGGGGGTTAGATGCTAGATAAAACCCTTAACATGAGGCCATCGGTTTTTTTTGAGGGGAGGGGTGGATATAAAGTTATTATGTAGCACTTTCAATTCATTCTATTTCCAAGGCAGATAGCCTGGCCTGTCAGGCCTGCGAGGATGCTGATTGATTTACTCAGGAGAGAGAAACTCGTAGGGCGAATAATAGTGTGAGTTTAGAAGGCTAATGTTTCAATAGTAGTCATTGTGAGGCTGGCAGCCTGATACAATCGCATGCTTGTCATATACACTAAACTCCTTTTCTTCATATCCTATCTCTATTAAACATATAGTGCTGGAGTTCGTACATAGTAATCATGGGAGAGGGTGTAATGTTAGATAATCACAAACACATACAGTCCTTCTCCATGTACATGTGTGTGCATGCCATAGATGGACCTGTCAGGGCCACAGACCGAGAATGGCCGATGCACAACAATGAAAAACAGTGTAAACAAACACTAATTAAGCCACGTTTGTAGCTCATGCTGATAAACTATTTAATTTACTTACAGAACCCTTTAAAGGGAACTGGTCACCAAAATATTGTTTAAAATCTATATGTGCGAGCAATATTTCAAGCCAATGCATGGAATAAAAGAGACATGTAGAGATCATATATGTATAGATCATGTAAAGAACAAAAATCTCTTTAACGCTCCATTCCATGAAAGAGGGAATTGACAAGGGAATTTCAAACAAAAGTAGCAGAGTTAGAAAAATTCTCTAATTCAGTTGAATTGGAGAAGTTTTGACACTCAGCTACTTAGGCTGAAATTCCCTTGTCAATCCCCTCTTCCATGGAGTGGAGCGGTCAAAGGGAATCTATAACTTAGATTATGGTTTTGTATTGTCCATTGGCTTGAAATAATGCTAGCACATGATATGTCTGTGAATACTGTATAGAAGGCCAGGTACTCACAGATGAAATAAAAAAAATAAAATATACATATAGGGTTTATTCAAGAAAAGGAGGAATTGCAGACAATTAACAAGGGAATGTCAAACTTAGAATAAAGGCAGGGTATGCAGAAAAAAATGGCACTCACGGTAGACGATGCAAAAAGGTAGATTTATTGGTGTATAGGTGACTTGTAAATCTTCATAGGCACATATGGGAAAATAAAAAATCAAAGGTGTCTCACAGCATGACGCGTTTCGCGCATGGATCGCGCATGGAGCGCGCATGGATCGCGCATGGAGCGCGCATGGAGCGCTTAATCATATGCTTTTGCTCTCTAATGTCAAACTTAGGCCAAAGCAACTGAATCGGCTACTTTGGTCCTATGTTTGACATTTTTTTCTCAATTCCTTGTCATATCTGTTTTCATGACTAAACCCTATATGTATATATTTTATTTTATTATAAAATTTGATTCATCTGTGAGTCCCTGGCCCTCTACACACTATTCACATACACACATATGTAAGAAAACATGGCCATATATGCAATCCATTATATATTTTGCGTACATGAATACACATTTCTAAATGTATTTTCTTTTGATCTCTGCTAGAGCATGTTAATATAACAAGCTTGACGTATCACACTAGGGAAAGACAATTTAGTGCAGTAAAGGTTGTTGTCAGAATTAAATCTAGATACACAGAATGAGAGGCAATGCTGAATTACCATGCCCTATGGGAACTTTGCATTCCCGTAACTGTTCTTAAAGTTTGGAATCCAGAGGGCTGTGTGACCTTGGGAGAAAAACCAGAGGATTCTGTGACCAGCAGATATAAGCAGGCCTAGAGCAGTCCCAGCACGGAACCATCTCTTACCTGGACCGACATCTTCATTCTGACAGTCATACAATTGACCCTGCTCTGCCTGCGTGCATAAGTACAATTTATAATATCTTTCTTCACTAGATAGGCTGAGCTTGTGTTACCAGAGATAAAACACAGAAAAGAGGATATATTGCACAAGTCTGAGCTCTTATCTATTCCCCATCCTCTCCTTCTCTCTCATAATTCATTCGGGGAGGACCCCAGGAATCATTTTTTTGATGTAAGCCGTGCAGTAAGACATACATCATCGCCTGATAACAATCGCACTAAAAACTTGTGGAACACGGAGTCTGGAAACCAGCAGAGACAATGCTGTGCCTCTCTCTTCTGCCCCCTCGTTGTATTTCTATTCTCTTATTTATAATACAGGCAAACTGATGTAAAATGGGTGAATGGGCTTGGTTCTACGTATAGCAGTAACGCTAAGTAAGGTTAATCCATTGACATAATTGGCCCCATTCTGTTGATTTAATCATGTTTTAAATTATCTTTCCATCATGTTAGATACCATAGGTTATGTAGGTGAGAAACCAAGCAGTAGGAGCTTTACTTCCTGGAATCTGAAGGGGAGCCATGGCCTTTCGCAGACAGAGACCTTCCCCCCACCCCCCCTTTATTGGTCCCTCAGTCTTTGGTAATGCCCCTATTGGTTCCTCAAACTAGCAAGAAATTATCTGCATAGAACATGCCCACAAGCAGGCACCGGAGAAGGCAAGGAAGTGGTAAAGGCTAATATTTTAAATTAATTCAATAAATTATGGCATGAGTGTACCACAATAATCTATCATTATATCACAGAGAGGGACTAAACCCTTCTATAATAAGAAGGTAACTCCTGTGTGATTAAAACAGCATCTGACTGATTCTCCAATGGAACTTTGACTTGTTTTGGAAGCCAAACAGCTGACTTGTCATGTTGCTGAGGTAGCAGTGCCGATTGGCTGCACACACCTCTGACAGATGATCCTCTACTCCAAAATGATAAAAAAAAGATTAGTGTCCCTTTAAGTTGCATGCACACTTGACCTAAGCACAGTTGAAAACAGTATGACTGCCATTAAGTAGACGCAAAAAGCGGAGGAATACTACAGATAAAAGATACAAGCTCTACAGTACAGACATACATCTGCAAGCTCTACAATACAGACATACATCTGCAAGCTCTACAATACAGACATACATCTGCAAGCTCTACAATACACCCATACATCTGCAAGCTCTACAATACACCCATACATATGCAAGCTCTACAATACATCCATACATATGCAAGCTCTACAATACATCCATACATATGCAAGCTCTACAATACATCCATACATATGCAAGCTCTACAATACATCCATACATATGCAAGCTCTACAATACATCCATACATATGCAAGCTCTACAATACATACATACACATGCAAGCTATACATTACAGAATGGTTCAAGGTTCAGTGCATGTAGCAGTGAGGGATTTGAGGTCAGTGACATATTTAATTATACGATTGACAGAGGGGCTTTTCAGTTATGTTACCTGCAGGATAGGACACAATCTCTGTTGGTTTTCTTCCTATGCACAACACCAACCATTACCATGGGTTATTTAATTAGCTGGATATGGATTTAGGGTCAAAAGATGTCACTAATACATATCCAACGTTCAATGGGCCATATTCGATGACCAGCTCATGGAATACATTAGACTGCAAGAACGTTGGACATGATAACGTGGTTTTCACACTACTGGAAATGCACAGTAGCATTCTCAGAGCACCAAACCAACAGTACATGCGCAGCTGGGTTACCAGGCAGCATTTAGCACACTGTATGGTGGTTAATAACTCTGCTTTCTCAAAGAATCAGGACATCAGAGGATGAATTCATGGCAGCCACACAGAAGTCTTAAACCAGGACTCTGCTACCTAAACCTGGTTAGTTGGGAGGCATGAGTATAAACCACCCACTAATGCAAATATGATATGTTTTGGGGGGTTTCCAGTATGTGGTGCCAATCATGTAATCGGCACTACTATCCCTTCAGGAGGCCCAGCACTAGGGTTGCCACCTTTTCTTTCAAATCTGTTCTGACTACTTGCTGTAAACATATTCTGATCAGCGACAATAATACATTAACCCCTCCCTTAGTAACGTACCCTTGGACATGTTAACATTTCTGCAGTGTTTATGTTTAGCTGTAATTTCTTTCTTTCTTTCTCATTTACGGTGCTCACACAATTTATATTTTGGTATCGGTCTAAGAAGGGCTTTCTTTAGATACCATTATTTTCATCATATCATTTACTATTAAAATAAAATAAAATATGATGCAAAATTGAAGAAAAAACACTTTTTCTAACTTTTACAGGCACAATCTTTTACACATCTACAAACGCAAATTGAAAAAAATTGCTAAAGGTTCCCCATGCAAAAATGAGGGTCTCTCTATGAGAGAGTTGACCCACCGGACAAGGCTGCCTGCTTTCCACGGAAGCTGCCAGTCAGAGGAGAAACTGGCATGTGCTATCAAAAAGTATCCGCACACTAGGGACAACTAACTTTCCACTTGTGCTTCTATACAAGAAGCACAAGTGAAAAATAAGATTTAGTCGTCCTTTAACGGAGGCTTTATTTCTACTAAAAGAGGGGTCATAAACTGAGATGGTAACAGCAAAAATTAGGCATTACTAAAGGAGTCGGAAATATATGCAAGTTGATAAATGTTTCCAACACGACCATTAATGCTGGATTTTTAAAGTTCACTTTCAGTCCGCACATTGAATTAGGTCTCAGAAGAAAGCCTGCCATAAATAAAATGTATTCTCTCCAGGATTGTCGAGGATGTTACCATAAATACCAGGTCTGGGGTTTTTTGATAGAAGAGTGGGGTGTGACAGGCTATGAAAAGGCACTTTGTGGTTGCATATAGCGATAGCAATTCAAAAGTCTAGACATTCTGCGCAATAACAAAAAAAAAAAAACGTTTTCACGTACTTCCTTTAAGAATGTTTCCCTGTGTACCTCAATGTGGAATGTGGATTTGTATAACCATGAGACACGTTCGTCATTATTTATGATAATGTAACTTTAAATAGTTTGGTCCCATTAACATGAAAGGTTACTAAATGAGAGTGACATGTTTAATGGCTTACAGGACCAGCTCTATGTAAAAACAAAGTGATATAATGGTGGTGGCATGTGTAATTTCTCATTAAATTGTCCATCATGCTGAGCAGTAAAGTAACCTAACAACAGCAATTTTGTTAAAGGGTCAGTTGTACAACTTGACACACGGCTTAGCTCTAGATGCTTACTAGGACTCTTCTCTTCTGCAAGGTCGCATCCACAGAGCAGGTCCGAATCAATGGAAATAGGCTTTTGTTTGATCCAGAATTTGGTGCTGGCTTTCTGATTAGTCACTGGGTCAATTTCTACCTTCTCACCAGATATCCCTGTGGAGAAAGACAGAAGCCATTAGGAACCCATTAGAACATCTGTGGTGGCTCCAATATTCCTATATTAAGAGATACATTTCCAAGTCCTCCATCTCTGATGCATATAAGATATTCAGAACTAAATTAAAATTAAACCAGGGCAACAAATAATTCCTTCATAAAAAAAATATGGAAATGTTTAATAAAAGACATAAATACCACAAAAAATAAAACATGTAAAAAATTTTAAAAACTCCTTTACAAGCAGCACGACAGTTTTAAAAATACTGTAATTAAATATTTTAAGTAAGCTTTCTCTCAAGTTATTTTACAGTCAAATGTGAAGGGTCAAAGACTCAGGGATTTAGAAAATACTGTAAAAGATATACAGATAACCTCAAGAGTTCTAATAATGACAGCTTCCTGGCCTGCATATATATGACTATCCAATTATCTTACGTGGGCAGCCATCTTGCACAAGATGGCAAGCATTCCTTCATTATTGGTTGGTAACGCTCTGTATTCTAGCAAAAAATGCCACCAAAAACAAACAAAATCTTTTATATATATATATATATATATATATATATATAGATAGATAAAAATATTATATAGCATTACATGTATTATCAGTATTAATTTAACATGCCATACCTTTAAATATTTATAACATTATTTCTTTCACAATGGATATATTAAACCAGAGATGATTTATTTGTTCATACAGCCAGCATGGCTCTTCCCATTTTGGCAGTAATACAGTGCACTGACCCTCTCTCTAGGCATCATTAACTCCTAAGGTGCCCAGAGAGTCAATAATGTACTGCTGACCCTGAGGCGCTGAAGGAGTTAAGGCCTGTTAATTTCATGGCCTATGCCAAGCACAACACCACCAAGAGAAAAGGGGGGGGGGGGGGATAATAATAAAGACATAATAGATAAAAATAAATTAACAAAACCAACTACATGATACGAAACTCTTCCAGATGAACAGATGATGCTGGAGGTTTGAACCTGGAGTGATTTTTCGACAGTAGCCGAATATAAACCAACGATGACACCTAAAGTGGCCACTGATTTATAGTCGCAGTGAGTTTGGGCCTGAGTCCCCATGAATATTAGCACTACAAATCTGGACCCATTTAGCAGAGAGAGCCTGGTACATACATCACCAGCTCCTGCTCCTAGCCAAGGTCACCCTCAGAGCTATCAATCTTTCCAGCAAGGGGCAAGTGGGCCAGGCGTGGAGTTGTGCAAAGGGAGAAACCAGCCGCTCCTGTCCCTCTCATCTGCCTTTTTATCATGTAAAGAGCGTGCAAACTTCTATTATTTTTATCTGCTGGATAGACCCTGGCTCGTCCATTTATTACTCCCTGTATCTCCATGAGCAATGGCTCTTTTTAAGTAAAGCTTGGGATCCGCTTTGGGCCTGTATACAGATGTACAGATTTATTTACATGGGACATATGTGTCTGCAAATATGATGTGTATGTGAGAATGTATTACTTTCCAGAATCCAGATAACACAAATGACCCCACAGAACACAGAAGCCTGTAGTCCACAAAATCGCCCCAGTCACAGATGTAATAAATGCTGGGATAAAGGCCAGAATGCAGAATTAAGAACATCAAGAGTAATGGAGGATTTTAAAGTTGGGCTGAATAGTCCATTTCATTAAAAAAATTGTTTTACCCTACTATATTAAATTAATTCCACAGTCAAAGAGACCCCAAACAGTAATAAATTATATTTATTGAAATAAGGAGATACATTTATGTACGGTCTCCAAGAACAACAAAAAAGGTTTTTCAACTTTTTTCAATAATTCAGTCAAACGCAACAGCTCTGGACCTGGAAGAGAAGTGTTATTGGGCCAGCTATGGAGATTTTAGCTCCTTCATCCCCCAAACTCACATCTGCCTTAGTGGCTTTCTTTAGTACAGAGTGCCTCTAAGTAGGCCTAGTGGATTGGAGTTATGCATGTTGCCATTTGGTACTCTCCTGCACAATACCTAGTCAGCAGGAGCTATTCACTAAAAGTGAGGTGCAGGTGGTTGAGATGAACAAACCTGGTGAGTTTGTCTAGCAGGAGAAGCTCACCAGGTTGGTTCCTGCACAATACCTAGTCATCAGGAGCTATTCACTAAAAGTGAGGTGCAGGTGAGTTGAGATGAACAAACCTGATGAGTTTCTAATGCAGGTCGGAGCTCAAATGACCACAAATAATGCATCTTTAAATATCCAAGAACAGTTAATTTAACCCCTTCGTGACGTTGGGACGTTCTATGCCGTCCTGACTTTATGTGCCTTAAAGTCATTAGGACGGCATAGTACGTCCTGTACTAAACAGCTCATCACGGCTCCCCGCGATAAGCTGTTTTCGAATCCCGCTGCAGGCACTTACAGCAGGATCCCACCTGTCAGATGAGGCCACTTTGAGTGGCCTCAGTCTGACAGGGAAAATGTAGCCGGTGCTCAAAGCGAGCACCGGCTACATTTCTCTAAATCGCGCTGTGCCCGAACTTCCGTGTTCGGGCACGCCTCCGTGACGTCACACGTGGCGTCCGGAGGTCTTGCGATTTTTTGGCAGGGACCCACAGGGTTTATTAAGACCCTGATTGGGTCTCTGCCAGAGTGTTCCTGGCTACCGATCACCTTGTGATCGGTGGCCAGGAACAAATCGTGACGTTTTACCATGCGTCACAAAGGGGTTAAACCTCAATTCACCTGCACCTCACAGCTCCCAAAGACTACCGACACGTATTTAGACAAGTCCGACATTTGAAACCACTGCATATGTGAATATGAAATATTATCAAGGACTAACTTGTCTCTACTGATTGGCTTTGTTCTCCTTTTCCCCACTAGAACTGGCCAGTAGATGACTTCACAGGATGGAGACAAGGCTGCAGGCAGGGCAAGGTGTACAGTAAGAGCTTCACTAGGGAACACGTTGGCTTTTTTCAGGTTTATCATGCATTGGAGAGTGAGTTCTAAGCATCACATCAAGAGTCCTCTGTTCGGTGAACCATGCAGAATATTGGGAGCTATTTGCTAAAACTGATGTTCACACAGTTGCACGTCATCTCATTGACTTAATGATGCATTGTGCCAGGTCAAATCTGACAATCACATGCAGTCACATACACACACACATACTTACACAGTCATTCAGTCACACATACATACACATATACAGTCAGTCACACAAAAAAAAAAAAGACCCGAGCGATGAGTGCACCATGCGGGGCGCCAGGTCTGATTTCCTAGTCGCCATGGCGACCTGGTGCCCGGGGTTTGTCGAGCCCTGCATTAAGTGAATAGCTTCAATTGTCTAGAGCCTTAAGAAGGAGCATGGCTCGTTACTTGAGCAGAATCTACTACTAGGCACCTTCCAAGTGTTATTAGAAATGCATTTTACTCTCCAATTAAAGAAAAATCCTTTAAATTCATCTGGAACACTTTCGGAAAGAAGCGATACACATGTATATAGAAGTATAATCAGGAATAAAGCTACGGTTAACATGCTAGTAACCGGTAACATATCTTGTAGAGAATGAGCTGGTTCATGATGATCTCCATGGTAGTAGACTGTACAATACAGCCTGGGCGAGCCATGAAAATGCTATATGCAGTATCTCTGTCTTCAACAGCTCCTGCAGGATCAATATGATCGATAGTAGCGGCCACCTGGGAATCAATAGCTCTCGGGAAGTAGATTTCCCAGATATAATTGTCTGTGTGTTGCTGTTTGACAAGCAGGCTGAAGTGACTGATACCCATAGTGATTCACTGCCTAGAAAATAACCGGGGATTATCGGAACGCTATCCAGAAACATCATATGAGATAAGCTGGGCGCTGTATCTTCACCACGTCATGTGATACACCTGTGGTCAAGCAGCTATTAAAGTGAGCAGGCAGACAGAAAGGCCTCACAACTAGAAATCAGTGTAAAAGTAGCCTGTATCCAGTGTAATTAGTTGACACCCATAAAGGGGCTGCTCCACCTGGCTGAATTTCTGTATGTCGTACATGTTTGTAAGATATGTGAAACACACTTTTTTTTTTATTTTAAAACATTTTACAGCTTTCCTGTAGTTTTACAATGAAAATACTTTCATAGAGGCCTCTGAATGCAGTGCCATCCAATGGGGAAGGGCTTGGAGAGATAGGCAGGACTATTTTTATAGTAACAGCAATACATCTATTATACTTTATCTTCGGTTTATAGGAGTTTGGAAAAAACTGATAAGACAGATCTGTTTTGTTATTTGCTTTACCTTACATCAGGGATAGGAAACCTGTGGCCCTCCAGCTGCTGATGAACTACATCTCCCATAATGCACTTTTAGCTAAGAGGTTGGTAGAGAAATATGGGTAATTTAGTCCTGCAACATCTTGAGGGCTGCAGGTTGCCTACCCCTACCTTACATGATGGTTCCCATACTTTATATTCTGTATGGTGACATTTCTGGGCAGTCTTGGATTTCATACTCTCGACATACTCCAGTTGTTCTTTTAGGTGGGGCTGGTGATTTCCATCTTCTTCCTTTTTAGCCGGTTAGTGGCCCCTAATATGAGTAGTATCAGGTTTCTAGTTGGAGGTTTGAGGCCTTTAAGGAGCATGTCCAAAAGAGCAATAGTGAAAGAGGGGAGGAGTAATGGGTGCCTAATAATAAGTTGATGAGTGAAAAAATGTCCGACCAGAAAAAAGGTATTCATGTACAATGCCACCAAACACGTGTCATTGTCCCTACTGTGGTCTTGCATCTCCAACACAAAGTGCTGCATGTAGGGAATGGAGCTCTTTTGCCATAATGATGATGATGATGATGATGATGATGATGATGACGACGAAGAGACAAATTTAAGGGGCTCTGTCACCTAAACAATACTTATCCTGCGAATGTAGAGAATTAAATAATTATCATAAGATCACAAGTGAAGAGAACAGTGACACTCTTAGGAAAAAATGGCATGTGCTTATTAAGACATATTTTACTAACGCATTCCCCTTCAGTGAATCAGACCAGACCAACCCCAGACATACACAACCGGCCACTGTGATTGGCTGAGCATGCTCTGATCCTGTCCGCTCACATCTACAGTCAGACCAGCCTCTAAAAGAAGCCAGTGTCTAATAAAAGATGATACTTTACAGTTTGATAAACAGCCAATTATGGAAGATGAATTTAGTGGTCTCATTACACTCACCCAACTGTACGTCAGTAGTAAACCTCAGCCGGTGGATCATGCTGACTTTGAATGACTTGTAGTGGTGACTACTGAGCATGTCTTGGACTGTGGCTATATCTATTTGGGTCTCTTCTTCCTGTGGCTCTTCTCCCCTTGAACCTGTGTTATGGACGAAAATCAACCAATGAGAAATGAGGTAGATATTTAGGGACCCAATCAAATTTAATTAAATACAGTAAAATTGAAAGATGAAGCTTGTGACTTCTCATAAAGATGTCATACTTTACAATATAAGGTATGTTAACTCAAAATACACTACAGGATCACACACAAAGGGTGAAATGTGTTTGTTACTGTTCTATATAAAGAATAAGAAAAGGATTAGAGTGAATGGCTTTTATGTAATTCACTCACTAAAAGATGTTAAAATCAATGCTTAACAAATATTTGCTGCCAGTCAAATTCACTAATACTAAGTCTAAAACTAACCATAGTAAACCCCAATACAAACCTTAAAACTATCTCTTAGGATCCTAATCCTAAACCAAGCCCTTGGCGATGTGCTGAACTGTCAGGCACTGCAAGTGCCGCGATGAAGCAGCCGCAAAGAACAGTCGAGTTCCATTCCGCCATATTGAGCGCCTTTTTGCTCCAACAGGGAGCAGACATGTTTAGAATGTTGGGTCAGATGGGTTAAATCTTCCTTCATCCGACCCAAGGTGTAGGAAGATCTCACCCTAGATTGTCTGCCCCCCAGATAAACTAAACTGAGCAAAGAGGGCTAAATAAAGTGCTCTATTTCTATTCTTTCATGAAATTATTTCGATTTAAAACATCTTTCTTAGCAATCTTTCAATTTAACATAAGTTAACATTTTGCCTACAGATACAGGCAAATAGACACACAAGATCCTCTCTGTCAGTCAAGGGGTGAACAGCCTTATTCCTTTATTCTCACTGCTAAATGATTTAGACACTGTTTGAGTTTTAACAACTTTTCCCCATAAAGCTGCCATTGCCCCTGTTACTGACCTCGTAGATATCCTTCTTTACCAACAACCCTATTTTTTTCCCTTAGAACTATTACTTATAATGAAGGTAACTGCTCATTAAGCCAAAATGTCAATTACTTTAAAAATAACACTACGGAGCGCAAGGCATTCTCTCTCTTTTTATGATATTTTGGATTCCGACCAATTTGAAAATGAGGGTTTCTGACAGATTTTGTTTAAGTACTGGCCCCTATGATGCCAGCGCAAGGAGCCGGGAAATAATCAGTCAGATGCTTTTAAATAAAGTGCTGTATAAAATATAGCAGACGCCGTGATTTAGCCTCTACCACAGACAGTGTGACATGCTGCTTACTACCCGGGCTAATGCAGAGGCCTGAAAGCCGCAATCTCTGGATTTCAGCAATAGATTAATGAAGACGTCATTGTTTTGTTTAAGTGGAAGTGTCTTGTGATGTGTGAGCAAACTACGCCTGCCTTTTTGTGCCGCATTAATTTTAAACGTTTATTTATACAGCGGCAATATATTCTGCGGCTCTGGACAGTTGAGGATTAATAATTCCAAACACAAACGGCTAACAAACAAAACAAAGCTTAGTACAGAATAACACTCAAGACCTCTCGGTCCGACATTCACACCCAGGAGACGCCCACTGGAGCAAGGGAGGGGACTGGGATTTCAATAAGACCCTGCCAAATTGTTGCTCACGTAAGGCACACGCTGGTCATATTTGGGGTGGGCAGCACAAAACTGGTTAGATATTTTGATGAAATTGAAAAGTAGACAACAATTCACAACGTCCAAGTTATTTTGGATCCGTTGCCTCTGAAATAAATACCATAAAGCATGCGCCACTTCGACCAGGAAGGTGGATGGCAGGTGCATTGGAGTGAGTAGTCTTGTCTTGATATAATAAATTTACCAGATTTGGCCGAGCACCTGCACTGCAACTACAAGACTTGCCCCAGCACCCTGATTGCACACGAGACATGCCCCAACGCTCTGACTGTACCCACAGGACTTGCCCACCACCCAGATTGCACACACACACAGGACATGCCCCAGTACCCAGATGGCATGCAAAGGACCTGCCCCAGCACCCAGATTGTATCCACAGGACAAGCCCCAACACCCAAACTGCATCCACAGAACTTGCCCCAGTACCCAGATTGCATCCACATAACTTGCCCCAGCACCCAGATTGCACCCGCAGGACAATGTCCAGAACCCAGATTGCACCCACAGGACATGCCCCAGCACCCAGATTGCACCCACAGGACATGCCCCAGCCCCCAGATTGCACCCACAGGACATGCCCCAGATTGCACCCACAGGACATGCCCCAGCACCCAGATTGCACCCACAGGACTTGCTCCAGAACCCAGATTGCACCCACAGGACATGCCCCAGCACCCAGATTGCACCCACAGGACTTGCTCCAGCACTCAAATTACACACACAGGTCTTGCCCAGCACCCAGATGGCACACACAGGACATGCCAAGTGTACATTTTGCATGCACAAAAACTATAGATACCAGATGAAAAGCACTCATCTTCTCAAAAATTGCTATTGATATCTTATATACAAACGTAATACATGCAACATTGCCTTCAGCAGACAGAAGTTTAACAGGCAGGAAACATGGCGGCTTATCATTTTAATGTACTGCTATTTTGCTTAATGAAAATTCTTAATTGTAATTCAATTAATTACATACACCCAGTCCCTAGTCACAGTTCCCAATAAGACACTGGCTTTTGAAACAGGTCTAAAGGCACTTAACCAATTTTAATATATTAAGACCAATTTCCCTTGAATACTAATTAGTTCTTAATGATAAGATGAGGAGGGGAGCATCGCGGAAAGCAAGCGGCAGGATATAAAATTCAATTAGCCGTGGAGAGGACGCACTTCTGCACAACTTGCATTTTAAAGGGTGGAAAGGGCTGAATACAGTGCTAGTAAATCTCTGGTATATTTGGGAAAGAGGACAGGTTCTGTCTATACAGTGAGAGGTGGGGGCACATACTACATGATATAAAAAGAGTACACTAATAATGGTATATGTAAATACATATTTGTCTCTGTGCATATTAAACAGATAAATAAGGGGTAATGTACACAAGTTGCTAAATAAATAAAGTTGAATTTTTTTGGTGCTGAGTTTTGCCAGTAGCAGTGTACACATTGGCATCAATAAAACCCTAAAGAGACCCTAAATGTTTAATTTGGGGCTTTTCACTTGATTAGACAAGTGGACAAGAGGCAGGTTAGGGGAAAGTTTCCCAAAGCTTGAAATTCTGCGGTTTGTGCAATCTGCAGTCAGCTACACGCTGCCAGCATGACTTTGTCAGAGTGCCGGGTCCCACGTGCTGGATGAATGGGAAAGAATGGGAGTTGGGATTATGGCATTGTGGAAATTAATTTGTGGGAAGCTATGTGCTGTGGAAATTCATTTGTGGGAATCTGGGTGCTGAGGAAATTAATGTGGGGGAATCTGGTGCGGCGGCTATTCATTTGGAGGAATCTGATCCAGTGGCTATTTATTTAGGGGAATCTGATCCAGTGGCTATTTATTTAGGGGAATCTGATCCAGTGGCTATTTATTTAGGGGAATCTGATCCAGTGGCTATTTATTTAGGGGAATCTGATCCAGTGGCTATTTATTTAGGGGAATCTGATCCAGTGGCTATTTATTTAGGGGAATCTGATCCAGTGGCTATTTATTTAGGGGAATCTGATCCAGTGGCTATTTATTTAGGGGAATCTGATCCAGTGGCTATTTATTTAGGGGAATCTGATCCAGTGGCTATTTATTTAGGGGAATCTGATCCAGTGGCTATTTATTTAGGGGAATCTGATCCAGTGGCTATTTATTTAGGGGAATCTGATCCAGTGGCTATTTATTTAGGGGAATCTGATCCAGTGGCTATTTATTTAGGGAAATTTGGTGCAGCGGCAATTCATTTGTGCGAATCTGGTGCAGCGGCCATCCAACTGGTGGAAACTGGAGAGGCTATTCAACTGATAGAATTACATGCACAGGCTATTCAACTAGGGGAATCTGGAGCAGCGTCTATTCAATTGGGTGAATCTGGTGCAGCGGCTGTTTGGTGGAATCTGGTACTGCGGCTATTTATTTGGGAAGAATCTGGTGCAGTGACTATTTATTTGGAGGAATCTGTTGATGAAGCTATTTATTTGGGGAAAAGTCTGGTGTTGCCAAAATGATTTGAGCAAATGTGGTGCTTTGGAACTTCATTTGGGCAAATCTGGTGTTTGGAGGAATGTGGGTACCAGGGATAACTCTCCTTCCCCTTCCAATGAGATGTAGGCCTGAAAGATGGACGCACATATCACCAGTTGCTGTAGATTACATTTCATGGGCCTCAGTCAGCATTTTTGTCTGGCAGAGCACTGGGGACTGTAGTTAAAAGGAGATGAAATGACATTACATTTCCCATGTTCCCCTGCTAGCCAAATCTCTCCCATTATGCTTGCTGAACATCACAGGAAAGGTAGTGCACAGAAACTGGTGGAGTTTATCACAGCAATAAAACTCATAGTAATGTGCAGTGTATTACAGACTGCACACTTCTTTGTGTATAATACAGACACACTCACTGCTCTGTGTGTAACACAGATACACTCACTGCTCTGTGTGTAATACAGATACACTCGCTGCCCTGTGTGTAATACAGATACACTCACTGCTCTGTGTGTAATACAGATACACTCACTGTTTTTTGTGTAATACAGACACACTCACTGCTCTGTGTGTAATTCATATACACTCGCTGCCCTGTGTGTAACACAGATACACTCACTGCTCTGTGTGTAATACAGATACACTCACTGCGCTGTGTGTAATACAGAGACACTCGCTGCCCTGTGTGTAACACAGATACACTCGCTGCTCTGTATGTAATACAGATACTCGCTGCCCTGTGTGTAACACAGATACACTCACTGCTCTGTGTGTAATACAGATACACTCGCTGCCCTGTGTGTAACACAGATACACTCACTGCTCTGTGTGTAATACAGATACACTCGCTGCCCTGTGTGTAATACAGATACACTCGCTGCCCTGTGTGTAATACAGATACACTCGCTGCCCTGTGTGTAATACAGATACACTCGCTGCTCTGTGTGTAATACAGATACACCCGCTGCCCTGTGTGTAATTCAGATACACTCGCTGCCCTGTGTGTAATACAGACACACTCACTGCCCTGTGTGTAATACAGATACACTCGCTGCCCTGTGTGTAATACAGATACACTCCCTGCTCTCTGTGTATTACAGATACACTCACTGCCCTGTGTGTAATACAGACACACTCACTGCTCTGTGTGTAATACAGACACACTCACTGCTCTGTGTGTAATACAGATACACTCACTGCCCTGTGTGTAATACAGATACACTCACTGCCCTGTGTGTAATACAGATACACTCACTGCCCTGTGTGTAATCCAGATACACTCACTGCTCTGTGTATAACACAGATATATACAGTGTCTTATGTATAATACAGATACACTTAATACTCTATATATACAGCAGACAATCATTCTGCTCTGTGTATAACACAGGCATGCACTGCACTGTTACAATATATCACACTGGTTTTCAATAAAAATAGGGTTGAACGTGGTTTTCACTAATGTCTAATATATTCAGATTCCATCTGTTCCCGACCCCTTCATCAGTTATCTACAGATTCTCATTTCAGCCGTGCGAGAGTCAGACCCTCGGCATAGATCCGTCATGAGCCAGATAAACAGGCGTCTGATGTTTATTTACTGAGTGACTCCATCAATCACAGTTCACGGACACATAATCCTAGCACGCAGATCTGGGGGGGACCAACCCCCCCCCCCCCCATATAACAGAGCAGCTCTGAGACAGCAATAAGAGTGGATTGGGGGTTAAGTGGAAACGTACTGTTTTCTCTCACTAGGCAGAACTCCAGCGAACTCTGACTGTCCAAGGTGCTGTCCAAATCCACAGACACGTTAGGTTGGCTCTGCTTCTCCAGTCTATACTGAGGTCCTAAAATACATCAAACAAGGAGAGGACGATGAAGAACATGCGCTCCATAACATAAATCATGCATTTATACAGAAAACTCAGCAAGATATGACATAAATAGTCTTATTAAATAAACATGCAATATGTAGAATAGACTTCGAAATTGAGGTTTGAACAGACCATGGTAGTATATTACATGTAGAGTTGGGCACAGTGTAACACACAGGTATGGCACAGCAGTACCAATAGCACTGTCCAGTGTGGCATCTAACAGGTTAACAATCTACCAATAGCAGGACGGGCTGTACGGAGAGACTATATTATAGCATTTATTGCAGAAGCTGGGGTCTCCCATTGACACCAGGCAGGGGACTGCAGGCCTCCTGTACCCTTTACAGAGACCTTAAAAATGTCAGCGGCCTGAGAGGAAACAAGTTTGTTTATGTGGCTGCGGGAGGCATTTATGTGAAGCAGTAATACGGCCGTCAAGAGAGAGCCGAGCGGGATGATTGATTTCCTGGACAAATGCGCTTC
Source organism: Pelodytes ibericus (assembly GCA_036172795.1). Lineage (NCBI taxonomy): Eukaryota > Metazoa > Chordata > Amphibia > Anura > Pelodytidae > Pelodytes > Pelodytes ibericus. Next base: position 77,307,518 of record CM069864.1, on the reverse strand, counting down.
GTTATGGCCCAGGAACAGATTTAGCTGTGGGCTCGCTCTGCCAAGGCCCGGGTGAGAGTGGCTGCTACAAACCACAGCCTGAGAACTGGACAGCAGTATTGACTGGGAATAGGTTATATTCATAAAGGAATCCCCAGTATTATTGGCATTAACCATATTCTGTATTAGCTTTGAAGAGCAGAGCACTTAAGCCCTTCTTTGCCAGTATGTATATATACACCGATCAGCCATAACATTATGACCACCTGCCTAATATTGTGTAGGTCCTCTTTTGCCGCCAAACAGCCCTGGCCTGTTGAGGCATGGACTCCACTAGCCCTTTGTGCTGTGTTATCTGGCACCAACACGTTAGCAGCAGATACTTTAAGTCCTGTAAGTTGTGAAGTGGGGCCTCCATGGATCGGACTTTTTTGTCCAGAACATCCCACCGATGCTCGATTGGATCGGAGATAAAAGGGCACATGACTTGCCCAGATTGAGCTTCCAGGTACAGGCAGAAGAAGCCTGTACCACACACCGGACATTCAATACTGGCTTGTTTAAGCTCTGTATATCTACTGAACATACCTAGCTTACATGTGAATCTGATGAGACTTGACCCCAAACAAAGGAAGGAAACCACAGCAATACAGTGCATGTATCACCCATTAATTGGAAAAGTTGTGAGAATGCTCCATGCCTAACAAGTTTCACACCCAAAAGAGGAACTTGGCATCTATAGGACACCTACACTTAACAGGGAATATGCTTAACTGCTAGTATGATCCATTTCTAAAGGTAGACACCTCTATCATTACTGGATGTGATGGACAATTTAATGATGTTCTATGGACCTTCAGAGACACCGATGTCCTTGTACGGACACTTTGCCTCTGTTTATTCATGTCTGTATTGCGTGTCACCATAGATATATATACATATATCTATATGCTGGTAAGATATCTCAGTTGGCGAATATATCATCAGAAGACTCTGTTCAACCCTACAGGGTCACAGGTTCAATTCCTGGCAGTGTTGTCTCAGCCCTTCATCCTTGCGAGGTTAGTAAAATGAGTACCATTAAATAGGGTATTGGTAAAATACCCTGGATGTTGGTCAAAAGTAACGTTGGAACCAGAGAATATTTTTTTTTTCCGTTCCTGGTTAAACACTTTGTTATTATTATATAGAAATGGAACTGGTCACAAATGAACCCACATCAGATGCTAATAAACTATAGCACTGGGTTGATTTATGATTTAGTAAAGATACATTTTCCTATTTACTTGAATGCAGTACCTCGCCTATTTAACCAGCAGTACCAGTTCAAGTCCTTGTAGTGTATTCCTTTGTCTGGTACAAGGGTTGAGATAGTTTTGAGATTTCTATCATTTTAATCAACATATTATACTGTGTTGATTATATAATCATACAGCACATTTTATCAATATATTTCTAAATTCCAAAGATAATTATTCTAATCAATTGTGTGACAAAACCAAGAGTTAGCCAAAGGGTGTAACACGTTCTACCTCACTGACTTTTTTTTGTTAGTGGTTGTAGCACTCAGTCTGGTAAAAGCAGCACAGCAGCCATTTTGTTTTGGACTCTACTGCGTAACATTTGCTTACAGGACTCCAGCACTATGGCAAATAGGAAAGTGCCCAAGAAATTGTAAAAGGAAGCGTCAATATTCGTTCTCCTAAAATAATTTCAACTCCTAATAAACATAATGAAGCCAGAAAACTCATTGCACAGCTTTAAACTTGAATGGCCAGATGTCAGGAATCATGCTGGAAATTCCTCTGCTGCCGTCACTTCTTATTTGGCAGAAAAAAAAGTTACCCTTTCAGTCAAGGCTTAAAAAAAAAAAAAGGAAAAAAAAAAACAACACAGAAAAAGAAAAGGCCTGGTCTAACTTTTATCTAAGATAGTGATGTCTGTAAACTCTATCTCTCTTTTCTGCTGACAAGCGGTGGCTGAGATAAGATTGGAAGCGAGGCTCACTTTGCTGGGATAAATAAATAATCAATACTCATCTAAATGGAAATGAGGAACAGCACCCCCCCCTTTACTCGCCAACACCTTCTGATAACAGGACCCCTTATCACAGATCCAATTTTTCAGGCCTGGGTCTTATCAACATCACTCAGCTCTGAGGTAATGTGCGGGAGGGAAGGGGGGAGAAAATCCTGCTGCTAAATTGAAGCGATTGAATGAGATCAGTTTAGTGAGGTGTTGGTTACCCGCAGTTCAAATATTTAGAAATGCAATTTTGCTCCCATTATGTAGCAGAGGAGGTGAGAGCCACAGGGTGGGGGTGTTAATGTGACACTGACTTAACTCGGGGGGCCCCAGAGAGGCTTGTATTTCTGACCAGTTATGCTGGCGAAGCATTTGCGTTTAAGCTATCTACCCGCACTGCATCTAGGGAATTTGTTAGGATGGCGAAGCCACAAAATGGTTGCGCTCTTTGGTAATAAGAAAAACGGCAGGGTTTTTCGTAAATTGCCATATTGAGGAAATTGGCAATCTCTGCTGGGTGCCCACAGATCCCCAGTCATAGTCATTTTTTTCTTGCTTTATTTCTTGGCAGCACACATAATAACACTCGTAAAGCCATTCTAGAAAACATTCCACTCGTTTCTGGGTGTCAATTTTTAAGCTTTGCCCCCCCATCCCGCCAATTCCTCCTTCATATAAACACTATTTTCTCAAAAGTGCATTATTTCCATATAAAATATATATTGGACAATTAGGTATACCTGCCAATATCTCGGGACCTGGATTATGTGACATCGCATGACCCCAAGTGGCTGTGCTCCAGGCTACCAGGAATTATGTGTGTTTAAACACAATGCTATTTATGCACAGTGGTAAGTGCAGTCTATAGGCCAAACCAAAAAACAGTGCCATCCGGACAAATCTGGGCCTGTTGGCAGCAATGCTAAACAATGACAACCGAATTGAAAAATACAGGCCAACCGGAGCTAGAAAAAAAATCTCCTGTTTATGACATCACATTAGGCTTGATATGCAAATTACACATTTTGCAGAGGAAACCAGTTCATATGCAAATCAAGCCACGTGTGATGTCATAAGCAGGAGAAACCACAGACACATTTATCTCCTAATTTAAGCATTTGCCTGAAGTTTTACCAACACAAAGTATATAAATGATGTTCAATCATTTTATAGTCTCTACATGTACAGTAAAAACAATGTTTAGTTACTTAAGCATTTTGTAGCCCTAATTCGCATACTGTAATTTGTACACTTCATACATCAAACCATGTGACAGATTGATTACTTAATTTCTAAGGTTTGATGAAAGTAGCATATATCAGTTTATAGAAAACCAGACAAAAGTATGGAAAAAAACAAACAAACATTCTTGTACAATTTTTGCTGGTGCCTATCAACCCATATTCCATGGTAGACACCACCGTTTTTTATGGTAGACATTTATTGGACATTGTGATGGTCCCTTTAATGAAGTTCTATGGACCTTCCCAGACCGCTGTACTAAATGTGCCTAAATCAAGGGGTAGCCGGGAGTGGCCAAACTTCAGAAAGGACCCGTGCAGTGGCGGATGCTCCATATGTGCTAGGTGTGCGCTGCAGTACGGAGGACCCGCGCTGTGTATTTCTGGGGTTTGTGTGCTCCGAACAGAGAGCACACAAACCCCAGAAATACATCCGAAAGGCGATGTATACTCACTCTGTTGCCGAATTTGTAGCTGGTGTCACCTTTTGGATGCAACTCGTGTATTTCCGAGGGTTTGTGTGCTGGCTGTTCTCAGCACACAAACCCTCTGAAATACACGAGACACGTCGTGCCTCCGAGTGACAGGCGTGCTCCGGCCTGGCAGCACGCCTGTCACTCAGGGGCACAATACGCCCCTGGACCCGTGATCATTTATTGCTGGCATCTAACTAATTTAACTTTAGATTTGCAAGTGCCATAGAACAAATTAATAATGTATGTCACCTAAATATTATGGCTTCACTTTGCTGCTTCACATGCAAATTAACTATTTTTTTTATAGGAAATGTGTAGTTTGCATATCACGCCACAGGGTGATAACATAAATAGAAGACATATATTTTTTGGCATTTCTGCTAGCACACTGTATAGACCCTTTAACCTATAGAAAAGGAACTGGTCACAACTGAATCCTCATCAGATGTTAATGCACTGGAACATGTATAATTTAGCAGAGAAACCTGCTTTCATATGTACTTTTAGGGCTAATCGTCAGTCACCCAGTACCAGCACCAACTTTTAAGTTTGTATTAGGTCCTTCTGTCTGTAACCGGGGTTAAGATTCTTCTGTAGGACTGTAGACACTTTCCATATGTTGGGATTCTTATTAACCAGTCAGGTATTTCCTTTTCCTTTGTAAGTGCCAATAATGAAGAGCTGCTCTTTCCAGCTGGATTATAACGAAGATGAAATATCTCCCCTATCACGCATTACAAAAGTTCAGATAAAGGCAGACGATCCTAATAAGGCCAGAATAGTTTGTATTGGAAACTACTGCTTGGAATGGGCTTTGCTACTGTCAGATACACTGGCACAGAATGTCACTAGAGCTCTACACTTTGAGTTAACCTTGACGCGGGGGGGGGGGGGGGGGGGGTGTATTGATGTTTTTCTTCGCAAGGCCCATCTCTACCAAGACTGGTAGGGAGGATTTATTTAGGAAATGTATGCTGGTCAGGAGCTTTCATTAAATTATTTTGGGTATTTTATTTTATTTTTTAACCATTTTTCACAAAATAAGATTTATTCTTCCTTTTCCTAACTTCCCTACAGAACTGTGCTTCTAAACCCTTTAGAAGTGACTCTAGACACCAACACTGTTCATGGGGGATAATTACTGCACTATGTGATGAACAATTTAATGATGTTCTATTGATCTTCACCGACGCTGATGGCAAGGGGTATATCCACCATTTAATTACACTCACTTTCCGACTAGTCTCATGTGGTCTGATGCCTTTTTATTACCTCAATGGCAGAGTAACCTTGGCAGAGGGAGACCCCAAAACACAGATTAAACTTCCCAGAAGAATAATGGTTAAACCAAATTTGATCATCCAAAAGGCGTTTGTGTGCCAAGCGTCAGGTCATCTGATCTATGGTATCGCTGACTATCCCACTTCCTGCCTGGCTTAGATAATATGCTTACTCAGCTCCGCAGACAATTTTTTGGGCTATTTCACGTCACTTTAGACAATTTAAGATGGGAAGTCTGACAGCTGTGACATGACTTCTAAACAGATGTTTTCATTTACCCTGAAAGGTACTCGCCATTCAATTGCTGCATCGTTATAACTTTCTGTGACCTGTGGAAAATTCAGGTCATCTCAGAGAAATGTTGGCAGGGGACCTGGTTTAACAATTAAACTTGGAGAGCAGAATGGACTTAAAAGGATTAAATATTCCTGGCTTGGGTTGTTTACAGATTTGGTCTGCTTCGGAAAGAAAAATAAGGTGTTATTTTTTTGGATGGTAGTTAAGTATCTTGTGGCTTTTTAGTACACTGTGTTCAAATTGCACATCTGTAAAAATGGTGGGTGTGGAGACTAAAACCAGACGATAGAAAATCGGTCAATCCTGAAGCAGCTTTGAGTAATCAAAGGTCATTCACTTGAAATGAAAAGCCCTTTATTAATAGCGTCACAGGATTTGACAACACTTTAGATAAAGGTTACACAAGAGCCATAGGAATCTGTAAGGAAGTCAATAGTATATATACTATGTCAATGACCGTTGGGGTTAGCATAAACTTAGATGGCTTTGGAGAAGCATGAGGAGCCTGGACTGGGATGCTGAGGTGGCAGGAAAATAGGGAACTGTGATGCTGGGGTGGCAGGAAGAATGTTAACTGTGATGCTGGGGCGACAGGAAGAGCGGTAACTGTGATGCTGGGGTGGCAGGAAGAGCAGTAACTGTGATGCTGGGGCGGCAGGAAGAGCGGTAACTGTGATGCTGGGGTGGCAGGAATAGAGTTAACTGTGATGCTGGGGTGGCAGGAAGAGTGGTAACTGTGATGCTGGGGCGGCAGGAAGAGTGGTAACTGTGATGCTGGGGCGGCAGGAAGAGCAGAAACTGTGATGCTGGGGCAGCAGGAAGAGCAGGAACTGTGATGGTGGGGCGGCAGGAAGTGTGAATCTGGGGCAGCCAGAAGAGCAGGAACTGTGATGTTGGGGCAGCCAGAAGAACGGGAACTGTGCTGCTGGGGCTGGAGAAGCGGGAACTGTGATGCTCAGGCCGGAGGTGCGGGCACTGTGAAGCTGGGGCTGGAGGAGCGGGCACTGTAACACTGTAGTGGTGGAGTACTATGGTGAAGCTGTGACGCTGAGTAAATGGTTTTGAGCACTGCGCACGATGCGGTGTGTGCATGCATAAGAAGCAATGTGTTCTCAATGGGAAACACATCAACATATCAATGCCAATTGCATATAAGCCTGTTAGGCAGGCTGGGGTGTATACTTTACAGTGGGCAGAGCCTCTGGTTGCCCCACGCCTAAAACAATGTTAAAGCTTTGGTTTGTATCATTTGGCATTATGGATCAGGTACAGTGACTCTTCACCAGACTAGTAGTAAACTCACATTGAGCAATATGGGCTTGAAGCAAGGAAGAGATCACACAGTGTGAGAGATAAACTCTGCTGAGGATGTCTGTCTAACCAATGAAAAAACTAGAAGATCACGGTACTGCTCAAATCGCTGCATTACTACATAATGACAAGATAGGAGCCTTTGCTTAGAGCAGGGCCCTCCAGGTGGGACTACATTTCCCATACTCCTCTGTCAGCCTCGAAGCTGAAGCATTATGGGAGATGTAGTTTATCAGCAACTGGAGGGCCACAGGTTTCCTTCCTCTGGACTAGAGCACATTACCAGCGTACCCACCATGTGTGAAAAAAAATGTTTTCTCAACCTCCGGTGCAAAAAAAGTTAGAAATTACAGATACAAAAATTACAATCAACATCTTCTAACTATACTGTCAGTATAGTTAATCCATAATCAATTTCAAAAACAAAGCAAACAAAACTGTTGCTTGCTGTGATACATACAGATATTCAGGCCGGCCCATTTGACCATTAAATTTGCAGGTCACCAATTTATAATTCCACCTTTAATCTGCATTCCCTTGTAACCCTTGCACTTTTCCTTTTCAATAACTGGGCACGGGCACTTATAGTCATCAGCGTGAGCGGCCTTGTGTTTGTACAGCTGGCCTCTAAAGTAGTCAGAACTGTCCGCGACCTTGAGAAAAATTCAAGAACAAGGCAGCGGGTTTCTGGTCTGTGATTAATTGACCTGGTCTCACTTTCCTGCGAGAGCCAGCGAGGAGAGATAATTTACAGATACACCAGATAAAGGCGAACTTGGAAAAAAAAAAAAAAAAGTGCACTAAAGATTGCATGGGAGAGAGAGGGAAAAGGAAGAGAAGAAACAGCCCAGCCCAGCAGACCATTTGCAGCAGCTAACGACTTGTTCATTATGAGTGATGATGGATAAAGACTTCTCACGCTGGGATGGGATGGAGATTTATATGCGCGGCTCTGTCTCCCAACTTGGGAGAGAGATCATCATCATTTAATTCTATCTCAGCGGTCAGAGATGGGCGTCCGGAGGAACTGGGTACCACGGCGTGCTGTCAGCTGGCACAATCTGAGTGCGTACAGCTGGAACATCTGGAGCAGGCTGCCTACGGCCCAGGCTGAACAATAAACTCTGGAGCTCTGCCAAAATGCTCGCAGAAGTTGGCAGCAGAATGAAGCTCCCGTCTCCACTGCATCTCACTCCTAGTCTTTATGAGGATCTGATCTCTCCTAGGCTCTCTTATCTCTCCCTGGGAATACGGCCTTGAGATCGCTCTCCTGTGTCCTTCACTGCCTTATCTCTCACCACTTTTATTAAAAACTTGTCTCCCTCCCTTACTTTCACTTGTCGATAGCTTGTTAAAGTGGGTGATGGATGGGACACTTGGCTTGCTGCTAGGGCACAGGAGCTTAGGATGGATTTGGGAATAGGTTGAAATATTCACTGGCAGTAAGCAGGTCTGGGGCAAGCACAGGACAATACAGAGCACGAACACCCTGGCTGACCAGGTGATGACTGAAGGGAGTAAGAACTAGGGGACACAAGGAGCAGCCAGGCTGACCTGGTGATGACTGCAGAGAATAGGAACTAGGGGACACAAGGAGCAGCCAGGCTGACCCGTTGAAGACTGCAGAGAGTGAGAACTAGGGGACACAAGGAGCAGACAGGCTGACCCAGTGATGACTGCAGAGAGTAAGAACTAGGGGACACAAGGACCCATGCTGTGGGCATTTTCCCATGAATGAATTTGATTTAAAATCAGTTAAGCCAAGAGGACTGTGGAAGATACGATCCAAGAGTTCAAAAGATCTCTCCATTATGTGAGACTCCGGGGTTTGTCCCAGCCCAGATTCACTTTATATTTTCTGTTTATGGCCATCCTAAATATAGCACACAATGGGAAGGAAATGCTCTGTGCTTACTAAATATTGAGTGTCCTTACCTAACTCACCCTATACACCTGGTAATAACCAGACTAAGTAAGATAATAGCACAGTAATCTGTATCTGTGAAGTTTTATACGGTTCTTATCGGTGATCTAGTAATAGGTGTGCTGTGCCAATCAATAACTAATGCTCACACACCTGAATTTCTCTGTGATCCCTTGCGTCGTTTCAGCGCTTTCTCCAGGATCTCCCGCATTGTCACACTTGTGCTGTCCACCTGGATCAATGAGAAACCATGAGCAGCGTTTCTGTAGGAAAATGAAGAAATATTCAAATTATCTTCTTCGTCATCTAAACTTTACTCTACACAATTCTGCATGACCCTTGTGACAGAATGGGTTACTTGTTCCTGGCTACATTCATTTAAAACCGGGGAAGGCAGCCTGTGGCCCTCCAACTGCTGATGAACTACATATCCCATAATGCTCTTTTAGCAAAAGATGCTGGCAGAGGAGTATGGGAAATGTAGTCCCGCAACATCTGCATTTAAAAAAAAAAAAAATCTTCAATTAACAATAAAGTAAATGAACTACACATCGTAATGACAGTAAAACTAAAGTTTTAATATATCCACACTTGACATAAACATCCAGTAAAAATAAATTCGAAAATACATATAAAAAAAAGTCTCTGTACAGAGTTACTGACAGGTACAATTTTAAAACACCCAATGCATTTCGCCCTCAGTGGACTTCTTCAGTCCATATATGCTTTAGTCTTTTAGGTTACACAGTAACATGCTGGCACCTTGGCTACCAAAGTCTCCAGCACAAAATGCTGGCAGATGAAGAAAAGGATTTTCCAATAATTTCATTCTGCTTTGATTCTCGGTCCTTAGGGATATATTCCTTTGTCTTGCTGGAGTTCATTTTTATACTTTAGTAAGGAGCGTGCAGCCAATCCCCTGCACTGATGTATGAACATAAGGAGAGTATTGCTACAAAGTATCTTACACTGTTGAATTCTATCCCAGATTTCCTCTTCCTACATAACCCATTAATTGGAAAACTTTCTATTTTGGCATAAAACTGGCGTATAGGTTCTTTTCATTTTCACACTGCGTCACTCACATAACCGCTAATATGCCCCCCATCAGATCAACAATTTATCCCGTAAAAAAATGGTTACGTTAATGAACACAAAATACTATTAGCAGTACAGGTTACCATCCAGCAAGCTCAATGGTGCGCAAAACAGATAAGACAAATCAAAAAGTTCCAAAGCTAATCATTAGGAGAATAACTGGCACTGCTAATGCCCATTAAAATCATCAACCAATATAAATGCGTGTTATGCACCATCTTGTTTTGCAGTGACTACACCAAAGTCATTTTTAATTGCTTTTTGTATCGGAGTATAATGTCTTTGACGGCAGATTAGTCCACGGATGGACTAACTCTTTCTGCGACCTGGGAATTCTACAGCAGCACGCAGCTTAGTGAACTGGGGCCTTATCTTCTAGGTTTAAAACAGAAGCCAGGCCATTGTTGATGGATCGTGCGGAGAAAAGATAAAGGACGCTCTCCTGTGTCCCTTCATTAGGATTTGCTTTTGTTACCTAATGTAGAACCCCTGTAATTTGTATCCTCCTGTTCTACCTGTGGACGCCTCATCCGACCTGCCATGTAGAAAGCTGGCCGTGATAAGTGAAACCTCCTCCTGTCTTTAATGATAGCGATCATTCTCAGCTAACGGGTCTCTCTATCTTCTTTTATGGCTGTAGTGTGTTTCAGTAGGGGGAGGGAGGGAGGTGAAATGGGGGGTTACAGTGTGGGACAGGAGGAGGAGGAAAAATGTTACTGTTTGTCTGACATGCCTCCTTAGGCCCAATTCAAATGTTATAAATGAACACGCCTGATATTATGTTTATAGGCAAGCACTTTCCATGCAACACCTTTTTGTGCCACTTTAAGTGGATTTTTTTACTTTGTCAAACTACCAGTTGTAAGTAAGCAATTGCTGATTAAATGCAGTCATTTAACAAATAACCCAAAACTACTGAATGAAATGCTGAATATTGGTCCAAATAAACCCCACAGAGTGCAGTGTCAGATCTCTGGAAGAAGCACTCGAATATGAGACAGATCCCAGGTACAAACACTTGTATTGTGACCATTGTATGACCTTGCTTGAAACAAACAAAAATAAACACACTATAAATAAAATAAAACTTTGAGGTTTCTATAAACTTTTTTTTATTTTTTATTGTGTCTTGTATCCTGTAAAAAAGCAGGATTAGTTAGCATTTTCATTCTTTACTGGTATAAATGGCTCTAAAATTCTCTGTACAAACAAAAATGTAAAAATTATTAATACAGCATGTGTTCAAAATTTTAAACCTGAACATATTAATAACTGCTTTACCTTAGTGCAGGGGAATGGGACATTCATGTTGCTGCAGTGTCTGTGCCTCGATTAGTCTTCTTCCCGAGTGCCGGGATGTCACGTGACAACTGGCACTAGAGTGTGTTGCGCGAGGGGGTGGAGCTTGCAGTCTGTGCAATCCGCACAGACTTTCCCCCTTGCACTGTGCTTTAAATAAACCGGAAGGCAGCAGCAAGAGGTTAAATATGACTAACAGCACCTGGGCAAAGGTCTGATTTCCTGGCAACCAGGCGTCGGGGTTTGTCGAGACCTGGCCTAGAGGCTAGTAGGACGGCATGGAACATCCCGCATGTAACAGTTCATCATGGCTGCCCGCGATGAGTTGTGTGCAGATCCCGCTGTAGGGACTTGCAGTGGGGTCCCCACTGTCAGATGAGGCCACTTTGAGTGGCCTCAGTCTGACATCAAATCGAGTGTCGGCTACATTTCAGGCATCCCTGCATGCCCAATCTTCCAGGTTTGCGCACACCTCAGCGACGTCTATGGAGGCAATAAGATGGTTGGTAGTTTTTTTTTTTTTAAGAAAAGGTGGCAATACATATTGATGGTCTGGGCTACATCAGCATCTATGGAGGGTATAAAAGAAAAAATGCAGAAACTTTCTGCCATCACCTTATGTGCCCCCTTCCTACCTAAACATATTTCATGGTGGTAATTTACTGGACTTAGTGGCATCCAATGTAAGGATGGTCTATGGACCTTTACTTGCCATGGACACTGGTGTCCTTGTACGGACACCTTGCCTGCTTCCTACGTTATGCATCAGTGTATTACTTTACATATATTTAAGTTCCTAATTGCTCTTTAACAAGTGCTGTGTCAATCTTTGGACCTTTAAGTATAAGTGTTAAAGAGATACTAAAACAAAAATGAATCTGTGCTTCTAGTGTTCAAGCACATATGAAATGTTCAATTACCTTAGTATGAGGATAAACTAGCATGTACTTTTTAAGTTACACGCCATTTTATCCCCTGACTGGGAGCCTCCATGCTTCTGTGAAACACACAGTCGCTGACTGTCATTCTCTGCTGTGAGAGTTCTACTTATCATATAACAGAAATATCTCTGTGTACCAGCATTGTTCCTTACCTTATATTAGATCACTTGAGGTGAGGAGCTAATTCAAATTCTCTTTTTTACTTTTACATAGAAGAAGCATAAAAGGGTTTAAAATCCGTGATTTTTAAAAATTCTGATATAGTCAAGTCGTTTTTTTTCAGCTCCTAAAAAGGATGAATCTTTTTAAATAATGTAGGGAACACATGGGTTGACAGAGATCACAGGGAGTTTAAAAGGCTTGATATGGTTAAATAAATAAACAACGACTGTCAGTGAATGAAGGAGAAGGGAAGAGAACACATGACATTATGTGATGGCTCTCGCACTGTATGTGATGCCAGCCTTAGTTATGCCTGCTCACTCGGCTGCAGCACAAATGAGACACAGATGCATTCCTGTTCTTGGCGGAAAAGAGACAGCTAATGACTTTATCTTGTGTCCTGCCTTCCCAGTTGGGCAAAGGTACTCTGAGTGTGAGCCGACTGGGCCCCTGCTCTGCCTAATCTCAGTTATTGATTGCTCTTGTGGATGCCCACAGCTGACTCCCTGCTGGCCACTTCCAGCCAACTGCCGGTGGGGGTCGGATCCAGCGAGTGCTTCGTTTGGATTGGCAGTGTTTGGTGTGGGCAACTCTGCTCAAGACAATTAGGGGTCAAGTCCCACACTGACCATTAATAAGGTTGCACAAACGAAGGTAACAGTGCCAAAGTAATTACAGTCTTTAGGTGAGGTATAATAATACTAATAATAGCTCTTAATAAACACTACAAATTACTGGAGTCAAGTCCTTTCCTTAACAATGAGACCAAGTCTCTTTTTGCATTGTGAATAAAGAACTGTATACTTCTTTAAGTTTACTTGTTTAAATTATTCATAAGCTTGTACAATTTTGTTCTCAAACAATACACGCACCTATCGCAAACCGCGTAAGGTGTATAGCTTAAGATCGCGTTAGCACTATGTGCGCCAGCCTTGCACTTCCGGATTGCTTTGGAACCCTTTCCATCAGCACAAGCCCAGGTGTAAAGAATCTGACGCCATTTTTGAAGGCAACTGAAAACTGAGTTTTCAAATTACAGATGATCTGTTCAATTGCTTGGGTTTATGAAAGCTGTAAAAGGTACACCCCTCCAGCAAAACAAAATGCTTCATTTGGTGGATAGTACTGCACCAAGATTTTGTGTATATTCATGTGCACTGGCAGCTCCCCAAGCATCGCGACGGGAGCCATCTTTTTAGCTCCCAACAGGGATCCCCATGTGTAAAGGTACATTTTTAATGGTATTCAAATGTAAAATTAAACCATATATACAAAACTGAAACTGGACTTAACAGCAAAAGAAACTTATATACATGTAATTGTTACAAAAATATACTTTATTTTCTTAAGTTTAAAGTTATAACATCTTAACAAATTGTCCTAATAAAAGTATAAAAAAACCAAAAACCAAACTAAAACTAACAAAACATGTATGTTAATTTAAAAAAATAATAATCTGTCCAATATTGTTTCAGACTCAGTCTTTCAAAGATCAGCAATCTGAAAGATGTGCTTCTAGCCTTCCTGACGAAACACAGTTTACTAACATTTGAAAACTACTTACAGCCCAAACTGCCCACTGCGTGTTGGAAAAAGAATGCCATGTAATATTGCATCGAGAAAGAATCTATATAGACATGTATAGCACTGAGGGGCCTGTACTGATTGAATGCTAAGCTCCTCGGAAATGTTCACCAAGAACCAATAAACTTATTAAACTGTGTTAATGAAAGTGAGAGTTATGCCAGGCACTGAATTAATATACCTTGCTAAAAGCTTACGCATGCAGGGAATTCGGGAAGGAAGCTACGTTGACAAGGACTGGCTGATCTTTCAAGTCAAGCCACTGGCTACCTATGACTCGCCTGGCAGGGAGATCCATTAGTGCATAGTAATTTCACCTTTTAGCCAGCAGTTACATTAACGAAGCTGGCGAGAACACCAGATATTACAAGTAAGTCTTGGTTGACACTTGGACAGCAAGCTTAGCAGCACGATCCTGCGAGCATGGCGCGTTCATGCAAAGTATCGCAAATTGTGAATTGCTCTGGCACCTGGCCTCTTCCGATCACACAGAATTTTAAGCTCGTGACCTCTCGTTAGTAGGGAGAGTGAGCGCTCCAAAAGAGCAATGTTAAAAAGAAATTGGCCATTAATCATATGAAACACAGAGAACCAAACACTAGAGGAATAAAACACCTACAACCTAAAGAATAGCAGAATCTCTGTACAAAGAGGCATGAATGCTGAGCCAAAAGATACACCCAATCTTTCTAAGGCATAATGCCTAAACTTGGGCTTGTGGCTGACTGAGAATAATAGCATATGTAGCTTCCAACAACGGCAGTGCCAAGCTTAGCCATTACCACTTCACGATGCCTACTGCGTCTTCTATAAACAAAATAGTGCTAAGAAAGAAGACGCCAACCCGGGACCAACTGCAGAGCTCCCTGTAGAGAAAACAATTGCAGAGCTCCCAGTAGAGAAAGCTTTTAAATATATTTAATAAGAGGGAAAGAAATAGAATTTGTGCCTAGTCTAAAAGTAATTCCTTCTGTAGCAGATTGTACGAACTCAAACGCTCTATTCCAAATGGAAAATAAAGTAATTTCACAAGTAACCTAAAACTTTACTCACAACTAAGTTTATAGAACACATCACACGCAAAATGTAACTGTGTTAAAATTAATCATTTTCTGTTATTTTGACACTTAGGGGATAATTGGAACAGAACAGATGATAACTATATATTTTATAAAGCTTGGGTTTCTTTTCGGTTATGATTTCTCTTAAACACATTGACCTCGTCAACTCCCAGTTACTCTGCATGTGTAGATATAATTTGCCCAGCTGGGTGGGCCATCATTTGTATACTGATCAAAGGCTTCCTCTAATGGGTGACAGCGCTAAAGGGTGGACATCGCCCTCCGCTGCCAGTAACCAAAGGAGCAGGGTCGGCCCTGGATAAACACACCTGTTAACAATTTAAACTAAACTGCCCTAATTATGCTCAGCACTCCAATAAACACACTGAGCTGTTTTCACACCATGGACAGTGCTATGGACCTGTCAGATTTCACCCATTACTGTGACTGTTTAGCCTAATTCGTGCCACCCTTCATTCAAACGCAGACAGATGCCAATTTTTTCCCGAGATTTCTAACTAATAAAAAAGTTTCACTTTACTCCAGACACAATTAAAAACAGAAGATCAATTACCTGTGTTTGTGCATCAGACTTTCAACTTCATTTTAAATATAGGTCAGTTTATATTTATGTACTTTGGCTTTGGGGGCAAACATTTTTTTTCCTGCAAATTGCTTAGAATTGACATATATTTTAAAACAGTTTCCCCTTTAAATAGGTAACAAGTAGAGTTAAAATGATACCATTTATTGGCTAACTGCTAGGTCCAAATTGGTACATACATAGGGTTGCCACCAGGCTGGTATTTTACCGGCAGGCCAGTAAAAAATTGGCTTAACCCCAATGTTAAGCCTATGGATGTAGTAGCATGGCCAGTATTTTTTTGAAGAAAAGGTGGCGACCCTATACATACATGGTATCATGTTAATTCAACTTGCTTTCTGTTTTTCCACAGTTAACATGATACTACTCTAGGAACCTCTTCAAATGGATATTTGAATTATTACTTGTTCTTTAAGGCATACATACATTCTGACGAAGAGTGACTGTTTTGCTGCCAGTCCTGGGGATGAATACTTCTCCACAAGAGCGAGGGTGCTGAATCCGAACTTGTGTATGGGCTCATTGGAATCCAGAGGCGGGAAATCTGTATCAACCTCCCCATCATCCTCGGCTATATGGAGGCAGAACGAGTCCACATTATCACTGCAAAAAAAATGACCGGATTTCAGAAGAAGTTTTGGCAAATATTCTATGAAAGCAACACCAACAAAAAATACATTTTAAAAATTCTCCACATAAGAGTAAGAGTTTAGAACCGATGGAGTGATTTGTTCATATATAATAATACAACAATGTATTTTACCAGGAAGATAACAATGAGATGCTCTCTATTTACCAAGGGTGTGTTATCTGGGCATGTTCCCATTGCCCAACATCCAAGTGATGGCCCTTTTAGCCAGCTTAAAGGTACCCATTTTAATGACTCTGTAAGGATTAAAGGCTGCACTTCAATGGGAAATATGTAATTTGCATACCGTGCCACAGGTGATGTCATAAGGAGGAGACTCCACATTTAAAACACGTTTCTCCTAATTTAGGTATTTGCTTGCAATTTTGCCAACACAATGTTAAGATTCTTTATGCTTTAGTAGTTTGAGTCACAGTAAAAAACATTGTTTAGGTGATACAGTCCATTTAAGATCAACCTGGCCTTAAGCAATGTGTGTATTCACAAACCCAAACTTTATACAAAACTATTAGGGTTGAACGTGAAGTCTTTTATTCAACCAAAGCTACTATGAAACTATTTTGCTACTGCTAGTATAATCTTAGAGGGGATCACCTAATTAGAAGTTGTTTTAAGCAAATAAATTAACTTGCCTACTTAATAAACTACTAAAGCTACTTTGGATGCAAGGTGTTGTCTGTATAAAGTAGAGATGTCTATGTAATACCATGGCTCTGTAATAAAATAAGTAAAATGCAAATAAATCGTTATTCATGCAGCAAAATGGATAACAGTACGTATGTCCCATATGGGATTGTATCTTCGTATTCCAAAAGAGGTAATGGAGAGAAGAAATGTAGACTATGCAAGTACAGTGAGTAGTAGATACCTTGAATTACCTTCCAGTGGAAGTAGTAAAAGCAAAGGCTGCAAAGGTACATCATTCTATACTGCAGAACTAAGAAATCAAAGCTCTTATTATGGGCCAGACTAGATGGGCCAATCGGGTTTTATCGGCCATCGAAATCTTTGCTTCTACGTAGGAAGTGGATAGTCAAGCATCCGACAAGAACCACAAAGAGCCCAGGGCACCAGCCACAAGTGTCCATAAAAGCAGCAGGGCAGGCGCATATGAAACAATGGAGCCATGATTAGAACGTGGAGAAAATCTTCTCCGCTGGAGAGACACAGCTATAACTCAGCGGCACTGAGTGTCGGGGGAAACATCCGCTGCTAAACATTCCATGGAAATGCTTCATCCAAATAAAAGGAGAGAGGTTCAAAAGGTTTCATTAAAATGATGTATGCTGTGCTCAGCATCTCAATCATACCGACTGCAGAAACAATGTGCTCAATGGAGTCTGCAAAGAGCCAACATCACTGCCTAGTGCACCTCATACAGACAATGACTGTTACTGCCTCAATGACAGGGTGACCATTTAATAGGGGGAGCTTATAAAAAAAAATACACTGTGCTGGGCAGTAGTGAATTTAACATAGCCTTGCACCATACATATACCATACCCGCCTCCCTTTAAAGGTGCAGTTCCACCTACAGTGTCCAAACATTTTATTTTGGATTTGTGTAATTGAGATCATGTAAAGTAACCAAAGAGATCAGTGTTTGGTTTGTTATTATTATATTTCTCTAGCAGAGAAAGACGGTCACCGACCTGACTTGACTGTCTGCTTCTTAGGGAAGCATGGCAGTTACTGGTCAGATAATACCATAGTTGCCAACCGTCACAAATTTGCTGGGACAGTCTTGTTTTGTTTGTGTGGGGGTTTTTTGGTGGTGGTGGGGGGCTGGGACCAAGCAAGCCCCCCCCCCCCCCCCCGGCGCCTGGCCTGTCAAAAACGGGCCTGTCTCAGCATCAAGACTGCCTATGCACAGTGTATTTCATTTACAACTAAACATCAGCGTAACTTTAGTCCACAATGCCTGGCATTAGGGTTAGGACAGGGCCTTCGGCACTCCAGATGTTGTGGACTTCATCTTCCCTAATGCTCGTACAGTCATATTGCTGGCAGAGCATAAAGGGAAATGTAGTCCACAACATCTGGAATGCTGAAGGTTGCATCCCCTGGCTTAGGAGATACAGAGCTTCCGTCATCTGGCCCAAGATTCTAAACAACATGTCTGCCTCCTAATAGTGCTATGCAAACAAACAGATTATCAGTTAAGTACTTTATTTCTATTCTTTATTAAAGTTTGTTTATTTAAAATTAGGGTTGCCATCTGGCCGGTATTTTACCGGCAGGCCAGTAAAAAATTGTGGCCAATGTTAAGTCTATAGAGGCTGTAGTATGGCCGGTATTTTTTTTTTTTTTTTGTAGAAAAGGTGGCAACCCTGTTTAAAATGCCTACATGATGCAATCTTTCAATTATACATAACTTCATTTTTTTTCTTGCCTAGAGTTATCCTTTAATATTTCCTTGTGTTTCAATATAGTTAAAGGGGCAGTTCCACCTAGCTACGTTGTGTATGTTGTACATGGGTCTAACATGTGTGAAATGCACTAAATTTTACTTTAAGACAATTTACAGTTCTCCCGTACTTGTACATTGAAAATAATTTCACTGGGGCTTCTAAATTCAGTAACATCCAATAAGACGGACCTGGAGAGACAGGCGGGACTGTTGCTACAGCAACGGCACTATATTGATTTCACTTTATCTGCAATATTTAGGTTATTGGGTAGTCTGTTAAGGCCTATTTAGGTTCCGTCAAATATTATCAGAGTTCACACCAACACACACAAT
Organism: Pelodytes ibericus; assembly: GCA_036172795.1. Lineage (NCBI taxonomy): Eukaryota > Metazoa > Chordata > Amphibia > Anura > Pelodytidae > Pelodytes > Pelodytes ibericus. The sequence goes on along the minus strand of CM069864.1, from coordinate 77,288,843 downwards.
CACAACAGGAAGAATAACATTCTAAGAATAAAAACAGGCGATATCACCTCGCAGGTTACAGACGCAGAGCTTTGTTTAAAAATGTAAATATTTTAATGTTTAATAATATAGTACCTGAGCATTAAACCCCATCGCTGCTATTTATTGTGTTTTACTAGGGATCACAACTTATAAAACAGCTTCCAAACTTCCCCATTTAGAATCTGGAGTTTTAATTGCATGATTGATGCCGAAATTAATTAATTGCAAAGTGCATGCTAATTGTTTAATTGCTCGCTTGATCTATATGGATCATTTTCGGGAATTAAAAGGAACTGATTTACTCTAGTTATTGATTGAATGTGGCACTGAGTTATTTTGCCTGCTACCTGATTTGAAATTCCCTCAATTAATTCCCCAAACCTTTTGCTTGTGAGGCGGCTGGATGAGTTTGCCCCTTCTGGCTGATCTATACTAACTTGTCATGCTTAAGAGATATTTATTATTGGATCCGGCAAGTAATAATGACACATTAATATTAGCAGGGGCTGTACATTTCTACAGAATGGATTGTCAATGTGGAATTAAAACCGATATATTTGTCAGTATCAATTTTCTCAAATTGTGCTGTGACCTAGGTGGACAAATTATTAGGCATTCCCTCTCCACAGACAGCTTTTCAAGGGCCATTATTAAAAAAAAAAAAATCTCTTCGCTGTGTAACTCGTCTGTGCAATTTTTCAAAATCTTTTGCCATTATTTAGATTAAAGCTGTTTTTTTTTTTATTCCAACAAAACCACTAGATGCTGAGGATCAGATCCGGAAAATGCCAAATTGATCCAACCCATCCCCCCCACCCCCCCCGGTCTCTCATTCAAAGTAATGCGACTTCATCCCTACTCCCGGTATTAAAGGGACACTAAACGTTATTTTTTCTCTTGTGCTTCTAACATAGAAGCACAAGTGAGTGTTAGTTGTCCCTTGTATGAGGTTAAACTGGTGTGTACTTTTGATCGTACACGCCAGTTTATCCTCTGACGGGCCGCGGCCTTCTGGTCGGCGACTGGCTCTCGCTGCTAGTGCAGAGAGAGACCCTCGTTTTTGCATGGGACTTAAACTAGGTCCCCCCTGCTGATCCTATGCAAAAATGAGGGTGTCTCTCTCTCTCTGCGCTAACAGTGAGAGACCCCCGCATTCAGCAGACGCTTGCCAGTCTGGAGAACTGTGGAGTGTAAACCCATTTGTAGCTATTAAGATACACGTTCGGTTTACTCACAACTTTTAACCCTTTTTTCCTTCAAATGCATAGATTAAGAGAAAAATGTTTTGAATGTGTCTGTATTGTCTCTTGTTTATGACATTATTTATTGTTGGCTAGAATCTCAGTACAATGTTTAGGTGACAGTGTCCCTTTAAGGAAGTAATTCATTGTTGGAGGTGATTAATTGTTGGAGGTACATTACATCGCTGGGGAAAAGAATTTAGAAAAAATGCAAAGTTAGATTTAAAAAGTATTTTTATACGGTTACAGGATTTTGCAAAATGGCATGCACGCTCGTTTTCTAACATTCTAGAACCTGATTGGTTCAGTCTGTGACCATCTCTGCAGGAGAAACTGCATGTACGATGGGAGCGATCTAACAATAGCTTTTGCTTCTGTTAAACTAGATTCTGAATCCATTTCTTAAGATTAAAAGAAATTACGTTTAATAGTTTAGAGCAGTAAGCACCACAGTAGATTAGGGCTGGGCAATATCCCATGATGCATCAGCAACAGCTGGAGATCCACATGTTGCCCTACACATAACAAACCAAAGATGGTATATTAACAATGCAGCAAGTGGTTACTTGAGTTTGGGCTCTCGTCCCTCCGTTGTGTACTGCCAGCAGATGAGCCCAATAAGGTCATGGACTTTGGCATTGGCAATGGTGACCACAGTCATAGGGAGCAACTTGTCCTGGCTGGTCTGCATTGAAAGGTATACATCAATTTTCTTGGTAGCTGTGGTACCCACATGACCCTGTGAACAAAACACATAATATGGTTTTATGTAGAGGTTACTTTTGCATGAGGGTGACATAAGAAACCTATGAGGTCTTCAAAGTTCTGTACATAAGTAACAAGCATGAGCATTTCAACAACAATAGTGAAATATCTTATTTTGGCCATATGAAAGAGGTTCACTATACAGTAACAAATATATGTAATTTACAGGATAAAAATGTCTATGGTGAAAATTTGAAAGAGAGAAAGAAAAAAAAAAAGTTTTTTTCTGACTTTCCATGAAAAAATGTTTTACTCATCTACAAAAGCTAATAAAAGAAACTGCTTAATAGATTCACTATTTCTAAACCCAGGACAAATATTTAAATGTTCACGTTTTTCAGTTTTTTTTGTTTTTTTTAAGTTATAGGACAATATATCAAAGTTGTGTATTGCTATTTCCTAATCATTTTCTCCCCAAGCGTTACCCTAATCTAACTCTAACCCTAATTCTAATTGTAACCCTTGATCTATAGGTAAAAAAAACATGTATTAAGTGTAATGTCGTTGACTTGAAAAATTAAATGAATTGTGAAGTCTCAAGGAATAAAATGTAAAACATTTTAATAATTTTAACTTATATTATTAAAAGTTAGGTTTTATATTTTATTCTTTGAGACTTCACAATTCATTTCATGTTTCTAAGAATTTAATTTTGGTTGCCCCAGTTAAGGTCTCTTTTTTGCTATGAGGCTTTAATTAACTGTATTGCAATTATTCAAGCTCAACATTCATGAGGCAGTCTAACAACAGCAACAGAGCGACAGAAGTGATCAAAGAACACTTCCGAAGCTCTTGCCCATTACATGCTGCGCCATATTGGAATGGCATTCGCTATTGCTCAGTTAGTCAACTGGACACTACGTTTCGGTATTACTTAATGCCTTGACATTGAGGTATTACAGAAACACCGCCTGAGTGGTGGAAGTGACAATCGATTGCTTCCCCCTCTCGTTTTACTGAAGGACATTCCATGCCGTCACTCCATCCTATGACAAAATGTCATGACATCATTGAACATCCTAGCGTCACATAGAGATTAAGAGAGACATGAAAAAAGAAGAGTAGTCTTAGAGTGAAGAGATTTTCCTATGTACCAAGGAGAACTTATAACAACGGAATCATGAGTGGCAGCCATTTTAATTCAGACCAGCATTACGTATTGTCCATATGGATCCTAAGGGGCAATTCCGCTACAGTGTCCAAATATATGATTAGACAATTGTTGCATCATGTAGAGTGAGGAAAAAGAAAAAAAGCTGTCTTTTTGTCCAATCCCCTCCCCATATCCTATAAATTAAACATACAGTTTGGGTTATAGCTATTGCTGTGGCCACAATCCTGTCTATCGTTCCAAGCCCTTCTTTTTGTGTTTCACCACACAATTGGCTGAAAACACACCCCTTTGCATTCCGTGCACTTGAAACCGCTTTCAACAGAGAGAATCTCATTCCACTACAGTAGCGGATGAGGGAGACAGTCTGCCTCTCTCTCACTGATGTTACAGAAATTACAAGTCCCTAGCAAAATTAATGTTAATGTAAAACTACAGTAGAACTGCAATGTGCTTTATGGTAAAAAAAAAAAAAGAAAAAAAAAGAAATTAATAAAAAAGAAATCATGTCATAAAATATTGAACACACTATTTTTAAAGGTACAAAAAATTGTAAATGACACTATCGAAAAATACGTTTATTAAATAAGAAAAAATAATGAAATGTATAAATGTATATAGAGAAATCTAAAAGTAGGATCTCCTACATATTAAAGGAAAAACGTACGTAACAGAAAAGCAGCAATACCACATAAGAAAAAAGATTGCATTTGGAGCTGCTCCTTTAAGCAGTATCTGGTAACTGTATTTGAAATCACTACTACCGTAATTATCTCCAAATGATAAAAGAAACTTTCCCAAATCCAAGGGGAAAAAAAACTGTAAATTTAAAAGCTGATTGAATTATAGAAAGCGTATAATTAAACCTGGTTTAGACAATGGCCATAATATATATAGCGGACAAGATGCACTTACAAAAAGTACTTTATCAGAAGTTAAATAGCAGGTAGTAGTGGATAACTGCATCAGTAACAAGCACTACTCATCTGATCGGTTTGGCAGCTGTGGAATTGCTTTTTCCAGTCTACAATCCAAAGGGGGATTCGAAGGTATCTTCCTGCACTCCCAGTGGTCTAATATAGGAGATTTATACTCCCTGGTCCCCTTCCTCTGAATAATATTGCACCTTTCCTCTTAATTATTTCTCACTCTTTTAGTTTAGAGGTAAATGCACTTGCGCATATAATGGTGGTTGGCCTTTTGAGGTCTGTGTGTTTTACTTTGATCACCGCCAATTGTGGAAAGGGAGGTGTAGTTTATTACAGTGTCCTTACATTTTTATGTCCTATTATTTGAAGGTCGCCAGGGCCGGGCACATACCTATATACTATAATATTAATTGCATACATATCCGTAGAGACACACTCTAGTGTATAATATGGAAAGCCAGCAGCCACAGCTTCAACGTGTCACTGAAATGACACTTTGTATTGAATACAATGCTCTTTTCCTATAGGTTCTACTCAATAAAGAGAGAATTGCACGGACTTTCAAACTTCAGGCCAATGTAGCCGAGTTGGAGAAATTCTCCAATGCAGCTGAATGGGAGAATTTTTCCAACTCAGCTATAATGGTCTTAAATGTAAAATTTTCAACTTTAACATTTTCTCTTTATTGAGTAGAGTCTATGGTGTTTCTAATTTAAATAGAGAAGCATATCACACTCAAATTTTTCTAACTTATTACTCTGGCATAGAAAGTCACAGCATTACATGACATTACCATTTCTATATATAGCATCAACAATTTACGTAACGCTAGGTACGGAGCAGACGGGAACTACATACTAAGTTAGACAAACTAGAACAGACTGGTACATGAGGTAGAGAGCGCTGCTCGCAAGCTTACAATCTAGAGGGAATGGGGTCCATAAGACACATAAGGGACAACATAAGACACAACACATATTCCCTTTCCTAACTTTTTATATAACCTGATCATAATAAGGATACCTTGCCTTTCCACATTGCTGGCTGCCTTTCTTGAGATTTTTATTGCTATGATGCTCTGTGAGAGTCTCACACACAGCACATTATTGAGATGTTCTGACCTGTAAAGCTCTGTGAAATATTCATAGACAATGCACATTACCAATATTGTTATTGCTGTGGAGCTCTGTGATACATTCATACACAATGCACATTACCAATATTGTTATTGCTGTGGAGCTCTGTGATACATTCATACACAATGCACATTACCAATATTGTTATTGCTGTGGAGCTCTGTGATACATTCATACACAATGCACATTACCAATATTATTACAGCTGTGGAGCTCTGTGATACATTCATACACAATGCACATTACCAATATTGTTATTGCTGTGGAGCTCTGTGATACATTCATACACAATGCACATTACCAATATTATTACAGCTGTGGAGCTCTGTGATACATTCATACACAATGCACATTACCAATATTGTTATTGCTGTGGAGCTCTGTGATACATTCATACACAATGCACATTACCAAGACTGTTATTGCTGTGGACCTTTGTCATACATTCAAAAACAATGTACATTACCAAGGCTGTTATTGCTGTGGAGCTCTGTGATACAATTAAACACAGTGTACATTGATGTGGAGCTATGATCACTCATATTCCACTCTTTGATGACAGGTTTGAGAAGGACTGCTCCAGAAAAGGCAAAAATACGGACTGTCCCTCCTAAATAGGGAAACTTGGCGAAACCGTTTTATGCGCCAATACTTGATGATGAAGTTTGCGTTATGTGTGCTAGTTCTGAACCTCAGGTTTGCTTTGGTACTTCTACTGACAGCGCAACCTATTTATAGCACAAAAGTAATTAAACTAAATAAACCATAATAATTTCAGGCAATAAAAGTGCCAGGATACGTAAAGACATAAGACGTCACTTTAAAAAAAATAAAAAAAATAAATGTTTTTACATACACTCCTGTCCCCAAAAAAGCGTAGGACAGAGGAATAGACAGATTTGGGTCAAAATATTGGGACACTTAGGAGGTATACATAATATACTCTATGAAACAGGAGTTTAAGCAGCATCTCTCTAGCTTTTCAGATCTGCCAATTAGAGCTTTGACTCCTTGATGTACAAACATTTCTCCAAAAAGCACATACCCGCCTGCTCATAGGCAGTAAACCAAGCACTGGTAATCCATACCGCCTTTTGGGTTTCACTAGCAGCCATTGTTTCATGACATTATTTATGTCCATAGATGATATCACGCTGTGAAATAAAGTGCTAGTCTTTCTCTCCCCCCCCCCCCCCCACACTTTCTTTTACAGGCTTGTAAATAAACTTGCATCGGGAGTAAGCGAGTTCATTAGAGATCTGGACATTAAACCAAAGGAAAACAGACACATAAAAATTGATTTGTTACTTATCTACATGGCCAAGCAAAGTGTTGCATTTTAACCCTTCAGATACCGACATGGATCATTCAACATACATAAATAACAAGGAATGCTGGGCAGACAGAGGCTTGCACATACATCGCTATATGTTGTATTAGCAGAATTGCAAGCAAATGCATAAATTAGGAGAGCAATGTCTTTTAAATGTGTGGAGTCTCCTGTCTATGACATCACCTTGCGGCTTGATAAGCACATTACATTTTCCCTATTAAAAGTGGCATATCAAGCCACAAGATGATGTCCTTAAGGAAGTAATGGTTAAACAAAACATGTCCCGGGACATTGAAGTAAACCCGACGTGTATCTTAATAGATACATACGGGTTTACTATCTACATGTGACACAAAGCAGTCCCTGGTTGTCGCGTGCTGACAAACGTCAACACGCGCACAGCCAATCAGAGCGGGGGCTCATCCAACTCTGACAGCCGAAAGCGAGGGTCTCTTGCTGCTAGCGCACAGAGACCCTTGTTTACAGTCGCCGACCTGACGACTGTATGGCAGCAGTCAGTCAGAGGATAAACTGGCGTGTACTATCAAAAGTACACGCCAGTTCATCCTCATACTAGGGACAACTAAAATTTCACTTGTGTTTCTATATTCACTTGCTTACAATTCTGCTAACATACTAAGGGCCATATTTATCAATCAAAAAATGGGGGTATTTTAGAAAACTAGTGTTAGTAACCATGGAAACCAATGGAATGTTATGGCAGTTTGCTCCAAATTTAGCACTTATTTTTTTTCTTTTTTAGAAATACCACCTGTTTTGCCTTGATAAATTTGCCCCTTAAAGTTAGCTGCAGGTGAGCTTCATTTGACTCATTTACCTATATATACACCTGGCTAGACAGGTTTTTTTTTTTTTTTCCCTGCACAATGTATAGGTAAATTGGTGAGTTGAAAAGTTTGTCTCCCCTCAACTCACCCACTCCTCACTTTTAGTGAAAAGCTCCCAATGAACAGATCATCTCTTTGTCTCCTAAACATTATGTATACTTGTGAAAGTAGAGGATAGAGTGCTGTCACAAACAGAAAGGATTCTGTAATATATTGTTGTATTGAGTTGAGCAGGGCATCCATTTTACTCTACTCTATGGAATTCTACTACTCTTCTTTTTTTTTTTTTTTTACTACTTTGATATGGAATTCTACTTCACATTGTGGAAAAGCATGATGGATGTGTTACTTTTCCTCAACGAGTGCAGTCAAAACAAGAGAGGAAAATACATTTTACCATGTTTTAATATATAACTGGAGGTTTTGGTATCCACCTTACCAGAACTGCTTGTTTGGTTGGTCAACATTATTTCCCTTAGAGGTTAGCGATTCTTAAAGTCCCTATATTGTTCTAACTAACATATATTTTAAATAGTCAAAATGGATTACTTTTGTTTTTTGTGATGGGGAAGGGGGAGTTGAATGCGTAGTATAGTTTCCAAATATTTTTAGGTTCCTTCATACCTTATTGATAGGTATGCAATAGGAGCAAGATCAAATGTATTTTTTTGGGCAGACACAAATATAATACTATTTGTCCCCCCAATACAAAAACATGTGACCCTGGAAGCTGTCATAGTTAGTTGCATGCGTGGGTCAGTATGTAAATACGTTCCCAAAAAGATTATGAAGGCAGAATCTTGGACAGAGGGCCAGGGATCCCAAATCTCGACTGCCCTGCAAAAATTATCACCACCTTAAAAACAATAACACAAGGCTAGAAATCTGGGACAAATAGATTTTGGTCACTCTGATAGAGAAATGCGTGCCAAATATATTTAGCAGTATATTCTGTATTTAACAGCAATTAGGGAAGAATTTGTAATATGGTGTAAGGGATTTAAATAAAAAGCATTGTACAAGCATATGTAAAACTTTTTGCTATCAGTATAACTGTACAAAGAGTGCCATTAATAGCAAAGTTATTAATCAACCTACCACCATCTCCTTTGCGTTCACATCTTTGTAATGATGTAGGCCCTGCTGCTGGTAAATTGGTCACTGGCTTGAAAAATATAACCTACATTTGTGCTAAATGTAGGGTCACTGACAGCAACTGAGACGCTGCTTAACATTTCAATACAGTGTGGTTTTAGAAGCCCTTTTTATCCTCTTGATAAGATCATTATGCTTACAATGCATACAAAAAAAAAAGACATCTCACCCAACTATAAAAAGAAGAATTACATGTGGATATTAGGAGAGAGGGTGGAAGGGGGATAGCAGCAGTTCCATTCAATTCCACCCCCTCCCCCCCCCCCCTTGGCAACCCAGGGCGTGTGGCACGATTTAATGAAAGTCCGCTGGGGAATGTGTTCCTCTTCTCCATTACTGGCTGATGGGTCTTGTGGAAAGGTTACGGTGTAGTCATTAACACGCTCCTAAATTATACGGCAAATTTGGAGCAATCTTGAAATGACCTCTAAGACAATTTAATTCTAGACTTGCTGGGAAAGTGCTCCTAATACAAAAAGGCTCAAACACAATCACTATAAGTGTTTCACACATAAATGTATGTATATATATATATATTTTTTTTTTTTTTCCTAAACTATTTTTAATAGTACTACCTGCAATCATTTAGAAGTATTGGTATAACGACGCACATACAAACACAATATCAAAATATATTTTGCTAAGTATCTGATGTTTTTAATCGCACAAAAACAACAAACAATCTGATTTTTATCGCACTTGCCATTGTTTCCACAATCAACGTATTACTACTCTAGACCTCTGCAATCTATGTCTGCTGAATGTTAAAATTAGAACTTTAAAGAATATTATTTTTGAGAAGGCCTTTCAAGTTTTGAGGTATTTTTTTAAGTTACAAGGAAATTTTCCCCACAGGCCTTTGCATGGCTGATCACCTGGAGGTGAGTAATGGCAGCCATAGGGCTCAACTTCAGCTGAGATATCTTAGCTAACTACCATTGTTTCTGCACAGAGGTTCTGGGTATAGGGTTGCCATCTTTTCTTCAAAAAAATACCGGCCATGCTACTACCTCCATAGACGTAACATTGGGGTCAAGCCAATTTTTTACCGGCATGCTGGTAAAATACCGGCCAGGTGGCAACCCTATCTGGGTAGCGCCATAGGTTTATTAGCACTGCACCTTTAATCCGGGCTATGTTTCAGAAGTATTTTTGAACAGTGTACATAGGGTTGCCACCTGGCCGGTATTTTACCGGCAGGCCAGTAAAAAATTGGCTTCAGGCCAATGTTAAGTCTATGGAGACAATCCCAAGGCCGGTATTTTTCTGAAGAAAAGGTGGCAACCCTAAGTGTACATATGCAAAGGGATTAAAATGGACAAACACAGGCCACACGTTAACCGTTCGATATCGTATTTCTCTGACGCTAGACAGAATTCCTAGTGGTTTGTGAGTAGAGATATGAAATGTCACATATTTTTCATTTTGTTTTTCAGAAAAAAAATGTTGGCATAACATTATCCTGTTTGTTGGTGTATTAAGAGTATAGTTTTTTCAAATAATTACTAATTAAATGGGGTTTTTTTTATATTAAAAGAAAAGAAAAAAAAAAAGCTCTTTGCATTTCTGCGTTTTTTTTCTTCCTCAGGAGGGGGGACAATATAATCGAAAAAGAAAAAAAAAAAACTATTAACTAGTAGAACAAAGAAAATGAATGTCCCCTCTAGTCTTCCACTTAAATGTAAAGGTCAGATACTGTGCATAGTCTTACATAGAAATCTCCCTATTATATCAGAACATTTTGAGTAATGATATCACATTTTGAAAGAACATGTTCTTATTATCCATTAACTTTTCCGATTGTTCAAGAAAAAAAAAAATTTTTGGAGGGAAAATTAAAAATGCGCAATTAATCTCAAATTATGTTTAGATCTGATAGAAGCAAAAGTTTAGAAACTTTTTTGGGCATCTGTACTTGTAATTCTTATCTCCCTATACTCCTTTGACTGCCTCGTTTCTTTGTGGCAGGGATAAGGGAGAGAGCAAACAGATTTCCAAGATGCCACCCTTTCTAATTTTTTATTTTGCGATGCAAATTAACTTCTACACCAACAGCAGTGGCTGGAATAAAACATGAGCGTTAGCTCAGCCCTGCAGCTGATGTTGTAGCGATGATTGCAATGGAGATAAAGTATTTCTCACGCAAGATTCTGCCTAGCAGAGCCTTAAACCATCTGGCCCTATAATTAAATAATAGCCGTGGTACTAAGCGACGCTGGATTCCCCTCCCTTACCCACCTAATTTACAATGTAGAATTCTAATTGATAACAAATTATTAGATCTGCCTGGAAATCTTCTATCTATGTCTTCCTGTAAAGTATAGCAAATGTTGCTCTTTACTGAACTGTGCTAGAGAGAAGGATTCTGGGAGTCTGGCCGTTCTACACACTGAGTTTTTCCTATATTTTATTTAAAACCATTTATTCTGATAGTATGATTCCAGCTCACTTGTCTGGAAGAAAGTGCTTGCACTTTAAGCAAACAGCCCTGTCTCTCTCTTAAAGGGGCAGTGTCCAAAAAATATCTTTTGGGGAAGGTGTGGATCATGCAAAGCTAAGAAAAAAAAAACAGAGTGGCCCAATATGTTTTCCCTCAAAACAGCCTCTCTTTCAAAGAGCTCCTTACTGAATACAACTGAATTAGAAGGCATTGTACAAGTAGTTTTAATTTAAAACTGCAGGGCAACTGTAATTGTTTATGACATCACCTGTGGCCTAATTAGCATATTAAGCCACAGGTGATGACATAAGCAGGAGACATTTAAAAACACACCATTCTATTAATTAAGGCATTTGCTTGCAATTCTGATAACTCATAGATAATTTGAAATCATGTTGTATTCTCTTCATTCATGGTAAAAAAAAACTGTTTAGATGATACAGACCCTTTAAACACATGTACACCATACAAGCTAGTGCTACTGCTCCTTTAATAGCACAGTGACAAAAATATTCAGTATAAACCATGGTTTAGAATAACAGAACAATGATGCTAATGTATCTGATTAATGATATAGTGATTGAACACACCATTAGCTTGCACTCAAACATTACCTTAGATCGGAGTAATGTTGCATATTTTATTCAAGTCGAATTACAGAAATGTGACTCATATTAATAAACGCATATGTATTCGAGTTCAAATTTCCATTTAGCAAGGAGGATTGAAACGGTTAAAAAAAAATGTACTGTGTTCGAGAAACTTCTATGTTGTTGCTAGAACAGTTAGAATATAGGAAATATCAAAAATCAACTTTTTGTTTCCCACCTATTGTAAAAAAAAATAAAAATGAAAGTGGATAAAATGGCATGTGCTGTCGAAGATGCATGCCATTGATGCCACTGAACAGGAGCCTCCTTAACGGAGAAGCATGCAGGTCTATCCAGTCCGACTGTCACATCTTGAGGGTAATGAACTAGCATAGACAGATGGAACGGACATCTCCAGACAGGTGCAAGGAGGAAGTACACTACCCACTCTGATTGGCTGAGAGCACTGCTGAAACTGCCAGGGCACGCCAGCATCCAGATCCCCACCACAGAAGTCTATGGTGCGCGCTTGAGTCCCAATTTTGGGAGGCAATCTCGATATCCCAGCTTGCTCTACCTCTGTCCTGATTTTCAGGATAGAGATATAACTCAGCGGGATATCAGGATTTAAAACCCCAATCCTGTAAAAACAAAGTGCGATTATCCTGACTGGCTACTGGACACACGCAGCATTAGGCGTGTGCGCACTAACGATGACAGTTTGAATGACAGCGCCGAACGTGCATGCACGGTAGCGCTGACAACCTCAGAAGCTCTACCCCCAAAGCCACAGGGGCAAGCGTTGGAAGGTATGGTAGTGCAAAAATATAGTGCCACTTTGAAGCAAATGTTGCCCTTCTCTGCTATTTTGTAACCTAGGTCCTAAATATGTATGCCTCTTAAAATCAGTTGAAAATTGCTAGTTACTTAAAAAGATCCAGGTCTAATCTCTATCCACTGTCTGTATCTGAAGGATTTCAGTTATACCAGGGCTCGACAAACCCCGGGCGCCAGGTCGCCATGGCGACCTGGAAATTAAGCCTGGCGCCCGGGTGCCGTTCCCTACATGACCCCCTTGCTGCTGCCGTTTGTGTGTTAGTGGATTTTTGCAGCGCGAGGGGGAGAAGTCTGTGCGGATCGCGCAGACAGTAAGCTCCGCCCCCTCGCGCAACGTGTGTCTGAGTGCTGGGTGTCGTCACTTGACAACCCAGCACTCATCCGAAAGAGCAAGGAAGAACGGCTGCAGCACGAATGTTCCCCAGCCCTGCAATGAGGTAAGGCAGCAGGGAAGGAACATTCGTGCTGCAGCCGTTCTTCCTTGCTATTTCGGATGAGTGCTGGGTTGTCAAGTGACGACACCCAGCACTCACAAGTTAAGACAGGGGGAAAAAAAAAATAAACTTTTGTATGTGTGAGGTGTATATGTGTGTGAGGTGTATATGTGTGATGTGTGTATGTGTGAGGTGTATATGTGAAGGGGGGGGTGTATATGTGAAGTGGGGGGGTGTATATGTGAGGTGTATATGTGAAGTGGGGGGGGGTGTATATGTGAGGTGTATATGTGAGGTGTATATGTGAAGTGGGGGGGGGTGTATATGTGAAGTGGGGGGGGTGTATATGTGAAGTGGGGGGGGTGTATATGTGAAGTGGGGGGGGGGTGTATATGTGAAGTGGGTTGGTGTGTGTGTGTGTATATGTGAAGTGTGTGTGTGTGTGTGTGTGTATATGTGAAGTGTGTGTGTGTGTGTATATGTGAAGTGGGTTGGTGTGTGTGTGTGTGTGTGTGTGTGTGTGTATATATGTGAAGTGGGTTGGTGTGTGTGTGTGTGTGTGTGTGTGTGTGTATATGTGAAGTGGGTTGGTGTGTGTGTGTGTGTGTGTGTGTGTGTGTGTATATGTGAAGTGGGTTGGTGTGTGTGTGTGTGTGTGTGTGTGTGTGTGTGTGTGTGTATATGTGAAGTGGGTTGGTGTGTGTGTGTGTGTGTGTGTATATGTGAAGTGGGTTGGTGTGTGTGTGTGTGTGTGTGTGTGTGTGTGTGTGTGTGTGTTTATGATTTGCGTGTATGTTTGCGTGATTGTCTGGCTCCTAAAAATTTTTGCTGGCTCCTAGAATCAAATTAAATTTGTCAAGCCCTGAGTTATACAGCTATATGCCTGTAGGACAGTTTAGGGGGGAGGATCAGTAGCTGCAAACCAAAAGCAAGTAAATTAAACATAGCCAGAATACATAGTTTTAGTAAATACTTGCCTTTTTATCATTATTGAACTTTAATATGTATTTTTTTTAAATTCGATTGCATTAAATTATCATTTTTTTAAACTAACTTCTCTCACTCTGATTGGTTGATTATTTTGTCATTTGAAAAAAAAAATGATACAAAAAATACGTCTTTATAGCAGACTATTTGTTATTTTGGTTTAATATCATCGCGTCTATAAATGACAAGAGTAGCATGGGATTGGAGCCAATACAAAGTGCTGCTATTCTAACCATTTCCATTTTTGCTTACAGAAATCCCTACAGTTCGGATGCGCAGGATGCTTCTCTATTGTCATAAATAAATATGAAAAGCCTGCAAATCATTGTGTTAATTAACCAGTGGTGAGAGGGGCTCAGAGGATGGAGAATGCGGATCTAGTGGAATGGAGAGGGTCCAGGTGCTAACGCAGCTGGATTCCTGCTCCGGTTGCCAATGAATGACATCCCTCATCATTAATATTCTCATATTGTACCAGAGGACACAAGCTCATGAATGGTCCTAAAAGGGCCAGTACCGAGTACATTTGACAATACAGCAATTACTGATAGAAGAGCTAAATATCTGCAAAAGTTACCTTGCCACCACATTGTAAAGATGTAGATTTTTAACAGCAAGACAATAAAAGAAAGCAAAGAGCTAGTAATGATTGTTATTGGTATTATTTGTTAGCAATATGATGGTTTATAACAGATACTCAAACTCTGGAGACTAGAAATATAAATCCGGAAAAATTGATATAAAAATATACAATTATTTAGCAAGAATAAATGAGGCCCTCGAGTTCTTCTACAAAACCTTGTACTGATCCACAAAACTATCATCGAAACAATAAAAGTGAGGATGTCCAGTAAAATAAACATAATTACAAGCCAGCATAGAGCAAAAGGTCTGTGGTGTCTACCATTTAGAACATTCACCATGTAGGCAAATTATTATTCTTCAACAAAATTACATTTGCATATGGTGACGCAACATGATGTCATAAATAGGAAACATACCATTGGTGCCGGTATATATTCATTTCAATGTAGGTAACTTTTGGTGCAAAAATTCCACCCCTATTTCCATTATCAAAAACGTTTTTGCTAAGACAGGAGAGAATTGAAACGGGAATTTCAAACTTAAGGCAAAGTAGCAGAGTTGGAAAAATTCCCCCATTCAGCTGCATTGGAAATTTTTTCCAACTCAGCTACTTTGGCCTAAATTTTGAAGCTCCCATCTTAATTCCCTGCAATTCTCTTTTTATTGAGTGGATTCTGGTGTGAAAGCTTGCATGAAGTCGGTGTCTAGGTCGATGTGATGCTCCTAATTTTCTTGACCACCTATGCTTTCTCTCTAAAGGTAACATTTCCCTGGTTCCAAGACTAACTAGGCCGGCTCCTGAATTGGTCTGTTCCTATTGTCTACAAATACTTATCAAGCCCTGGTAAATAATTTACTTTGTTCATGTTGCAATTAAAAGACATAAGTAGCTGTCTATCAGCTATAGAGCCATCTGCAGACTGAGATTGAAAGGTTGGGAGGTATGCTCTTCAGTCATGATTAAAGCAACCCACTTCTCAGATAGTCTCTCAATTTCACGCCTTTCCCCTCGACAATACATAATTAATGTTGCTACCAGATTTATTTTCCTTATTAATCATTCTTCTAGGACTGGCCCAGTTGCCTATATCTTCTAAGACTCAGTTTAAATATTTGGCTTACTTCTCTAGGATTCCCTCCCACCTTCTGTTATATTTACTTTACACGCACATTTCAATTTGGTACTTTTTGCTCTGCCCAAAGTATTTCTCCTCTGATTACAGGGGCAAAGATTTAAAAGTAATATCAGGAAGTGAAGGTGTTTAAGCATTTGTGGGGTAAAGGCACAAGGCTATCCTAGATATAAGATAGGGAATAAAAAAAAAGTATGTAGAAAATTGAGCAGACGGAGCGAATGGTTCTTATCTGCCGACACATTCTATGTTTCTATAGCCAGTTACTGGATTTTGTCTATAGTTTCTTGCAAATATTCTTTATGGATTTATTCAACCTACTTCTCAAGCGTAAAGTGTTTCAGAATCAGGAAGATCAGTACAGGTTGAGGATCCCTTATCCAAACTCTGTAATGACCCAAAACCCAAAAAATATTTTTTTGGGATAAGGGTAGATTCAGATAAGGGATACTCTCCTTCCTGAAGCTCCTTTGCTTCACGCTCTCGGGTGTTGTATGTTGGAAGCAAGCGCTCATGGGAAATGTAAATTCCACCACGCTGCAACAGGAGGTACTGTCCTTTAGAGAATAAGCTCTTATAATCAGAATGCTGCTACCATATGAGTGCTGACATGGTCACGATTATTAATATGTTGCTGTACCGCATGTGCATAATATGTTGGAACCTAAGAAATCAACAAACAGTAATTTAATTAGTGAGAAACAGGGGAAGCAAAGATGATCTACAGCAATGTGAATTCAAAGAAAATACTTGATTGAGAACAGCCGAACATTTTATCAAGACAAACCTGAATTTAAGAGATAAAATAAGTTAATCCAGAATTTCATCTTTCAATTAGTCAAGATTTTAAGGATTTGATGTGCCCATGGAGTTGCCCGTTTTTGTTTTTTTTCTTGCTTGGTAATATAAGTAATTTTAAGTGCCAGAACAACTGCACTCACCAAGACACAAAGAGTTAAAAAAAACAAAAAAAAAAACACTCCGTTGTGCAACCTGGACTATTATATTTGCAGCCCTAGGTCACAACATGGTCAGCAGTAAGTGTAACACCAGGGGGGTTTCTCTCCTTTTTTGGGGGCTGCTTTATTTAATTATCAGTATTACACTATTTTATGTTTATTGTTTTTTATGTACTACTGGATCAATACTGGATCTTGTGTTAAGGTATATTATATAAGCGCATCACCTGTTTAGATTGTTTTAATTGGTGTAAGGGATGCACTTGTGATTGCAGCTATTCATTTCACACTTATTCTATTTATTTAATATATTTGGCGCCCGAGTAGAGAAATGTTTGGTTATTTAGCAGTAATGTAAAAGCAGCTCAAAACAAGTTTAAATTAACTTTATTGAAACAAATGTATTCATTTATAGGGATAATGAGAACATGGGCAGTTAAGTCAGTTGGGCAGAATCCTTGCTATCAAACAGGCCACACATTGGACTCCCCAGTTCTAGTAAGTAGCAAGGTATATACTGGAAATTGAAAGTACAAATCTTTTTATACACATCCTGTTCACGAACAACAAATGTTACAGTTGTCGTAGTTGACAGAAGCCGATTTTGATACCAAGCAATAAAACGTGGCTGACAAACTAAACTCGCTATGTCAACACCGACATTTGCTCACTCTGCGGACTTTCTAGCATGAGGAGAGCCATACTCTCTTTTTAAGTCTTGTTGTAAAATAATTTGACTAACACAGATTTTTATGTTGTAGATCTGCAGGATTCTATACCCACAACGCCTCATTTCCACCGGTTTCCAACAGGGTATTTCCAGTAATGGCAAGCCACCTCTCCCCTCCTTATGTCGATTTCTACAGCAATGTGTGCTGCAAAGTGCTTTATCTCTACTCGTAAAATGGAAGCCTGCAGCTATACCCCACCGCAGATATCCAATTGAAAAACTCAGCAGGCACATGCAACAGCCTTGAGCAGTCAAGGATGTGTGATATGCAACTTAAACGGCATCTTATTGCCTAAAATAAAAATACTGAATGTTTGTATCCTACCTAAAATAATAATTGTGCACTGAATTTATGGCGCGAGTTATGGCTCTAACGCAACGCTATCCGAGGAACGGTTTAATTGCATCTTTCCGTTTGCAGTAGGGCTTGTCTTGCCCTAACAATCAGGTGAAGCCGTGTGCATTAATATGCTGGGAACCGATGTGTTAATTTGATGTAACTTTTTTATTTTTTTTCCCCCGCCATGACAATGTGTCATTAATTTGTTCGTGGGCCGCAACTTGCTCCGGGAGTGGTGACAGATTCAAATGCTGGGTTTCTTTATCCTGATCGGGGTTTTTTTTTTTTTTTTCGGCACGCCCCAGCCTGCTGCTTTCCTGCGGACTGCTGTTAATTTGTAATGAACTGGCATTCAGGAGGGCGCCTTGATTTTTAATTCCGACTGTGTCAGACCCTTCAGAAAAATTACAAGTTTCTCTAGTTGCAATTACTGCCAAGCTTCACTGATGAAAGGTTTACGGAAACTGCGCTTTTGTGAAGCAGGCTGGATGTAATCGGCTGAAACGGGTTTATCTAGACAGAAAAACAGAATGCTGGGGGCGGGAGGGGTTTCTCCTCTATTTAAAAGGCAACTCTTAACCCTTAGAAACTTACACACACACAAAAAAACCTTCTGTAAAATTCCAATTTTGCTGTCAACTTAATTAGCGAGTACGGGAGAATAAGAGTGGTAAATAGCTCCACATTAGCATAACATGCCACAAATACTGTAATGTGGGAAACAGAAAAGGGCTAGGGAACAATGAGGAGATTTCTCAAAGGGCTGTGAACCTTCTAGTCATAACTATATAAACATTTGCTTTTTTTTTTTTGCCGAATGCTCTCAATCATAAAATCATTGCGGTCCATTTCCATCAGGGAATCCATCATTTCTTACGTGGTAGGCTTGCACTGAAAACTCTGCAGTATCGCAAGCCATCGACATTGAGCTGGTCAGCTGTGTGCAAGCCGTGGTACCAAAGAATGGGAAATGGCTAGCGTGCAGGGAGAAAAGCTTCGATCACGGAATAATTCTGTCCTAAAATGTACTTTAAATTGGAAACCGTAAATGCACAGCACCAGGTTTAAAAATGTATTTCTAGAACTGGATTAACTGTTTCCGGGACAGCTTTTTGGCAATCAAAAAAAGAAAGGTTCGGTTATTAATCAGACAATAATTGATAAGACGGTTAGTATCTTATATACACAGACATATTAGGAGGTATAAATGTAGTTCTTTAATTAAGTACCCCCCCTTGAGTTCTTGTTCATGGATAGGCATTCGTTTGCAGAACCACAATTCCAATGATGCTCTATCATTGATACAGGATGGCTGTGCATGAAGAGAGTTGTACTACTGCAGAGTTACCTGTTGGCTTATTTTATTGTTGGTTAGTTTATCAGAAAGTGGAATATTTTTCAGATGGCTCTGTGATTGAAATAAAAGATTTAGTTTAGGGCTTGACAAATGTTTGTAGACCTTAGGAGCCCAAATTACCAATTCAGGAGCCAGCCTACTTAACATTAGGAGCCAGGGAGGTGGTACATCTAGGGTCAGTAGTGTATCTTAAACAAGGCACTCGCCTAGGGCGGCACTTTGCCAGAGGGCGTTAAAGTACACTTGAAATGAGGGTGATTGTGTTTTAGTGCATTTAGTGTGTATGCAATGTGGGTGATGGGGGCATGTAATGGGGTAATTGGGCATGTAATGTGTGTGGGTGGGGGGTGACCGGATTTTGTTTGCCTAGGGCAGCACAAAACCAAGACAGACAGACAGACAGACACAGAGAAAAAATATTCGGGCAGAGCGAAAGAAGGGAAGACAAGAAGAAAACAAGTACAGCAGAGATGCTTAGGTCAGTACATCCCTAACTGTCCCTCGACTTTTCTGCTTTTAAACCTGTGCAAAAGTAGGAGTTTATTTTCCACAGCATCAAGGAAGATCTTAAGGAGGTGCAAGATTCGGGAAAATGATGCAAATTCTAATATCATTTTCCGGGGCAAAATGTACAATGCACAATTTTAAAAAGTATAGTGATCTACAGCTACAATATATCTGCAGCAGTGCACATGTGCAAGATTAGACACTAAAATATACTCGGTATTAATGGCCTGGCCTCAGGAGACGAGTATGGTTAGAAGCCTCTAGGGCCATAATTAAGCTAATGCAATAATAAGAACAAGATTGTGACCATCAATGAAACACAATACATACCATGTTCAAAGCACACCATGATGCATTGGGCAGTCGAAAATCTAACTGTGAAATGTGCATTTAAATGGCAAATTCTTATTATATGCTAATTATTAGCTTGAAACAACATATAACCTAAATTTATTCGGGGGGGGGGGGGGGGGGGGAGATCCCCTTTTGAATAATAACCAGTATTATCTTAATGTCAAGATACCATATATGTTTTGTTTACCTTTCTTAATCCATTTGTTTTAGACGAACAATACATGTCTTCTTTTAAGTTGATAATCTAAAAATGCAGTCATTTTTTGTTTGTTTAACACGTGAAAAATAATACTGTTTCTCACGATATGTGAAAAATAAATGGAAATAAATGTAAAAGAAGAAAAAAAAAAAAAACTAGGCCCTTGTGCAAAAGACCTTTGAGGATATTTTAGGATACCATAGAAAATCTGTCAATTTTTGGCATTTTGTATGCCTTAATCAAAAGGGAAAAACATAATTATTATTGAACAATCATAATACACAGTGCAGAACCTTTGGTGTCAGAAGTGTAAAAATACAGGACATAAAAGGGGCAAAGACAACGATTCTCAAATAAGCTTACAGTCTAAAAGGAAAACAGAGTATAGACAAATGTCTGCATTAATGGACCTTGCAGAAATTTGCCACCTACTTTCTGGTAGGACTGACACTTTTTAGTGCTGAACCCTTTTGTGCACCCACATCTATTTATAGGTCGGTTCCACCGATTGTACGGGACCAGAAAAGGGAGAGCACTGTGCCATTTCTCAAACATGCTGCCTTTAACCCCTTCACGACCGATGGTACTTTGGTCCTTAACGACAAAAGCACCATCAGCGTTATTTTGTTCCTGGGTGCCAATCACTTTGTGGGGTAGCCGTGATGAGCTGTTACCTGCAGGACGGTCTATACCGTCCTGCAGGTTTTTACTGTAAAATGGAGCCTCCATTTTCTGTGTCAGAGTGAGGCCCCTCAAAGTGGCCTCACCTGACAGTGGGGACCCCGCTGCAAGTCCCTGCAACGGGGTCCGCACACAGCTCATCGCGTGTGGCCGCGATGAGCTGTTTAATGTAGGACATCCCATGCCGTCTACTAGAATCTTGGCACTAAATAGTAGGACGGCATGGAAACTCCTACAGGCGGGACGGGGTTAACCCGGAAGTACTAAGAATTCGACCTACACACTGGGAGGAAGCCATATTGCTCCAACAGAAGATATTTGAGATACGATATTTTTCCTGTTAAGGTTATTAGATTAAGATAGTCGGTGAGCCAAAGGTATATCAAGGGCACCATATTCATGGGTCAACTACCCCAAGAGGCAAAAAATTGGCTTGTCTGCTTGAATTGTAATTTCATAGGTGAAACTATAACCTTATCCGCTTCTAAATAAGTCTCCGAGATCTCTAATATGGTATCATCCGAGATTTTGCTACCCAACGAAGAAGCAATAACTGTGAATTTGCCGAATACACCCCATATTATTCAAAACAGTCTAAGAAAATGTATATCTGTTACAACAGATAAGCAACGCGTCGGGTATTCTTTGGAAACTCAGCAGTATTAAGGTTCATCAAATTGCACAAGAAGAGTAAGATGAGAGATATTTCAAAAACCAGTCTGTAAACATCGTTTGATGCATATTCCCCACTGGAATTGATTGAACTTCCGAACAAATGGTGAGCAAGAGCGTACCAAGCGCAGAAAAATTGAGTGCGACAAAAAAAGGATGTCTACAAATCACTTCTGACACAGATTGAAAATTCATGGGAAAACTAGGAGATAAAAACGACTGTTTTTTCGTTTCCCAAGCTGTTTAAGTGGCAAGAATATTTGTGGCTGAATTTCAAATACAAAATCCTAGGTCACCGTGCTGCTCCTTTTAAACTGTATTTATCACGTTAACATTTATTTATATAGCGCCAACAATTTACTTAGCACTTAGTACAGAGCATTGAGGAGGACTACATGCTACATGAACATGAATAGACCGATACATGAGGCAGAGAGCTCTGCTCACAAGCTTACAATCTAGAGAGAGTGGGGGACTTACGACACATAAGTGAGTCAAGGTGGTGGTAGTAATAGTGTTAGGGATGGTTGGAGCCAGATGGGTTTGGCCGGAGATTATATATGAATGTTCTAGCTGGATGAGTTGTAAGTTGTAAACCTCCTAATTAAGATTTCAAATGTTACCGCTTAGGTGGAAAGTCCAAAAAGGAAAATCAGATTTCTCCTTGGATTAAGAAGCTTTACAATATCCTATCTCTGGAACTCCGCCATTGCCAGTAAAATAAGCAGTCTTTTGCTTTTGGTCCCACAACTAGGAGGTGAGGCCTACAGAGAAATCTTACCTTCTCCCTGCCAACAAAAGAAGTATGAGACCTGTGAACACATCCACAGCACATTTTCTCCTGTTGGAGAAAATGTCTGCCAACCTGGACACGACATCCAGGATGTGAAGAATTTGGTGCTGATGCAACTGTTCTGCAACCAGAGGTAAAGAAAGATTTGGGAGGCCAAACTGATATGCCGGTTTCATCCCTTAATAGAGACGGTGAATATATTTCCTTGTGTAATCTCCCTTAAGCACAATATATATATACATACTCACACACACCTGAATTGAATTGTGATAAGCCCCATGACTTATCAAAAGCCGCACTACAATGGCTGAGACAGCCCCTTTTCTGGGTGTTCCTGTCTTGCCTCCATCAGAAGCTGCCTGGAACACCCCTCATCTGATTTTCCATAGGGTGAGGGATGTGATTGATGGGTCAGTCACTTAAAACCATCCCAGGGGTGATCCTGGGGGCCATTATTATTTTTATAGCTTTTTTGGATAGCCTCACTCATGAAGCTGCCAGGTAAGTGACAAGGGCGCTAATCACAAGGAAAATGCTGTTTTAAAGGCAAATGGTACATGTTCAGGTATTGTCACAAATGCATTGCATTGGGAGCCTGTACATGTATGGGCATTGTTGTGAAGGTTACTGGTCTTTTTACAAACATTGGCTTGCTCTGGTGGACCTTTTTCAAATTGTAAAGCATTTGACACCTTCATGGATCTGGCATGTGTCAAATGGTTTTATAGCCCCTTTAACCAGGGAGTGGACTGGTGGGGGATGCTCTGACTGAAAGGAGTTTATCTGTTGGATCTCTGTAGGACTGGCTGATTTACTGCTGAGAAAATTCTTCAATACCTGGTGTTTATTTTTTATAAAGCGGTTTGTAATTAGGAATTTTACTGTCGACTCATTAACGCCTGAGGAGGGGACTTGGTCTTGGTCCTAAATGCAATCAAATTCTCAGTTAGCAAATAAATGGTATCATATTAACTCTACTTCATCTCAGAACTGAACCATAGTAGGACCGATGTGAAAGAATGCGCACAGGCCTTTCAACCTGTACATGATCTTCACTTAGATCACATCACTGTAGGCCGGAACTTATAGAGCCCAAACAAAATATGATTAAAACAAAATGGACATGATTTCAGAGTTATTTTAGCCCAGTGTTTCAGCATTTGGGGCTCACTGAGACGACATTCATAACAGTACTATGAAAGAAATAAAAGTATTAAACCCAAACACATAATTGAAACTGTTCCTTTAAAAAAAAGATTACGGATGCCATTTTTTGGCTTACGAAACTTTCACCATATCAGACCTTTTGTTTCAAGCTAAAATTGTTCCCCAATTGCCCGGATTATAGCAGAAGCTCCCCACTTCCTGGGACCCTCACTGAAGCCTCGTAGATAACACTCATATATTTTTACAGTACAAGACAGTAGGGTAATCTTTTTTCCAGCAATACCATCTCTTTACAGTTATCAATTACACTTTAAAGCACAATAAAGAATTATTAGCTACATTAATGTAACATCCAGGTAACACCTAACACATATTTTATTTTTTTTATTTTTTTTCAGGAAGGGGGGTGGGGGGTGACGGAAAATGATTCTTAATTTTCCCGTTGTCCTGCTCTATTAAAGCTCATTATAATTCCTCTTTTTATAAGAGCTTTTTAAAACCATTACCTGCAGGGAAGTTAAAGACAGAGCCATTAAAAGGTTACTTTAATGTGAATAATAGCCTCCTCGATATACTCCAGTTAATTACTATTGGAAACTGGTTCCATTTTTAATTTAGGGCTGAGCATTTAATGAAGGATATGCCAGTGTAGCAATAATGACAACAAAAAAATTATTCATGGTCAACAGACCCATTACCGCTGTCTCGTTTAAAGAGATAATATCCTTTCCTGGTTTCGCATAACTGCGCACCACAATCAAAAATGACATTTTTTTTGCCATTTCTCCTCTTGTCTGTCAAATTAGAAGGGAAAAAAAACTGATTGATATTGCTGGCTTTTGGATTGTACAAATTGATTTCCAATGGCACAGCGAAGGCCATGCTGAAATTAGGGGACACGCTTCTCTATAAAGCTGTAATGGGTAGGACTTGCCAACATTAAGCATTTTTGTTTTAAGCTTGTAGGGAATATGTAGCACAGTATGATTTATTTGTTCTTGTTATGACTTCCAGAGAATATTTAACAATTTGTGTTGGCTGGCTCAGAATTATGGGAGCTGCACTTTTGGCCACAAAGCTAAACTGACTTTTAACAAAAATCGTGCACAATTTAAATTGGTTCTCATTATAACTGAACCTACAAGCTGCAAATCTGCATGCACAACTGTGTTTATCAGACGGTGATGCATCTTCTTTAACATTGTGTTTGCATTTTAAACCCAGTGCCATATATTATAAATATTATACAATACATTGATAGTCTTTCTGCCTTACCCGCTGTAATCAGTAGTTGTGAATACAACTCACTGCACACAAAAAGGTTGTTTGACACGCAGCATTACCCACAAAGTCCTTCTGGCCCTTCCCGGCTATTAAGTGGTTAACAAAATAGCATTTCTTGAGGGTAATTTTGCTGAAATGTTAGAACTGCTGGTGTGGTGCATAATAAACAAGATGAGAGGTGGGATGGCCAAAGAAGGTGTTATCTGAAACATTCTCTTATTTAATTATTCAAAAAATTTCATTAACACCTTTCTCTAATTCTGGATTTTTTTATTTTATTTTTTTATTTATATCAGTTGTGGATTCTTACTAAGAGAGCAAAAATAAAACAGATCTTCGGATCTTTGGGTACAAAAATTGACCAATCAATCAGAATGCTATAATATTTAAAACATATTTAATGTATGTATTCTATATAAAACACATAATTACATTGGTAATTAAATTATAGGCTTTAAAAAACACTTTAAAAATATGTTATAATTTTGAAAGCAAACTGTTTAAGAGCTGCATACTATAATAAAAATGTGAATATACAAAATTACAATCTTCTGAAAATACCTCACTGTACGCCATTAAATCATTAATAAAGGGACAGTATCACCTAAACATTGTTTATACTGTGAATATAGGGAATGAAAACAATATTGAAAATGATCTATACATCGTGTTACCAAAATTGCAAGCAAATGCAATTTTAGGAGTAAAACGGGGTTTAAATGTGTCTGTGGAGTCTCTTGTTTATGACATCACCGGTGGCTTGATGTACTGCTTTTCTATGGGAGATGTGTAATTTGCATATTACATCACAGATGATGTCATAAACAGGAGACTCCATAGACACATTTAAAACTCTGTTTCTCTTCATTTAGACATTTACTTGCAATTTTGCTTATACAATGTGTAGATCATTTTCAATTATTTTGTTTGTCTTTATATTCACAGTATAACTGGTGTTTAGGTGATACAGTCCCTGTAAAGGTTTTAAACAATATACAGCAGTAAACTAAATCTTAAAGAGAAAAAAAGTAACACTGTTTAATTTTATTATTAGCTTGAGATTACAGGCTAGTATTATATATTAAGAAAGTGCCTAACAAGTGCTCCTAAACGATCAAATATATCTTTAAAAGTACCAGAAGTATTTATATATTGCCATCTTAAACTCTTCTGGAACTTTGTTAAATAGCACACGAGTTGTATTTTTTCTCTTTACTAAGCTTTCCTTTCCCCTCTTGAATCAATTGTTCTTCTAGAAGATGCCCACTCTCAATATTGCCATGTTTTATAAAAATATGATAGTAACTTGGCAGCTCGTCAAATTGTAGCGAACGTCAAGTTACTCGCCTGTATTAACAGAACTACCGCCACCGGTTCCAATTTGCATCGTGGGCGGCAATAAGTAACCAGCTGCTGTTGAACGGCAACAAGGCATATAGGTTGGCTTTACGTCATGGGAGTTACATTTAACCGATCTTAAATCTGGTATATTTTATGTCCATTCAACATGATGACAAATCACTGTCAGCAGTGCAGAAACCAGATATATATTCTGCTGTCCCACTATACTTAGGATTCTGATGAAACCTCCAATGCATAAAGATCCTTTAAACCCTGCACAAAGGTTTGGAAATGTACCCTGCTTTGATGAGGGAAAAATTACTGGTCTGTGAAGTCCAGAGGAACCTCTGCTGCTGCTGTAAAATGTGTTTGGAAAGAGGGCTGTCAATCATTGCTCAGTATCCTGGACTATCATCCAATGATGTACATACTGTGGCACAATTCAAAGAATTGTATTGGGGCTGCAGGAATAAAAGGCCATCTATGTGTCTGTGTGTGTATATATTTATGTATGTATTATCAAACATGGTCTATAATTTGTAAATTCATATATGAACAGGACTGAACAAATCCCTGGAGCCAGCTAGCCATACTGTCTATATATTTTATGTTGGCTCCTAATGGGTCCTGCCATTCATGTGGATGTTACTTTGACTCGTACCACCTACCTAAGCAATGTTATAGGCCGTGTACACCCTTTCATGGAAACGGTATTCCCTGATGGCATTGGCTGGCAAAAACGGTTCAGCAATGGTTTGATTTGAGCAAGACAAAGAGATCAAAGTGTTGACTTGGCCTTTCATTCCACAGATCTCAACCCAATCAAGCATCTGTGGGATGTGCTGGACAAACGAGTCCGATCCATTGAGTCCCCACCTCGCAACTTACAGGACTTAAAGGATCTGCTGATAACCATCTTGGTGCCAGATACCACAGCACACTATCAGAGGTCTAGTGGAGTCCATGCCTCAACGGGTCAGGGCTGTTTTGGCATCAAAATGGGACCTACACATTATTAGGCAGGTGCTCATAATGTAATGTATATACATTTAAGAATTATAGGCAATGTTTAAAAAGTAGTGTAAATGTTAAATAGTATTACAGCAATACTATAAATTAATAGAAATGCAGCAATAATTATACCTTTGCATAGAATAACAGTAAACAATAAAGTCTGTAGACCAGGGCTCGACAAGCCTGGCGCCCGGGTGCCGTTAACTTCATAGCCCCGTTGCCGTTGCCATACATGTTTTGGATTTTGCGAGGGGGTAGTCTGTGCAGATTGCACAGACAGTAAGCTCCGCCCCCCCTGCGCAACGCATGTCTGAGTGCTGAGTGTCGTCTCTTGATAACCCAGCACTCAGCCGAAAGAGCAAGGAAGATTGGCTGAAGCACGAATGTTCCCCCTCCCTGCAATGAGGTAAGGCAGCAGGGAGGAGGAACATTCGTGCTGCAGCCGATCTTCACTGCCATTTCGGATGAGTGCTGGGTTATCAAGAGACGACACCCAGCACTCACAAGTTAAGAAAGGGAAAAAAAAAAATAACTTGTGTATGTGTGAAGTGTATATGTGTATGTGTATGTGTGAGGTGTGTATGTGTGAGGTGTATATGTGTGAGGTGTATATGTGTGAGGTGTATATGTGTGAGGTGTATATGTGTGAGGTGTATATGTGTGAGGTGTATATGTGTGAGGTATATATGTGTATGTGTGAGGTGTATATGTGTATGTGTGAGGTGTGTATGTGTGAGGTGTATATGTGTATATGTGTGAGGTGTATATGTGTATGTGTGAGGTGTATATGTGTGAGGTGTATATGTGTGAGGTGTATATGTGTGAGGTGTATATGTGTGAGGTGTATATGTGTGAGGTGTATATGTGTATGTGTGAGGTGTATATGTGTATGTGTGAGGTGTATATGTGTATGTGTGAGGTGTGTATGTGTATGTGTGAGGTGTATATGTGTATGTGTGAGGTGTATATGTGTATGTGTGAGGTGTATTTGTGTATATGTGTATGTGTGAGGTGTATATGTGTATGTGTGAGGTGTATATGTGTATGTGTGAGGTGTATATGTGAAGTGGGGGGGTGTAAATGTGATGTGAAGGGGGGGTGTATATGTGATGTGGAGGGGGTGTATATGTGAAGTGGGGAGGGTGTATATTTGAAGGGCGGGATATGTATATGTGAAGTGGATTGGTGTGTGTGTGTGTGTGTGTGTATATGTGAAGTGGGTTTGTGTGTGTGTGAGTGTGTGTGTATATGTGAAGTGGGTTGGTGTGTGTGTGTGTGTGTATATGTGAAGTGGGTTGGTGTGTGTGTGTGTGTGTATATGTGAAGTGGGTTGGTGTGTGTGTGTGTGGTGTATATGTGAAGTGGGTTGGTGTGTGTGTGTTTATGAATTGCGTGTATGTTTGCGTGATTGTCTGGCTCCTAAAAATTTTTTGCTGGCTCCTAGAATCAAATTAAATTTGTCAAGCCCTGTTGTAGACACATACTTATTATGTACAGAAACAAGGAAAGGAAAGTTCAGACAGAGCTTCAAATTCGAAGCTGCTCGAATTGTAGGAATGGGACTGTTCTTCACTTTCTTTCAGAGAGGCTACTTCATTGGGGAGCTTTCAGCAGATGACAGTTGAGCGCGGGCGATTCGTCACGGCCCACTGAACTTATGGTTAGTGTTAGATTTTAGGGTTAATTTTATGGTTTCAAGGTAACGCATCGGCACCGACAGTTCAGTGCGGCTGTAATGTCCACGATGAAACGGTCACTCGGAAGTTGGGCAGCAAAAGAACAGTCCCAGACCCTCCCAGACTTCCTTCAAGTGGGTGACATATTAAAAAGTCCTACATATAAATAATATGAACACGTAATGTTCCCAAATAACTCAGATTAATGATCAGCGAGTTTTGTGATTATAAAGATGTATATTGTAAATGCTTCTTTATAGCATCAAAGTAACATCACAGTGTATATACTAGTCAGAGAATAGAAAAAGCAAATTGACGGTTACTACCAATGTACATACCGTCCATTAACCCCTTGGCGACACAGGACGGACTAGGTCCGTCCTGTGTGCCGAGGCGTTAGTGACACAGGACGGACCTAGTCCGTCCTGTGTCAAAACGAGCACTGAAAGTGGAGTTTTTCCGCTTTCAGTGCTCAAGCGGCATTGTACATTGTGGAAGCATCGTACAATGCTAAAAAAATGCCCGTCGGCATTTCGATCGCTCCGGAGAGCGATCGAAATGCCGGTTTTAAAGGCACAGTGCCTTTAAAACGACGGGCATTAAAAAACGAGCATAGGAAGCGAAATTTTCGCTTCCTATGCTCAGAAAGTGTTCCTGATTGCCTCGCAAGTCGAGGCAATCAGGAACACAAAAAAAAAATGAGTCACTGAGTGACCAAGATGGCGCTGCCCTACTAAGGGCAAGAGCACAGGAAGCAGGAAGTACCTGCTTCCTGTGCTCTCTGGCAGCCACACGATTGCCTCTTCACAGAGGCAATCAGTGACTGCCAGGCACACTGACAGGCAGTGGGGATGCTCTGCTGAACATCCCCACTGACTGGTCAGATCAATATTAACCCTATATTGATCTGACCAGTTATGATCTGCCTCCCTCTCCTCACATTTTTTTTAGTGAGGGAGAGAGACAGATCAAAGTTCTAAAAGTAAGTAAAAGTTAAAAAAAAACAATAAATACATAACACACAAATAATAAAACAATAAAAAAAAATGTATTAAAGCAATTCCCTGCGTTTAACCCCTTCCCTGCCACTGATCTTGCATAAGCAGTGATCGTGCACATCAGCGCATTTATTTTTGCTGTTTGTGCATTTTTTAGGGGTTAATTTTTTTTGTACTGTAATTTATTAAAAATATATGGTTTGATGGGGTAAAATTCATTGGACGGCTTCAAAAATGTTCCAAATGGAACATGGGCGCAGGCTGACTACATGTCAAAATTCCAGGTTGGAATTGCGCACCCCCTAAATGTGGAATTTTAGACCCAATACAAACCAACAAACCTATGCATGGGGGGTATCCCTGTACTCAGGAGATGTTGCTGAACACATATTGAGGTGTTGGTTGGCAGTGGCAAATACCAGAATCTGAAAATTCCTGCCTGAACTACAGTGTGTGTGGGGAAAAAATGACATCCCAACCCTTTGACATAGGTTGGTGGTAGAATTAGCACTTGGAAAGTGTTAAAATACCACAATTTTAAATACCCTAGGATGTCTAGTTTTCCAAAATATATGGTTTTATGGGGTAAAATACTTTGACAGGCTTCAAAAGTGTCCCAAATGGAACATGGGCGCAGGCTGACTACATGTCAAAATTCCAAGTTGGAAATGCACCCCCCCTAAAAGTGGCCTTTTAGCCCCCAAATAATCTAACTAACCTACACATGGGTGGTTTCCCTGTACTCAGGAGATGTTGCTGAACACATATTAAGGTGTTGTTTGGCACTGACACATAATAGGATCTGTGAATTCATGCCCGATGTACAATGAATGTGAAAAACAAATTACTATCCATAACATTGACATAGGCTGGTGGTAGAATTAGTGCATGAAAAGTGTTAAAATACTACCATTTGAAATACCCTAGGGTGTCTAGTTTTCAAAAATATATGGTTTTGTGGGGTAGAATACACTTTTTGGCTTCAAAAATGTCCCAAATGGGACATGGGCGCAGGTTTTCTGCACGTCAGAATTCCAAGTTGGAAAACCAAAAAGCGCACCTCTCAAATGTGGCCTTTTAACCCCCAAATAACCTAATCAACATATACATGGGTGGTATCCCTGTACTCAAGAGATGTTGCTGAACACATATTGAGGTGTTGTTTGGCACTGACATATAACATAATCTGTGAATTCATGCCCAAAGTACAATGTATGTGAAAAAAATTACTACCCAAAACATTGACATAGGCTGGTAGTATAATTAGTGCATGGAAAGTGTTAAAATACTACCATTTGAAATACTCTAGGGTGTCTAGTTTAAAAAAATATATGGTTTTGTGGGGTAGAATACACTTTCTGGCTTCAAAAATGTCCCAAATGGGACATGGGCACAAGTTTTCTGCATGTCAGAATTCCAAGTTGGAAAACCAAAATGCGCACCCCCTAAATGTGGCCTTTTAGCCCCAAAACAAACCAAAAAACCTATGCATGGGTGGTATCCCTGTACTCAGGAGATGTTGCTGAACACATATTGAGGTGTTATTTGGAAATACCCCTTCACATTTTAAGGTAATGTTTACCTAAATTGCAATATATGTGAAAAATTAAAAAAAAAGATTTTTTGCTGCAAACTTTGGCATAGATTGGTGGTAAAATGGCTACATGAAATGTGTCAAAATACCCCAAGTTAAATGCCCTGAGTTGTCTAGTTTTCAAAAATATGTACATGTTGGGGGTCATTCATGGATTTAGTACAGAAATCAGTGTTACAATGTCACTATCGCTAATTTTGAAAGAAAGGATTTTAAAATAGCTTTGCACCACTTATAGTTCTGGCCCTGTAACATGAATAAAAAAGCACAAAAACATAAAAACATGGGCTATTTCTGAACTCAGGACATATATTAGAAACTTTTTAGCAGTGTTTTTTTGTTGTCTCTTGTACATGAGTATCCGATTTTTCAAATAAAAGTCATAAAAAAATTATTTTTTCAATTTTTTTGCCATATTTTATTATTTTTTTTACATCAAATTATATGCTATTATCAAAATAATGGTATCAAAAGAAAGCCCTTCTTATAACGATAAAAACGATATATAGTTTGTGCGGGTACACTAAATGAGACAGAAATAAATTACAGCAAAACACAAACACCTCAGAAATGTTAAAACAGCCCATGTCACCAAGCGTCGGACAAGCCAAAAAAGTCATGTCACTAAGGGGTTAATTGAGATCAACAGGTTTGCAGAACACTTACTTTGTTTTTCTTTAACAAAATATCTTACTGTTAAAGGGACTATCTGCTGCCCAAAATGCACCTTCGAAATATTATTGCATAGTTATGTGCTTTCAAAGTACTTTGAAATGTTTTACATTTTGCTTTGCTAAAAATATAAAATACTTACAGCTAGATGAAAATGGAAATTACAGCAGTTTTCAAGAAGCCAGGACTGCCCACACTTGCTGAGTAAGTCCTTTCATTTTTTTTGCTGCAGGAACCAATGAGAATAATTCCATTCAAATAAATAGAATTTCCTGTCTCTCTACTGATGTCATCAGACAATGTGTTGCACTGTTAAGAGATCCTACTGTTTACAAGAGCAAGTCTGTTACAGCCCACACAATGTTTTCTATTACAGCAGAACAGGAAGTGACTAAATTAATTACAACTTTATATGCTCAGTGTCTATATAATCAGTGCTGCCGCACATGTACGTGAACATGAACAAATGAACAGAGAAGTCACTGGAAAGGGCTTGAGTCAATTATTAAAGATGCCTGCATCAAATCATACTAGGAAAAAAGCCTGTGCACTATACAAGCGCTAATCTTTATCTTGCACCAAAGTGAGTCTGGGGACCAGACTGTCCCTTTAAGACCAAGAAATTGACTTTTACACACTCTAATATTTAAAAAAATATATATTTTTGTTTTCATTGTTTTGCATATTACTCACTGGCTCCTAAAAATGACTAGGCTGGCTCCTGAACAGAAACCAAACAACCTTTTGGTAAATGTCCATTTAATCCTGCTATAGGGTATGTGCATAACGGCATTGCACCTAAACATATAAAGCGGTGCAGTCCATGTATATTTAAACATATATCACTGGAATCTGGATGCTTTTTATAAGTCGTACTCTTCTGTGTGAACTCTACATTATGACATATCAAACATGTTCTGAGCCGAGCTGGTGGCAAAGGGGTTAAACTAACATTACCTTTGTGGAAACAGGAGAGAGAGGGGAATTAAACTGTAAGAACCCAGGGATGCAGCGGGATTAGCCATGTCTTATTCAAGTTGCTTCCTAAATGACTTTGTGCACTCCTAATTATCTGAATGGGGCTCCATGAAAGAGCAGCAGGCAAAAAAAAAAAATGGTATTTAAAGACTGCACATCCCAAAATGCTGCTAAAAGCCATTAACCAGCGAGTGTTAATTGAAGCCATATTCATATTCATTTGCACTCCGGGCCCTGATAAAATATTTCCCAAGGTACACTTTAAAGGGAGTCTTAATTTAAGGAACTGCTACAATCAACACTTATGAAAATTAACAGCTGAGTAATTAGCGCTCATGAATTATGCCATAGCCCATGCTTGCAGGCATGGGGAACGTTAGAGCTGATGAACTGGTTGAGTCTTATGAGGGTCCCCTGGAAGACTGAATGTGATTAACCCTATAGTGCCAGGGAAAGGTGAATCTAGGGGTTTCTTTTAATGCTTCCTGATGGTCCTGTGCTTAATATGTAATATGGGTTAAAAGCCATGTATTTGTGTTTGATTGCTACGTATTTGCTACTATTTAAAGGACAGCTCTAGTCAAAAATGTACTTATGTTTAATTGAAAGATTCTAGTGTAGGCATTTGAAATAGAAAATGACCGTATTGAGCACTCTTAGCTCTGCATGGCTGCCATCAAGGGGAGTTTAACCCTTGCAAGTGTAATGGGCCCAGTGGTCCTGTGGGGTCCCCCCTTTGAACCTTTGCAAGTGTAATGGGCCCTGTGGGGTCCCCTTTGGGTACCGGGGAATGTCCAGGGTGTGCAATGTGGGTCCAGGGCCATGTCCTGGGTGTGCAATATGAGTGCTGGCTTGGGCATAATCTGGGTGCTGGTTGGGGCATGTTCTGAGTGTGGAATCTGGGTGCTGGCTGGGGCATGCCCAGGATGAGCAACCTGGGTCCTGGCTGGGGCATGTCCTGGGTGTGCAGTCTGGTTGCTGGCAGGGGCTTGTCCTGGGTATGTAATCTGGAAAGACCTGTGGGTGAAATCTAGGTGCCCTGGCAAGACCTGTAAATGCAATCTCTGGTAAGACCTGTGGGTGCAAGCTGGGTGCTGTTTCAAGCTCCATGGATGCTGGAAGGTGGTGATTTGGAAAGGGATATGCAGCAATAACAAAAATAGTCCAGAAGAAATTGAGGGGAACACCAGACCATTTGCTCTCAGCCTTGTAGCTCTAAACATGTTTAGAATCCTGGGCCAGAGGAGTTCAGATCTGACCCAAGATTCTAAACATGTCTGACTCCTGATGGAGCTACGAGGAGCAAAGAGGCCACAAGTACTTTATTTGTACTCTCTCACTGAAGCATTTCTATTTGAAATGCCTACACTGGATTCAACTAAACATAACTTCATTTAAGACAACAGTTGTCCTTCAAGGGAGCACTTCTGATTCTTTTCTGGCTTAATTAGTTAGCATTTCTCATCATTCTCCTATTATCTAATCATCATATAGGTCTACATTAACCAATCTTGTTCTAGTCTTCATTACGAATTATATTCAAAAATATTTTTTTTATAGCGATGGTTCCTGTACAAGTGTTCTTGCTGCAAGAAAATCCAAAATAGGTTCTCAGTTTGGCAGGCGACAGAGGAGGTGAGCAGGGAGCAGTGTGCTTTGTCACATTTAAAGCTCTACCATTATATCCTACAGATTATTATAGCTGCAAAGTAAAAAAAAACATAAGTACCGCGATGATATAATGGCGCCAGTAAATTGTTGACAGGAATTGTGGCCTAAAACTAGGTGGCAATTACATAAATAAAGACAGACCTTTTTAAATATGCCAATGAAATAAAAAATAAGTCTTAGAACGATGTAGTTACCATAGTAACAGCCAATAAATTGAATGTTGTTGATCGAGGGCAGACTACCAAGACAAATGATCAGAGGTTTTCTTTAGATTTCAGCAATTAGTTGCTAACTAGAATACACCTCAACGTTGCAACACACAATAACCAGTAAAATGATATAAATATAAAAAAAATGTGTGGTAATAATTATTCATAACCTCCGGATTAAAACCAGAATGAGTGTATTGTGGATACTACAGCTTTCCTGGACGTTTCCCTGCATTGATCGTTTTTGATTCGAATTTGGAATCAGATGGACACTGCATATTTGTAAAGTAATGATTCAATATAATATTATCCCTTTAAAAATTGTTTATTACTTTGATATCGTAAAATCTTAGAAATAGGTGGAAAAGGGGGAAGGATAAAGGGAGAATTAAAAACAGGGGAGAGGAAGGAAAGAGAAAAGGTCTGTTTTGAATCATCTGTCATCTTCGGTAGATCCCTAAGATTACCCATGATTTTCAAATGGAAGCCTAAGACTTTGCTCCCAACTGACTTAACTGTGTAAACTCACCTTATTTGCTTTTATCAGCACTCTTACTTGTTATTTAACCCCTTGCCGACACAGGACAGACTGTGGCGAGGTGTTAGTGACACAGGACGGACTTGGTCCGTCCTCTGTGGCGAGGTGTTAGTGACACAGGATGGACCTAGTCTGTCCTGCACCAAAACGAGCAATGAAAGCTATTTTTTTTTCGCTTTTAGTGCTTCACTGGTATTGCTACGATGCTTCCATGTGGAAATATCGTGCAATATTGAAACAAACACCGGTCAGCATTTCGATCGCTCCGGAGAGTGTCTTTAAAAGGACGGGTAGTAAAAAAGAGCATAGGAAGCTAATTTAATCGCTTCCTATGGCTCTGTAAGTGTTACTGACTTGCCTTGCAAGTCGAGGCAATCAGCAACACTAAAAAAAAAAGCACGATCTCGGTCAATGTGTGACCAAGATGGCACTGCCCATCTAAAGGCAAGAGCACAGGAAGCAGGAAGTAGCGGCTTCCTGTGCTCTTCAAGTAGTCACACGATTGCCTCATCACAGAGGCAATCAATGACTGCCAGGCAGACAGACTGTCAGGCAGTGAGGATGCTCCACAACTTTGGATCTGCCTTTCTCTCCTCACATTGTTTTTAGTGAGGGAGAAAGACAGATCAATGTAATAAAAGTAAGTGAAAATAACAAAAATATAATAAAGCAATTTTTATCTGTCTGCATATTTTTTGATAATTGTTTTTTGCTACGTATAAAGTACAAATATTTTTGATTTTTTTTTTTTTTTAAAGCTATCTAAGTGCATTTATAACAAACGATCAGTACCAGCGTATTAGTGGCAAAGGCGTTTTGGTGATTTCTCAGATGAGCATCACCATTCGCTTGGTCAGATCTATATTTGTGAATATTGATCTGACTAATCTGGTTCTGCCTCCCTCTCCTCACTTTCTTTTTTTGTGAGGAAAAAGACAGATCAGTATTGGTGTTAAAATACAATTTTATAAAATTATCAGGTTTTATGAATTCCCTGTGTAGTAACCCCTTCCCTGCCATTGATCACTGTATAAGTAGTAATCTTGGACAGTAACAACTTTAATTAATTTATTTGTACTGTAATGTATTACAGTACTAAATAGGCTCTTCTAAGAGCTATTAACCCCTTCTTTGCTGTAGATCACTGCTTAGGCACTGATTCTGAGGCCGCTGACTCAGAGTTCGATTTTGACCCTGGTCAGCTTTCTGATACATCATCTAGTCATGTATCTAGGCTGCTGAGCCCTTGCCACAAGGATTCATGGGTGTCTACTTTTAAAAAACATATGGTTTGGTGGGGGTAAATTGCATTGGCTGGCTTCAAAGATATATCCCAAATAGAACTTGGACGCAGGTTAACTACATGTCAAAATTCCAAGTTGGAACACCGAGGTGCGTACCTCACAAATATGGCCCTTTACCCCTGAAAAAACACAACAAACCTATACATGGATGGTATCGCTGTACTCGGGAGATGTTGCTGAACACATATTGGGGTGTTGTTTGGCAGTGACATATACCAGAATCTGTGAATTCATGCCTGAAGTACAATATATGTGGAAACAAAATTTCAAAAAATTACTAACCAAAATTTGACAAAGGCAGGTGGTAGAATTAGTACATGCGATGTATTATAATACCACCATTTGAAATATCTTAAGATGTCTAGTTTCCAATAATTTATGGTTTAATGGGGTAAAATACATTGGCCGGCTTAAAAAATGTTACAAATGGAACAAGGGCGCAGGATGACATGTCAAAATACCCAGTTTGAAATGTGCACATCTCAAATGTGGCCTTTTAGCCCCCAAACAACCCAATAAACCTATGTATGGGTGGTATCCCTGTACTCAGGAGATGTTGCTGAACACATATTGAGGTGTTATTTGTCAGTACCCCTTCACATTTTCAGGAAAAGATTACCTGAATTACAATCTGTGTGAAAAAAAAAAATCACTATGTTTATTTTGCTACAAACTTTGGTAAAGGTTGGTGGTAAAATGGCTACATGAAAAGTGTCAAAATAACCCCTTGCCGACAAAGGACGTGCCAGGCACGTCCTGGGAGAATCTCCCTTAATGACAAAGGACGTGCCTGGCACGTCCTGCAGTGAATGAAGCGGTTTTCGCGATTAACGATCGCGAAAACCGCTTTAACAGTGCTGGTCTATTGCCTCGACATCGAGGCAATAGCCAGCACCGATATTTCTATTTTGGGACCCCCACGATCGCCCCACGGAGCGATCGTGGGGAGCCATATTGACGGAGCATGCTGCTCCGTCAATATGGCTAAGTCCTCTGCCGGTCTGAGCTTCGGAAGTGAAAGTAACTTCACTTCCGTCGCTCTGAATATGCTACTTGACCCCTAGTGGTAGTTTAGTAGCATTGCAATGGAAAATAATTAAAATACATATTTAATTAAATAAAAATAGGTTATTTAGCTATATTAGCCTATAGGGTTAAAATTAAATATTTTTTAGCATAAGGGATAGGGTTAAAATTAAATTAAAGTTAAAAAATATTAAGGGATATAATAAGGATTAGAGTTGGGGTTAAATTTAGTGTTTAGGGTTAAATTTTGGGTTCGGGTTGGGGTCAAAAGATCAATATAGGAAAAAAACAAAAAACATTCTTTTTGGTTTTTGCCCCATAACTCGCAAAAAAATACCGAAAAATATGGAAACATGCATATTTTTGAACTCGAGACAACATTTAGAAACTATTTAGACGGGGTCTTTTTTAATGATTTTATTTGTGTAAATTGTGAAAAAGTGTTTTTTTTTAAATTTTTCATCATATTTTATGATTTGTTTTGTAGTAAATTATAAGATATGATGAACATAATGGTATCTAATGAAACCCCTTCTTATGACGATAAAAACAACATATAATTTGTGTGGGTACTGTATGTGAGAAAGAAAAAAATTACAGCTAAACACAAACACCCTAGAAATGTCAAAAACAGCCATTGTCACCAAGGGAAAGTCAAGGTGAAAATGTCTTGTCACTAAGGGGTTAAATTACCTATTTTATTATTTTTTTTATATAAAATTATATGCTATTATCAAAATAATGGTATCAAAAGCCCTTCTCATGCCGATAAAAACAATATATAGTTTGTGTGGATACACTAAATGAGAAAGAAAGAAATTGCAGCAAAACACAAACACCGCAGAATTGTTAAAACAGCCCATGTCACCACACGTCAGACAAGCCTAAAAAAAGTCATGTCACTAAGGGGTTAATGCACTTAAAATCTTAAAAATTGTACGAATTTATCTATATGTACCCATGAAATATTTTATATATGAGAACTATGTAAGAGAAATATTCCAATAAAGATTATAAAAGAAAGAAAAAAAAGGAAAGAAATACATACACAAAGCCGCAGCCAACATTTAAGCACAGGATATTTACCATATGCTTTGATTTTTAGCTATCTGTGACATAAAAGCCTGACACAGTGCTCTGAGAAGCACATAGTACAATCCTGCTATTTCTTTTTCTTCTTCTTCAAATAGCAAATTTCCCAGATCAGAGTAATGCTGATCCTCAGTGCAAAAATGACCTATTAATGTATCCATAACACTAAATCTAGTGCGTTACAGAGCGCAGTTATAGATTTTAAGATATTTTTTATGTAGAATTTGATGAATTTTATTTATGTGCATATACGTTTGCTTAATTGGTTATTGGAATTTATTATTCTATGGTTACTATTATGTAAAAGTTATGGGTTTTTAGCAAATGTATTGCATTAGAAATGTACAGGACTTAAAACAGCAATATACATCACTTTCTAACGCATCTCGTGATAATTTACCGGGGATGGAACGAAAGAAGAGGTAAAGTTGAAACATAGGTGGTACCAGAAGCAAAGTATGAGAGGTGATGTAAAAGTGGTTTTCATCCTGTATCTGTATCTGTATCTGTATCAAAACGGCGCCCTCTACAGACTGAGACAGCCAAAACTAATGTTGCTAGGTTACACTAAACTGGCAGTTGGAAAACATTGCAGCCTATGGGCTGATCACTCTCTACCCTTAGTTGCTTAGCCAATGGCAGAAGAGGCTGGCGGCCTTGGAATAAGTAAGGTATTTACACTATCACTGTTCCGAATTGGAACGTCGCTCTTCAAATACTGATTCTTAGGCTTTTACATGTATAACAGAAAACAACACAAGTCTTCAACATGGCTTTTTAATATGTAATACAGTATCCATTACATAGGTTGGTAATTAATTCTCTGCTCGTTTCTAAATGACTGCTCAATGATCTAATTAAAACAGTAAGCAAACAAATGAAATTGAGTGTTAGTATTGTTACCCACTCCATGGGTTTGTCAATGTGTTTAAACATGAACATCACTGATCAATGCCAAACAGTTAATACTTTAAAGACCCCTTCGGTAATAAATCCTTAAATTACATAAAAATACGTGCACTCAACTCTCCAACAGGCTCCAATAATATACCCGGGTGCTGTGTCGCCCAATATACAATAGCCCAAAGAATACCACACACTCACAGGATTTGATATCAAAATAATCACATCCACACGGAACATCTTCATCTTGATAACAGTTCAACTAAAACAATGATCATTCTGATATCAAATACCGATTTATTGATCAGACCATGTGAGTGTGTGGTATCTATATATATATATATATATACACATATACATACATAGACCCAAGTACAGTCAAGAACCATTTGCAATAATAACCTTACCTTGCCATCAAATTTGGAGTATTCATTAAAGGGGTTGTTAAGCTGTAGGGGGCACTGTTCCAGGCGCACAGACAGTATTGACTGCTTCCCAGCATTTGACACTTTGTCCTTGAAGTTCTTCTTTTCAAATAGTGAGCTCAGCTCTTCAGCTTTAAGGAAGTATATAGAAAGAAGTGTAAATAGGAATCAATGCAGCCATGATCAAATGCATGTTAAATGGATTTTACAAGGATGGGCCCTCTGATAGACCCAAACCTTCCTTTTCTCTACTAGCTCTGAATATTTTGCACCACTACCATAAAATGTTCATTAAAATGTGCTTTAAACAGCAGTAAATGAATTTACGTAAAGGAGATATCATAATATTAATAAATAATGTATTTCATTTTGATACTATTTATTATACAGAATGATCTAATTGACAGGCTGTAAACTCACTTACAGATTACGATTTGACGACCTTTAGTCGCTCCTACTCCTTCCTGCTCAGCCATTTGAAATGTTGATAAGTAAGCCACCATGAGTATAAAAGCAAGCCTTGCATGTAAAGCAGTAATAATGATGTCACAAAGGTATGTCACAGTGCCATATCATCAAGTGACCAGTAATGGGATGCTTTTTGTGCCCTAGAAGCCAATGTCTCATGAGACAAGAATAAAAAGAGTAGAAACGTTTGGCCAAAATTCTATTCTCATTGTGATCTCACTTCCGCCAAAATTATGTTGAAATTATGACATCACTTCTGTTGGTTGTGCGATCATGTGAAATTAACATAACAGTAAAGTACATGGGTAACAATTTAAAGAGCACTTACTGCAATAGCCACTAAGCTTTTTTCCACATGTGCTTAAGCACATGTGAAAAGCTCATTGTTCCTAGTATGATGTTAAACTGGCATGTACTTTTCACGTTACATGCCAGTTTATCCTAAGATCCTAAGGGAGCCATGATGCTTTTCTCTGAAGCATAATATCCTTGCCGATGACAGTCTCCCACTGCTAGTGAGAGGTGGGACATGTACAAATTAGAGATTCTCTAACTGCTATCAGTCAGAGGTCCTGGTTTCCACATGCCACCAACAGAGGGGACCTTAACTAGGTCTAACTCTACATTCACAGAGAGAGAGCACCGAACAGAACTCCGCATGTACCAGCATCCGGAGTAAAGCTCCATGTATCCGTAAAGTTTCATTTACTTGGTGTGAACAATAAGTTAGATAGGATAATACAGGAGTATATCAAATATGAAATATGGTTAAATAAAATATGATGCAAACAATTGGATCAATTAAGTACAACTCATAAAAAAATCATATACATAAGAGACAAATCAGGTTACACTGGGATTAACGGAAAATGCTGTCAAGAACCAGACGCGTTTCGCCTGTAGAGCTTCTGCAGAGGTAAGTATATTTTATAGGTTACATGTCATAAAGAAATAGAGACTGAGAAAAGAAAAGAATGTGGAGATAAGGAAAGGTAATCAATTGCCTATTGTGGGAACACGTATTATTATTTGTAACAGAGGGTATATTATGGACACAAATGTGTCCATAATATGAAGAATCTTTATGGAAGTACCTATTAGAACATATAATCTATTTCCAGCTTAGGCTCTTTAATCCAAATGCCTTCTGCTCACTACAATGTATTTTATTATACAAAAGCTTTAAGGATGTCATAATGTATAGTATGATTGCATTTTATTTTGTGCTTGTAAATATTTACTTAGTTAACCAAGTAGCAAAATGTTTATTTAAAATCAGTGTATCTACATTATAAGAAAGTGAACATGTCTAGTGATATTAACTATTACATCTTTATAAACTTGAACATCTCTCTCCTTTACTATATACCAGTGATGGCAAAGCTATGGCACAGGTGCCATCTGTGGCAATCAGGAGCCTCGGAGGTGGCACTTGACATCATCATGATACTTGGAGACAAATGGAGTACACAGGGGACACCGAGATGGGACCACAAAGAGAACAATAACAGTTAGAAGTGGAACTAAAATGAGCAGAGTGTGCAATGGAAATTGGAGAGTGAAGTAGAACCATTAGATCTTTAACTTGGTATTACTAAAGTATTTGCTCGAATATAAGACAAGGGTTTTTTCAGAGTAAATGCTCTGAAAAATACCGCTCGTCTTACATTCGAGGTCGTTTTATAATCTGACCTCAAATCAAGGTCAGATTATAAAACTGGGATCCAGGTGCCCCGCAGAGCTGCAGGGGACCTTGATCCCCCTCTCTAACAGCAGGATCCTTCCGGCTTCATCATAAAAGTCCTGGCGGTCGTGTAGGGCGGCAGCAGGGGAGGTCTGTGCTCATCGCGCAGACATCCTCTGCTGCCCCGCTAGCTATCAGAAGAATCGACGGATGTCCATCATAATAGACGGAGGTGTCGGGCAGCATGGAGGATGTCTGCACGGCTGCCCCCACTAGCCACCAGGGAAAGAAACAAGATGAGGGAGGGGGGAGGGAGGGGGGAGGGAGGGGCGGGGGAGACACACACAGACAAGGGGAGGGAGGGGGGAGACACAGACAAGGGGAGGGAGGGAGGGGGAAGAGAGAAAAGGGGAGGGGGGGATAGAGAGAGACAAGGGGAGGGGGGAAGACAGACAAGGGGAGGGGGGAAGAGACGAGGGAGGTGGAGAGAGAGAAGTATGGGGGGGAGGGAGAGAGACAACGCTGGGGGGGGGGGGGAGAGGCCGCATTGGCACATAAAAGGAAATAAAAACAAGAAATGCATTTGTATAATATCATTTTTTTATTAAATGTTAAAAAGCAATTTACATATATACAAGTTAAACTTTTTTTCCTATAGGGTAGTCTTATATTCAGGGTTTTAGTTTTTTTCCTAAAGGAATATACAAAGTTTGGGGGGTCGTCTTATAATCAGGGTCGTCTTATAATCGAGCAAATACGGTAATTATCAATTCTGATTTTTTTGTACCCCACAATAAGATAAGTAAGGGATATTGTTTAAGCACAAGAGACAAACTCCTCTTCTGGAGTATTTAGAGTATAATTAAGGGTATTAGTAGAATAATAGGGTTATGGAATGAAGAAGGCACTTAAAATTGTTATAGGTAAAATGATAAGCTCACTAAGTGGGGAGACACGAAATAGGTAGATTCACCTTTTGGCCAGTCTACAGCACTTGCATTTAACAAAATGTAAATTGATTGAGGAAGATATAAGAAGATGTGACAAGAATGCCTGTGGGGTTTGTGTAGTTTTTTTCTTTTCAGATAGATAGAAGAGGCTGGCGGCCTTGGAATAAGTAATGCAAAAAAGTAAGACAAAGTGATGCCTTTGTTATCTCCCCGCTTTATCTAAACATATACGGTCTGATGGCTCAGCGGTGCCAAAGTCTCGATTTGGTGTTTTGTATAGAAAAAAAAGATTTTTTTTAACAATCTACATACTGCGTAAAAAAATTTGAAGGCAAATGCATAAAATTAGAGAAAATTGTGCTTTATATAAATCTGTAGTGTCTCTTACTTATGACATCACCTGTGGCTTGATATGCAAATAAACACATTTTCAAAGAGAAATGTCCAATTTGCAAATCAACCCACAAGGTGATGTCACAAGAAGGAGACACCACAGACACATTTAAATTACCGTATTTATCGGCGTATAACACGCACTTTTTCTTCCTGAAAATAGGGAGAAAATGGTGTGTGCGTGTTATACGCCGAAAAAAAGAAAAAAAAATCTAAAACTTACCTCGTTCCTGCTCTGTCCCCCGTTGCTCTGAAGCTGCGTGGCTGTGAGGGAAGCGTTGTGAGCTCCCCTCCTGCCGCGCGGTCAATAAAGTGTTTTTTTTTTAAAACAAACTTTATTGACCGCGCGGCAGGAGGGAAGCTCACAACGCTTCCCTCACAGCCACGCAGCTTCAGAGCACCGGGGGACAGAGCAGCAAAGAGGTAAGTGCTGGGGTCTGGGGGAGGGGGGGGAGGAGGGTGGCATAACGAGCATACTAAGGGGAAATATCCTGGCATATTGGGGGCAATATCATGGCATATTAAATGGCATATTGGGGGCAATATCCTGGCATATTAA
Source organism: Pelodytes ibericus (assembly GCA_036172795.1). Lineage (NCBI taxonomy): Eukaryota > Metazoa > Chordata > Amphibia > Anura > Pelodytidae > Pelodytes > Pelodytes ibericus. The sequence goes on along the minus strand of CM069864.1, from coordinate 77,244,760 downwards.
AATGGCATATTGGGGGCAATATCCTGCATATTAAATGGCATATTGGGGGCAATATCCTGCATATTAAATGGCATATTGGGGGCAATATCCTGCATATTAAATGGCATATTGGGGGCAATATCCTGGCATATTAAAATGGCATATTGGGGGCAATATCCTGCATATTAAATGGCATATTGGGGGCAATATCCTGCATATTAAATGGCATATTGGGGGCAATATCCTGCATATTAAATGGCATATTGGGGGCAATATCCTGCATATTAAATGGCATATTGGGGGCAATATCCTGCATATTAAATGGCATATTGGGGGCAATATCCTGCATAAAAAGTTCTTAATTTAAGTTCTTAAGTTTTTTTTCCTGAAATTTCCTTCTTAAAATTAGGTGCGTGTTATACGCCGGCGCGTGTTATACGCCGATAAATACGGTATATATTTCTCTTATTTTATGCATTTTGCTAATACAATGTATATGTATTTTTGTATCTTCTACATTTCACAGCTCTAGCAATGTTTAAGTTGGCAGAGTTCTTTAATCGCTCTTCTCTTCATGTGAACCTGTAAAACATCGGTCATGTCCTGCGTGGTGTTTCCTCATACAGACCTCAGTTGTGTCCATAATATACTCTCTGTTACAAATAATAATAAGGTTGCATAATGTTCTAACTATAGGCAGCTCCTTACCTACTCATCTCCACTTCCTTATTTTCCTGTTCTGCCTCTATGTTTCTTTAGGACATGTAACCTGTCCATAAAATGTACTGTACTTGCTCAAATATATGTGGGGGGATGCATTGGCTAGGTCTTGGCGGGCAAATGACTGTGTTGGGGGATGCATTGGCTAAGTCTGGGGGGGCAGATGGCGGTGTTGGGGGATGCATTGGCTAAGTCTCTGGGGGGCAGATGACTGTGTGGGGGAATGCACTGGCTAAGTCAGTGGGGTAGATGACTGTGTGGGGAATGCACTGGCTAAGTCTGGGGGGGCAGATGATTCTGTGGGAGAATGTATTGGCTAAGTCTGGGGGGGGCAGATTGCGGTGTTGGGGGATGCATTGGCTAAGTCTCTGGGGGGCAGATGACTGTGTGGGGGAATGCACTGGTTAAGTCAGTGGGGTAGATGACAGTGTGGGGAATGCACTGGCTAAGTTGGGGGGCAGATGATTCTGTGGGAGAATGTATTGGCTAAGTCTGGGGGGTAGATGACTATGAGAGAATGCATTGGCTAAGTCTGGGGGGCAGATGATTGTGTGGGAGAATGTATTGGCTAAGTGGGGGGGGAGGGGGCAGATTATTGTGTGGGAGAATGTATTGGCTAAGTCTGGGGGGTAGATGACTGTGTGGGAGAATGTATTGGCTAAGTCTGGGGGGTAGATGACTGTGTGGGCGAATGCACTGGCTAAGTCTGGGGGGCAGATAGTTGTGTGGGAGAATTTATTGGCTAAGTCTGGGGGGCAGATGACTGTGTGGGGGAATGCACTGGCTAAGTCTGGGGAGCAGATAGTTGTGTGGGAGAATTTATTGGCTAAGTCTGGGGGGCAGATGACTGTGTGGAGGAATGCACTGGCTAAGTTGGGGGGCAGATGATTCTGTGGGAGAATGTATTGGCTAAGTCTGGGGGGTAGATGACTATGAGAGAATGCATTGGCTAAGTCTGGGGGCAGATGATTGTGTGGGAGAATGTATTGGCTAAGTCGGGGGGGAGGGGGCAGATGATTGTGTGGGAGAATGTATTGGCTAAGTCTGGGGGGCAGATGACTGTGTGGAGGAATGCACTGGCTAAGTCTGGGGGGCAGATGACTGTGTGGAGAAATGCACTGGCTAAGTCAGGGGGGGGAGATGACTGTGTGGGGGAATGCACTGGCTAAGTCTGGGGGGCAGATCTCACATTTTAAAAATATATTTAAAAAACAAAACATTGTCAAGTGGAGATTGTTACGCATCATTAGATGGATTTACCTCAGAATGGCATTTTAATGTAGAGCAACAAACTTCAGATCCCTGCCCTCCTCCTTAATCTTTCTCATCATGCAAATCCTGAAGATGCCTGCTGAATGGTGTTCCATAAGATTATGAAACATATGGAGCTATAAAATATATTCATTGGTCACGGCGACAGGTTTTCTTAAATAAACTGGGTTTTTACACTATAAAAGGGAGGGACGCTCTCTCAGACTATCTCCACGTTTACAACGTAAACAACATTTCCTAAAGCATGGCGTTTATCAAAGAAATCTGAATATGTTCCTCCAAAATGATCACGCTAATTTGTTTTCGGTTTCTTTTTTTAGGTACGTGGGAGTTTTCAGTAACTATGAAACATATTCGATCCGATTGTCCGATTGTGTCTACTCCGAATGTGTTACAGGGAATCCCCAGTATCCACCTGGCAGAGATTCCAAGGTCCCCCCCTGAAACTTGTTAGTTTGCAAACACTACGTACTCTACATGCTGAACACTACATAACACATACTAAACACTACATACTGTACATTAACCAAATTAAGCAGTAGTGGGATTCAGCCAGTTGACACCGATTCAGGCGAACAGTTCCTAAAGTTTTTGCAGGTGAGTGGGACCTTGAGTCATCCAATTTCTGGCAGAGCTTTCCTCCTTAATCGGAGGTTTAAGCTCTTTAGCGTGTGACACATGGTCTTGAGCTCAAAGCTCAGAGACCAACCCCAATGACAGGTACACAGTGCGACAGCTAAATGAGGAAGCAGCTGGATGAACAGCTCTCCAACACAATCATTATGCATTCTCCAACACAATCATCCACCCCCCCAGATGAGATTATACATATTCTGCTACAGATTACCTTCAAATACAAAGATTATACATATACTCCTCCAGATTTCCTTCATATACAAAGATTATACATATTCTGCTCCAGATTGCCTTCATTTACAAATATTATACATATACTGCTCCAGACTGCCTTCATATACAGAAATTATGCATATGATGCTCCAGAGTGCCTTCACTTACAAAGATTATGCATATACTGCTACAGATTGCCTTCATTTACAAAGTTTATGCCCATGCTGCTCCAGATTGCCTTCATATAGAAAGATTATGCACATGCTGCTCCAGATTGCCTTCATATACCAAGTTTATGCACATACTGCTCCAGATTACCTTCATATAGAAAAGTTATGCATATACTGCTCCAGATTGCCTCAAATGCATTACCATGGCAACAGTGACGCGTCTGAAATCCATTGAGGGGGGGGGGGGCTGGACCAGTCCTACATAAGCCCTCCTCTTCCCTCAAATCGTTGCTCTGGTATCCTGTGCTACCAGTTTTGTGATATCCTCTGATTTGTATCCTGTTTCCCTGTTTGATTGTCTGGCTCCCTGACCTCAGCTTCTGTATTTGATTGTGTACCTCTGGCTCCGTGACCTCGGCTTCTGTATTTTGATTGTGTACCTCTGGCTCCGTGACCTCGGCTTCTGTATTTGGATTGTGTACCTCTGGCTCCCTGACCTCGGCTTCTGTATTTGGATTGTGTACCTCTGGCTCCCTGACCTCGGCTTCTGTATTTGGATTGTGTGCCTCTGGCTCCCTGACCTCAGCTTCTGTATTTGGATTGTGTACCTCTGGCTCCCTGACCTCGGCTTCTGTATTTGGATTGTGTACCTCTGGCTCCCTGACCTTCGGCTTCTGTATTTGGATTGTGTACCTCTGGCTCCCTGACCTCGGCTTCTGTATTTGGATTGTGTACCTCTGGCTTCCTGTCCCCAGCATCCTAAGTCTGACACCAGTGATCCCCAGTTTTCATCCTCCTACTGGGGCTATAGCCCCAAATCCCCCCTCCATAGTCCCGAATGGAGACTCTGGGGCTAAAGTATGTATGTGTGAAAGACACAGTGTGGGGTCTAGGACACTTCTTCGCCGCATTTTCATCGCTGACAGTTCAGCGCGGCAGTTAGAACGCTGAACTGTCAGCAATGAAGTATAACGCGGCCGTTTCACCGCGGCTGCAGCTATGTAAGAGCTGACAGTTCAGCTGTTACAAATCTAAAAGTAAAACGAAAATAACCCCTCCTAATAAATGATTACCCCCCCAATAGTAACACTAAACCCCAATACTAACACTAAAATTAACCCCAATACTAAAATTAACCCCCTAAACCCTAATACTAACCCCCGACCCCTAATACTAACCCCGACCCCTAATACTAACCCTAATACTAATCCCCGACCCCTAATACTAAAGTTAACCCCCTAAACCCCAATACTAACCCTAATACTAACCCTAATACTAAAGTTAACCCCCTAAACCCCAATACTAACCCTAATACTAACCCCCGACCCCTAATACTAAAGTTAACCCCCTAAACCCCAATACTAACCCTAATACTAACCCTAATACTAAAGTTAACCCCCTAAACCCCAATACTAACCCTAATACTAACCGTAATACTAAAGTTAACCCCCTAAACCCCAATACTAACCCTCATACTAACCCTAATACTAACCCAGACCCCTAATACTAAAATTAACCCCCATAAACCCTAATACTAACCCCCGACCCCTAATAGTAAAATTAACCCCTAACACTGAACACTAAACCTAATTCTAACCCCCTAAACCCTAATTCTAAACCAACTAAAATCGGTAAAATACTTACCTTTAGCGATGAAATGTCCCGCGATGAAATCTCCAGCGACGATCTGTCTTGTGCTGTAGAGTCGGCGGTGAAGCGGCTGCGCAGAAGCAGCCGCGATGAAGTGTCCCATCCCCCTAGCAACTCCCCGGCAAGTGTCATAATGTCTCCAAAAATTAGGCAACAATTCCACAAGCATCATAATGTGTTTTAGAATTAGACTAGACTTCCGCAAATGTCAATGTCTTATTGAAATAGACTAGAACTCTGCGAACGTCAAAATGTCTTCTAGATTTCGGCTAGACTTCTGCAAGTGTCATAATGTCTTCTAAAAATAGACTAGGATTCTGCAAGTGTCATAATGTCTTCTACAATTAGACTAGACTTCCACAAGTGTCATAATGTCTTCTAGAATTAGACTAGACTTCCACAAGTGTCATAATATCTTCTAGAGATAGACTAGAATTCTGCGAGTGTCATAATGTCTTCTAGAATTCTGCTAGTGTCATAATGTCTTAAAAAATAAGACTAGACTTCCACAAGTGTCATAATGTCTTCTAGAATTAAACTAGAAATCCGCTAGTGTCATAATGTTTCCAAACATTAGTCTACAATCCAGTAAGTAGCATAATGTCTTCTAGGATTAGGCTAGACTTCCCGCAAATGTCTTCTAGAATTAGGCTAAACGTTCGCAAGTGTCATAATGTCTTATAGAAATAAACTAGGATTCTGCAAGTGTCATAATGTCTTATAGAATTAGACTAGAATTCCACAAGTGTCATAATATCTTCTAGAATTAGGCTAGACTTCCACAAGTGTCATGATATCTTCTAGAACTAGGCTAGAATTCTGCAAGCCTCATTGTGTCTTTTTATACATACATTTTTTAACATTATCACAGAGCCAATATTTGAATTAACCAAGGGTTACAATGGAGTCAAATAGATTGTTCCAAACAGATTTAGTAATGAATGAAGAATTACAATACAATAACAAACACATTTTGCAACCTCTTTTAGACAATTAATCATGTCGTATCTATGTTTTCTTTTTAATAGATATATTAAACAGAAACAAAACCCAAAAATAAATAAAAAACAAAAATCCCCCCTACAATAATATAACACAGTGTGCTAATAATTACCAGAGTGACTTGTGTTTCGATCCTTCCACTGAACATTCTTACACTTTATCTGGTTTTGTCTTTCCTTCCGTAGACGTTCTAGTTTCTGAGCTTAAAAGGAAAACAAAAAAAGAGTTTTTAGGGTGCGAGGGACAGACAGAATTAGTTTGTCAATGAAAGTTTCCAGCGACCACGGATCTCAATTTCATGAATATTTCATATGGCATGTATAGAACCATGAGGGGGGGGGGGGGGGGGGGGGTAGAATCTTTCTGATGGGAGGAGGGAAGGCATAAAATTTTTAAAGCTGACACCGAGTTCAAAAAATACTAACAAAAACAGGAAAATGTTCTTGATTTATAATTGAAATTAGGGGACATAAAACATTAATACAGACCATAAAGATAGTATTAACATAGAAGGGAATCATAAAATGTGAAAACTTGTGTGATTAATAGGACAGTTCGTTATATAAATCATTAATAACGGTCTTAAAGGAATTTTAATGTACAAATGAAGTCCCGCGAATGTTACAGAGTGTGCATAAAATTACAGATATGAATTACGTGCCCCCCGTTTCAAAAATTAAAGATAAATGAACTCGGGCTCAACTATTAAAGTTTTAAATGTAAAATCCTTTATCTGAAAATCAGGAAAAATTATAAAATGTCACAGCTATATAAATTAGCAGCGTTTTTCTATGGTAGGATGGAACGGTTTATAGGTAATAAAGGAGGTGATTTGTATCCGCAGCAACATTAGTCAAATGCGTAAAAAGGGAACGAGAAATGAAGGAGAATATTTTTATTTTACACAATCTTTGCTCTTAAAGATGCAGGGTTGCTCAATAACCCCGCTTTAGTCATTCCAAGCACCATACAGAACATGGAACTGTGGGTGCTAAGTTTATTGCTTTGATTTATTTTTTTTATCAAATATTAATATTGAATGCATTTTTGAACCTAAGAGCTAACAGGGGCATTATAGAAACATAGAATGTGTCGGCAGATAAGACTCATTCGGTCCATCTAGTCTGCCCAATTTTTCTAAATACTTTTATTAGTCCTCAGTTCCCGGTCTTATAGCTAGGATAGCCTTGTGTCTATCCCACGCATGCTTAAAATCCTTGACTGTGTTTACCTCTACCACTTCTGCTGAAAGGCTATTGCATACATCCACTACCCTCTCAGTAAAGTAATACTTCCTGATATTACTTTTTAAATCGTTGCCCCTCTAATTTAAGACTATGTCCTCTAGTTGTGGTAGTTTTTCTTCTTTTAAATATACTCTCTTCCTTTTATCATTTATTTCTACAAAATAATAGAATACGTTAAACAAATCTATACTGATCTCAGAAAGACTTTATGAAGTCACAGGTTGTAGAGTAATTTAAAAGGAAATTTGTTCAGATACCAGTTGGCTTTACGTCAAAAACGTGTTAAATGCTACAGTTTTGGTCCCGCTAAGGATAAAATAGAAACATGTTAGATAATCCTCTCCAGATATAAACACAGAATCCAAATGGTTCTGTCGATAATCATTTCAAATCTGCTTATATGGTACATTGAATCTTAAATCTGTTCAGCGTTTCAGTTTGTTTTCCTACCTTGCTAAAATATTTTACTTAACTTGAAACTTATTATTTTTCCATGGGCAAAGAGGATATTATGCATCATCAGGCAGTTCTACGGTTTTCTTTGGCGGAGGTACTTCGTCACCAATCAGGAGCTTTTCAGAGCCTGATTTTTTTTATACATGGGCTGCACTGGCACAATGAGTGCCGGCTCAACACGTAAGTAGTTTTCTGGTGGAGGGGGCGATAACTCCTGAAACTTGACGGGAGACTGCTTTATGGATAGGTGGAGATGGCGATAGCACCACTATTTGGCGCTGTGTGTGCACCGTGGTTATACATATATAATTTTTTATTCACTATATTCACAATTTTAAACTTGTACTTTAAAAAAAATGTATACTTAAAATATACAGTGCATTATAATATCCCCAGCATATCACAAAAACTAATTATTTTTTTTTAGTTTTGCAAATCAATTGAAATGTACACATATCATTTCTTTATTTATTTATAAAGTGCTGATATACTTTGTAGTTCCATTACCAGTGGTACATAAATAAATAAATAGATAAATAAGATAGTACACATATATAATGCACTACTACCATCTCCACCTTTAGATTGTAAGCTTTCGATCAGGGCTCAACCTGATGCATTGGTCTGTCCCAATATGGACAATGCTTGTAATTCCCCAAGTACATTTCACATACATTAAACACACATACAATATATAGAAAATAAGCACCAGCAATTTAAACAGCACTTTTTATATTCTGTACCAAGTGCTGCATAAATAATTTATAAGGCAGTTCAACCAGGCCTATAATTTGTATGTTGTGTGTGCAGGGACGTCCCTATAATGGGGCAGAGTGGGGCAGCTGCCCCAGGCGGCACCCTGGCACAGGCGGCACTTTGCTGCTCAGTGCAGCTGTCTTTTTCTTTTTTTTTCTGGGGGAGCTTGATTGAAGGAGGTCTCAGCCATCAGATGAGACCTCTCAACTCTCCTGATTGGCTAAGGAGCTCAAAGCACAGAGATGCCTGCAGGCAGCAGGTAAGTTAAACAGCATTTAGTTTTTCGCCCCAGGCAGCACAATGTCTTGGGCCGGCCCTGTGTGTGTGTTTAATATATGTGAAATGTACTTATTTTTACTTCAAACCTATTTACAGTTCTCCTGTAGTTTTACAGTGAAAAATTCAGAGGGCTTGGGGGTAGTACTGTCACTATAGCAACACCTCTATTTCACTTTATTTGTAGTACTTATCAACAAACATTTTCTCAAACACTGAGTTTAGGGCTGCAACTGTACATGATCTTGTAGTACGTAAGGATTTTACACACAGGAAGGCAATACCTTATTATATTAATATTGTATTTAAAAAAAGTAACAGCAAAAGGATTTGCTTGAATACGTTGTTTTCATAAGGGACGATACCATTAAGATAAAAGGGACGATTTGGTTAGCTTATGATTAAGCACTATAAGCGCGAAACGCGTCAAGCTTTTTTCTGATTGCATTGCGTTTATTCCACATGCTGTTGTGTATTTTCACCATTTTCTGCATCAAATTCGTCTTGTGAGTGCTGTTTTCTGCAACCTTCTTGGTCTACATTGTCTATTGGTGCTAGCTACGCACCTGCAGAGGCACCGGAGACCATCTGATTGGGAGTACTTTATACAATATATATCCATGCACCAGTGAGCCCGGACTTCTTTTCTGTCGACTCGGTTATCTCAGATTTTCTTGAGGAGCCTTAAAATCCAGGCTACTCAGAGACCACCGAAGTGATCTTAAATCTATGGCCAATTTTCCTGCTGACATTTCAGAAGCCAAACTCCTCTGGAGATTAGCTGCCGAAATGGTAGCCCCGGTCCTCCCCATAGACTTCTCTGGGGAGAACATAAGCTTATTTCATGGCAATTTTGGGAGGACCACGCCTATTATGGAAATAGCCGAATGTGGCCAAAATGCTGCTCAAAATAGTTAAAAATCGAAACCAGCCATATCAGGTAGCGATACACCAGATTTCTCCACAATTCAGCTTTATGCCCCAATCTGCCCATATTGAGTATACCCTAGGGATGTCCAGGTTTTTTCTGCAGTGGGCCACTTCCCCAGAAATGTATGTGTGCGTGGGCCACATTCATTTTTCATTAACAGAAAATTATATATAAAATAAATATGTATTATATATAAATATTATAATCACAGTAATGTGCAGTGTGAGCCATAAAAGAATAAAATCTCACTGTAAAAAAAAACAAAATTCACATTAGATCCACACACACACATAGTCACAATTGCACCCACAGCCACACAAATACAGTCACGCACACACACACTTACATACACACACACACACAGAATCACACTTACTTACACATGCGCACTTACAAAAAAAAAAAAGTTATCCTGTGTATCCCCCTCCCAGCTCATGTACCTGAGCATTCACCCCTCGCGCTCATCAAGATGTGCCCAATGTCAGCGGGTCTGAGGTACCACACCTTGATGCCCAGCAGGCTGCATTTTCAACATGCAACAATTGTGTTTTAACAAAATATATATTTTTTTTTAATCTTTTGTTAAAACTCAGCAAAAAAAAAAAAAAGAAGATTTAGATTTTTCCCCCCTCTGATAACAGTTGTTTTAAAAACAATAGCTTTAAAACTACAAAAAAAAAAAACAAAAACAACTTTATTCAAACAAAAGTATACATTTACATGGAAAATTAGAATATGGGCAGTTAAGTCAGTTGGGCCGCACCTTGCTGTGAAACAGATGCACGTTGGAGAGCCCTGTATTAGACCATACCATAAGCGTGATCACACATAATAAATAAATACAGTAAAGCATATTTTTTTTAATGCCCACATTTTTAAAAGCATTTCTGAACAGCCTTGAACACATAAACAAAGAGAGCAAATGCATTAAGCCTAACAATGCCCTCTCTTTTGTCACATGGCTGCAAATTAGGTCTAAATCTGGCCCAACAAAAATATGCATGGGTAAATATTTAAATGACTAAAGTGGACCAAAAAATGTGTGAATAGGAAGGTTACCTTCCAGTTCATATTAACTATGAAAGTGAAAACATCTGTTTGTTTGTCTGAAGCGCTAAAAACTCTAGAACGCTGAACTCTAGAATCATGAATTTTGCACAGCTTATTCATGGTGGAATGTCTAGGTTAGCGCGACTATTTTCAGCTCTCTACGTTGTTCCTTTCCCAAGTTATGAGTCAATTAACTTTGGAGGTGAACCATATGGACATTGGAGTTGGGCAACAGGATATTATGACATCACTGGTGATGTAGAACAATGACAACAAATGAGAGTTCTATCCTGAAGACGTTATAGGTTTCAAAGGTTCCAAGGCTGGCATTTCTAGGTCAACCTATTTTCAGCTCTCTACATTGTTCCTTTCCTGAATTATGAGTTAATTAAGTTTTGAGTAGGATCGCGACTTGCAGAACAATGATTGTGAACTGCTACAAAATGGAACAATGAGCCTGTTAAAGAGACAAACAAGCACGGTACCAGAAGAGTTTTTTGGTGTTGTATGGGCAGCAGCAAAGAGGACAAATAAGGAACTCTTGCAGCAAATTGTGGATGCTCTTAACGCAGCCAGGGGCGGATCCAGAGTCTGATCTCGGGAAGGGCACATGTCCGTCTGTCTTTTTTTTCTCTCCCATGTCCGTCTGTCTTTTCCTCTCTCCCATATCCGTCTGTCTTTTCCTCTCTCCCATGTCCGTCTGTCTTTTCCTCTCTCCCATGTCCGTCTGTCTTTTCCTCTCTCCCATGTCCGTCTGTCTTTTCCTCTCTCTCATGTCCTTCTGTAGCACTCCTCTCCCTTCCCATGTCTGTCGCACTCCCCGTGTCCCTCTGTCTCTCTTCCTTCCATGTCCGTTTATCTCCTCTTCCTTTCCATGTCCGTCTATGTCAGGGCTTGACAAATTTAATTTAGTTTTAGGAGCCAGCTAAAAAATTTAGGAGCCAGACAACGGCACATCACAATATCATAAACGCACGGAGACAGTCGCATACACCCACCTCACATACACAGCCAGTTACATTCACACACGCCACATACAGTCAGTTACATTCACACACACACACACACACACACACACACATACACCACATACAGTCAGTTACATTCACACACCACATACAGTCAGTTACATTCACACACACACACCACATACAGCCAGTTACATTCACACACACACCACATACAGCCAGTTACATTCACACATCCACATACAGCCAGTTACATTCACACATCCACATACAGCCAGTTACATTCACACATCCACATACAGCCAGTTACATTCACACATCCACATACAGCCAGTTACATTCACACATACATACACAGCCAGTTACATTCACACATACATACACAGCCAGTTACATTCACACATACATACACAGCCAGTTACATTCACACACACATACACAGCCAGTTACATTCACACATACATACACAGCCAGTTACATTCACACATACATACACAGCCAGTTACATTCACACATACATACACAGCCAGTTACATTCACACATACATACACAGCCAGTTACATTCACACATACATACACAGCCAGTTACATTCACACATACATACACAGCCAGTTACATTCACACATACATACACAGCCAGTTACATTCACTCATACATACACAGCCAGTTACATTCACACATACATACACAGCAAGTTACATTCACACATACATACATAGCCAGTTACATTCACACATACATACATAGCCAGTTACATTCACTCATACATACACAGCCAGTTACATTCACACATACATGCACAGCCAGTTACATTCACTCATACATACACAGCCAGTTACATTCACACATACATACATAGCCAGTTACATTCACTCATACATACACACAGACCAAAGAACAAAAATGTATTTCTTAGGGTGTCCTCCCTCCCTGCTGCTTACCTCATTGCAGGGGAGGGGGACATTTACGCTGGAGCCCGATCTTCTTTCGGTTCCTGTGCCGTGTTGTCACGTGACAATCGGCACTGCAGCGTGTTGCGCGAGGGGGCGGAGCTTACAGTCTGTGTGATCCGCACAGACTTTCTCCCCTCGCGCTGAAAGTAAAACGCATGGCAGCCGGCAAGGGCTCCCTGTGACAAACAGCACCCGGACGCCAGGTCTGATTTCCTGGTCGCCATGGCGACCTGGCGCCCGGGGTTTGTCGAGCCCTGGTCTATGTATCCTCTTCTTTCCCATGTTCGTCTATCTCTCCTCTCATTTCCCATCTCTCTGTCTCTCCTCTCCCGTCCCATGTCTGTCTGTCTCTCCTCTCCCATGTCTGTCTGTCTCTCCTCTCCCATGTCTGTCTGTCTCTCCTCTCCCATGTCTGTCTGTCTCTCCTGTCATCCCATACCAGTCTGTCTCTCCTGCCATCCCATATCTGTCTGTCTCTCCTCTGCCATCCCATATCTGTCTGTCTCTCCTCTGCCATCCCATGTCTGTCTGTCTCTCCTCTACCATCCCATTTATGTCTCTCTCTTCTCCCTTCCCATTTATGTCTCTCTCCTCTCCCTTCCCATATGTCTGTCTCTCCTCTGCCATCCCATGTCTGTCTCTCTCCTCCGCCATCCCATGTCTGTCTGTCTCTCCTCTGCCTGCCCATGTCTGTCTATCTCCTCTCCCTTCTCATGTCTCTCTCTATTCTCTACCTCCTATGACTATCTCTTTGTCTCTCTAAACATGTATGTGTCTCTCCTCTTCCCAATAGCTGTCTCTTTTCCTCCTCTCCCCAGTCTGTGTTCTCTCCTCTCTCCCCCACCCGTCAGTGTTCTCTCTTCTCCCCCATATGTGTTCTCTCCTCTCTCTCCCCATCAGTGTTCTCTCCTCTCTCATCAGTGTTCTTTTTCTCTCTTCCCCGTGTTCTCTCCTCTCTCCTACCCCCCCCCAATTTGCCCAATAATATGCCAGCGTTAGTTGCCATTTAATATGCCCCAGCCAATTTGCCCAATAATATGCCAGTGTTAGTTGCCATTTAATATGCCCCAGCAAATTTGCCCAATAATATGCCAGTATTAGTTGCCATTTAATATGCTCCAGCCAATTTGCCCAATAATATGCCAGTGTTATTTGCCATTTAATATGCCCCTGCCAATTTGCCCAATAATATGCCAGTGTTATTTGCCATTTAATATGCACTTGCCAATTTGCCCATTAATATGCCAGTGTTATTTGCCATTTAATATGCCCCAGCCAATTTGCCCAATAATATGCCAGTGTTATTTGCCATTTAATATGCCCCAGCCAATTTGCCCAATAATATGTCAGTGTTATTACTCCCAGGCGGTAGTGCCGACAGGTCACGTGACTATCGGAACAGGCAGCACGTAGATTTCTCTGTTGCCCCCCCCCCCCCCCCCCCTCCCCCGGATCTGCCACTGAACGCAGCTGTTGGGAATAACATGGTTGAGGAGGTGGTGAATCAAAGATAAGTGCATTTAAAATACACCATATTGTTATATAATGTTATATCACGCTTAACACACACCTGTAGTTTATCTAACACATGTATTTGCTGGACATTGGAGTTGGGCAACATGAGATTATGACCTCACTGGTGATATAGAACAATGACAGCAAATGAGATTTCTATCCTGAAGACTTTATAGATTTCAAAGGTTTTAAGGGTGGCATTTCTACGTCAACGCAACTATTTTCAGCTCTCTCCATTGTTCCTTTCCCGAGTAATGAATTGATTAAGTTTTGAGTAGAAATGAGACTTGTAGAATGATTGCAAACTGCTACAAGACGGAGCAACAAAACTGCTTATGAGACGAACAAGCAGGGTACCAGCATAGAAGAACACAGCATTGGTAAACAAGCTGTGCCAACGTTACGACCGTGTGATAGGCCAGAAAACGAAAAATTAACTCTGGCAGCAGATAGTAAATGCTCTTAACACAGTTGGTGGAAATAAGTCTGAGGACGTGATGAAGAAAAAGTAAGTGCATTTAATATACTTATACACCATGGGCAACATGTTATTTCACACTGAACCCACTCCTGTAGTTTATGTAACACATGTATTAGCTAAAAACCGACAGGGATAGGGAATGTTGCATATGTCATAACTGTACGTGATGTCATAATCTCCTTTCATTAATAAATGACAGAGCATACGCTAAACAAGAATAAACAGCGAATGCTTTAGAATCCAAAAACTGATAAAATCGCCCGCAAATGTATACATTGGTTTATATTTTTACCTGACAACATTTTCTTGAATATATTCAGTGTGATCAGTTCAAACATGCATATTCTCACAACTTTCAGAATTCATTGAAAAGGCAAAAAAAAACATTATGTAATCGAATGATAAACTGGCCCTAATACTTATCTTCAGTTTAGGTGCCTTTGGCTGGAACTTATCCAGACCTACCATTTCATGATTCTGCCCCACTCTCTTCCTGATGCACTGAGGATGATTAGAGTTGCAGTGCTCAAACAGGCAAATATGGATGTCAATTCTAGTTACCGTGAATGACAACTCCTATCATGCTCAGCCCATGGAGCTGCACAACACAGAAACAAAGGGGAAAGCACGACTGCCCTGCCATAAGATACCACGTTCCGCCCCAGATAAGAACCAACTGCCGTTTTCAGCAATAGTATAAAACCACCCTTCCCCTGACATACAATAAGTAGTGTAATTCCACAGTGGAAGTTAATCTGAACAGCAGATTATTGTATTATTTATTATAAATTTAACTTCACTAATAATGTATAGATAGATATAGGTTATAAAATCACCTAATGCAGGGCTTGACAAACAATTTACTTTTAGGAGCCAGCAAAAAATATTTAGGAGTCGGAAAAATAGCACATCAAATCAAGCAAACACACACACACACCCCTCACATACATGGAATGAAAGTCACACAAACACACACATCTTCCAGACATCCAATCAGTCACATACACACACCTCCCAGACATCCAGTCACATGACACCCGGCACTCAGACACACGTTGCGCAAGCGAACAGAGCTTACAGTCTGTGCAATCCGTGCTGCGCTTGAAAAACAAACGGATGGCAGTGGCAAGGGGGCATGTAGCTTACAGCACCCGGGCGCCATTTCTAATTTCCTGAAAGCCATGGCGACCAAGTGCCCGGGATTTGTCGAGCCCTGACCTAATTAATACGTGGTATTACCCGCAACTGGTCACACCCCTCAAAACAATAACACATTTGGAATGTCTGCCATGGTAACAAAACAAGTGGTACATTTTTTACAAAAAAAAAATAAGTTTCTCAAAATCACTAATTTGCTTTATCTCATGTGCAGGCAGGTGAGGACCAAACAAAAAAGACATTTTTCTTAATCAGAATAAACTGAATCTAAATAAATATGCATCGTGAAGACTGGGCCCACATCTGTTACACACAACAATAGTCATAAATAAAATCTAATCAAAAGAAGCACTTTAAACTGTCACACTGCACTATAAAACAACAAACTGTGCTTAAAGCAGAGCGATCATTCAGGAAAGTGTGGATAACCAAGTCCCCTTCAAGCCGCTAACACAATTGAATCTATATATCAGGCATGCAAAGTATCAAGACGCACCTGTATTAATGTAATAATGTGTGCTTTCTGCTTCTCAGCGTTGTGGCACACTACTATAAAGATCTACACATGGCAGCAGGACTCACTAGGAATGCACACTGAGCATGCCATGAGTATGAATGCTCAAACTTAAAGAGACACGGTCATCTAAATATTGTTTGTACTGTGAGTATACAGAATAAAAAAACATATATATCATTATTTATTTAAAACATTTTGTTGGCAGAAGTGCAAGCAAATGCCTAAATTCAAAGACCACTCCAAACAAAAACTTATTTCCATTTTCATTACTTGTATATTTACCATCCAGCCATCTTGTCCACACTTTCTGAATTGCTATCATTGTCTTGCTGTGACCAGAGCCAATTTTTCCATTTTCATATGTGGTTGTTTAAACAAAGATTATGACATCACTGGAGATGGAGCACAATGACAGGTAATGAGATTTCTATCCTGAAGCCCTTATAGGTTTCAGATGATCTAAAGGTGACATTTCTAGGTCAACAGAACTATTTTCATCGTTTTATTTTGTTCTGTTCCCGAGTTATGCGTTAATTAAGTAGTCCTACAGGACAAACCGACCAAACAGCTGAGGAAGCAGAGGTGCGACTTTCTGAACAACTACTGCGAACTGGTACATACGAGACTGTTGAAGAGACGAACGAGCGCGGTACCGCCAGAGTATCTCGGCGGAAGAGAACACAGCATTGGAACACAAGTTGCGCCAGCATTGCAATCGTCCAACTAGTTCATAAAAACTAAAAATATAGGTACCCAGACCCCCCACAACCCCCTAAAAAAAACACAACAAAATCTAACCAGTGTAATCAGAACCACAGCACAGGCATGAACTGGTGAAACTATAATTACATTATCATTTATTTAAATCATATAATTAATATATTTGGGTAAACAAAAAAATTTAAAAAAAACCCAAAATGAGGGCCATACTATCGGAAGGAGACTGATCACAGTCACAAACTGATCAGCAAGGGATGTGAATGGTTAAAATTTTTAATGACATTACGAGTTAAATCATCATAAAGTCGCAAACACTGTGGCGTTTAGGCCGTGAAGGGGTTAATTCCACGTCCTGCTTGCATCCAGCAATATGGTAGGTCATTTTAAATGGAATTTTTGTGTATGGCGCCTATTGGTAAATAAAGTTCGGCAGACACACGTCAGCCCCACAACAGCACAAAAAAAAAATCAAAGCAGTGAAGAGATGTGATGAACTATATTTATCCAAAACGGTGGAACTTTAAATCAAAATTGGCTTATCCTAGTAGTGTAAAATGCAAACATAAAAAAATTAAAACAGAACAAATGCGTGGCTCTATTAAAATAGAGAGTATCTCCAGAGCCTACCAATACTGGCTCCAGTACATCCAGGCGTTATAAGACTTTAATCCCCACTATCCGGCTGATGACCCAATCTCTGGGCCAGAGTAAGAGAAATGGACCCCCCCCCCCCAATAGTAAGGCTTACTTTAATAACACATAAAAAGTCCACTTGGGTGTAGGGTTCTACAGAGAGAGTGGGATTGTCATAAATGCCAAAGTCTTCTTTTCAATCTACACAGCGCTTTTAGCGCCTACCCCTGTACTATACTTACGTCCCTGATTGACATGTCTCCTCACATCACACACGTGTCGTGTAACATCCTAGCACACTAACCCAGAAAGGCATGCAGGATATGTGGGGGCACATCAGAAGAGTCTGCGGCACAGACTACTCAGATCCTGCACTGGAGCACCAGGGACCCACTTTATAGAGTCCACTGCAAGGGGTACAAATAGGACATTTTTTTTTGGGGGGGGGGGGGGGGGGGAGAATGAGCTGGACACCTCAGGTGTTTTTGCTTGCTATGCTGTGCTGCTAACCCAACGTACAGATTGATTTAGATATCCTTCTCATTTCTACAATCACAACATTAAATTGAAATAAATCTCATGTTATTTTATGCGAACTATAGATAATTTTTTTTTTTTTTTTTAAACAAAATCTTTTTATTTGGTTTTAAATCAGAATAACATGCAACATGTAATTAAATGTATACCTGACAACTTAACAATTACACTCAGAACCAATCTATAATTTAAAAGTTGACAGACCTAGTTACTCTTTCTTTAAATATACACATATTATACAGACAATTGCATCACTCATGTTGCGGAACATGGCACATGCTTCCATGTCTGGTTGGCGACTGGCACTCTGCTAGCGAGAGACCCTTGTTTTTACATGGGATCAGCAGGGGAGACATTAACTAGGCTAGCGCAGAGAGAGATCCCCGCACACTGCAGACCCCAGAGTGGAGCATGCCCATGCTCTGATAGACAGTGTCAGCATGCTCGCAGCCTCAGTCTTGAGACCTGCTGTGTCTCAGCTGTGAGATCCAGCAGTGAGTAAACCCACTCGTATCCATTAAGATACATGTCGGGTTTACTTAGAAGAAGCAGGACATGTATTTAATTATTCATTCAAGGAAGCAAAAGTTTAAAAAAACGTTTAATTGTCCTTTCAGCAGCTGAGACATGTTCTGTGCTGCCACTCCTGCATCAAAAAGAGATGGAATTCGTGATTTTCCTGACAAAAAAACCAAACATCTTTCTGGTGTTTTCAAACAAGGGTCAAAAAGAGGATACAGGAAAAAATGCACTGAAAATATTATGTCTACAGTTTAGCAGTTATATTAAGTATATAACCACCACGTTAAGTCTGCATTATTTGACATGGACATTTATGTAACTATATTGTGCATTTAAAATATTTTTTTTTTTTTTACTAAATTAGATTAAAATCCAGATTTTCCATGAGCATTACCTGTATTTGATCGCCTCCTTATTCCAAAATCCCAGCTTGATGTGATATCTACAGATTGGGAATATGCGTAGCCCTGAGTATCTCCTCCATTTTCTTGCGTTTGTGGGGCATTCTCGCCAGAAAAGGAGGATGGGTATAGTTTTTCTAAGTCCACGTCATGGTCAATGAGAACCATTTCACACATGCCAGTGTCATCGCTGGTAACGTGGGACTGGCGAATATGGGCCAGGATAATCAAGGGATTGTCCAGAAAGGCCATTCTCTGCTCCCGTGGAACACGGGTTTCTTACCACAAGCGCCAGTATTCCATGTAATGTATCCACCTGCAATACAAAGAAAGAACAAAGATTTAGGAAGGGATTAATTAGCACGTAAAGTGTTTTAAAGGGGCAACCACCACAATTAGTAATTAAGTGATATTTTATTTTTAGAGCTTTAACCCCTTTGTGTCGTCCTAACAGCTCACCCCCCATGTAATGAGCTGTGCAGCGGATCCCACTTAGGGTTGCCATCTGGCCGGTATTTTACCAGCAGGCTGGTAAAAAATTGTCTTGACCCCAATGTTAAGTCTATGGAGTATGAGCATGGTCGGCATCTTTTTAAAGAAGTCCAACTGCAGGAACCTTCAGGGTTCGGGCATGCCTTCATGACATCACACATGACATTGCGAAGTCTCGCGTTATGACAGGACCCACAGGGTCTGCGTATGTGCCCCTGGCGTCAGGGGCAAAAAGATGCCATTTTGGCGCTTTGGTCCTTAAGGACCAATGCCCCATCAATCATGACGGGGTTAAAGGACAAGAATTACTTGTGTTTGCCCCAGGAACAGTGGGCACCTGAGGAAGCGTTTGTGCCCCTTGGAATACCTGGTGCACAGAAAATAAGGATATAGTATCTGTTGGATATATTACATTAACATGTATTTATTTAACGGGAACTATTTACAGAGCGCTTGGTACAGAGCATACAGGGGGCATTATAGGCAGAGAGCCCATTGTATCAAGTCACTAATGCTAGCACTTAACACTTTTTGTCATTGCTATGCACTATCGTAAATAATAAAGCAGTCTGAATGGGATTTTCATAAATTAATGTTGTGTATTAAAAAAAGAACAGAAAGAAAAAAAGTGTCACCCGATAATACTCGGACGCAATAACATATATATTTTATTTATTTTAGCACAGTTTTGCTACGGAGTTATATAGTCCCTGGAGTGAATGGAGAAACGGGAAACCAAACCGTCCCTCTCAAAGTTACACTTTAATTGGCTTGCGTTTGTCCATTTATCCTTTTATGCAAAAATGGCTCTTTTCTTAATTAAAAAAGAAAAATAAATTTTTGCTGAAACATCAAAAGTTGAGTGTCTTTTGCAGAATGCAGATCAAACATGCTGTGATTACATAAGAACTAAAAAATAATCAAGTATATACAAAATAGACATATCTATCTCTCTATCTATATATATATATATATATATATATATATATATATATATACATACACACACACACACACACACAAACACACATACATACAATCAGGCAGATCTAATCACATTTTCTATGAAAGAGAAATATAAATATCTGTAGTCCAAATACTGACCTTTATAATAAAACATCACTTTGTGTGCTGCCTATATATATATATATATATATATATATATATATATATATATATATATATATATATATATAAAGTAAATATGCACACACACCTGTCATTCACCAAACCACATCTGAATCCTTTCCCATGGCTCAGGTTAGGGAGTGCTATGATAGACACACAAATCCTAAATTAAAGTAGACAAACGCGCCCAGCTTGCATGCCGCCTTCTATCAATACGGCAAAATGCTAATTTCCTAATTAACAACCTAATTAGGTAATTATGGCGTTGCAGAAGGATGCCGCAATGAAATATGACAACATGGTCACCTCTTTATATGGCACCTGTGGGGCCTTTTCAGCTGTTAGCCGCAAAGCCTGCGGCATCAATCGGAGAGCAGATGTCAAGAAGACCTTGGCATTTCTCAGCCTGGTGGATGGCGGGGTATGAAACACAGAAATTGTTTAACTCGTGCATTGCAATAATCAGGTAGCATAAAACATTACAGCTAGAGTAAGCCATTCCAAAACACGTGTAACAAGCTTGTAAAGGAAACTGAAGACCCATTTATAAAACGATACAAGCAATAAAACTAAATTGGAAATTTTTATATTTTAGATGTGTAATCATGTGTATTGTCTTTGTTTTATATTAACACCTGGCAAATCAATAATCAAACCAAATAAAAAAAAATTGGTTTTTTTTTTAATATAAGGAGGTAAGGCTCAAAATGCATCTTCTCAATGTTAATGCATATTAAACTACATTCAACATACTTTACAATGCATAGTTTACATTTTGCACTGCTTAAAATATGAAAATCATACGTTTAGATGAATTTGTGAAATTACAGCAGTTTGCAAGAAACCAGGACTGCCCGCACCAGCTTAAGAAAAGTAATTTCCTTTTTTTTTTTTGGTACAGGAATCAATGAGAATAATGCCATTCAAATGCATAGAATTTCCTGCCTCTCTAGTGATGTCATCAATGTGCACTGTTAAGAGATCCTACTGTGTATAAGAGCGTATATTTCCTTCCACACAATGTATTTTATTCCAGCAGCACAGGAAGTGACTAAATGAAACAAAATGTTATATCCTCAGTGTCTATATAATCGGTGCTGCGCACCTGCAGTAAAAGTGCAGGGCAATCACTGGGGAGGGTTTGAGTAAAATATTAAAAATGTGATTCATGCAGAATGCCTACATCAAATTACACTGGAAAAAAAAGCCTGTGCACTATACAAGCAGTAATCTTCATCGTGCACCAAAGTGAGTTTGGGGACTAGACTGTCCCTTTAAAAAATACATTTATCAACAGCAGAGAGATCTCTAGGTTCAAGCTGCTGAGAAGTCCCTATTGTCACCGGTGGCCGCAGCCACAAGAAAAGCAATATTAGCACAATATCAGAACAACCCAGGGGTGAACTGAAGTGACTGGCGTGGAAGGTATTGGTGATAAATGGGAACACATTAATAGACACAAAACAATATTGCTCTGAACAGATTTGTACAGATATGCATGTTTTCAGTAACTATTCACATAATTTGTATAACTAAAACCAAGTCAGGTTATCTGGGGAAATCCCAGGTTCTGTAAAGCTGCAGGTTGCTGTCACATATATTACAAGTGCTTGTTCACAGTTTACTACAAGGCTTGACCAATCCCGGCAGCCAGAGAGTCACAGCTCCTAAAATCACTACTGCCGGCTCCTAACATTTTTGACTGTTTTACATATGTCTATGAACATTCCATTTCCCTGACTCCTAAAAATAACTAGGCTAGCTCCTAAATTCATCTGTCTGGCTCCTAAAGTCAAAGATAAAGTGAACAAAAGTGCAAAATTTACATAAACAATAATTTACTTGCTTCCAAAACAAATGCAGCCCCCTCAAACACTTTCCCAAGTGCTTATATTGTAACTGGTATAACTAATCAGGAAGGCGAAGAATCAAAAGGAGAAAACACATTATAGTGTAATACAGTAAAAACAAAAAAAGGTGAATGGATTCACTAACAAGCATAAGTGAAATAAAGGTGCTTCTTATAATGTTTTAATGGAATAGAATGGATGATGGAGACAAGCGCATGAAGAAATTGGAACTAAGGACAGCACCAGAAGCACACCAAGTTCAATGTGTCACAGGTGTGTAGAGTCCCGAAAAATAGTACGTTCACTATGAGAAGGGAAACATGACCGCCCACGCGTCTTTCACCGGATCCGCTGTCTCGAAATTCATCAAGAAAAAATATGGTTAACGTAATCGCACTTGCTGTAATAGGAGCAGATGACCGAAAACTCCCACGCCCTACTAAACCACTTCCAGATCCAGTAGGAAGAAATCCCTGTTGTTATGGTAACACACGGAGCACCATCAAAATAAAACAAACAAATGGGCAGACTAGATGGACCGAATGGTTCTTATCTGCCGACACATTCTATGTTTCTATGTAAACGTATGCAAATTCGCCAATTTTCAACCACTGAAGTGTAGAGATGCGGGGAGTCCTTTTATAGTCCATTATGCCCAAGGACATTATATGGAAACATAATTAAAAAAAAACACATGACAACAAACATAAAAATTATTAATACTCATTGGCCATAAAATACGTCAATAATAGAAATAATTAAAATAATTAAAAATACTGAGCGTGACAGAGAATAATTAAAGACTCATAAAAGATGGAGGTGGATTTTTAGAACCAAGGTTAGGAGAGAAAAATATATAACAAGGCTTATATATCCTAAAAGGACATAATGTCCAGATCAGAATTTAACCCATTGGTCCCCAGATCAGACTCAAAGAGTAGCTAGGTCAATTTTTACAATTCTTAGGTCCATTGCACTTTGTATACAGTGTCCAACCCCCTTAAGATGAAATATAGCCTTTCCATGCCTGCCCATATCCCCCCAAAAAAAGGGTAATACAATGGCGTGTGTGGGCCTGACGCGCCAATGGCAGGTTCCCAACCATGTTCACATCACAGCTACATCACAGTAAAAGTTATGTATTTGCTCTAGACTAGTATTTGCATTTATACTACTGTATTTCATGAGTTCTGAGAGACTTTACCGTAAGGACAATAAACATATGAAACTCAGTGCCAAGAGAGGTGATGCTATCAAATACAATAGATGCATTCAAAAAGAGTATGAATATTTTTTTTTTTACAAAAAAGAACATACAGGGCTATTAATAATATAATAAGAATTAAGAATAGAGCTTATTGATCCAAGGATAAATCTGACTGCCGTTTGGAGTCAAGAAGGAATTTTTTCCCCCTAAGTGGCAAAATTCGAAATAGCTTTCTTAGGGGATTTTGCCTTGTTTTGGATCAAAAGCAGGAACGATAGGTAGAAGGGTTGAACTTGATGGATTTATGTCTCTTTGAACCTAAATTACTCTGTGAATACTATGTACTTATGTGTAAGCGTGAATAATACACAATATAATACAAAATCTCTTTGTTGAGCTTTAATGTCAGGTCGGATTCCAGCACATACCTAACTGCCTCAATACCTTTATCATGCTGGATAACTGTATATAAAAAAAAGTCAATCTGTAGCGGCCCAAATAAAAGAAAATCAGAGGACCATTATAAATCTTGTACAATATTCAAAAGTTTCTTGGTATCATGAAGATAAAAAAAAAGGGGCTTGAATAAGATATTTTTGTAGACAAATATCAACATACTCAGAATTATTAGACGCCAGTGGCCGAATACAACTCATCATAGGTCTCCCAAGAGTTTTATCGAGATTTTTGTGAACATTTGGTAATCCATATAAAATTGTCCTTTTGGATACTCTCTGTATTAATATGTATATATTCATTTTTGTTCAACACACCTTATGAGTTATGTTCTAGGCTCAAATGAATTGTGATGTTGGGTCACTTTAAATATCTAAATAAATACTTTTAACAGCTAGCTGTTTGTTGGCCTCTTCAAGATAAACATTACCGATTCTAGAGCTATTTGTCAATCCCTGGTTTACGAAAGCCTAACCCAGAGTATAAACTTTGAGATAATTACAGTTTAAAGTAATTTAGATTACAAAAAGCACTGTAAATGTGTGTTTAGTTTATAATCCCTTCAAACTTCATCATTGCGACAGGAGATTGCTCTGTTGTTTAATCGTATTGTAACATCTATGGACAATTTGTATTTCGTACAGAGATGGAACACTTTGTAACACTATAGACTTTGTTGCACAGCTATCAATAAATTTTCCACACCCACTGCCCCAAAAATCCGACCAAACCCACATAATTAGCATAATTTAGCTCCATCTATTTATTATGGTGCAGATTATATCACTAAATTCCCACCAACCAGGGCCTATTTTAAGGAACAATTATCAGTGCCTGTTAAATTATCATTATGCCAGGTCCATCGCACCATTATTGGTTGGTTGATTGCATCCATATAACATTCCACAGCACCACCTTGCACTCATGGGACTTGCCACAGCACCCAGCATGCACCCACAAGTTTTGCCAGAACACCAAGATTGCAGACACAGGGCTTGCCAAGCACCCAAATTGCATCCGTAAGATTTCCTAGAGAACCTAGATTGCACCCCATACATCTTGTAGATTGCAGCCAGAAACACTCTACTCCCAGTTTACACCCACAGGTCATGTCAGAGCACCTAGACTGCACCCATGTCTTCAGATAACCTATATTCCACTTAGATTGTACCCAAGGTCTTGCCAGAACACCTAGATTACACCCAGCACCGAGATTGCACACACAAGTCTTGTCACAGCACCCAGATTGCACACACGGGTCTTGTCAGAGAATCTATATTGTACCCAGCAATTGCTGGATAAACCCAGAGCGCCCAGACTACATACATATTATTTGCCTGGCACTGAGATTGCATCAAGCAACCAGATTGTTGTTCTTGCCAGAGCACTAAGATGGTACCCACAGGACTTGCCAGAGTACCCAAATTGCACCCAACAACTAGATTGCACCGAGCAGACTTGTTAGAGCACCTATCTTGCACCCAAGATCCAGATTGTACACACAGTTCTTGACAGAACACCAAGTCTGCAACCGCAGCTCTTGCCAGAGCATGCACATCTTTTGCCAGAACATTCAGCTTGTTTAGTCGAAGCACCTATAATGGACCCACAGGTCTGGTCAAAGAACTAAATTGAACCAACTGGTCTTGCCAGAGCACCTAGATTGCACCCACTGGACTTACCATAAAGTAACTGCAGGAGTTAGACAGGTTGGAAAAATTACAACTCTTAAAGAAGCTCAACTTCCATCACAATCAGCCAGAGCAGGTTTTTTTTTGTTAAGTACAAAGTGTTTCTAGAAATCAGATTGAAAATAAAGGATGCAGCCAGCATGTCAACTGGAGATCTGTCTTTCTATATTTTAAATTATATTAGTCATGTTTTCTGGCAGTAAAGTGGACCGGCAATGAAAACTAGGGCAATTATTGAATTAAATGAGAATGACACAACCAGAGTGGTTTAGTGCAAAGCACAACTTAGATCATGCTTATTTTCAGTTGTACGACAGAGTAGAAATCCATAATTATAATGCAAAACTGGAGAGTATCTGGATGTATAGTTTAATATACCGTACATCTTATGTGTGTGTGTATATATATGTCCATACCTAAATACATACACAAACACAGCATATATTCTAAGAGCAGTAGGGAATGAATAACTATCAGGAAGACGTAGAAAGGGTATATAATAATAATAATATACAATACACTGTATATAAATCACTGGTATTTAGTTCCTTCTTTTCCTGTACAACATCAAATAAATTTTGGAGATTAAAAAACCCCACAAGTAATAAGGTGCAGTAGAAAGGGTTACCACTGTTATCATACCCCAACTCCCCCAAAAAGAACATGAGAGATTTGCAGACCCTCATACCGGGTGCATGGTGCTTCCACAAGGGACAAAGGCATCTTCTTCCTACTGCCATCACTTCCAGAGGAGTCAGACATCATCATCATCAGGTCACTGCCTGCCCTCTGCCTTTCACAATTTGCATGGTCTCTCCCTGTAGATGGGCATGGGATGGGAGTGCCATTCTGTGAGAGCTCCACATGCTGGGTGATGCAGGATGTTATTGGAAGCAGTGTTGCGCAAGGTCATGTGACATAGCGGGGGGGGAAATTTTACCTAACACTGCCAATTTCCTAAGGACACTGAAATTCCCAAGACAAGTTCCTAAATGCCAGGGCATACATCCGCAAGTAAAAACGCAATGGGAGCATGGGCACGCACACAAACATTTTTCCTGACGCGTTTCATTCACTGAACGGCTAACATCGGCAAGTGATAGAAGGCAAATTCCATAAAGTGTTGATAGCGTACAAGCTGGCGAATACAGAAACGTGATCAAAGCCTTGTTTGCCTCGCGTTTCCATGTAATACAAAAATTGGTCAGAGAACCCCTGCTACTATTACGCATTAGAACATAGACAGGTTCATTAAATGATGCCTGGGAAAGTGATAATAATATGTAACCGGAGGGAGTGAAAAATGAAAACAACAAAAAAAGAGAGAGATACTGTACTAGACATGCAGGTGCAAATGGGTTGTATTCACACTTCTATATCCACCATGCGGAATCTTCTGTTCTACTTTCGAATAATACAATAAAAAAACACAAGTGGGCAAGCTTTACATTTTTTTGTCATGTTCGTTTTTACCATTAAGAGCTCATTCATTACTCACGTTAGATTGAGTAATGGGTTTTCCCCTTTTGACTCCACTGTTACTTTCATTTTTAAGAGACGTTTTTTTCCCGAACACAGCTGGAAGTGGTTATCAGCACCAAATATGTTTAAAAATATGATACTAGGCTCTTTATGGACTTAAAAGGACATTCCAACATGTTTACCCCTTGCTTTCTTGAAGGAAGCAAGGGTTAAACAAAACATGTCCCGATCTTTGAAAGTAAACCCCATGTCTATCTTAATAGATATATCTTAATAGATACACGCAGGTTTACTATCTGCTGACACAGCAGTTCCCGGTTGTCGCATGCTCGCTCGCTCTGACTGCCGAATGCGAGGGTCCCCCTGCTGATCCCATGCAAAAACGAGGGGCTCTCTCTGCTCGAGCCAGTCGCCGGTCAGACAGCTGCCTGCTTCCTATGGAAGCATGGCAGCCGTTGGTCAGAGGATAAACTGACATGTACTATCAAAATACATGCCAGTTCATCCACATACTAGGGACAATGGACAAAAAAGTTAAGTGTCCCGTTAACTAAGGCTAAAATCATTGTTTAGATTACCCTATTGCCGCAAAAGGAAGTATATATCCGGTCGAAATAGAATGCTCCTTGCGGACGCATGTATACATCTTCTCTATCATCAAGAAAACCGTCTTGAAACAAGGGAATCTTATGGGAGCCTGCTCAGAGCTAATCCGGGGCATATGATCGCTTTGATAACCAATCACAGTGGTCATATGCTGCCCGTGATAATGCCAAGCAATTAATTTAAAACATATATGTAGCTATAGGTATTTGGTGAAACCTGTAAATCATCCGAATATCATATTAGAAAAAAGAAGGTAGCCTGCCATGTGCATCTGTTGCTAGCTGGGATTGGGCATTTAATATGCGTGACTACCAGAATGGTGCCAACATTGGTCAGGTGACATAATGTAGCACTGACTGTCCATGCCCAGAAGCTTCTCTGTCCCTTGTAATAGCATACACTGGAGCTGGATAAAGCAGGAAAGCAAGGGAAAATTCTAAGAGGTAAAAGAGCAAAAAAGAAGGTGGGAACTAAAAAGAATGTGTGGAGAAGGCAAGAAAGAAAGGGTAAAGGACATTTAATTTATTCATTGAGTGAATGATGTCATCTATAGCGGTCTCTAGTGTTTCACTAATTGGCTCCTGCTAGGCACAGACCAGACTTGAAAAGAAGTAGCCCCCTCCCCTGAAAGTTAAAGCAGCAGGAGAGCTGACAGACTGACTGATGCACTCTTTTTTTCTTAAAAATAAATAAATGGATGGCTTGTGTCTCCACATGACTGTCTGAATGTACTTGACAGAGTGTATGTCCGTATGTGCCTGTAACTGTCCGCACACGTCTGTGTCTATGTGCGTGTACACAAATGTCTGCATGATTATATGTATGTGCTGATGTATGGCTCCTAGTTTTTTTTTAGCTGGCTCCTAATTAAATTATATTGGTCAAGCCCTGCTACAGTACACACCTTTGTGAACAATGAGTAGTCACAGCGCGTAAAGTGCAAACTGCCCTCCACCCCCAGGGCTTATGGAAGGTATATTCTAGCTCTGCACTCAGCAATATATAGGTAGTTTTTATTGCCATATTCATTGTATCCAACACCACTAATGAGAAATGCATAGTTTAGTGCTGTACTGTATACAATGAAAACTGTCTATATATTACCAAGCTGATGTGTTCATATCAGCCTACAAATGATACAAGGGTAGAGTGTAAAGTAACCAGGGTTACTATTATAAGGGCATGAAGTTAAAGGTGAGATTAAATTGGCCATTTATAACTAATATAGAAATATATATATGCATGTGTGATTGTTCTAAAAAGCACACCTACAGATATGTGTGTACGTGCAACATAATATATATACTATTAAAACACTGATGGAAGCAAAGTATGGCTAGGAGTTATAATGTCAGGGGGTTTATCATAGCACATTGATGGTTAACATTTGACATATCATCTTTTGTGGAGTACCATTCCCTGTGATGCTAAGCCAACCGGATTTCCTGGGGAAACTGCTGGAAAGGAAACCCCATCAGTGAAACAGAGTAGTGCACAGAACACAGACCGTACACCTCCCGGCATTCAAAGTGTTAAACCTGGTAATTTAAGCTCACCTTAAATACTCTCTCTATCAGTATCGGTCCAAGGATCCGAGAGCCTGATCAGTTTCTTCTTTACACGGCGCTTCCTAGTGACGTCACTGTGTTTTGGTTTTACTTTTTTTTTTTTAAACGAGCTTTATTTGCAATAAACATGACAGTGGAAGAGTGAGTTTTAGACTCGTGTTGGGTAATAGACTCTTTCAGGTAGAATGAGAATATTGCCTAGTTCACGACAATTCTCTGCGGTGTGGGATTGAAATAACCTAGCAACTAGAGCAGAACATGCTCAATGAGAGGACGTATGATTGGTGAACAATTATGTTTTCTTATTCTACAGTCTCTTTGCAACTTCAAGAGGTCATAGTTACATTGAGGTTTCTTTATAAATGTCAATGCTGGGGCAAAGTTGTAAAAATGGAGCAATCACCATGGAAACCAATGAAACATTCCTGCGGTTTAGTTCACTTTTAGAAATTTGCCCCAAAATATAGTTTTAAAATTACCACTATCAAGTGCGCTTACATAGTTTACAACATCAGCAATGTTTTCAGGGACCCCTGTACATGCCTCCCAACTGTCCAACTTTACAGATGCCTTACGCATTTCATGGTAATTGGCACGCAAAGCGTAAGGCTTGTCAGAATTTTCTGTCTACTTTTGCTTTAAAAGTATGCTTGTTTTAGTCTGGGCCATTATCATATAATAATTGTAACTCCCCCAAGCAAATTTATTGAGGTTTTCCCCTAATATGAATATATATGCGATAATAGAAATATGAGGGTCTACTTAATAAAGAGAGAATTGCAGGGAATTGAGATGGGAATTTCAAACCTACGGCCAAAGTAGCAGATTTCGAAACATTCTTCCATTCAGCTGCATTGGAGAATTTTTCCAACTCTACATTGGCCAAAAAAAATCCCATCTCAAATCCCTGCAATTCTCTCTTTATTGAGCCGACCTTATCTCAGTTGAAAAAATATATATTTGCTTCTTGTCCCTCATAACTGATGTAATTGAGAACTAGTCAATGAAACTGAACTGATAGCTAAACTACAAAAAACAGGCATCAATGGCCGAGTTGGGAAAAAAACGTACTTTCCTAATCCAACTCAGCTATTTATGCCTGATTTTTGCAGTTTAGCTGTCAGTTCACTTTTAATGAATAGCACCCATTATGCCACGGGCGTCCAAAATGCGGCCCGCTGGCCTGAGAGGTGCAGCCCACTTGAGAGTGGCAGTGGTAGCCGCACCTCTGAGCTGCTCCAACAAAGTGTGCACAGGGATGTCACTGACACCCGGTGCTCCAACAGGGTCAGATCGTGAGGGGGCGGAGCATTCTTCCCTTGTGCAGGGGAAAAAGCTCCACACCCTCGCACTCTGAACCTGTTAGAGCACCGGATGTCAGTGTGTGTGGAATAGTGACTCAGTGTATGTGTGTGTGTGGGGGGGGGGGGGGATTCTGACGAGTGTGGAAGTGTGACTCAGTGTGTGTGTGGAAGTATGAGTCAGTGTGTAGAAGTGTGACATTGTGTGTCTGTGTAAGTGTGACTGTGTGTGTGGAAGTATGAATCAGTGTGTGTGGAAGCATGAGTCAGTGTGTGTGGAAGTGTGACTTAGTGTGTGTGTGTGGAAGTGTGACTGTATGTTTGGAAGTGTGACCCAGTGTGTGTGGAAGTGTGACTTTGTGTGTGTGTGTGTGGAAGTATGACTGTGTGTGTGTGGAAGTGTGACTTTGTGTGTGTGGAAGTATGAATCAGTGTGTGTGTGTGGAAGTATGACTTTGTGTGTGAGTGTTTGGAAGTGTGACTTTACTTTGTGTGTGTGGAAGTGTGACTTTGTGTATGTGTAAATCTGACTGTGTGTATTTGAGCGTGTGTATGTAAGTTAATCTGTGTGGAAGTGTGATTGTGTGTGTAAGAGTGTGTATTTGGATATGTGTGTCTGTGTATGCATGTGTGAATGTGTGTGCATTTAATATTAGTTTTTTTTATTGCTGCTGTTTTATTGCTGGGGAATCTGTGATACACTCACACACTGCGTTTTACTGTAAGATATATGTATATATATATATCCACACACACACGTATGTATATATATATATATATGGTAGTCTTGATAAAGGTCCGAGATTCGGACCGAAACGTCGACCACATGGTTCAATGTACTTGTAACACTGTCATCTGGTAATCGACTATAAAGACCATGATTTCTTCAATTGAAAAAGACCCGTGAGTGCGTGTATTTTTTCTGTTTTTTGGACTGTTATATATATATATACATACATACATTTTCTTTCAATGAAACATGAATGCGGCCCACACACAAGGTGAAGTGGCCCACTGCAGAAAAAACTTGTACACCCCTGCATTATGCCATCCTTATATATGGCTTCTAACCTAGGATACCCAGACAGATCTGGACAGTACTGTAAAAAGTACTCATATCATCTGGATTCACAACTAAAACCGCTCGTTACTTTACTGAGAGTGTGGCTGAGGTTAATTCAGTAAAGAATCTTTAAAGGACAACTAAACGTTTTTAAACCCTTGCTTCCTTAAAGGAAGCATATGTTAACAAATATGTCCTGCTGTCGTGTATCTTAATAGATACAAGCGGATTTGCTCTCTGCTGTGTCTCACAGCTGAGACACAGTAGGTATGGAGGCTGGCATGTCAGCGTGCACTCTGCCAGCGCTTTATTTAGGACAAGGCAAGTGCCTTCAGTGGCACTTGCCTTCTATGCCTTTAAGGGGCGGCACAAAATGCAAAAAAACTCCTCTGTGCTGCCTGTTCGGCTCTCCATGCAGTGTGACCACACTCTGCACAAACCACAGGTGAGCCGAACAGGCAGCATGGAGGACACCATGCTGCCTGCCACTAGCCACCAGGGAAAAAGGTAAGTCCTGGGGGATAGGGACATGTATTGGGCAAATTGGCTGGGGCATATTAATGGCAAAATAGTACTGGCATATTATTGGGCAAATTGGCTGGGACATATTAAATGGAAAAATAATAATGGCATATTAATGGAAAACTAATACTGGCATATTATTGGGCAAATTGTCTGGGGCGTATTAAAAGCAAAATAATACTGACATATTATTTGGCAAATTGGCTGTGGCATATTAATTTTTAAAAGTAATACTGGCATATTATTGGGCAAATTGACTGTGGCATATTAATGTCAAAATAGTAATGGCATATTATCGGACAGATTGGCTGTGGCTTATTAATGGGAAAATAATACTGGCATATTATTGGGAAAATTGGCGGTGGCTTATTAATGGCAAAAGTAATACTGGCATATTAATGGCAAAATAATACTGACATACTAATGGGCAAATTGACTGTGGTATCTTAATGACACAATAATACTGGCATATTAATGGCAAAATGGCTGTGGCATATTATGGCAAAATAACACTGGCATATTAATGGGCAAGCTGTGGCATATTTAATGGTCAAACAGTGGTATATTTTAATAGGCAAACTGACTGCTGCATATGTTAATGACAAAGTGACTTTGGCATGTTAATTGGTACCTGACAGTGGCTTATTTTAATTGGCAAAGTGCTGCTGTGGCATGTTCTGTGGGGCAAAATAACATGGGGAAAGTGACACTGTCCACAGATAATGTTTCTGAGCTGCCCGGGTGGTATACGCCAAATCCAAGTAAGTGATGTCGGCCCTCACCAGATCTCCGGTGCCTCCTGCTAGTGCTCGACTCACACTAATACACAGAGTATAAGGAAGAAGCAGGAGAAACGTCACTCCAGGAGCCAGTTTAAAGGTAAAAAAAGGTTTTTCTTATTCTTGCATAGAAAAAAAAAAATCCACAACGGCAGTGCAGGTGTCAGGTATACAGTATAGCTTGACGCGTTTTGCCAATTAAATTAATCATGAGCGCGAAACGCGTCAAGCTATACTGTATACCTGACACCTGCACTGCCGTTGTGGATTTTTTTTTCTATGCAAGATTAAAAGAAACCCTTTTTCACCTTTAAACTGGCTCCTGGAGTGCCGTTTCTCCTGCTTCTTCCTTATCCGGAAAGTGACACAGAGTCTTGTTCTGCAGGGCCAGTTCTGTGGGACAAAGTGACACTGTGGTATGTTCTTTGACACTGTGGCATGCCAAATTGTGTGGGTGAAATATGAGAGCAAGCTAAGTGCTGTTGGTGCAATATAGATGCATGGCAAGTGCTGTGGGCACTGTATGGTGCTGTGTGAACTCCTTTAGGTGCAATGAGGGTGCAGAAAAAGGGAATAAAAACAAAAAATTTAATTTTTCAATAACATTTTAATACATATACAAATAATTTAATGTGATATGATAATAGTTGTATCTAATATTAACAAAATTACATTTACATACAGTTTTTTACAATGCGACTTTAGAAAAATTGGGTCGAGAGGGGTCCACTGCTAAAGACTTTCCCCAGGGCCCACTAAAGCCGCCCTGTGATGGAGGCATGTGATGGGGACATGTTATGGGGGCATGTAATGTGTATGTAATGGGGCATTTAATGTGCATGCAGGTGGGTAGGGTTGCCACCTTGTCGGTATTTGACCGGCAGGCCGGTAAGAAAATTGGCATTACGCCAATGTTAAGTCTATGGAGACAGCAGCAAGGCGGGTATTTTTTTTTTAAAGAAAAGGTGGGAACCCTACATGATGGGGCATGTCCTGGGTGTGCAATATGGGTTATGGGTCATGTCGTGGGTGTGCAATTTGGGTAGGGGGGGGGGGGGTGCCCAAATTTTATCTGCCTAGGGCAACACAAAATCAAGATACACAACTGAACTCAGCCAAACAACGCTGGTGCTTTCCCCACTCATCAGAGTGAGACCCTCGTTTTTGCATGGTATCAGCATGAGGCACAGACTCTATATGAGTAGGGTTGCAACCTGGCCGGTATTTTACCGGCAGGCCGGTAAAAAAAATTGGCATCAGGCCAATGTTAAGTCTATGGAGACAGTACCAAGGCCGGTATTTTTCTGAAGAAAAGGTGGCAGCCCTATATATGAGAAAAATTAAGTTTAGTGTCCCTTTAAGCATGTGTGGAATAAGTAAACATAAGACCAATAGGGTATGTAGAAATATGTGCAGACTAGACTGACTGCATGGTTCTTATCCACAAATACATTCTATGTTTCTATAAAACTGGAGTAAGCCCCAAGTTACCTGTTAGCTGAATGACTTTATAGCAGCAATAAAGATGCAAGAAGCCAGAGCAAAAAATAAGATCATGTGCAACACACAGCTGTGCCACTCCACCCGAATCAATGTAAACCCATTTACTTTATAGTGAAAATGATTATCTGCCAGGTACCTCAGCCCTTTGGAAACAATGATCTCTGTTTTGTGTGATTTGTCTCTGCAATTTTGTAGGAGTAGCAAAATAACTTCAGTATTTTCGCAATAAAGCAGATGTGGTGATTTCTAGGTTTCGGTTCACGTAAAATAAGTCAGGTACACGCTTGTCCATACTACAGCACAAACACACACGTGACTTTTGTCTTAAATGTTAAGGAAATTTACTGACATCTTCATTTCCCCATTATATGTCTATAACAGATTTAACATATGAAAGAGGCACAGGAGAGATATTGTATCAGAACGCCCTTTTAGATCACTGCAATGCAGTTGGACCTTTAACTGTAGATAACCCTTGTAGTAATTTTCCATCAAAAAACTCTTAGCAATAGGTAGGGTTGCCACCTTTTCTTCAAAAAAATACCGGCCATGCTACTACCTCCATAGACTTAACATTGGGGTTAAGCCAATTGTTTACCGGCCTGCCGGTAAAATACCGGCCAGGTGGCAACCCGAGCAATAGGATGTTGTGAACCAGAAATTGATGTATACATTATGTTGGTCGAATTGCATGGAAATGTATAGATCATACCCCCCAACTGTCCCGCTTTGTACATGCGTGGTAGTTCTGATAATCTGACCTCCAAGCACAGGTCTAGTGCGCAGTAGGGCTGACAGTTTGAGTGACAGCACAACCGCGCATGCACAGCACTGCTGACACTCGACCTCCCAAGCTCCGCCCCTGGCTTCCAAGCCCATGAATTTGGCTACTCAGAAATCACTGAAGGCCAGCCCCCAAGCCCTGCAGATGGGGGTTTATTTATTCATGTATAGGGTCCAGAGGCATTTGGCTAGCCTCCAGACCATGGGGGGGGGGGGGGGGGGGGTATTTTATTACATTGTCAAGTCAAGTGGCCCAGGCTCCCCATATTATATAATAATTTACCTCCTCGGATCCAAAGCTGGCCAAATTCCCCAAGGAGCGTTAATCTATCTTTAATATTGCGTCCAGGTTAATTTTGGAGGTTTTTCGGCCTATGTAGAGTACGGCGAATCCATTATTCCCCCGAACCATATTTAGCCGTAAATCAACCCCAAATCAGCGGAAATTGAACATTTCTGGCCCAAATCTTTGACCGATCTGGCTCCTCTTTGGGCCAGGTTCATCTATACTGGCCCTCAACCATAAAGTCACTGAAACATTAGGAAAAGTGTTGAACTTGATGCATCCTCTTTTTCAACCAAAATTGTAACTTGTGCTTCTCCAAAGATCCATGTTGGGCTTACTCTGGGCAGGTGGCACCAGGTATAACTTTTGCTTCTATTAATGAATCAAAAGTTTAAAAACTACTTTTGTGCCACTTGAAAGTACCAGGGTGCCACATGATACGGCTCCTGATTATCTAAGACAATATATGGGCTAAAACTATTTCCCATAGATCTAATTTCAGATTACAATCCATACTATTGAAATAATGTTACTGCTATAAATTTGTATCATTATTTGTTGCTAAAAATGAATGAATATTTTATTTGTTAGAATGCTCTGATTAAATAAATTCTCCCTTTTTTATTGGGAGAGAGGGATTTAATCAGAAATCAAGGTAAGAACATAATTGACTGTGCAAAAGTCATCCATAAACATTGCTTTGTCAGCATCTAAGGTAAGCTATGGTTAAGCTGATGAGGCAAAATGCTTGAGACTGGGGCTCATAGACTCTATACATTTTTGCTTATATGAAAATAAATAAAGAATTTCACTACCCTTCCTTGGAACCATTAGAGGTTGTTTATACATGTTTGATCTGGGTCAAAGTACTAAGACAAATAAAACATAAAGGTACTGTGCTTTGATAATTTGATGCAGAAGGCCTGTCCTTGAGGTGCATAAATAATTCTTTGCTTTATCAGTATGGGGTCTGATATAATGCTAGAGCTACATTCCCACAGCTATCGATTCTTTGGGGACAACAGGCTTACACAGTTGGAATTGCTGGTCTACTTACGGAGTTTATGGTCAAACAAAACCTTAAAGGGACTGTATCACCTAAACGTTGTTATCATTGTAAATGTAGAGAATACAAAATAATATATGTGAAGAACCAGGGGAAGCATTAGGAATGTAGGCGCTTTTCTGATTGATCACTTCTAGGCCACCTCCGTCAGCAGGTTCCCCAATGACTCTCCTTGCTAAAGGGATTAAAAGTGTCTTGTGCCGTTGCCCCTTCACCTTGTGTCCCGATTGGTGGCTGTTTTAGAGGTCCCCTCCGATTGGTGCCTGGCCAAGCCAAATTATGCAATCTGCAAGTCTAACTGTTTACTGTCAACACATTACCAATTGTTCAATCAAACGTTATCTGATATTTTACTGTATAAAGAGTCTGCTATTCCCTGGAATAAAGTTCTTTGTTTTACTGCTGTACCTACAACTGTGTCGTGTGTGATTCTTGGGGAAAAAGAGCAGTGAATTATTTGGGACTCTGGCTGGTATCCATTGCGGGCTAGGAGAAAAATAACCCCGGGAGGAGACGTCTCTTTACAATATATATATGTTGTTTTTTCAAAATTGCGAGCAAATGCCTAACTTGTGAGAAAAATTAGTTTTAAATGTGCCTGTGGAGTCTTCTGTTTATGACATCACCAGTGGCTTGATATGCAAATGAACTGCTTTTCAATGGGAAATGTGTCATTTGCATATTAAGCCACAGGTCATGTTATAAACAGGAGACTCCACAGGCACATTTAAAACACATTTTTTCTCCTAATTTAGGCTTTTACAATAATTTTTTATACTCTATTCACAGTAAAAATAATGTTTAGGTGATACAGTTCCTTTAAGTAAATATGGGGGTCTAATCAACATAAAAGCCAATAAAAGAGTCCTGGAGAACTTTGTCCCAGAACCTCTTGGAGGGGAGTATGCGTTGGGGGCGGGTCCTGAAGTGGG
Source organism: Pelodytes ibericus (assembly GCA_036172795.1). Lineage (NCBI taxonomy): Eukaryota > Metazoa > Chordata > Amphibia > Anura > Pelodytidae > Pelodytes > Pelodytes ibericus. The sequence goes on along the minus strand of CM069864.1, from coordinate 77,207,279 downwards.
CAGGGTTATGTGATATGACACAACTTGACCCTGTAAGATTACACTCCAGTCTTCTCAGTTCAGGTACAAAGTGTCTGGAACTCATTTCATTATGTCAAATAAGTTTAACTAGCATATACCAAAAATATGTACAACAAACAGAGCATACAAACACGATGTGTAGATGAAACAGTCAACCAGGCATATGTTTAGAGAAACCAGCACAATAGCTGGATTTCCTTTTTGGAAATTGATCCATTATGTATTTGTTTCAGTGATACTTACATTAACAATCAAACCCAAATGCATACATTGTGTCACAGTCAATCTCCACAAACACAAAAAAGTTATAGTGAGGAGTGGGAGGATAATAAAGTTTATTTACCTTATAAAGTGCAAGATGTAATTCTGGCTCTGCTATGATATTAGGATGGGAAAGATGGAGAGGGGTTTCAGAAAAGAAAGAGAAGACACACATTAGAGGTAGGCAAGCACAACACCCTTTTCTCCATCCTGCTTGCAAGATAGCTCATCATGCCCACACAACAGCTGGAGATCCATTTCTGTCATCAGGGATGCAGATCTGGCTCACAGCAGAGTTGAGCCTTTCATCCTTTTGAGGTCAATAAGATGGGTACCATAATGCATGCAAATGAGATGAGTATCACGGTATCCTGGTTAAGTATGTTTTTGTTATTATCTTGAACACCGCATGCTAACTGAGCCAGCCAGCATCCAATTCAATATGAATACGTAGGAGAAACCAGTACAACCATGCCAGCCAATACAACAATGTAAGAAAGCTGATCAGCATTACGTTGGCTTAACGTTGAACACCTCCATACCTGCCAACATCCTATGATGCAGCTTGGACACAGGCTATAGTCGGCTGTGTTCCCAAGGTTGGATTAGGGCATGGGCTTTAGGGCCTGCAGTCCAGGGGACTCAGCCATCTGGGGGGCCTCAAGAAGAAAGGAAAACAAATAATTACAGTGGATTTCTTAAATACCTAAATATATTTCAGGTATAGAAAAAAAGAAGAAGCCTAATCTGATATTACTGGGGGCCTCACAGTACCCATAACCTAGGGGCCTACAATGTCTTAATCCAGCCCAGAGTGTTACCTGACATGTGATGTCACATACTCAGTGACTATACTCAGTATAGGTGTCTGGAGCTAATTTCTTGGGATTTGGACTATGTATGTCTTACAGATATACTGTATTTACTCGAATCTAATGCACAGATTTTTTTGCAAAATATGAGTGCACATTAGAATCAATGGCACATTAGATTCGCGTATGTCTTATGTTGCAACTTAATCCAAAACCCCCAAAAGGGTGCTATTAAAAGGAAAGCACTACGCAATAAAGATACACTGCGCAAGCATACTACCCGCTTTTACTTTTAGAAATGCCATAATATTGTTGTATAGCAGTTAAGGTTGCCACCTTTTCTTCAAAACAATACCGGCCATGCAACGGCCTCCATAGACTTAACATTGGGGTCAAGTCGATTTTTTACCGGCCTGCCGGTAAAATACCGGCCAGATGGCAACAATAATAGCAGTGTAATTTATAATAAAACTATCGTAAGTTGGTAGCATAAACTCATTGTTTTAAAAAAATACTTCTTGTACAAATGCTCACTACATTTCCGGTGAAAACGTTTTTTTTTGTCTTCAAGGTGTCAAAATTTTACGTGCGCCTTACATTTGATGGCGCAAAAGATTAGAGTAAATACGGTACATAGTTTAAAAAAGTGGCGTCTCCAGAAATCATCCTTCGCGGGGGCCAAGGATAATTATTATAAAACACTAAATATATATATATATTTATGCATTCACATATTACATACCTATTTACATACACACACTATATGGACAAAAGTATTTGGACACACTACTTAATTATTGAATTCAGGTGTATGATTGTGATCTATTGCCACAGGTGTATAAAATCAAGCACCTAGCCATGCAGTCTGCATTTACATTGAAACAGAAGGGTCATTGTGAAGCGCTCAATGAATTCAAGCATGGTACTGAGATAGGATGCCACCTCTGCAATAACACAGTTTGTGACATGTCATCCCTGATAAATATACACACAAAACAAATAAGTGAAATTGTGCGCTTCCCAAAACACTACACACTGTTATTTACCCTTTTAGGAGGCAATATTCTCCGTATAATGTAAGGGGATGAAGAACAAACACAAAATAAAATAATATAGTGTAGTATATTTAGACTAATCAGTGAACCAAAAGACATATAACATATGAGGGTTCCACTCACATCTTCCTGAGCAGTACCCTGCTTAGTGTCATGGGTATTTGGGAGCCCCTCTAGGGGTCTTGAATTCACAGGTGTAATCAGATGGTCCTCAAGGTCATAAAGAATAGGACAGGGGAGGAAGGAGATATATCTTCAGTAAAACTTTCTTTAATAATGGAGAATACAAAAATATAAAATCTTACATAAAAGCAAACAGCAAGCAGCTGCAAAGTGCATGTAGTTCCAGACTTGTAAGGTGCATAAAGTTCTAGTAGAATGCTCCTCTCCCACACACAACGCGTTTCTCCTTATTCAGGCTTTCTCAGTCTATATAAATATACCACAGTCAACTATAAGTGATATTATTGGAAAGTGGAAGCATTTAGGAACAGGTGCCATTTCATTTGGGTGGCACATGGTGGGGCACAATATTAAGTAGGGTGGCCATAGCACCTCTGATCCCCCTCAGTGAAGCCACTGTTTAAACACTAAGCTGCCTGTACCAGGCAAATACATGACTGCATAGTTGCCAACATCGGCCATGTTTCCGGGGACATAAAGTCATGAAAAAAAAAGGGGGGGCGGTAAAGGCTGGCTGCTTGAAGTGGAAATTAGAAATAAGCCGGACTCCAGGAACTGCTGTGAATAAATGTTTATTTCAACTAAAACGTCACAGCTATCTGCTACTAACAGAGTGGAAATCACCTGGTGGGTCAGAAAATAGAGCCTACGCGTTTTGCGCCCCTGGACTTGCGATTTGTCAAGGGCTTTTTTTTTTGCATGACTTCATGTATCACGCGGGAGTGCCTGGAGGCACAGCCATCGAGTAGGCGCGACGCGGGTCTGTATCCCGTCGTCCCTCAAACTTGCTGCATGTTTCCAGGGACACATATTTGTTCCACATGCTGCAGGAAGACCATGCAAAGTGCAGCCTGGCAGCATGTACGATGGATACACGCACAGACAGATTCCAATTAATTAATCAGGGTGGATCTCAAAGGACCTACCGTGATTAATTAATTAATTGGATTGTGTCTGTGCGTATATGCATCCTACATACTGCTGCACTTTGCATGCTCTGTTGGCAGCACGTGGAGACACACGTGTCCCTGGAAACATGGCCGATGTTGGCAACTATGTGACTGTATGTACCTACCAGTGATAAACAGCACCAATTTTATTTATTCAAACTGGCTAGTACGGAAATATAGAGCACATGCCCTGAGTACCAACCCTTTTACTCCTGTCAGTGTCTTAGTCATCAAAATGCACTAATATGACATGTATATAGACCAACTAATATGACAAGTCCCAAAAAAAAAAAGTGCAAAAATAGCCCATACCCTTTAAATGTGTTTATATTGCTAATAGCAATTACCCAGCACATGCAGAATTCCAATGAAATGAAATTAACTCTGGAAATATTAAATGGCATCTCATAAATATGTTAATTGACTTGTAACTTGGAGCTATCAAAATGCCAATTAAGCAGAGCCATTTCTTTAAAAAAGCACATTGAGCTATATATCAGAGATTAACAGGTGGAGGGACTTGTTATATGGCATACAAGTATTAACTATTTCAACAGCAAACTGAATTTTAGGCAGTTGACTAACGGGTCTACTGAGTAAAGAGAGTATTGGGATGGGAATTTTTAAACTTTAGGCCAAAGTAGCCGAGTTGGAAAAATTCTCCAATGCAGCCGGTGGTGTATCTTGATTTTGTGCTGCCCTAGGCAGACAAAATTCGGGCACCCCCCCCACCCACGTTGCACACCTATAACATGCCCCATCACCCCATTACATGCCCCTGTCACCCACGTTGCACACACACATTAAATGCCCAATCACCCCATTATATGCTCCATCACCCAAATTGCACACACATTAAATGCCCAATCACCCCATTACATGCCCCCAGCACCCAGATTAATTGGAAGGAGCCAAAGCTTGCTGATCGGTGGGGGAGGGAGCCCTCCGGCAAAGTGCCGCCCTAGGCTAGTGCCTTGCTTGCCTTGCGGAAGATACACTTCTGACTGTGAGAGAGTATTCCAGCCCGACGGACTGTGGAAACAGCAGCTCTGTGCAATTCCTTGGCTTTCTAATCAGACGGCAGTGGCTTTCTATGAATAGAAGCAAATTGTAGTGTTTGTCTTTTCAAAATAGACAGCCCCTTGGTCAGGCAGTGTCTGCCGGTGTTGAGCGGGCGATTTGTGTGTGCCAAGATTTTTTTTTTTCACATGTCTTACATTCCCTTTTGATGACCTAAAAACCTCCAGGACTTTCCTACTCCATCCTGCAGGCAGAGCAAAAGTATAATAAATCTCGGGAAAAAAAATATATCTATACATTATCTTATCAAAATTGCAAACAAATGCATGCATTAGGAGAAACGTGTTTTTTAAATGTGTCTCGTGTTTATGACATCACCTTGTGGCTTGACCTACACATGCTATATTTTCCATTTGCATGTGGGTTAGCCACAGATTTAATAAATATGAGACACATTGAAACTTGCTTTTCTAGTCATTTGTTTGGAATTCTGTTAAAACAATGTATTGGTTTATTTCTGATCGTAAATTCGCAGTGTCATTTTATATTTAGGGGACAGAGGCCCCTTTTAAAGTCATGGGTGCAGAAAGAATTTCTGGGGTACCCATTAGGCCAGTTGTGGCCAGCGGTGGTGAACTGTGGCTGTCATACTGTACACAGTGTCTGTTCTGGACACCCTTGAAGAAACAGGTAATGTGTATCTCACAATTATGTTCAGGTTGCAGTTTTTGTTATAATGTAACAGAAAATAACTTGCTGTAATAATCACAAGACGATTAAGGACTCAGAGCGAATCTGAAACGCGTCGGGCATTCAGGGAGCTCAGTTACCCCACTAACCCTGTGTCGTCGCCCCCCCTCCAGCACGTATTATAATAAATACATTTTTTTTTAAATACCCTGGTTCAGCTCTCTGTTCGGATCCCCAAAATTTCAAAATGTAAGGCCAAAGTAGCATAGTTGGAAACATATTAACTCCGCTACTTTGGACTTTAAGTTTGACATTCGCTTGTCAATTCTCTCGTTCATGAAAGAAGCCCGAAAGACACGTGGTATGATCCAGCCTACGTGGCTGGGTTTGAGTATATCCAGAAGGAATTTGACAGTGCGAGATAAGGAACATAGAAAAGGAAGTGTGAGGTGGCTTAGTTACAAATCTCCAATAATGATCACTGGAGCTTGAACCCGCGATAGCTGGAATTATCCAAACAATAACCACTGAAGTATCACGCTTTGGTTTCCCAAAAAAACAGTTTGAAAAATAATTATGCCTATATGTAGCTAGTAACAGTTGGCTGGATTTCTCTCTTCAGTACAGATTAACGTACTGATAATGTGTACAAACAAACAAACAAACAAACAAAAAAGTTTGCAAAATTCTATTCTCCAAAGATTGGATAGAGATGTTAGAGAGCTTTTTGTTTTCCTTTGTGGTAACTTTCAGCCTACACATCGATTTGCAAAGAGTCCGTACAAGGAGATGTTTGTGAAGGTCCAATAATAATAATATAATAAGATTTAATAATATAATAGAGATATAGGTATGCTAGACTGGCCAAATAAATCTCATCTGCCAACGCGTTTTGCATTTCTCCACATCACCCACCTTGGTTTTACTTCTTTTTTTTTTCTTTATTCTGTAGACCCTCATTAGTCCCACAGCATAGTACCGCTGTATCCTGAGCTCAGCTCCCTTGACTTGTCCAAAAGGAGAAAGCAGCATTCGATGAGTAAACTCTGTAAAGGCACTTCCTTTCAAACAGACAAGTAGACGATGGACCCAGTGGTGTATCTTGATTTTGTGCTGCCCTAGGCAGACAAAATCCGGGCACCCCCCTACCCAAGCTGTACACCCACATTACACACCTAAGACATGCCCCATCATTCAGACTCACATCAAGCTCATACTCCCATCACACACACACTCCCATCACACTCAGTCACACACTCCGACTCCCATCACACTCAGTCACACACACTGTCTCCCATCACACACACTCCTACTCCCATCACACTCAGTCACACACTCCGACTCCCATCACACTCCGTCACACACACTGTCTCCCATCACACACACTCTGACTCCCATCACACTCAGTCACACACTCCGACTCCCATCACACTCAGTCACACACACTGTCTCCCATCACACACACACACTCTCTCCCATCACACACACTGTCTCCCATCACACACAATCTGACTCCCATCACACTCAGCCACACACACTGTCTCCCATCACACACACTCTGACTCCCATCACACTCAGTCACACTCAGTCACACACACACACAGTCTCCCATCAGCACTTACCTTTCCCTGGTGGCTAGTGGCAGGCAGCATGGTCCCTCCATGCTGCCTGTTCGGCTTCCCGGCGATTGTGCCGACAGGCCACGTGACCGGGCGCGCGTATGACGTCAGCGCGCCCGTCACGTGACTGTCGGCACTTCCGTGTCGGCACACTGCACGGGGAGCCGAACAGGCAGCACGGAGGTTTCTCCGTGCTGCCTGTTCGGCTCCCCGTGCAGCCTGGCAGGCAGAGCGATGGTGAGGGGGGATCTTCCGATCCCCTCTCACCTCCGTCTCTGCCTGCAAGCGCGGTATATTTTTTTTTTAAAGGGCCGCGTTTTTTTTTTTTTTTACATTTTTTTTTTTTTCACATTTTTTTTCTTTTCAGTGCTGGGGGGCGCTGCCGCCCCCCAAAATTTGCCGCCCTAGGCATCCGCCTAGGATGCCTCGCGGTGAATACAGCACTGAATGCAGCTGAATGGGAACATTTTTCCAATTCAGCTACTTTGGCCTTAAGTTTGAAAATTCCTGTCTAAATTCCCTGCCACTCTCTGTTTATTAAGCAGACCCTTTATTCTCAAAACAAAAAGAAATGTGTATCAAATTATACATCTATCACATAGAGAAGGCATATTGTGTACCACTATAGTGTGCAGGAGTTGTTCAATATGTTTTGAGTAACTGCATGAATGAGATTGAGGTTTTGAGTCTCACTCACTGGATGGTGGTAGAAAGCATCAGGCATAGAGATCTTGCACAGACCTCCTCCTGCTCCTTTGCTGGTGGCTGGGACGCTAGCCAGGAACAATGAAAAAAGTCATCAGAAGTACAGACCTCCTGCTTCCTCTCACTGCACACGATGCAAGGGGGGAATACTCTAATTACCACAACTGACCCAAGACACCATCCAGCATCCTAAAGAGCTGGCACTTTGGGAGAAAGCAGCCTGATTGTTTTACTGGCACTGAGGTACTTTAATGTACATTCAGATTATAAAAGAAAGTTTTACCTATTTTTACTTTTATTACAATAAGCCTGCATTATAGCATATAGAGACTTTCATTAGGTTATTCTCTATCTATTCTCTATCTATCCAAACACATTGCACCTCTCATTTGTAAATCTCTCATCTCTTTCCTGAAGATATCACTAAACAATGTTTTGCTCATTTCAGATGACAAAAGAGTCCCCCATTGTCCCTGGATCCGATATCTATATACAGGGCCGATCCTAGGGTCACGGGCGCCTGGGTGCAGGTTTTCCTTTGGCGCCCAAGGGTGGGCGTGGCTATATTATGAACTCCTCCCCTTTAGACATTTCTGTTCCAGGCATGCCCATTTCAATATTGGGGAGAGGGGGAGGGAGAAAACGTTATTTTAATGTAAAGGACCAACGTTTATTTTAAATAAAGATATATATTTTGCCATAATACTGTTTTGGTTTTATTTATTTCTATGATGCTCAGCCAGCAACATGGGAGACTTTTTGCTGGCTAGCAGAATGAGTTTTTACTACCATTTTACTACCATACTACCCATGATTCCCAACCAGCCAAAGTTTCTCATTAGTCTGGCTGAGCATCATTGGAAAAGAAGTACACAATGAGTGATAAATAATATTCCACCAAGTCAGTCACTCACGTGTCTCTCTCTCTCCCCATACCCTCATGTCTGTCTGTCTCTCCCCGTACCCTCATGTTTGTCTGTCTCTCCCCGTACCCTCATGTCTGTCTCTCTCTCCCCGTACCCTCATGTCTGTCTCTCTCTCCACTCATGCTCCATGTCTCTCTCTCTCTCTCTCCACTCATGCTCCATGTTTGTCTCTCTCTCTCTCCACTCATACTCCATGTCTGTCTGTCTCTCTCCACTCATACTCCATGTCTGTCTGTCTCTCACTCTGCACTCATTCCCCATGTCTGTCTCTCACTCTGCACTCATTCCCCATGTCTGTCTCTCACTCTGCACTCATTCCCCATGTCTGTCTCTCACTCTGCACTCATTCCCCATGTCTGTCTCTCACTCTGCACTCATTCCACATGTCTGTCTCTCACTCTGCACTCATTGCCCATGTCTGTCTCTCTCTCCACTCATGCCCCATGTTTGTCTGTCACACCCCATATCTTTCTCCTATACCTCCTACCTACCATGTATTTGTCTCTTCCCATGTCCCTTTTTCATGCCCCCTACTGACCTCATCTCAGAACTCAATTAGCGCTGCCTTGATCTCCCTGCACATAGTGATGACTCTGACCGTTATGTTCCGACGCTCTGTCATCACTGTGCACGGAAAGAGCAGAAAGCGCTGACTGAGGTCTAAAGGGAAACATGGTGCCGATCTGCAGAGCTGGCTCTGAGAGGCAGCAAAGCAGCACATGGGCAGCCCATTTGCAGAGGTGTACTTAGGGTACACTTTGCCATTAACATAAGCAACAGCCAGTTTGCCTATTAAAAATGCTACAGTTTGCCCAATAAAAATGTCAGTTCGTCCTCAAAATACACCAGTTTCCCAAGTAATATGCCAATTATTTTGCCCATTAATATGCCACAGCCAGTTTGTCCATTAATATACAACAGCCAATTTGCCCACTGATATGTCACAGACAGTTTTTCCATTTATATACCTATGCTAGTTTGCCAATTACTAGGCTACAGCCAATATGCCACAGTTAGTTTACCCAATAAAAGCATAATCTCCTCTCCTGCCTTCCCCCAGTACTCACCTTGCTGCTGCTCTCGCGTCCCCGGCCGTCTCCTCCGCACAGTCTTCCCTCTACGCACGCTGAGTGCAGGAGGCGGGAAATAGACGCCAGCTGGTTGGGGGCTGGTGCCCTCCATGTGATAAATTGATGAGCGCAGTGAGGGCCCCGGGCAAGAACACACTTACACACAGCCACACATAAATACACACAGTCATACATAAATACACACAGTCACACATAAATACATACAGTCACACATAAATACACAGTCACACATAAATACACAGTCACATATAAATACACACAGTCACACGTAAATACACAGTCACACATAAATACACACAGTCACACGTAAATACACAGTCACACATAAATACACACAGTCATACATAAATACACACAGTCACATGTAAATACACACAGTCACACATAAATACACACAGTCACACATAAATACAGTCACACATAAATACACAGTCATACATAAATACATACAGTCACACAAACACAGTTAAAAACTTAGTCACCCTCACAGACATACATTTACACAGACACCCTTATACACACTGTCACACATACATAAATACACACACAGCCACCTTTACACAGACACAGGATACACTTGCACAGACACTCATGTACACACACTTACACAGCCAGTAACACACACATAGTTATACACATTGACACACACATACACACTTATACACATACACTTAGACAGTAACACACACATAGTTATACACATTGACACACACATACACACTTATACACATACACTTAGACAGTAACACACACATAGTTATACACATTGACACACACATACACACTTATACACATTCACACACACTTACAGACAGTAACACACATAGTTATACACATTGACACACACATATACACTTATACACATTCACATACACTTACACAGACAGTAACACACATAGTTAAACACATTGACACACACACATACACATTCACAGACACTTCCACACTTTTTGTTTTATTTTTTTTATATATTTTAACAATACCCCCCCATACCCCCCCCCCCCCCCCATCACCTCCTCCTCCTTCTTCTTGGTAATCCAAGCACAGAGCAACGGGGGAAAGCTCCGCCCCCGTCGCGTTCTGTGATTGGCTGCAGGGAGGAGGATGTTCTTTATGGTGTCAGAGAACGTCCTCCTCCCGGCAGCAGCCAATCACAGAACGCGCCGGGGGCGGAGCTTGCACCCGTCGCGTGGCTTGCTTTAACAAGGAGGAGGACGGCAGGGAGAGAGCTCCCTGCTTCAGCGCCTCTCCTCCCGTGTGCCTGGGCGCGGTGCACCCCGTGCACCCGCCCAGGATCGGCCCTGTCTATATAGCAATTTAAGATGTCCTCATTGAGAGGCAAACAAAGAGGATCCTCTCTACTAGACCCTGTCAGTACTATTGCTAGAAGGAGTTTTAGCCTCTCTGTGTGTGTGTGTGTGTGTGTGTGTATCTATATAAATATGTTAGATCTCAGGACTAACATCATGATACCACTAGTGTTGAGCGAACCCGAACCGCACTGTTCCGGTTCGTACCGAACTTTACAGTTTTTGGACCCCGGACACGAACACGGACATTTCACTGTAGGTCCGTGTTGGAGTTCGGGGTTCGGCGATTACATTGTATGTAATGCTATTGGCTTTCTATAAACCGAAATAGAGTCCCCATTCATAAGAATTTCTTATGAATGGGGACTCTAGTTCGGTTTATAGAAAGCCAGTAGTATTAAATTCGGTTTATAGACTTCGGTTTATAGAATACATGTAATGCTATTGCTATTCTATAAACCGAAAGTCTATAAACCGAATGTCGTTCGGTTTATAGACTTTCGGCTTATGGAATACATGTAATACTATTGGCTTTCTATAAACCGAACTAGAGTCCCCATTCATAAGAAATTCTTATGAATGGGGACTCTATTTCGGTTTATAGAAAGCCAATAGCATTACATACAATGTATTATATGGCCCTAATATGTTTGTCTCCAAATGATATTTGGAGGATGGATAAGCCTGACATTTGCGATTTTCAACAGGTGCTTTTGGACATTAGCCCTGTTCTGGATCAAATTCTGCAACGGATCGGGGCTTTGTGAATAGCATAATATAGTGCGAAAGACACCATTACATTGGAAAGCTTTGTTTTCTTTACTGCCAATAAAAAAAGCATTATTCCTTCACTGACCCACATTTTTCAAAACATTCTAGACCAATGTTGCTCTTCAGAGCTTCCAATCTACATAGGACTGTAGAATGTGAACACAAACTGTAGAGAAGATACAGGGACCCGGGTCTATACACTTGTGTACAGTTCAGTCTACACATGCTAATGCTGCTATGTTGGCATCAATAATCACATCCAGCTTTCATTATTGCTATTAAATCTATCGTTGGGGGCTTTGGCTTTTCTTCATAGCGGAAAAGCTAAAAGCTTTACAAATGTGTGAGATCGCTTTGTGTATCCATCTGCTTTAATAGCTGCAGTAGTGAGGTGAGACAGCGTCTCAGCTTAAAACCTTCTCTGCAGCCTTAATTAACAGCACGAACGTCACAATTTCTCTTTCCCTGTAAATCCTCCGGGGTGTTTTAATAAACAAAAAGCGCACAGACTTTTGTCTGCTTGCTGATTATCTGACTGCGGTATATTACATGTCAGTGAGAGCGCTCAGGCATGTAACACTGTGCAAAATACTGTTTTAGGATTTGCTTAACCCCTTTGCTGTCCGAGGTACAGTCCCCATGGCAGTAATGTCATTTTGTAAAACCTAGAAAAGGCCTCTGCGTGATAGGATTTTTTCGCAAATTTAAAGGACAGACTGTCGGCAAAATAATTATGTGAAATAAACCTATATGCTGATGGGATGATAGAACAACGAGAAATGCTAACTAATTTAGACAGACAAAAATCATAAGTGCTCTCTTAAAGGACAACTGCTGTCACAAATTAAGTTATATTTAACTGAAAGATTGCATCAAGTGTAGACATTTTCAACAGAAATGCTGTGAAAAGAATACAAATAAAGTACCTAGCTGAGCCCCCTTTGCTCCCAATAGGTCTATCAAGGAGAGGACATTTTAGAATCTTGGAACAGGTTTCCTTCACCCAACCCAAAATTCTGAACAACATGTCTGCCCCCTCATAGATCTAATAGCTCTCAAAAAGGTACTTTATTTGCATTCTTACAAAGCATTTTTTATTTAAAGGCCTAAACTTGATACAATTTTTCAATTAAATCTAACTTTTTTGCTGGCATTTTTTTTTTTTTAAATATGACTAACAGCGCTCAGGGTTGTTTGTAAATTGCTCAATATAAGATCATTTCGACCATAAAGATTATAATTTACATTGGGTGGATGCAAAGTACTTGGAAGACTTACTTAATAATTAAATGCAATTGAAAGATATCACAACCTGCAAGGTTTCTGTTCTGTCACTGTTGCATGTAGAATGCATATTTAGAACAGCATGCAAATGGTTTGTGGGTAGAGATTCCAGAAGCTGAAGGCAAAACAAGATTGTCCTATCATTATAATCTCATCTGAGGCACCAACTGCACACTTCTGTAATAGCCTCCAGTTCAGAGGATATGAACTGCACACATATTCCACTCTCGGCTAGGAAATGTTCAAATTTGCATCATTTTGTCCAGTCAGGATATATTGGGGGTTTTAAGGGAGTTATTGCTTTTGGGAAATAAGTGCTTCATTTTTTATTTTTTTTTTGAAAATGTCTTTTTGTACCTACTTGGTAAATATTTGAGTCTGGAGATGCAAGCTAAAGCTTGTTTGCATTTCAGTACAGAAATTGTGGATGCGATATGATCTCCATTTTAAATGACAAGAGATAAACTATGGTGGGATGTAGTGAGCTGATATGAGGTAAACACACACACAAAATAATCATGAAATAATCATGTGAATGTGGCACTGCTTGCTGGAGCCTGTTCCTGATTAACCGAGCTAGGGGGCAATCTGAAACATTTTGAAGTACAAAAATGATTATTGCAGAAATCATTTTATCTGAAATCATTAACCCAGTCCTGATTAGACTGACTAAATCCATAGATAGGGTAAAACAAAAGGGACACTTTTTGGTTACTGGTTATCCCCCAAGGTTTGGCCACGGGGCACCTTATTGGGTCCCGGTGGCCTCAAGTACTCAAGGTTAAAAATGGGTTGGATTAGCTTGATAGTACTATATGGAACCCCTGGGAGGCCAGATAACTGTGGCTTTTTGGACAGAGCAAATGGGGGGTATGTAGATTAAAGTAGCCCACGCTCTTGTAAATGCTTTGTTTGGATATGTCTGAAGGCCAACCAATAACTTGCCAACTCCTGCCCAAAGCTGTCAAGTATCCATATATGGGTACTTCATATGGATTCAGCAACTCAATCTTCCTGTGAAGGATGGACAACTCATTCCTCCCAACTTTAGACAGGACAGTCTTAACTTGGGATCCCTGTCTGGCTTTCCCGAATTCTCTCTCCACTGTCAATATTCTCCAGAACTAGCAAAGGGAAAACATAGTCACAATGATAGTGCACGTATGTAGTTGGTTAATTATCACTGGAATAAACAGTGGTGTCTCTTGATTTTGTGCTGCCCTAGGCAGACAAAATCCGGGCACCCCCCTACCCAAGCTGCACACCCACGTTACACACCTAAGACATGCCGCATCATTCAGACTCACATCAAGCTCATACTCCCATCACACACACTCCCATCACACTCAGTCACACACTCCTACTCCCATCACACACATTCCGACTCCCATCACAGTCGGTGTGACAGTCACACACACTGTCTCCCATCACACACACACTCTGACTCCCATCGCCCTCAGTCACACACACTGTCTCCCATCACACTTTTTTTTTTCCGGTGCTGGGGGGCGCTGCCGCCCCACAAAATTTGCCGCCCTAGGCATCCGCCTAGGATGCCTCGCGGTAAATACAGCACTGGGAATAAAGATACATATAAGGGATATAAGGGAAGACCACGGGCCAAACACAGTATGAGGATTTTATAGCAGATAGACATTTAGGCAACTAGATGGGTTCTTATCTGCTGAATTCTATGTTTCTATGATCTCATGTTTTTGCAGCCATCCATTCTAAGTCTGTGTTGATCATTGATGGTAGAGCTTCCAGCACTGTATTAAGGGCGAGGCAAACAAGGCAAGTGCCTAGGGTGGCACTTGCCTTCGATGCCTTTAAGGGGCGGCACAAAACTGAAGAAAAGACGCCCCTTTAAGAAACAAAACCTTGCTGGCCGGCAGAGACGGTGGTTGGGGAGATCGTAAGATCTCCCCTCACCACCGCTCTGCCTGCAAGCAGGCTGCACGGGGAGCCGAACAGGCAGCACAGAGAAACCTCCGTGCTGCCTGTTCAGCTCCCCGTGTAATGTGATGGGGAAGTACTTGACAGGTCACGTGACCAGCTTTCTGACGTCAGACACCTCTATGCACACACCGCGGGGGAGCCGAACAGGCAGTATGGAGGACACCATGCTGCCTGCCACTAGCCACCAGGGACAAGGGTAAGTGATGAGGCATTTAATGTGTGTGCATGTGGGTGATGGGGCATGTCCTCGGTGTGCAACTTGGGTTATGGGTCATCTCATCATCATCTTGGGTAGGGGGGGTGGTGCCCAAATTTTGTCTGCCTAGGACAGCACAAAACCAAGCTACACCACTGATAGCTTCCCAACCCGGGTGTGTGTGATGTCTCCAAGTGGGGTGTGAGTAACCCAGGCAGAATGTCTGGGTATTCTTCATTGTTCTAGTAACAGGCTCACAAAAAAACAGATTTGATAAGTAAGGACAAAACTGCAGGCATTAGATAAATACCCTCTAAGTCACTGAAGAATAAGAACCAATAGAAATCGAAAGGCCCAAGAAGGGGTGTGAGACTCGGAAGGGGGATCACGATATGAAAAGATTGATGTATGGTCATGGGACTATCTTAGGGTCAAACCTAGAACAATTTATAGAAGTTGGACCAAGTTTGGGTATTATATGTGAAAATCCAGCACTATCAGAGCCTGTCTGTAGATTTCTGCTCGCTGGTTATGTGATACTTATTGCACAAATCTCTCATGTATTGGGAACAATTTTCCTGTGTACGGTTCCAGTGAATGGAGAGCATTGTCTCATCAGACTAAGCTGACTTTACACTAAACTGTCTCTCTGGTACAGCGTTATCCACATCTCTCCGAGGTGACTTGTTGACGATCTCATTAGCTCTTCCATTCTGCCTAATTAATCCTGATATTTTTCAAGTTATAATGAGGTGACTTTCTTAGCAAAAGAAAGAAGCGGGCAAATTATCTCCTTGAAACAAAGAATTACACAATTTAAAAAACATGCATCGTAAATAAAAAAAAAAAAAGCTTTGTGCTTTACTCTTAACTGGTGTTTGCTGGGTCACATGCTTACCTTTTGCCCGATAACCTACATTTTATATTTCTTTATCGAACAACTGTTGGCAAAAATGAAGCTGTATATAATTGAAAAGTATAATCATTTTCCAATAGAAATGCTTTAAAGAAAGAATATAAATAAAGTACTTTTGCTCCAGAGAGCTCTATCACAGGGCAGACATGTTGGGTCAGATGAAGGAAGACCATCTGACCCAAGATTCCAAACAACATGTCCACCCCTGATAGTTCTGTTAGAAGCAATAATGGCTCACTAAGGTACTCCATTTGCTTTCTTTTATCAAAGTATTTCTATTTAAAATCAGACACTTGATGCAATCTTTCCATCAAATAACTTGTTTTTGCTACAGTTGTTCTATAATATTACTATTGAAGACATATGCTCGCTGACACATAAATACAAACTCTTGCATTCTAACTACAGATTATATTTAGGACGAAGAGAATTACAGACCATACATGATTTATACAAATAATAAAAATTAGCAATGCCTAGTCAAAAGTCAGAACTCAATGGGTAAAATCACACATTCTTCCTATCACTTTTAAATTTTTTTTTTTTTTTTTTTTACGATTTCCAAATTGAAACTCTTTCAAAGGAGAATGGTATTTTTGAACTGCTGGCAGGGGAAGATCTGCACACATTGTGTACATAGTACAAAGTTGCCGAATCCATTTTTTAAATACCGAGCAGGATTCTTGTAGAGCATAATAATCATTTATATTTTCACGCAGTGATTCAAATATATTACCCAGCCGAATGAAACACCTGCCCAGTACTAAATTGATCAACATGCCCGATCCATCTGGGTGTATTCCTTCTGCCTTCCGTGCAGAAATGATACAAATGTCACCGCTTTTAGTTATATTTCTCAGGGTGAACAGGAGTAACGGCAATATGTTTAGTGAGTGTGTTGATATACAGTATGGCAGAGGGTTTAATGTATCTCGTAATGCCATGTCTATATGCGTCCTTCACAGAGAAGTATCGCACAGCGCTCTGGTTCTGTGTCTACGACGGGAAGGTCAGGCAGTTATAAGCAAAAACCAGAAACAATCCTTTGTGTAACGACTGAGATGTCATCCCTTTAAAATTGATCATTTGGAGGATCAGCTACGTATTAAAGCGAGAGCTACTGAAAAGGGTTTATCATTATCATTTATTTATGAACTTCTCACATATTCCGTGTATCATTTGACAAATCCAACCTTTCACACTGTGACACAGCGGGGGTCATATATATATATATATATATATATATATATATATATATATATATATATATATATATATATATATAAAATGTCCGCACACAAGTGTGAAAATAGAAAAGAAATGCATTTGCCTTTTTTTATGTATCATGGCGATTGTGCCTTTCTTAATATACATCCCGAAACTGCCAAAAATTGGCGATACTTTTCTCGCAAACTTCTTGCGCTAGCATGTGAATTTTATTTATACGCAAGCAGTGCTAATATAAATATAATATAATAATCTAAATTAGAAAAATAATGTTTTGGGCAATTCATTTGACATTTTTGACAGTGTTTAAAATTTCAGTGCATTTGGCAAATTTGGCACTTTTTGTCCGTTATTCATTTTAAACATTATCATACCCAGAAACAGAGTTAATTTTTGCGCATGCGCTTGTTTTATACAAAATCGCCAGTATGTTTTATTACACATTTTATCCACTCACTTGGCTTTGATATTTCACTTCCTGCCTGTGATTATCTCACCTTGAAGTCAATTTCACAGGGGAATCAACTGCATCTGTAAAATATCACAACTCATATTTTGTCTCATCGTCTAGAACCATGATGACCCATCAATTTACAGGAACCTGTACACATTTAGAGAGGCCACACTAGGCCCCGGCATATTGTTACACTATTTCCCTGTATAAAAATGTACCACTTAATGCTGGTGGGCAAAAGCTTCCTTTTAAAGTTGTTGTTGCAAAAAGAAAAAGAAAAAAATATCACTGTATTTATCAAAATATATTTTCATGCCAAACTGTGTTTTCCTAATTATGATGCAAAGTATTTATTCATTTATTTGCTTTTTTGATTACATATCGAGCTGTATGCTGGATTTCCCCACTCATTAACATATTAGCGATAAAGAAAAACCTAGTGGGTATTTAATAATAGACACCCTTCCAATATCATGTCAATTTATATTTATTTGTTGACGAACTTTCACCATAACCTGGATCAATAATTTTTTTTTATGCCTTTGTTACTCCAACACTCTTGACGTCAGTGGCCATGATGCCTAGGTTGACTATCCTGCCACCAAAAATCCAATGCAGTGTCCCCCACTGAGTAGTTTGCTTTTAAATTGGAGAATGACCAATGAGTAATCAGATACAAACCAGTTTTTACTATTGAAAATCCAAAGTTTTCAGAAGGATTCCGGCTGTTTTATCATCAGTACGGTCGTCAAGGGAATCTTTCTCGCTTACGGACAGTTTCAGCTAATGTGCCATTGTTCTGTAAATAGACCAAAATACAGGATGTTGTAGCTGCTTTGTGCAACTGGACTGACACCTACAGGCTAAAACCAGAGCATGCTTTCATTGTCTAACATTGTTTCGCTTCCAAAAGGACAGTGATTTCTGCATTATGCATAGAAAGCTGATTAACCGTTCTCATCTTTTATTGACTGGCCCATCTTGCAATCAGAGCCACTCAATAAAAGGGATATGTGGACAGTCCACTAACAAAGGGGACCACCACAGCCAATGTCCAGGGTCATGGAGAGAGGGGAGAATGTAACTGAATGGGTAGGGATGGAGATGAAGGCTGTAGAGATAAGAGATGGGGAAAATATTCAGATGGGTGGGGCACATATATTCCTCAGCTCCTATTCCAACACTGGCCAATTATATCACTAGGGAGAAAGAGAACAACTCAGGGTACCAATCAGAAAGAAATTGGGGAAATAGATATTACTTTTTATTCAACTAATTGCTACTTTGCTTTTATAGTTCTTGAACAGAGACCATGGGTGCTTGATAGAAACATTTAAATACATGAAGGAAATCAACACGGTAAATAAGGAGAGTATTATTAAAATAAAACAACTACCACAACAAGAGGACATAGCGTTAAATTATTGGGGAAAATGTTTAAAAGTAATATCAGGACGTATTACATTACTGAGAGGGTAGTGGATGGATGGAATAGGCTTTCAGAGTGGTTTGTGGTTAATACAGTAAAGGAGTTAAGGCATGAATGGGATAAGCATAAGGCTATCCTAGATATAAGAAAAGGCCAGGGACTTAATACTGGAAATTATTTAAAAATTGGGCAGACTAGATGGTCAAGTTTTATTATCTGCTGACACTTTCTATGTTTGTCAAATATAAAAATATATAAATGTATGAATAAGGGTGATAGCACGGAGGAGACGACTGAAGACATGGAGCAGCCGGGAGGTAAGTACGGGGGGAGGGGGGGGTATATTATGGCGCAAAAGTACTGGCATATTAAATGGTAAAATAATAGTGGCATATTAAATGGCAAAATAATACTGGCATATTATTAGGAAAATTGGCTGTAGCATGCTAATGGGCAAAATAATACTGCCATATTATTGGGGAAATTGGCTGTGGCTTCTTAATGGCAAATTAATAGTGGCATGTTAATTGGTACCTGACAGTGGCTCATTTTAATTGGCAAAGTGATCCTATGGCATGTTCTGTGGGGCAAAATAATATGTACTATGAAAGTGACACTGGCTTGTTCTCCAGGGGCAGTTCTGTGGGGCAAAGTGACACTGTGGCATGCCAAATCGTGTAGGTGCAATATGAATGCAAGCCAAGTGATGTGGGTGCAATATAGGTGCATGGCAAATGCTGTGGGCACTGTATGGTGCTGTGTTAAGTCCCTTAGGTGCAATGTGGGTGCAGAGGAAGGGTATAAAAACAAGAAATGTAATTTTTCAATAACATTTTATTACATATGAAAATAGTAGAATATAATATTTAAATGTTTATATAAGTATAACTGCAACTAGTTATAGAGAGAGAGATGTCTGCGTGTATAGATATTTAATGTTTTAGAATTGTAGAATTGTCACCTCGCTGGGCTCCCGTGTGTCGCATAATTAATGGAGGTCCCCTGAGTGGCATAATTAAGGGGCATAATTATATGGGGCACTTGTGTGTTACATAACTATGGGGCTCTCGTGTCTGGCATAATTAAGGGGCTCCTGTGTGTGTGGCATGATAATGGGGCTCCTGTGTCTATGGCATGATAATGGGGCTCCTGTGTGAGGCATAATTAATTGGGCTCGGAGGTTAGGCATAATTAATAGGGCTATGGTGTGGCATAATTTATGAGGCTCTGGTGTGGCATAATTTATGGGACTCTGGTGTGACTTAATATATGGGGCTCATGTATGGCATATTTAATGGGCCATCTGACTGGCATTACTACGGAATCTTTTTGTTTGGCATGGTATGGAGGAAATCCTAGGGGGGTGGGTGACACCATGAGTTATCGCACCGGGTGACACCCACCCTAGTGACGCCTCTGAGTAGTATACATTCAATATTTATAACTAAATATTTATTAAGCAAAACAAAGATTGATACTTTTTTTTTATATACTTAAACTTGTGATACATGGCATCAACAAAATATAATGTAACAGTGTTTTCTAAAAACTATTTATGTGATATCCAATAAAGAAAATTATATATCAAAAAATAAATGCTTGCTGAGTTTAGTTCCACCAAGCAGTCCTGAAATGTCTGCGGTGAGGTTTTTCAAGTATCTTTTCCCAAAGACTTAGATCACCTTGTCAAAGGAGATTGCCCCTTCAAGTCAGGATGGCATTGGTCCATATCCGAGGGAGTACCCTGTCCATATCTAGACTTCATTAGACGGTGTCAAGATATCCTGTATTTTTTCTGGTGTTTCTTTGGGAATTGAGGACATCCCTGCAGAGATATTACTGAAGGAGAGTATTGTTGTTGCTCTAGCTTTTGTATTACGTGTAACGTGTATATATATATATATACATATTTTTTGTCTCCAGGATGGGGTTAAGTAGGTATCTAGAGTTCCAAAGACGTGCATACATTTTAAAAAGAAAAGTTATGTTGCCTGGATCTGACCACAATGCTGATTCTATTCATTCTATTTAATATATTTCAATATGTTTGACAATAGCTTATTCCAGCTATGAAGGAGTCATTTAACCCCTTCATGGTGCTTGCATCCCAGACGACACAAGCACCAACTTGACCACATTAGCCTAAAGTTTGAAGTCTTAATTCCGTGCAGTTCTCTCTTTATTGAGTAGACCCTTCTATGATCAGCCATAACCATCTATTCTAGAGTATAAAATCCTTTTGACTGCATAATGTATAAGCTGTTCTCTTTTAATCTTCAGAATACACATTATTGTATACTAGGCCATTGATGGAGCAATGAAAACATATAGGAACTGGATCACCTAAACATTGTTTTTATTGTGCATGTAGAGAATAAATAAAATAACTCAAAATTGTGTTAGCAAAACTGCAAGCAAATGTCTAAACAGGAGAAAAAATAGTTTTAAATGTGTCTGTGGAGTCTCCTGTTTATGACATCACCTGTGGCTTGATATGTAAATTAACTGGCGTTCAACGGGAACATATCAAGGTACGAGGTGATGTCATAAACAGAAGACACCACAGACATCATTTTCTCCCGATTTAGACATTTTCTTGCAATTCTATGTATCGATAATTTTCAATCCTTTTTATTCTCTACATTCACGGAATATGTCATGTTTAGGTGATACAGTTCCTTGAACGTAGCATAAATGATCCCAACCTTCTGCCTCGGTTGTACAAACCATCATCTCCACCAAATAATCTCCAATCACATTCTTTATTTCCTCTCCGAACTTCTGTCTGCACAAACTTCTCTGACACCAGTGCCATAAATAGCCAAAACATTCCCATCTATATGCAGGGCATCTGTTATCTGACTATGTATTGGAGATTGGAGGAACCCATTCAAACTAATTATGGGACTTAAGATGAAGTGTTTGTGTCAATACCTCTGTGAAATACATACACCGACCTTTTGCGACTTCTGTTCCGTCTGTTCATGTGACATGTTTAGGAGGCCTGTTACATATGACTCGGCCGGGACCGAGACATATGGCACAATACAGACAACTCAGCTTTCTCTTTCCGCTAAATCAGGGAATAAGGTGATGGTTGGCTTTGCGCTTCTGTGGTTGCTGTAGGGGCTGTGACATGGTTTAAAGTTTTCACAGTTCTTTGGTTTTTACACATCACTCTTTCAGCCTGGTTGTCTTTATCAGACAATTGTGACAATAAACATTAACTATAAATATTCACACGTTTACATAAATGTATCATTCATTGTTGGATAGCACTCAGTTTTGCTGTTATACTTGATGTTTAATGTATTAGAGTTGTAAATACCAGGGCTAGGCATCAAGACAGTTTGTGGTGGACATCTACTAGACTTGTGGTTGACATCTACTAGACTTGTGGTGAACATCTACTGGACTTGTGGTGGACATCTACTGGATTTGTGGTTGACATCTACTGGATTTGTGGTGGACATCTACTGGACTTGTGGTAGACATCTAATGGACTTGTGGAAGACATCTACTGGACTTGTGGTAGACATCTACTGGAATTGTGGTAGACATCTACTGGACATGTGGTAGACATCTACTGGACTTGTGGTGGACACCTCCTGGACTTATGTTAGACATCTACTGGACATTGTGATGGACAATTTAAGGAGCCACAACCTTTCAATTCCCTGTAATTCTTTCTTTATTGAGTAGACCAATTAGTGTTCAAAAAGAGGGAGATCTCAGCCAAGCTTTTCATGTGTGGATTCATGGAAACATCAGTGACATCCTGCACCACCATTGATTGTAGAGCATATGAAATAAGTATATATTATATTTCATGTGCACCTTCACCTTTGTCACTGGTTCTGGTACATTTTGGTGGTATATAAAAAGGGTACACATTATGAATGGTTGAGAGATCTCTCCCCAGCCACTAGACGTCACAGTGTTTCTCTATCACTATGTAATTGGTCACAGACAGGGCTGATGCAAGACTTTTTGTGTGAACATATATTTTGCCGACCCTTGTTGCCCCCAGACATTTACCACACACTAACACTTTCTAGCACAAATGCAGGCACATAAAAACACACATGCAATGTGAGATGCAATCACACGTACACACATGCAATGTTAAATGCAGCCACACGTACACACAGTGTAACACATGCAATGTCAGATGCAGCCACACGTACACACAGTGTAACACATAAAATGCAACCAAACATTTACACACAGTCACACATTCAAGCGCCGGCCCTGGCCACAGACAAAAAAAGAGAACTGTATTTGGTATTGGAGCTGCACCAATCTGCTGTACCACTGTTATTACAACAAATTCTCCCTTACCACTCCTATTATCATTACCATTTGTGACCTAGATCAGTGCTTCTTAATGGGACTGCATCACCTGAACATTGTTTTTACTGTGCATGTAGAGCTTAAAAATGATTGAAAATGATCAGTATTAGCAAAAATGTAAGAAAATGCCTGAATTAGGAGAGAAATGTGTTTTAAATGTGTCTGTGGAGTCTCCTGCTTATGACATCACCTGTGGCATGGTATGCAAATGAACTGCTTTTCAGTGCAAAATGTGTAATTTGCATAACGTGCCACAGGTGATGTCATAAGCTGTAGACACCACAGACACATTTAAAACACATTTTTTCCCCAAATTTAGGCATTTGATTGGAATTTTGCTAATACAATGTATAGATCATTTTCAATCATTTTGTATGCTCCTTTCAATATTTCCATATTTTCAATTTTTAGATGATACAGTCCCTTTAAACCTGTCCTCAACGACCCCCAGCAGGCTACGATTTAAATATTAGCCAGTTGTGTTTAAATAAGAATATGTATAATACTTGGTATGGTTCCCTAACAATTAATGAACCACACAAGGTGTTATTCATTTTCTTATTTAAACACAAATGGGTAATCCCTAAATCCTGGACCATTGGTGGAGGCGCTGATGTTTAGGAAGCACTGACCTAGAAGTCATTATAGATGATAAGTCGTAAACCTTTGTAATGTCAGTATGGTTTTGGAGAAATGCAGATATTTTAGTGCTGTAGTGGGCTCCATCCAAATGCTTAAAATGGGAATGTATGTCTGGAACTTCCCCCAGCCTTGCAATGGTAGAGATGCCTTAGTGCAACATAGTCCTACAGCTTAGACAAGGACACGGGTACATCATAGAAACATAGAATGTGTTGGCAGATAAGAACCATTCGGTCCATCTAGTCTGCCCAATTTTTTTGAATACTTTTATTAGTCCCCCATTCCGGTTTTATAGCTAGGATAGCCTTGTGTCTATCCCACTCATGCTTAAAATCCTTGACTGTGTTTACCTCTACAACTTCTGCTGGAAGGCTATTCCATACGTCCACTACCCTCTCAGTAAAGTAATACTTCCTGATATTTCTTTTAATCGTTGCCCCTCTAATTTAAGACTATGTCCTCTAGTTGTGGTAGTTTTTCTTCTTTTAAATATACTCTCTTCCTTTACTGTGTTGATTCCCTTTATGTATTTAAGTGTCCCCCCTGTTACGTCTTTCCTCCATGCTATACATCATGCCCCATCAACCAACAGAGATACGCAAATGGCATTGACATGTACCTCCGAGCTACACCTATATAGCCACATATTGGCATGCACAAGGAAAGTGTTAGCATAAGTGGAAACGTGTGACATTCCACAGAACATCATTCAACTGTCTACAACAAAGTCCAGTAAATGTATACTGTAAACCATGTTGGTTCCTATGTGAAGACGTATCAGCACCGTATTCCATTATATATACATCTCCTCACCCTTTACAACCTACAAACTCCTCCTAGCTCAAGTTTTAAGCAAGATGTCTCAAGATGAAAATTTTTGGGACTTACAACCCCTTGGCAGTGTATAAAATAAATGTGACCATACAGTTCAGTGCTGCTATTGACAAATCCCCTTGCACCTGCTCCACCTATTTCCATCCCCAGCACCTGCTTAGAGTTTCCTTAACATGTGAATCTAATTATTCCTGGATGTATACTAATGAATATTAAGCATCTAGTAACATATTCATTGCTATTATAGTCATTGTCAAACTTGATAAGTTGAGTAATAATGAGCTCATATGGCATTTACTAATTTCTTTTACAGAGCCGCAAGGGAAATCCATCCTGAAAATGTAACATGCATATTTATGAACATGTAAAAAGGGTTGACTCTCTGTTCAATTTACCTTGTTTGTTTAATTTTGTAAAGTCTACCATAGTTATATTGCTGATATATAATAGTTACGCCTGGCGTTCACCATAGCCGCAAACTGAACCAGAAAACCTGAATGAATTGGAAAAATATAAAGCTGTGGAATTCCAAAAATGACCACAGGGGGCGTTAGAGACGACGGTGCACCTAGGTTATTCAGCACCCTCTCTCACCTGCTTAGATCCTTTATGCACCTACATTTATAGCTCTCCATGCTCATCTTATTGAGAGCTGGTGTGTTTTGGAAAAGATTGTAGTGATGGTGTGTGATTGTCACGTCTATATTTGGGAGCGTAGAGCAGGGTGTAGACAAAGGGGCCACAAGAAGGGTACAAACAGTCAAGGGTTCAATGCAGGCAGCGGAGGTGCAAAACTGGGTACAAGCCAAAGTCGGGACAGGTAGCACAGGGTCGAAACAAGTAACTAGCCGGGTCAGGATTGGAGAATTCAGAGTAGTCCAGTAACAAGCCAAGGTCATGTATCAGAAGGGCAAATACGGGAACTCTGAAGTGAATTGGGAACCAAGCAGGAAGAACCAGACTTAGCAGCTCAATATTCAAGCAAAGAATGAAGTATGTGTTTTTTTTTTAATAAGGCTGTCAGTACAGGCTCCGCCCCTTAACTCAGGTAACACCTTCCCCTCTCCATAGGTCTCTATGGAGCACTTTGAGGAAGTGTCAGCCCCTTCGCCCGCCTCCCCTGCAGTCCCAATGCAGTCCCTATTTTGCTCCCAAATTCCCCTGTCCCCTTTTGCATTGTTTAAAATATTTTTAAAAAGTACAGTTAGATGAATTTCTGAAATTACAGCAGTTTGAAAGAAACCAGGACTGCCCACACTAGCTGAGTAAAAGTAATTTGCTGAAGGAACCAATGAGCATAATTGCATTCAAATAAATGGAATTTTCTGTCTATCTAGTAATGTCATCAGACAAGGTGTTGCACTGTTAAGAGATCCTACTGTGTACAAGAGCAAGGTCACTTAAGAGTCCACACAATGTATTATATTCTAGCAGCACACTACGTGACTAAATGAAACAAACAAATGTTACATCCTCAGTGTTTATATAATCAGTGCAGTCTGTACAGAGTAATCACTGGGGAAGGGCTTGAGTAAAATATATATGCAGAATGCTTGCATCAAATCACACTGGAAAAAAAGGCCTGTGCACAATACAAGCAGTAATCTTCATCTTGTAGCAAAGTGAGTTTGGGGACTAGACTGTTCCACCAGCCATCTGTCCATCATTTCTGTGTCTGTCTATGTCTGTCCCTGTCTGTCTGTCTATTTCACATCTGTTTAACTTAGTACATATTTCTGTCTATCATTTTCCTGTCCTACCTAGTCTATCTCTATTTCTATCTCTTTCCATCAGTTAAGGCTCTATCTCTTTATGGATCCATCTATATATCTGTCAGTTTCTTTTTATCACACAACTATTTATCTGTCTCCACATTTCTCTCTCTCCATTTGTCGTTCTATCTGCAGGCAGTTGGCAGTCTTAACTATTCAGCAATATTAAATAAAACCTACACCCGCCTATCCCCGGATTGCCTGTCTTTTCGGAAAACTGCACATTTATACAAGAAATGATCTTGGTCTGTAATTTACAGCTCATCTTGTTAAAAGATTATAGACTCATTTTGCCCTGATTATCTACTAAGAATTTTCTTGTACTAGAAAATAACACTGATTCAACGCAAACAATTATTACAAAACATTAATTTATTTTCGATTTTTTGTATGTCGGAATGTGGAATTTCGGAATCAGTTGACTGTGTTCACTCAAATAACCCTTCGTTATGATTATGTTGGCAGTAATATAATTATCAGTTTGAATGGACATGAAGCACGAAGGAAGTGTTAAAATTAATTTATTTGATTTTAACATCTAATACATGTAAGTTTTTTTTTGTAGAGGAAGTAACAGGCATTTTTTTTCTACTTGCTAAATAAATATCATTGGGGGTTTTTACTTCTCTTTTTGATAGTTCATGCTGCTATAGTGTGGTAAATAAAATCCTGTTCTGTGCTGATACTTTGTGCATCGTGGAAAGCTGTTTTTTTTGTTTTTTACTGTCACTGACAATAATACCATAAAAAACTGTTGTACTATTGCATAGCACACATGATCACCATAAATAAAAAACACAAAAAACCTGCAGTAAATAGAAAAGGTCACAAAAAATAAATAAATAAAAATATACATATATATATATATATATAGACTGGGACTGAGGAAGCTGAAGAAACATACAACCCGGCGAAACGCGGCGAGAATGCTGATCCCTATTTGTGTTCCATTTGCTCATCATGGACTTTACTATGGACTTTCTACGTGCATGTTTTTTTTTTTTTTTGCACCTTCTGTCAGTTGATCTGTCCGCAGGGCTCTGGGATCAAGTGATACTGCTCTATGTCTGTTATATTTGTTTATACAGAGTAAAAAGTTATCCCGGATTCTCCTGGCGATTCGTCTGCCTCATCAATTATGTTCGCCACAAAATCTACTCATGTTTGTGAGTGCACTACATGCATATCTTTATTATAGTCATTTTGCACTATTGTATTTTTAGTATTCTGCTTTATATATTTCCCAACAAAATTAATATTGTTAACCGCTTAAGGCCAAGAGTTTTCTTGGGATTTGTTTGGTTGTGTGTGAGCTTAACTGTAATTTTTCTCTTTCAGAATTTCATTTATTTAAAAAAAAAAATTGGATACACCCTAGTTTACATTCATGACATTTATATATGTCATGTGTCATTAATGGGCAATTGTAATTTGCAACAGTGTCATGCTATGATACTATGTCAATTTAGTTCGGGCTGACAAAAATGATGGGTCAAACCATTTGGGCAGGTAGCTTGTTTGTTTTTACATGTGGTATTAGGCGTGTTTGTATAGTAGTACACTCATTCTATTGACAAGAGGGCGTATTCAATATCCTCTTCATAAACCCTATTTAATAAGTGCTTGAAATTTACAAAAAATGGCCTTTACATTTTGGGCTAGTCCTTGCATATCAAGCTTTTTTTCGACGAAGAATATGGTCCAGGGCAATATTTTCCAGCCATCCCTTGATTTTATTTTAGATCACCCTATTTCTATCACCCAGTGCATAGGAAGTATGTTGGGCCGATAAATATACCTAAAACAGCGGGATTACTTTGTCAAAGATAAACGTAGCTGCAAAAAAACAACAAAAAAAAGTTACATTATTAAACATCACCTCTGAGTGGCTGAACAGCCTAAAAGCCGCCAGCCAGGGTGCTTTTAATATATACCAACGTACTATATATTTTGTTAAAAATCCATTTAGGTCCTTGCATTAAGACTGGCCGTTAGCTTGTAGAGTTCACGCATATCTAAGTGATGTGGATTTCCACTATATGATTTCAATGTCACTAGAATAACTGCCTCTGGCTATTTTTACATCTTTATGCATTAACTCAACATGAATACAGAGGAAATATTGCATTGCTAATTCATTTTAAAATGATAAAATTTGTCTATATTATAATATTTAAGCCCCGGGGTTTCTAGGAGCTAAAAATATTTTAATGTCATATTGCCATGTAAATTTTGCTTGGGAAATTTAATACCCTTTTAACATACATTACGTTTTCAGTATTTCACAGACAGTTGGGTGTTTTAACGGATTCATTTGCGGCATGTGAGACGGGAAAGGAGTTGTCTGAAAGCCGTAAATTGAAATACAAAGTCCCTATAATGTAAGAAAATGGCTTTGCTATCCAGAAAGTGGAAACCTTTTACATGGGGTAACTTAATTTATGCCTGCCAGATTATACAGGGAGTGCAGAATTATTAGGCAAATGAGTATTTTGACCACATCATCCTCTTTATGCATGTTGTCTTACTCCAAGCTGTATAGGCTCGAAAGCCTACTACCAATTAAGCATATTAGGTGATGTGCATCTCTGTAATGAGAAGGGGTGTGGTCTAATGACATCAACACCCTATATCAGGTGTGCATAATTATTAGGCAACTTCCTTTCCTTTGGCAAAATGGGTCAAAAGAAGGACTTGACAGGCTCAGAAAAGTCAAAAATAGTGAGATATCTTGCAGTGGGATACAGCACTCTTAAAATTGCAAAGCTTCTGAAGCGTGATCATCGAACAATCAAGCGTTTCATTCAAAATAGTCAACAGGGTCGCAAGAAGCGTGTGGAAAAACCAAGCGCAAAATAACTGCCCATGAACTGAGAAAAGTCAAGCGTGCAGCTGCCACGATGCCACTTGCCACCAGTTTGGCCATATTTCAGAGCTGCAACATCACTGGAGTGCCCAAAAGCACAAGGTGTGCAATACTCAGAGACATGGCCAAGGTAAGAAAGGCTGAAAGACGACCACCACTGAACAAGACACACAAGCTGAAACGTCAAGACTGGGCCAAGAAATATCTCAAGACTGATTTTTCTAAGGTTTTATGGACTGATGAAATGAGAGTGAGTCTTGATGGGCCAGATGGATGGGCCCGTGGCTGGATTGGTAAAGGGCAGAGAGCTCCAGTCCGACTCAGACGCCAGCAAGGTGGAGGTGGAGTACTGGTTTGGGCTGGTATCATCAAAGATGAGCTTGTGGGGCCTTTTCGGGTTGAGGATGGAGTCAAGCTCAACTCCCAGTCCTACTGCCAGTTCCTGGAAGACACCTTCTTCAAGCAGTGGTACAGGAAGAAGTCTGCATCCTTCAAGAAAAACATGATTTTCATGCAGGACAATGCTCCATCACACGCGTCCAAGTACTCCACAGCGTGGCTGGCAAGAAAGGGTATAAAAGAAGAAAATCTAATGACATGGCCTCCTTGTTCACCTGATCTGAACCCCATTGAGAACCTGTGGTCCATCATCAAATGTGAGATTTACAAGGAGGGAAAACAGTACACCTCTCTGAACAGTGTCTGGGAGGCTGTGGTTGCTGCTGCACACAATGTTGATGGTGAACAGATCAAAACACTGACAGAATCCATGGATGGCAGGCTTTTGAGTGTCCTTGCAAAGAAAGGTGGCTATATTGGTCACTGATTTGTTTTTGTTTTGTTTTTGAATGTCAGAAATGTATAATTGTGAATGTTGAGATGTTATATTGGTTTCACTGGTAAAAATAAATAATTGAAATGGGTATATATTTGTTTTTTGTTAAGTTGCCTAATAATTATGCACAGTAATAGTCACCTGCACACACAGATATCCCCCTAAAATAGCTAAAACTAAAAACAAACTAAAAACTACTTCCAAAAATATTCAGCTTTGATATTAATGAGTTTTTTGGGTTCATTGAGAACATGGTTGTTGTTCAATAATAAAATTAATCCTCAAAAATACATCTTGCCTAATAATTCTGCACTGCCTGTATATATATATATATATATATATATATATATATATATATATATATATATATACATACACAAATCCAAGGAAGGTGCACTCAGCATATCGACTATCACTACTAGCATACTATTTATCAAGACTTGATAAAGGTCCAGGAGGTGGACCGAAACGTCGACTACTTGTGATTATTGTATATGAGTATCGACTAATAATCATGAATATCTTTTGCAATCAAGCGTGTTTTTGTCTTTGGACTTGTATGTATGTATGTATGTATGTACTTGGAGTATTGTACGCAGTACTGGAGACCGTATCTCCAGAAGGATATTGATACTTTGGAGAGAGTTCAGAGAAGGGCTACTAAACTGGTTCATGGGTTGAAGGATAAAACTTACCAGGAAAGGTTAAAGCATCTTAACATGTATAGCTTGGAGGAAAGACGTAACAGGGGGGATATGATAGAAACATTTAACCCCTTCGTGACGCAAGGTGCTTGCGTCCCAAACGACGCAAGCACCAAAACGACACGATTGGTTCCTGGCCACCGATCCCAAGGTGATCGGTAGCCAGGAACACTCTCGCAGAGACCCGATCAGGTTCTTAACAGACCCTGTGGGTCCCTGCAAAAAAATCGCGAGACCTCCGGACGTCACGTGCGACGTCACGGAGGCGTGCCCGAACCCGGAAGTTCGGGCACGGCGCGATTTGGCGAAATGTAGCTGGTGCTCGCTTTGAGCACTGGCTACATTTCCCCTGTCAGACTGAGGCCACTCGAAGTGGCCTCAGATGACAGGTGGGATCCCGCTGCAAGTGCCTGCAGCGGTATCCGAAAACAGCTCATCGCGGGGAGCCGCGATGAGCTGTTTAATACAGGACGTACTATGCCGTCCTAACGACTTTAAGGCACTTAAAGTCAGGACGGCATAGTACGTCCTAACGTCACGAAGGGGTTAAATACATAAAGAGAATCAACACAGTAAAGGTAGAGAGTGTATTTAAAAGAAGAAAAACTACCACAACTAGAGGACATAGTCTTAAATTAGAGGGGCAACGATTTAAAAGTAATATCAGGAAGTATTACATTACTGAGAGGGTAGTGGATGTATGGAATAGCCTTCCAGCAGAAGTGGTAGAGGTAAACACAGTCAAGGATTTTAAGCATGCGTGGGATAGACACAAGGCTATCCTAGCTATAAGACCGGGAATGGGGGACTAATAAAAGTACTCAAAAAAAAAATTGGGCAGACTAGATGGACCGAATGGTTCTTATCTGCCGACACATTCTATGTTTCTATGTATGTGTATATATATATATATATATATATATATATATAGAAATCTTTGTATAGATTTTTAAAAGTCCAGTTTACAACTTTATTCAAGTTAAATCCAAATGAAAACCAAAATAGGGTAAGATATTTTTATTTTCATCCTGATGGGAGAAAGGGTTAACAAAAAATGTTAAGCATCCCTGCAGCTAACACTCTCCTTTGCCTACCCTTTGACCTTTGCTTCTGTCAATATCACTTTGGTCAGCCAATTTCTCATTCTACAGCATTGTAGTCATGTTTTAGAAACACATATAAGCACTTTCAAAGTTTTGCTCACACACTAGTAAATCACTGACATCGCTCAGCACTAATGGGATAAACTTGATCCATGAGCCTTTGTAACAGTCAGAGATGTTATGCGCTAAAAATCAACCCTAGAAAAAAATCTGGAACCAAGTAGTCCACCTAGTATGCCCATAATGAAACCATTTTTCACTAGCCCAATACTGCATTGAGATAACTCGGAGCCAAGTGGCTTACCTAGTCTGTCCATACCATAAGAACAGATTCATTTGATTTTCAAGATCGCCTATGATAAGTCCCTGTAAATATTTAAATGAATCCGACCATTGGTGGTCATCTCTCCTCGAGAGAACCTGTTGGACCCAGGAGGCAGGTATGTATGGATTCTCAAAGTATGGTAACTGCACACCTGTACATAGGGCCGGCGCTACCTATAGGCAAGGTAGGCACCAGCCTAGGCCTCAGACCTGCAGGGGGTGCCCAGAGCACCACCAGCAGGATGCAGTTGCGGAGGGAGGAGAGACGCCGCTCGAATAAGCGTGAGGCTAGTTCTCCTCCAGCTGCCCGAACACAGCTCCCAGCTATTAAGCCGGGCGGCTGCAAGTCCTTCAGCTCCTCCGTATAATATAATATATATAATATAATAACAGAGGAGGTCTGGAGGACTCGAGAAATTCGTGCCAACGTCAATGTGAAGCTGGGGATATGGGGACAGAAAAATACATTGGCAGAGAAAAGGAACATGGGGGAACAGAAGCATGAGGGCAGAAAGGAACACGTTGGACAGAAGCATGGGGTGCAGAAAAATAACATGGGGACAGAAAATGAATGTGGGGGGGGACATAAAAAAACATGGGGGGCGGGAAAGGAACACAGGGGAACAGAAAAATCATGGGGGGGTCGGAAAAAAGCATGGGGAAATGAAAAAAAAAACATGGGGGCAGAAAAAAACATGGGGGACAGAAAAAGAACATGGGGACAGAACAAAACAAAAGGTCAGAGAAAGACATGGTTAGCATCAGGGAAGAGAGAAAGACATGGGGAGCATTGGATGGACAGGGAAAAAGATAGGATGAAGAGCAGGGCGGACAGACAGACATACGTGGACAGAGAAAAATATGGGAGAATTGTGAATAGAGAAAGACATTGGGAGTTTGAGGTAGCAGATAAAGGCATGGGGCAGAAAAAGACATGATGAGCATGGACAGAGAAAGACATTCAATCAGCACACTGGGACAAGTCCTGTTAGTGGAATCAGCAATTTGTGGTAAGTCCTGTTCTCATGTCTGGGGGCAGATGGCCATATCTGTGGGGTAGATTGCCATGTCTGAGGGGCAGAGTGACAAATCTGGGGGCAGATTGGCAAGTCTGGGGACAGATAGGTTGTATGTTTTTACCAGGCTTCTCTATGTGACATAATTAATGGACTCCTGTATGTGGCATATTTAATTGTTTTATATTTTAATGGGACAATAAATTTGATTCAGACAGGATCTGCCTAACTATATTCTGATGGGAGCTATGCTGTACCACTCAAAGTATAATTGGCTATCTATACATTGATTAGAGCTGTTCTGTACAACTGACTGAATACTAATGGGAGTTTTACTGTACCACATCTTTGCTTACTAAAGAGTGAGCTTGACTATACCAACACTGAAATGGTAACACTACGTGGAGGGGGCGGCAAGTCCATCTTTGCCTAGGGTGACAAAAATCCTGGGGACACTTCATCGCGGTTGCATCCGCGCAGCCGCTTCACCGCCGTCTCTGCACCACAAGACAGTTCGTCGCTGGAGATTTCATCATGGGACATTTCATTGCTAAAGGTAAGTTTATTTTAGTATTTTATCTATTTTAGTTTATTTTACTTAGGGTGGTTAGAATTAGAGTTTAGGGGTTTAGAATTAGTTTTTAAGGTTTGGGGTTAATTTTAGTATTAGGGTTTAGGGGGTTAATTTTAGTATTACGGTTCGGGGGTTAGAATTAGGGTTTAGGGGTTAGTATTAGGGTTCGGGGGCTAGTATTAGGGTTAAGGGGGTTCATTTTAGTGTTAGGGTTCGGGGGTTAGTATTGGGGTTTAGGGGGTTAGTATTAGGGTACGGGGTTAGTATTAGGGTTTAGGGGGTTAGTATTAGGGTTCGGGGGATAATTTTAGTATTGGGGTTTTATGGGTTAATTTTAGTATTGGGATTTGGGGTTAATTTTAGTATTGGGGCTTTGGGGGGCACTTTGGGGGGGAATCATTTATTAGGGGGGTATTTTCTTTTTACTTGTACATTTGTAAGAGCTGACAGTTCAGCGCTGAACTGTCAGCTCTTATATAGCCGCGTCCGCGATCAAACGGCCGCGTTATTCTTCATTGCTGACAGTTCAACGTTCTAACTGCTGCGCTGAACTGTCAGCGATGAAGATGCGGCGATGAAGTGTCCTAGACCCAAAAATCCTTGCACCGGCCCTGTCTGTACACTACAACACTACCCAACAGAATGAGGTGGCAAACTGTTTAAAGGACAACAAAACCTTATTTTTCTCGTGTGTTTCTATATTAGAAATGTTAGTTGTCCCTAGTATGAGGATAAACTGGCAGGTACTTTTTATAGAATCCCTGGGAAGCAGTCAGCCAGGTCTGGTCAGCGAATGTCTCAGCCAGTTCAGAGAGAGACCTTCGTTTCTGCATGGGATCAGCAGAGGGGACCTTAACGCTCTGCAAATCCCGATCAGACGAGACACGGCTGAGCGTAAACCCACGTCTATCTATTAAGATACATGCCGCGTTTACTTAGTGGAAGCAGGACATGTTTTTAAACTCTTGCTTCCTGATTGTGAGAGAGCACAGCAAAGTAGAGAAGGATGATCAGAAGGTGAAGTCTTATGGTAAGAGAGCAAATTTAAGGCACCTCCTCTACCCACGATGCACACCCACGACATGACCCATAACCCACGTTGCACACCAAGGACATGCCCCATCACCCCATTTACATGCCTCTATCACCCCATTACATGCACATTGCCAATATTATTTGCAATTAATATTCCCCAGCTAATTTGCCCAATAATATGCCAGTATCATTTGCCATT
Source organism: Pelodytes ibericus (assembly GCA_036172795.1). Lineage (NCBI taxonomy): Eukaryota > Metazoa > Chordata > Amphibia > Anura > Pelodytidae > Pelodytes > Pelodytes ibericus. Next base: position 77,172,143 of record CM069864.1, on the reverse strand, counting down.
AGTATGCAAGTATTATTTGCCATTAATAAGTCACAGACAATTTCCCCAATAATATGCCAGTATTTGCCATTTAATCAGTCCCTGCCAATTTGCCCAATATTATGCCAGTATAATTTGCCATTAATATTCCCCAGCCAATTTGCCCAATAATATGCCACTGTTATTCTGCCATTTACCAGTAATATGCCCCAGCCAATTTGCCCAATATTAAGCCAGTATTATTTGCCATTTAATATGCCCCTGCCAATTTGCCCAATAATATGCCAGTGTTATTTGCCATTTAATATGCCCCTGACAAATTGCCCAACAATATGCCAGTGTTTTTTGCCATTTAAAATGCCCCTGCTAATTTGCCCAATAATATGCCAGTGTTATTTGCCATTTAATATGCACCTGCCAATTTCCCCAATAATATGCCAGTGTTATTTGCCATTTAATATGCCCCTGCTAATTTGCCCAATAATATGCCAGTGTTATTTGCCATTTAATATGCCCCTTCTAATTTGCCCAATAATATGCCAGTGTTATTTGCCATTTAATATGCCCCTGCTAATTTGCCCAATAATATGCCAGTGTTATTTGCCATTTAAAATGCCCCTGCTAATTTGCCCAATAATATGCCAGTGTTATTTGCCATTTAATATGCACCTGCCAATTTCCCCAATAATATGCCAGTGTTATTTGCCATTTAATATGCCCCTGCTAATTTGCCCAATAATATGCCAGTGTTATTTGCCATTTAATATGCACCTGCCAATTTCCCCAATAATATGCCAGTGTTATTTGCCATTTAATATGCCCCTGCTAATTTGCCCAATAATATGCCAGTGTTATTTGCCATTTAATATGCCCCTGCTAATTTGCCCAATATGCCAGTGTTATGTCCCATTAATAAGCCCCAGCCAATTTCCCCCCATTTCACCAGCACTTACCTTTCCCTGGTGGCTAGTCGCAGGCAGCATGGTCTCCTCCATGCTGCCTGTTCGGGCTCCCAGGCAGTTGTGCCGACAGGTCACGTGACCCGGCGCGCGTATGACGGCGCGCCGGTCACTTGATTGTTGGCACTTCCGTGTCACATTGCACGGGGAGCCGAGCAGGCAGCACGGAGGTTTCTCTGTGCTGCCTGTTCGGCTCCCCGTGCAGCCTGCAGGCAGGCAGAGAAGGTGAGGGGGGTTCTTCCGAACCCCTCTCATCTCCGTCTCTGCCTGCAAGCGCAGTCTTTTTTTTTTAAAGGGCCAGATTTAAAAAAAAAAAAATTCAGTGCTGGGGGGCGATGCCACCCCCCAAAATGTGCCGCCCTAGGCATCCGTTTAGGATGCCTCGCGGTAAATACAGCACTGACTGCATGCAAATGAACTGCTTTTCAGTGGAAAATGTGCAATTTGTATGCCATGCCACAGGTGATGTCATAAACAGGAGACACATTTAAAACACATTTTTCTCCTAATTTAGTTATTTGCTTGTAGTTTTTCTAATACAATGCATAAGTCATTTTCAATCTTTTTATTATGCTCTACATTCATTATAAACAATGTTTGGGTGATACAGTCCCCTTAATACGAGATAAGTAAAACATTGCTAAACAATGGAACGCCGTCTTTCCCTGCATGGGAATGAATGTACTGGACTTTGTAATGTAGGGTCACTAACTCAGTAAAGGGAGCAGGTGCGGATCTCCCTGTAGATCTGCACAAACAGGCTCTCTGCTTGCCAGCTGTTGCAAGTGTATGGGTATAAAGCAGGTCATCAAACAGCCTGGAGGTTTCCACATCTGCTGCCTCATCCCTGGCTGTTAGATGCCTATACATATCATGGAACAAACAGGGAACTGACCTTATAAAACTTTAACCCCCTCACTTCCTCCGCAGCACACTTCAAAAAGCATCCCAGGTTCACAGTTATTGTGAGATTTAACTTAGACTAACTGAAAGATTGCATTACATGTAGATGCTTTATATAGAAATTATTTAATACACGAAAACAATTAAAGTACATTATTTGAAGGCTCTCTGATGTTCTCAAGGCATGTAGTTGCAATGCCCAGTGTTAAAATCCGCTATGCGCTATTGATAGTTATCAGCGGCAGGTAAATGCTATTTCTGGATGCCTCAATAACAAGGCAGTGCCAGACATAACACCGACCTTACCATCCGCACATGTGATAGCTGTGACAGCCAATCGTAGTGATCACTTGCATTAAGCCGTGAAACCCAATGCCTGATTTTGTCAGCTTTGGTCTCTCTCTGCCCTAGATCAGACTAAAACATCTGCACCGCAGTGCAAACTGTGGCCCTGGGATGTATACCAGCAACTGAACCTCTTTTTACATCCCAAAAATGTAATTGAACTGATTCTGAAATACGTGTCCCAAACATATTTTGGCGCACTCAGTGATAGCGCCATTATTAATTATGTCTACGTCGCGCAAACATTTATACGTCAACGCCATACTTACCATGGGTAAATTTTACTACCTTTTGGGTTTCTACCCACTGTACTTTGTAGAAAATGTCAATTGTTTTAGGTTTCATATGGTCTTACTCTTTAAGCTAGGGCCTAGGGGTGTCCAGACTGCGGCCCACTAGCTGGTCTACATATCCCATAATTCCTACCAGCCTCTTTGATGATAAAACATTATGGGAGATGTGGGCTATCCAGCGGTTGGAGGGCCACAGTTTGACACCTCTGTTCTACATCCTACTTGCTGTCCAATTTGAAATCATGAGCAAAGAGCGTGCAAAAAGAGCAAAATTGTCCGCTGGCCGTAGATAATGTACACAGTTAAATGTTTAACCCCTTGATGTCTAATACAATTGAATTGCAATGTTCAATGTCTTTAAAAAGCCTATACTCAAAAGCAGTGGAAAACAGCACTCCCTTTTACTAGTGCATGAGCCAGGGCTACACAAACCACCAATTGCAAAAATACAATATTATTTCCTCGGCACGTGTATGAGTTTTGCTCGACCGCCCTAGGTTGATGAAGCCTATGACAATGAAAAATGTCCTAATTATTATTAGGCAGCAGCTCCATGGAATTCTACCAATCAAAAATGAGGACGTTGCGTGTCAGAATAGATTTTACCCCCCTCTGGACGAGTGACGTAGCAGGAACATCACAGGATTCCGTCCTTTGAGAATGGAAGATGTTCCTGGCATGTCCTCTCTTCTTCAGCTCATTTTCGGTCCCTTAGATGTTCTACAGTGCAGGTCCTGCAGCATAGAGCTGCAGTGGGATCCCCTCTCTAAGATGTGGCCAACAAAGAAAATGTGACGAACGCTCTAAGTGAGCACTGGCTACATTTTTCTAAATCTCATCATGCCTCCTCAGTATCATAAAAACATAGAAACATAGAATGTGTCGGCAGATAAGAACCATTCGGTCCATCTAGTCTGCCCAATTTTTTTTGAGTACTTTTATTAGTCCCCCGTTCCCGGTCTTATAGCTAGGATAGCCTTGTGTCTATCCCACGCATGCTTAAACTCCTTGACTGTGTTTACCTCTACCACTTCTGCTGGAAGGCTATTCCATACATCCACTACCCTCTCAGTAAAGTAATACTTCCTGATATTACTTTTAAATCGTTGCCCCTCTAATTTAAGACTATGTCCTCTAGTTGTGGTAGTTTTTCTTCTTTTAAATATACTCTCTTCCTGTACTGTGTTGATTCCCTTTATGTATTTAAATGTTTCTATCATATCCCCCGTTACGTCTTTCCTCCAAGCTATACATGTTAAGATGCTTTAACCTTTCCTGGTAAGTTTCATCCTTCAACCCATGAACCAGTTTAGTAGCCCTTCTCTGAACTTTCTCCAAAGAATCAATATCCTTCTGGAGATACGGTCTGTACTGTGTACAATACTCCAAGTGAGGTCTCACCAGTGCTCTGTACAATGACATGAGCACTTCCCTCTTCCTACTGCTAATACCTCTCCCTATGCAACCAAGCATTCTGCTAGCATTTCCTGCTGCTCTATTGCATTGCCTACCTACCTTCACGCGTGAAGTCGCGAGGTCTTGCCAGTTTATGGAGTAAATGGGTTACTATTTCTATTAAAGCACTGTGCATTAAGATGATATTAATGATACCATTTGCGAGACTTTGGACAATAGGAATCTTTAATGTATCAGAAGGTGTAGCAATGAGCTGAGGCACACGAAACACACGACTGAGCTTGCCCAAAATGGCTCATAGGTGTTTGTAGCCGGATCTCAGATTTTTCTGCAATTCAGCCACACACAATTATTGATTTCACTACAAAATCTGCAATTTCCCACAATTTCAGGGCAAAATATGGTTCAGGGAACTAAATATCGGCCAAAATCCCCCAAAATTGAACCATATTTGGTTAAAACAGCCACCAAATCACTTCCAGCACCCTATAATATACAAAAGCGAAAAATGATAAGCGCTGTAGAAAATATAAATGTGTATAAATAATAAATGAAACAGTAGAAAAAGATACTTATCCTAAATTAAGATGTTCTCCAGTAGAGTATATGAAACTTATTTTTCATATACTCTACTGGAGAACATCTTAATTTAGGATAAGTATCTTTTACTACTGATTCACCCCTATAATATACATTGGGACCATTACAAGTTGCCTTTACGCCCCCTCTATCATAAACAGGACTTCAGTTTGCCTGCGTGTTTTACTGACCACAATAGGAATCTTGAAACCTATTTTATAATCCAGCAGTTTTTGCTGAGTATTATGCGACATACAATCATAGTTCCTGCTTTATGTACACGCTACTTACAAAAAAGAGCAAACACATAATAAACTATTCCTAATGTTTCAAATTTTGTTATGCTTAACACATAAAAGTACAATATATTGATTTCTGTTCTGTTTCTTGAATAAACACAAGCTAGTTGGAGCTGATGGTGTACTCAGTATAATAATTCTTCATAAATTCAATAGAAATCTTTATTTGTTCAAATGAAGGATAAACCTACGAGCTTTGAAAGCTCTGTACATCATCTATGAAGCACTTGATTAAGGTATAGTCAATTATACTTTCCTTAAGTAACTAACCTATATCAGCCCATAAATTAATAGACAGGAAGCCTGAATTTGGTTTAAATTGACAAAGGATTTATTAATGAATAGAACTATACAACAAAATGCACAGGTTTTATATAAGGACACTCACTTGTGCAGTGGCGGATCCAGGGGGGGGGGGCAACGGGGCAATTGCCCCCCCCCCCCCCCCCGAGAAGAGAGAGAAAAAAAAAACGCTTTAAAAAAAAAAACGACACGCTTGCAGGCAGAGACAGAGGTGAGAAGGGATCGGAAGATCCCCCCTCACCTTCTCTGCCTGCCTGCCAGCCTGCACGGGGAGCCGAACAGGCAGCACAGAGAAACCTCCGTGCTGCCTGTTCGGCTCCCCGTGCAGTCTGACACGGAAGTGCCGACAGGTCACGTGACCGGCGCGCTGACGTCATACACGCGCCGGGTCACGTGACCTGTCGGCACAACTGCCTGGGAGCCGAACAGGCAGCATGGAGGTTTCTCTGTGCTGCCTGTTCGGCTCCCCGTGCAGGCTGGCAGGCAGGCAGAGAAGGTGAGACCATGCTGCCTGCCACTAGCCACCAGGGGATAAGGTAAGTGCTGGGGAGATGGGGGGCAAATAGTCTGGGGCTTATTAAATGGCTAATAACACTGCATATTGGGCAAATTTGAAGGGGCATATAAAATGGCAACTAACAGTGGCATATTACTGGGCAAACTGGAAGGGGGTTTTAAAATGGCAACTAGCACTGGCATATTATTGGGCAAATTGGCAGGGGCATATAAAATGGCAACTAGCACTGGCATATTATTGGGCAAATTGGCAGGGGCATATAAAATGGCAACTAGCACTGGCATATTATTGGGCAAATTGGAAGGGGCATATAAAATGGCAACTAACACTGGCATATTACTGGGCAAATTGGAAGGGGGTTATCAAATTGCAACTAGCACTGGCATATTATTGGGCAAATTGGCAGGGGCATATAAAATGGCAACTAGCACTGGCATATTATTGGGCAAATTGGAAGGGGCATATAAAATGGCAACTAACACTGGCATATTACTGGGCAAATTGGAAGGGGCTTATAAAATGGCAACTAACACTGGCATATTACTGGGCAAATTGGAAGGGGCTTATAAAATGGCAACTAACACTGGCATATTACTGGGCAAATTGGCTTGGGCATATACAATGGCAACTAGTATGGGCATATTATTGGGCAAATTGGAAGGGGCATATAAAATGGCAAATAACACTGGTATATTACTGGGCAAATTGGAAGGGGCATATTAAATGGCAAATAAGGGCATATTACTGGGCAAATTGGAAGGGGGTTATAAAATGGCAACTAGCACTGGCATATTACTGGGCAAATTGGAAAGGGCTTATAAAATGGCAACGAACACTGGCATATTACTGGGCAAATTGGAAGGGGGTTATAAAATGGCAACTAGCACTGGCATATTATTGGGCAAATTGGAAGGGGCATATTAAATGGCAAATAATACTGGCATATTATTGGACAAATTGGCTAAGAGAGCCATAAATGGTAAGGGAGAAGAGAGAGACATAAATGGGATGGTAGAGGAGAGACGGACAGACATGGGTTGGCAGAGGAGAGGCAGACAAACATGGGATGGCAGAGGAGAGACCGACAGATATGGGATGGCAGAGGAGAGACAGACAGATAAGGGGAGAGGAGACAGACAGACATGGGAAGGGAGAGGAAAGAGACATAAATGGGAAGGGAGAAGAGAGAGACATAAATGGGATAGTAGAGGAGAGACAGACAGACATGGGATGGGAGAGGAGAGGCAGAGAGATGGGAAATGAGAGGAGAGACAGACGGACATGGGAAAGAAGAGGATACATAGACGGACATGGAAGGCAAGAGGAGAGAAACCGACATGGAAGGAAGAGAGACAGAGGGACACGAGGAGTGTGACAGACATGGGAGAGAGGATAAGACAGACGGACATGGCAGAAAGGAAAAGACAGACAGACATGGGAGAGAGGAAAAGACAGACTGACATGGGAGAGAGGAAAAGACAGACGGACATGTGCCCCTCCCGAGATCAGACTCTGGATCCGCCCCTGCACTTGTGCTACTTATTTAGAAGAATATAGAAGCACAAGTGACATGTTTAGTATGAGAATATACTTTTATGAGAAGCAGATAGGCGGGTTTGGTCAGTGACCCTTTCTTACTGGTAGCAAGATGAAAGAACACCAAGTTCCCATAGCTTCAACAGAAGCGACTCTGTCTAGGAGAAAGAGATCCGCCTTACAGACCTCAATCCCATGTACATGGCAAGCCCCCACTCTGATGAGCTAAAAATTGTCAGCATGTGACAACTCTCTGGATCAGCTTTGTCTCAGCTGAGAGGCAGAGCTGAGACTATGACAAATGTATTGCTAAAGGTACACATCGGGCTTATTCTGGAAAAGAGACACTATTTTTTTAACTCCAATGAAGTGTAGGTTAAAAATAAGTTTAATGTATAATAATTATATAGTTAATTATGCCTTTAATTATATAATAATAATAATAAAAACAATAATAACAACACAAATATAGTGTATGGAAACATTACCCAAAAACAGAGGAAACCTTTTCCGCTAAAATATAAACCAGAAAGATAGTGGATAAATAGTCGTTGGGGTCCAACCCATATCTTATATTTATATATAAAGCCTGGCCAGCTCCTGGGTGTGCACCCCATCCACTCACAGGTGCCCTAGACATGGTGTCTAGCGAAATTGTATAAATTATAGTTAAAGATAGATTGTCCTTGAGATTCAGTTTCATGTAAGTAAGCTATAGGGGTAGGAATCACCAAGTTTGGAGTACTTTGGCATAGTGGTGGGCTAAGCAGAATATGGCCATACATTGAGACTAAATCTCCAATATTTTTTTTCCTCTGAGCTATTTACTTAAAAAAAAAAAAAAATTAAGATAAACCATTAAGATAATATGTTGAATTGATGCACACTGCATTTATGTATTGCATAATATTTCCAATGCGGCTTATTTGGATTTAAGTCTGAACTTCCCTTGTCAATTCCCTGTAATTTACTCTTTCATAAATTAAGCCTTAAGTGTCTAGTCATGAAACAGTGGTGGGCTGACAACTGCCTTGCAAAAATCTTGTGTTAAAGAGGCACTAGCCCCTCAGTATGATCTTTAATCAGTCAGAAGGTTGTTTCTGTCTGATTAACATAGGTTTTAAACGATGCTCCTATGAAGTGATTCGTGTTATTTGGGAAGTCTATTTGAGACATGCAGGTTTAGCACAGAGCTGCTTCTCCATGATAGGCAGCAGCTGATTGTTGCAGTGTGTGTGATGCTTCTCTCTTCCCCAGCTATGACTGTGTGCACTGCAATTTATAACAAATAAAGAGACATCTGTCATTTTGTTTTTCTTTGAGACTTATTATTGAATAGGCCTAGGTGAGAGGGCTAAGAATCTTTCCTTCCCTCCTACGATCTGCTTAAAGGGACAGTCTAGTCCCCAAACTCACTTTGGTGCAAGATGAAGTTACTGCTTTTATAGTACACAGGCTTTCTTTCCAGTGGGATTTGATGCAGGCATTCTGCATAAATCACATTTTTAATATTTGACTCAAGCCCTCCCCAATGATCACTCTGCATGTTTACTGCAGGTGCAGCAGCACTGATTCTATAGACCAGGGGTCCTCAAACTACGGCCCGCGGGCCACATGCGGCCCGCCGAGCACATTTATCCGGCCCGCGGGGTTGCCGGCACCCCCCGCTCCCCGCTGTTTACCTTTTTTTTTTCTTGCAGCCGCAGAAGATGCGACCGGATGTGACGGTTCGTTACATCCGGATCCGGTAACTGTTTCCCTCCTCCGTGCAGGGAGGAGGGAAAACTGCGCGAGACGTCCGGCCGGGGACACAGCAGCTGGAGGTAAGTGATGGGGAAGGGTGGGGGGGGGGGGGGGAGGGAGGTATAACGAGCACTGTAATATTCCTGGGCATCTGACTGGCACAATATTCCTGGGCATCTGAATGGCACAATATTCCTGGGCATCTGACTGGCTCTATATTACTGGGCATCTGAATGGCATACTATTCCTGGGCATCTGACTGGCACAATATTCCTGGGCATCTGAATGGCATAATATTCCTGGGCATCTGACTGGCACACTATTCCTGGGCATCTGAATGGCATAATATTCCTGGGCATCTGACTGGCATCATTTTCTTGGGCTCTGACTGGCATAATATTCCTGGGCATCTGACTGGCATAATATTCCTGGGCTGTTACTGGCACTCTATTCCTGGACATCTGAATGGCATAATATTCCTGGGCATCTGACTGGCACACTATTCCTGGGCATCTGAATGGCATAATATTCCTGGGCATCTGAATGGCATAATATTCCTGGGCATCTGACAGGCACACTATTCCTGGGCATCTGACTGGCATAATATTCCTGGGCGTCTGACTGGCACACTATTCCTGGGCTCTGACTGGCACACTATTCCTGGGCATCTGAATGGCATAATATTCCTGGGCATCTGACTGGCACACTATTCCTGGGCATCTGAATGGCACATTATTCCTGGGCATCTGACTGGCACACTATCCCTGGGCATCTGACTGGCACACTATTCCCATTGAAATACTGGTAAGTTTGTTGATTTAACTTTACTTCATTTTCAATATTGTATTTGTTCCCGTTTTGTTTCTTCACTTCAAAATAAGATATATGCACTGTGCATAGGAATTTGTTCATAGTTTTTGTTTTTACTATAGTCCGGCCATCCAACGGTCTGAGGGACAGCCCCCTGTTTAAAAAGTTTGAGGACCCCTGCTATAGACACTGAGGATTTTGTTTCATTTAGTCACTTCCTGTGCTCTTCAAATTGAATACATTGTGTGCACTGTGATAGACTTGCTCTTGTACACAGTAGGATCTTTTAACAGTGCAACACATTGTCTGATGACATCACTAGAGAAACAGGATATTCCATTAATGTGAATGAAATCATTTTCATTGTTTCCTGAAGCAAAAAAATAAATAAAAAGGAAATTGACTTCTACTCAGATATTGTGGGCAGTCCTGGTTTTCTTGCAAATTGTTGTAATTTTACAATTTCATCTAGCTGTAAGTATTTTATATCTTAAGCAATGCAAAATGTAAAACATGCATTTTAAAATACTTTGAAAGAACATTAATATGCATTAATATTTCGAAGTTGCATTTTGGGCACTAGACAGTCCTTTTGAAGGAAGGGATGCATGAATGTGATGTAAAACACATATCCCGGTAAAAAAAATATGTGTGCGTGACTGTGTGTATAAATGTGAGTGTGTGTATAAGTGTGGCTGTGTTTGTGTGTCTTACCTCAAATGCAGTGGCGGATGCTCTATTTGTGCTAGGTGTGCGCTACCTATTTCCGGACTTTGTGTGCTCCGAACATAGAGCACACAAACGCAGGAAATACATTCGGGAGACAGACGGCAGCTGCGAATTCGGCAACAGAGTCACTCACTCTGTTGCTTATTTGACAAGCACTAAAAGTATACTAAATTTTTTATACTTTTCGCATTTGTCGAATTGGCAACAGAGTGAGTGACTCTGTTGCCAAATTCGTTGCTGCCGTTGGCCCCTCAGATGTACCTCGTGTATTTCTGGGGATTTGTGTGCTGTGTGTTCGCAGCACACAATCCCCTGGAAATACACGAGATATGTCATGCCTCCGAGTGACATGCATGCTCCAGACTGGCAGCACGACTGTCACTAGGGCACGATACGCCCCTCCTCAAATGCCACACACCGTGGTAAACTTATATCACTTGTGGACAGTCAATTAGCAATACTATATTGTGCTTTATGAACCTCAGGCAAACCAGCATTTCCTTTTAATGATGTATCACAGATTATGAACACACACATAAAATCCACAAATGAAATCCACAAATGACTGAGAAATAAAAAAAAATGAAGAAAAACAATAATTAAGCCCAGTTTAAGTTATTATAGATACTTGTCTGTGTGTGTAAGTGTGACTGTGTGTGTATTTGTGTGTGTGTGTGTAATAAGTGTGTCTGTGTGTGTGTATTTATGTGTAGGAGTGTGATTGCGTGGCTGCAAATCTATGTGTCTAAGTGTGACTGTTGGGTCTATTCACTAAAATTCGAGAATAGCTTGAGAAGATCAACTTTGGAGGCCGACTTTCATTTTGAGACTAAGTCAAATTCGGCACCAGAATTTGCCACAATTGTGTATACCATAGCTGTGAAATGGGAAACCGCCTATTTACCCTGTTCTGGTCTGTGGACACATTAAATCGCTTAGCCCACCAGTTTTTTCTGCATATTTTGCATTTCACAGTAGCTTTTTTTTTATTGAGTAATGGTCCCAAGATGGTCTGATAGCCGCCTCCATCAGTCCATTCATTATCTTAGATATCATAATATTTATAAGCCTATCTACTAACTATAAAAAGGTTATTTAGAGTCTGTCTCTCTCCCTCTCAGCCTATCATTTTTTACCCTGTAAGGAACAGCAGTTAATTATTGGCAAATACACTCACTACCATTATACAACGCAACAAATAATGATCATTTACAAGAACCGCAAAAAGCGTCTTCCTAAGTCCTACTGCGATATTTGGCCGGGCTGTAGCACAAGAATAATTCGAGAAAGTTCATCACAAATGCTGATCTCCAGTCTAATCAAAAAATAGGTGTTTGCAAAATGAATCCCATTTAAATAAAATCCATCATTCACCTCTGAGCCGCTCAGCCTTTTTTCCAACGATTAATTCCAAAGTGTGATATTGATCAGCTCACATATTTCCAGTCTCGGCTGACAATTATTAACCATAATACGAAATTTATAATGTAGGGAGCTGGAATCCTGGGAGATTAAAAGTCTTCTGACTTTCAGTCTTGGCAAATAATACAAAACATTGATCGTCAGTGAGCGATATGTTTCAAAGCTCCTGACAGCGTGTGTGCGGTTATTAAAAGGATTTCCTATCTGACAAAGACAAAGCCCCAGATTTTTCGCATGTAGGAAGATCGGAATTATACTTGTAATTTCTAGCTTCACACAGCATTAGCGGTGCATCACCAAAAACAGAACATTTGATAGGAGATATCAAGCCTTTTAACTCCCAGCCCGTTCTCTACGTTAGCACCCTACGGCTGTTTGGTCTTTGGCCTATTAGGCAGACGATATGATGAATGAAACAAAGTTGTTGTTTTTTTTTCTGTCAAGTTACAAGATTTGCATTACCTGCCAGACATGAATCTTATCATATCCATAAGCACATTACAGTAATTTAGATTGGTTCTTCAATCTGTAATCTTCCCCAGCAGCATAACACATTGTTTGACTTGGGTTCTTTACTATAGGGCAGGATATTTGTCAGTCTCCCACAGAGTATAATGTGACAATATTTATACAGTAAAGTAAGTAGCATGGAGCCACATGCACAAACCTGTTCTAGTCCCTGGCCTCATCTCCTGTTTTTCCAATGATGACAGTATGCTTCTTTAATCAAATATAATAATAAATAAAATTAATAAAAACGGTGTTACTTGTGCAGTGTAATGTTGGCGTGTATCTTTCCAGATGTATGTGAGTTAACCTTCCTTTTCTCTATAGCACTTTGATAATCTAGTTGACGCACTAGAAGACTGAGGTGCAGCCTAGTTAACACTGGTCACGGTGTGTTTGCTTTTACACTGAACTCTGTCTCTGCTTGAGCACAGTCAATGTGCACACAGCCAATCAGCATGACCACTTGCTGCTGGCAGCGTTTGGGATTGGATGGGCGGCTGATTACATATAAAAACGAAGGTTTCTCACTGCAAAAGCAGTAAGAGACTGTTATTGACTGGATCACCCTGTATCCTTCACCATTACAGTATTCTTTTGAGGGCACGAATATATGACATCACTCCTTTTATAGCTTGATCATACCATGCCTCCCAATTGTCTCGCTTTGTGTGGGGCAGTCCTGATTTTTGGAGGATAGTGACTAATTCTCCTGAACTTCATTTGTTATTGCCCCCACATCCCTTGCCATAGCACCACCTTGCAGCACACATGGCACTTGAAACAGAACCAAGATTGCATTCACATGTCTTGTTAGAGCACCTAGATTGCACCCACAGGACTTGTCAGAGAACCTAGATTGTACACCCAGGACATGCCCCACCACCCATATTGCACAACCAGGACATGCTTCAGCACCCTCATTCCCCAACCAACACTCACATGACACACCCAGGACTTACCCCAGTCAGCATACAGATAGCATCCACAGGACATGCCCCAGCACCCAAAGGCATAACTAGAAACCACCGGGCGCTGGTGCAAAAATTTCCCCTGCAGAGAGGACTGGGGAGGGGAGACCTTTTGATCTACCCAGCTAGCTCCTCTGCCCACAACCCCCCCTGATATCTGCCCTGCATTATTGAGCCCTCTTTGCACAAATACTAGGTCTTTCAAGGGGGCTGGCTTGTTGTTTAGAATTTTGGTTCAGATGGGTAAGATCTACCTTTATATAGATGAATGAACATCTGACCCAAGATTCTAAACAATATGTCCGCCTCCATCTATATGGAGCAAAAAGGACTCAATAATATACTTTATTTGTATTCTTTCATTAAACATGCCTACACCTAAAGCAATCTTGCAATTAAAAATAAGTACATTTTTTTTGCCTACTGTTGTCCTTTAAATCATTACTATTAACACATTTATTGATCCAAGAAATTTCCAATGGGATAAACCGATCAATGTTTCTACTAATGCACTGCCGGTCCTGTGGTTTTTGCCCTGTAAAGTACATTGACAGCCAATTTGTTTAACTTCTCAGCACACACAACGAAGGAAGAATTAATTCCTTTTTAGGCAGGTAGATTTAGAACACTGCATGGCTGTAGTTATACTCATTAGGATTGTAAGTAAAAGGCTACATTATACCCCTTATTCCCATGTCAGTAACCTGCCTGTGCAGGCTTGTTGGAGAAATGTTGATGTTGATGAGGTAATGTTGATTAGAGAGATGGAATTCCCAAGTGCCAATGAGTCTAATTAGTGCTTGCCCAGTACGACTGTTGCACTAGTTCATTAGTGGTGTTGCTTGGCCATTTAATGACAACCACCATGACTGAGCAAGAAGGATTTCCATTCATTTTTTGTTATCAGTTTGGATTTAAACTCTATAAGTAGTATGGGGTTATTAATTTTAAATGCGATTGAATGATAAAATAAAATGGGGAACACTTAAATAGATGACAAATGGGAAAACATTAATGATGTTAATTAATTAACATCAAAGGGGCCCTGTAACCTACACATTGCATGTATTGTAAATGTAGAGAATAAAAAATGATCAGCCGTAAGAAAATGCATAACTTAAGAGGAAAATGTGTTTTAAATGGGTCTGTGTTTATGACATCACCTTTGGTTTGATATTCAAATTACCCACCTCCAGTGTTACTCAATTACAGTGTACACCTGTTGACTTCATCTCAAAACACCCTACAGAGGCCACATAATTAAGTTGTGTGGTCGGATGCCACACCTCATGTAAAGACTATACATGAAACTATACCATTCGGTCAATCTAGTCTTCCCATTTTTCTAAATACTTTTATTAGTCCCCTGTTCCTTATCTTATATATAGGATAGCCTTGTGCTTATCTCATGCATGCTTAAACTCCTTCACTTACCTCTACCACTTCTGCTGGAAGGCTATTCCATACATCCACTACCCTCTCAGTAAAGTAATACTTCCTGATATTAATTTTAAATCTATGCCCCTCTAATTTAAGACTATGTCCTCTAGTTGTGGTAGTTTTTCTTCTTATAAATATACTCTCCTCCTTCACTGTGTTGATTCCCTTTATCTAGTCAAATGTTTCTATCATATTCCCCCTGTTACGTATTTCCTCCAGCTATACAATGGCCTATTACTTTCCAAACAAGGCGTAATAAATTATTTTATTGCACAGTAGAGTTGTGGTTGCCATAAAGATCTGCCTCTGCCTATTTGTGTGGTAGAACCCATGGGGCAATTTATGTTCCCCTTCTGTAGTTTTTGGACCAATGCAGTGCTGAGGACAGGTGCAGTAGGTCTATCATTTAGTTACTACCTCCATGACATAACCTCACTAGTTTATGATGTCACACAGCAATTTGACAATGTCATGGAATCTCAAAGCACCAGACAGCAGAGTTTCACTGAGTAAACAGAACATCCTAGGATCAGCCATTTTCTCCCACAGCATGGGTAAGTTCTTTTGCTATGATCGATAGATAGGTAGATACAAAGATAGGTAGATGGCTAGCTAAATTGGCAGATGATAGATAGATAGATAGATAGAAACTGTTCCAGTTAATCCCAAAGGTGTTTGATAGGGTAGAGGTCAGGGCTCAGTCAAGTTCTTCCACACCCATCTTATCCAACCATGTCTTTATGGACCTTACTTTGTGCACTGGGGCACAGTCATGCTGGAATAGAGGAGGGCCTTCCCCAAACTGGAAGTGAGGGGCCTAGCCCAACCATGGAAAACAGCCCCATACCATTTCCCCTCCTCCCCCAAACTTTACACTTGGCACAATGCAGTCAGGCAGGTAACATTCTCCTGGCATCCACCAAACCCAGACTCGCCCATCAGACTGCCAGTAGTGAAGTGGGATTCGTAACTCCACAGAACACTGCTCCAGAGTCCAGTAGCGGCATACTTTACACCACTCGGTCCAATGCTTTGTCATTGTACTTGGGATGTGAGGCTTGCATGCAGCTGCTCGGCCATGGAAACCCATTCCATGAAGCTCCTGCCGCACAGTTTTTGACAATGGAAGTTTGGAACTCTTCAGCTATGGAATCAGCAGAGCACTGGAAACTTTTATACACCATACGCCTCAGCACTCGGTGACTCTGCTCTGTGACTTTAGGTGGTCTTCCGTTTCATGGCTGAGTTGCTGCTGTCCTTAAACACTCCCATTTCCCATTAATACGACTTACAGTTGGAATTTCTAGCAGGGATGAAATTTCAGGCACAGTTTATTGGAAAGGTGGCATCCAATCACAGTGCCACACTTGAATTTACTGAGCTCTTCAGAACGACTCATTTTAAATAAATAGGTAGATAGAAAGATATTTATGTAGACATGGCAATAGATAGACCGGTAGGTATGCAGATAAGTAGGTATATTGATAGATAGGTATATCGATAGGCAGGTATATCGATAGATAGGTAGGCATATAGATTAATAGGTAGGTAGATAGGTATATTGATAGATAGACTCACAATGTTCTGCAGCCATAAATATAATGAATATAGCATTGTATATAATAAAGCATTGATGAGAGATATAAGATGTGCATAATATTCATATTGATGAACATTACGGCTATTAATTTGGTACAAGGGTCAGAACCAGCATGGTGGACATTTACTGGATGTCCTATAGACCTTCATCTTGAACCACTCCATGCCTGGCAATACACGACACAAAGTAAAACGCTGAAAAATCCAATGCGTAAAAGCAAAAAAAACCTCCACACATAACTTGTTACGTTGCCTGCTGTTTGTATGGTTTGTTTCTCCCATTGGTGCTTTATTATAATAATAATAAATGCATCTCATGTGTTTCTAATGTTACTATGAAGAGCTAGTTTAAAAGACAGACTTCCTCAGACGATTTTTAGCTCTGTGTTTTGTTTTCCATCTGATCTACAGACTGCTGGATAGAGTGATCGGTGATGTCACATACTGATGTCACAATGATATACAGATATATATAGCTTTAACCTGTGCAGATTGCAGTATTGGCAGTACATGACAGGAGCAGGACAGTTCTCTCCCCTCTGTGGTCTTAAGGAAGAGGTAAGCTACTCAAGGTATATATAGATATATATGTGTGTGTTGGCAGTTCTGTAGTGTAGGTGGTGATAATTTCAGTTGATATCTACCTATATTGTAATGTTCCTCTTCCCCCAACCCAATGATTATATATATATACATTTATAGGGGAAGAATCATCAATCAACTATTGGGGCTTGACCCTTATAACTTCTACACCTATTTCTGTTAAAAAAATTATAAATGAAAGAGGAACAATGTTTAATTGAGATTCATTCCTGTTAGAAGCAAATATTGACCTAATTGGATCATTTAGACTGCCCTTAATGGACAATTAAACTTATTTGTCAACCCTTGTACCTTTGAGGAAGTCAGTCTTGATGCTGGCGTTGACAGTGACAGTGCACGCACCACCAATCAGAGAAGGGGCTTGTCCCGCTCGCTTGATCAGGTTCTGTTGTGTGGGATGTGTCTCTTTTCTAGGGCAGAGACACTCCCTTGTTTTTGGCTGTAAACTCGTGTTCATCTATTACTATGCTGATCCCAAAAACTAGGGTCTCTCTGTGCTAGGCAGATTGGGCTCAGGCTGTCTGCTTCCTATGGAACATAGCAGCTGCCCTCAGAGGATAAACTGGCATGTACTATCAGAAGTAAATGTCAGTTATTCGACTAGGGACAGATGGTACAGAATCCTTAGTAATGTTTTTTGTGTGGAAATGTTACTTGCAAATCATAATTCCTGTATATCACTGAATATAATGGGAAATATATTCAATATCTTTTATACATATATTACATGTAACACTTCCCTGAGTCGCACAACGTGAGGAATCATGCTGGTGAGCTTGGACAGACAAGAGCTCCTACATGAAGCTGTTGAGCGGAATCACTGGTGACTCAAGCCAAGTTCATGTCAAGGATGCATATTGAACAGTGAATTTGATGGGTGCCACTTTTTCCCCATTTTTTTTTTTTTTTTTAGTTTCTTTAAGTTCTAGCTTGGGATTTGTGATTAGACTATTATGTAAGACCGTTTTTATTTCCAACGGGGCTGTATAACTCTAGAAAAGATGTGATATTTATCAAAATCCCATTGTGTTTATCATGGTGGTAAAATTTCCCCAACAGCCATGTTTGCTGAATATGTGGACATTCCAGGCAATCGGTTCACAGTTCTCAGAATAACTGTGGTGAACATTTTGGCTTCCTTCTTAATGGCTCAGCAAAACATGAAAGGAAACAAAATCCAAAGGACTCCAGGAATACTTTGTAGATTGCGACTGAGAAGGTTGTATTCAATATCCACACAACAGAAAAACATGCTTATGATTAAGCACTGAAGTGTGGAACTAGTCAAGTAGCTGTACATGTTCATACTATGCATGTTTTCCATGGTGTGGAAACTGCCAATTACTCTTTTACACTTGCATCGCCAGGACCTATCTCCAAGACTTGCTGCCTTGCTGTTTTAGAATTATAAGTAGCTTCTTAGAGACATCTAGTTAATGGCCTCTTTTGTGATGTTGCAACTTGGCCTACGACACATGACATCATCACTATCGTCACAGCACCTCTACCCATCAAATGAGCTTGACTCTTAATTCCAGCTTGACACTTCCTACTTGCGATAGACAATGCATTGGCAACTGGGGCTATCAAGAAATAGAAACAACCAGCCAGCTTAAAAGGAGTTTTTGTCACTGTGTGAAACGAGTTACAGTGGGAGCAGCCACAAACTGCTTTAAAGTATAGCGCAAAATAAATATATAAGGGAAGGTTTTTAGATTATTCTCTGATTAAGTAGAATTGTGGAGAAACGACTTTTACGTTGAAGTGGGAATCGCAAATAAAGGGTGGCAGTCTGCATTATGTGTACTACACTGGGTTCCCTTCTGAATAACGTATCAGAGAAAAAAATCTGTTGCGATCGCCATGTTCCAGATGGAATGCACCCTGCTCTCTCCCTACACGGTCTGCTAATACAGGTGGCGTTCCCTGTGACCTGTCATCAGCAGCAGCCCTCGCGCATCTCAACTTCAGGCTTTGCGCACTTTCTATTAGTCTTCACCTTCTGGAAAGGAAAGCTGGAGATGAGAAGTGCAAGATGGTACAGTTAGCCCAAGGAAAAGAATCCGAGGGAAGCGGTGGGGGGAGACAAACATGGCTCACAAAATAACATATTCATAAAGGTTTAACTCTTTTACTGTCAGGGGGTTGGCAATATATTGCGCTGCAATGGCATCTTGTCATTTATGAAAGCTAGGTACTGGTTATTTGTTTAGCTAAAGGTACTTTCCAATCTCCTATTAACCCCTTCCCGCAATCAGATGTGTGTGTGTGTGTATATATATATATATATATATATATATATATATATATATACCGTATTTGCTCGATTATAAGACGACCCTGATTATAAGACGACCCCCCAAACTTTGTATATTCCTTTAGGAAAAAAACTAAAAGCCTGAATATAAGACTACCCTATAGGAAAAAAAAAGTTTAACTTGTATATATGTAAATTGCTTTTTAATATGTAATAAAAAATTGATATTATACAAATGTATTTCTTGTTTTTATTTCCTTGCGGCCTCTCTCCCTCCCCCCTCCAGTGTAGTCTCTCTCTCTATCTCCCCCCTCCCTCCCCTAGTCTCTCTCTCTCTATCCCCTCTCTATCTCTCTCCCCCTCTCTCTATCCCCCCCCCTCTCTCTCTATCCCCCCCTCTCTCTCTCTATCCCCCCCCTCTCTCTATTCCCCCCCCCTCTCTATCCCCCCCATGTCTCTCTCTATCCATCTCCCCCTTTCCCTGGTGGCTAGTGGGGGCAGCTGGGGGATGTCTGCACTATACGTGCAGATATCCTCCATGCTGCCCGACACCTCCGTCTATTATGACGGACAGCTGGTCCGTCATAATAGACGGAGGTGTCGGGCAGCATGGACGATATCTGCACGTATAGTGCAGACATCCCCCAGCTGCCCGCTTTTCCCTGGTGTCTAGTGGGGCAGCAGAGGAAGTCTGCGCGATGAGCGCAGATCTCCCTTGCTGCCGCCCGGCACGCTCGCCGGGACTTCTGTGACGAAAGCGGAAGTTCCCGGCTTCTTCACAGAAGCCCCGGCGGTCGTGCCGGGCGGAAGCAGGGGAGTCTGCGCTCGTTGCGCAGACATCCCCTGCTGCTAGAGAGGGGGATCCAGGTCCCCTGCAGCTCTGCTGGGGACCTGGATCCCAGTCTTATAGTCTGACCTCAATTTGAGGTCAGATTATAAAACGACCTCGAATGTAAGACGAGGGGGATTTTTGAGAGCATTTGCTCTGAAAAAAACCTTCTCTTATATTCGAGCAAATACGGTATATGTCTGAATAAAATGGTTCTTGTCATATATGCATCCAATCTAAATGAGTTAGTCTTCCAGGAGCCTGCTCAGAGCTCTTCCAGGGCATATAATCGCTGCGATAACCAATCACAGTCATCATATGCCGCCCATAACCAAAGCCGAATGGCTTTGTCACTGGCATATAAACACTCCAGCTATCGTGGACCACAATGCATTGCAAGCCATCTGGTCATATGTCACAATGGTTAGAGTGACAAATGTTTTTCATCCATCCTAATAGAAGGAATTGCTTTAACCCATCACGTTTTGGAGTAGAGAGAATCTACTGGTTCTAGTGCTTTTTTTCTTCATTTGTATTGGTATCAAGATAACATTCACAATGACAGCAGTAGTCAGTATGACAGTGATATATGTAGAATAGAGCTCTAGTGCTGTTTATCTAGACTTTTTTACATTTAGCTTTTTTTAGGGCTTAGAAAAAAACCCTGATGGTTAAAATGGAGGCTGGGTTCATGTTATTAATATGAATGATACAGTATATCAATGTGAAATACATTAAACAGTATATTGTTCCACAAAAGTCATTGTCAATTTTGACTTAATCATCAATGTATATCATTTTTTTAAATGTACTTGTCCTTCTCATTGTGTTGATATGTTCTTGTGCTTGTTAAAGGGACTGTATTACCTAAACATTGTTTTTACTGTGAATATAGAGAATAAAAATTGATAAAAAATTATCTATACATTGTGTTAGCAAAATTGCAAGACCATGCCTAAATCAGGGGATACATAAGTTTTAAATGTGACTGCGGTGTCTCTGGTTTATGAGATCACCTGTGACTTGATATGCAATTTCCCAAAATTTGCATATCAATACACACATGATGCCATAAGGAGGAGACTCCACCAACACATTAAAAAAAACATTTTTATCCTAATTCAGGTATTTGCTTGCAATTTTGTTAATAGCAGTAAAAACAATGTTTAGGTGATACCGTCCCTTTAAGCACCTGTGATTTTTTTCTGTAAAGGGTAAGTATGTTGTGCTGTTCTATACTATAAAGTTATCTTTGTGACTTTGGAGCCTTGATTGTATTGTTTATCTGAGATTTGGGGGCTATGATGACAACGAGTGAGCAGTTGTCTGCCCAAGAGGAACACGTGTTGTCCACACAAAGGGGCTCTGGGGGAAATACACATCCAGTCCGGATTTCCAGTTTTCCCAATTAGGAGTTCGCCTAGGTTCGCGCTAGCTTTGTGGGGTGGCAGCAGCCTGACACCCAGGACACATGTATACCGAAGAGTTTTATTTGTTTATCTTTTTATGGCGCGTGCAACTCTGGCGAATCCATAGGGGGCAGACTGATGCCGAGGTCAAGGGTGGTGCCAGTCTGCCCCCACACAGTGAAACAGGCAGCATCAGCTCTGTCAATGCTGCTCACGCTCCGTGCTCATGTTGACGATTCAGAGCATCGGAAACATGTATGTGTGGCTGCATGTAACATTGCATGTGTTACGGTGTGTGTACATGTGGCTGCATCTGACATTGCATGTGTGTACATGTGCCTGCATATGTATGTGACACTGAAATGCCCGAGGGCAGGATCAGCAACGGGCAGTCTTGCACCGGCCCTGTATGCCCCCCATTAACATCAGTAAAGTACCCAAAAGATTACCCACAATACCATAATTGCAGTTTTGATTCTAACCTAGTGCTGTATATTGAAGGTACAATAAATTTACAGCCAATGAACATTCTGTGAAATAAATGAGGTGGGGAGAGGTTACAAGTAACCTCTAAACTATCTTCTACAAGTCACGATTGAAATCCCCTCTCCCTTTCCATTTACTAACTCAAAAATCAGCGCCTAATCAAACTCCTTTATGTTGCAGAACATTAAATACCAGATCCATGTATTTCTTTTTAAAGTCCTGACACACAGTGACTTTCAGACGACCTTGGCCATGACAAGAGCTGCAAGAGAAATTGTGCTTTTGATGCCATATCTAGAGACACACATAGCAAGCTTCAAGGTCAGAAGCAATACCATGGTTCATAAAGAAAAATCCCAAAGATGCGTTTTAAAAGCTGAGCTACGGGAAGTGCCTAAAAAAAAGAATTCTCTCTCCATTTATATTTTCCATTTTTTTATTTTTTGAAAGCCGGTGTTAAATCATAACGTGTGTGAACATCAGATAAGAGAAGGAGCCATCCGAAGATTTTAATGCTCCTCTTAATACAAAAAATATACTCCACAGCTTCCTCTCAAACATCTTCCATAAAAAGTTTTGGAACAGGGTATAAAATAGGACTTAGGAGCAGCTGTTTTACAGTATGAAGGTCACAGCGACTGAATCTTAGTATAAAGGAGACAGGCTAAGAAATACCCCCCCCCCCCCCCTGTACAGTGAAAAAGGAGGAAGGGAAGAGGTTTGTAGAGATAGGAGTAAACACAGCTCATACATCAGGGCCATAGGTCTGCTGATAAATACTTGTTGCAGGTTGTGATGTCTCGGAATGGACAAGGTCATCGAAGAGATCTTTGAATAACCAGAGAACATTCTTTACTTCTCAAGTCATTCCTTAACGTGGACTGAATTTGAAGCATAGTGTTTAGATGGCGAGATCTTCTTCAGTTTCATTGCGCAGTGCTTTACCTAAACAGCCTTTGACTGTTTTTCATACATAAAGATATGTTTCTGTAATCAGTGGCTTATGGGGAAGGTGGGTCCACTCCAAGTGCTGTTGCTTAGGGGGTGCCACTGGTAGAGATGAATTCCATGCCTACCAAGAATGCAGATACCCCTCCTTTTAATTGCCTTCAGGTACACGGGCAGTATGTGATAAAGTCAGGGGTAGACACTAACATTGCTCATGGTAGACATTTACTGCGGTCTGTAACGGACAATTTAATGATGTTCTATGTACCTTCACAAATCTTGCCATGGACACAGATGTCCTTGTATGGACATTTTTCCATATTTCTGGATAGATCAACCACCTCATTCCATGCTGCCAAGCCCACCCCACGTATTCAGCTGAATCAGACACAAAAGAGGAGGATGAAATTTGGGGAGAGAGACAGGGAAGGGGGTGATAGGATACAAGGAACAACATGGGGGTGATGGAGTTAAAGAGGCAGAAAAGGGGTATGGGTAGAGAGACAGACAAGGGGTAATGGGGATAGAGAGACTGACAGGGCTGGATCTACACTGTAGATACCTGGACCGCAACAAAGAAAAAGGAAACTTAAAGGACAACTGTCATGGCATATGTAACAGTGCCTGAAATAAATGAAGAAACCTTAATATATAATCTATAGAAAACGTTCAATTATTTTACCATTTCGCAGCAACTATGGCACATGTGATGGCTGCCATCTTGTCTCCTAGCTTGGGTCAAACTGACTCTCCGACCGACGTACACCCTGCAGTTCCACGTTTCAGCTCTGTGTAGCTCTGCCCTAAAATTCTATGTGACCACGCCTTCTACCATGTAGCCTCGCCCATCACAATATTGCTGTTAAAACAAGACTGTGCACATTTTATTGGTTCACCATTCAGATTACGAGTGCCTCATCTTTTATGCCATCTGTTAAAACGCTGTTCCTGTTATAACGCAGTGCTCCAATGGCGCTATCAGGACAATGGATATCACTTTTTTTGGGTCTTGCGGCCTAATTGTCTTCACTTATTATCTTTAAATTATAAGTCACGTCCATTTCTTAGAATGTGGCCCCCTGCCTGCTCACACCTCCTAGCCACTCCCCTAAAACCAAAGTGTCCCTCTTTGTCCATTTGCATTGTTTTGAGATTATATAGAACATGTTCATAATGTGCAAGGCTATTTCTGTGGAAAAAAATACTGTAATACAAAATTCTCCCTAGCAGAATCTTTCCTCTTGTAAATGAAAATGGTCTCTATCTACTTATAGCAGGGAACATTATCAGTTCCCATTAATTGCAATATAGAATTGAATTTACATAAAATACCAAGTGATAACATTGATTGCAACATAATAGGATCTGGGGGGGGGGGGGGGGGGGGGGGAAATGTACAGATTATTCATGCCGAGCGTGCTAAAAGAAAATTAATAAATGATAGTTGATGAAGCCGTGAATAATCCTCTGAAAATCATTTTCAGATTGTATAGAATTTGTTTCCAATGTAATTGGAGATTAGTGAAAGCCTGCGCTGTAAGAATTAGGAGATGAATCTAGAAGTGCTAATGAAAGTAATGACGTGTAAGCAATATTATGGGGCTTATTCACTAAACAGGCATTGCACCTTTGACATATTTAAATGCGGGTGCATGGGTTGGGATTTGATCACTGTGATTGGTTAATATATTTCCTGGAAGAGTTCCAAGTAGGCTCCTAGAAGAGTTCTGACAATGCTCCCAGATAACTTCCTCGTTTTGAGTCTATGTCCTCCCGCTGCTCTGATAGATAGGACGTGTATATATATATATATGTAAAATAATTGAAAGATTTCTATAGATTATATATTAAGGCTTCTTTTTCGTGGTTATTTTTTGTGTCTTTCCTTGGAATATCTATCTATATATCTATCTATATCCAAGGAAAGACACAAAAAATAACCACGCACTCCTGGGAACCGCAACGTCGATGATGCTTTATTGCACTTTATTTTGAATATATTTCCTTTGATTTATTTGGATTAGCATGTTCTTTTGTGGAAAAGGGTCAAAATAGAATCAAATGGATCAGAAATACAGTGTAGAGGTTAATGTTGCACATAACTGTCGGAGTTGTAAACAATTGATTTGTCGAAGGTGCTTAAGGGAGCAAGGGGTGAAAACTCACAATTAGAATGCCAAAGGTGTGCAAGCCTGTAATTACTGCAAATGGAGCAATTTTCAACAAAGGGCTAGTTTTACGGACACAGAAGGTTTGACTCCGATCGCTCTGCTTTTTGTAAGAAAATTGGAGAACCGGGTTTTAGACCCTATTGGACCCTATCCGAGTAACTCGCAAATTTGAGCTTCTCAGAGACTACCAAAGTGACCTCGAATGGGCAAATTGTGGCCGATTTTTGTGCCGTCATTTCAGAAGCCAAACTCATTCAGAGTTTGGCTACTGAAATGGATATCTCTGGCATAAGACTGAGGTCAGTCTCACCAATTTATCTTTACATTGTGCGTGGACAATCCTGGTGAGTTTGCTTGGAAGGGGAAACTCACCATGTGTCTCCCTGCACAATGTATAACTAAATTGGTGAGAGGAAATGTTCAGTCAACACACCTTTTAGTGAATAACCCTTTTGTTTCTGCACCCTAAACAAACATTTCTAATTTTTTATTTTTTTTAATACTTTTGTTCTCTTGAACAAAGAGACTTCCTGTACTGAGCAATGACCACAGATACTGCAAAATAATCCAGTGTGATGGATGATTTTTGTGTGTGATCTTTTGTGAATATTTAGTGCTTATATTTGTAGGTCTTTGTGATTTATTTAGTGAACAAAATCACAGAAAACTCAGCTGCAAAGGTGAGTCATATTATGTAGATTACAAATTAGTGATATATATGCTGGGAAGCCTACTTTTTTTTAAATTCATAGTAATGGTGAAGACCTTACAAGACGTTTGATTATTTATCATTAATTCAAAAGTAGTCAAAACTTTATTGAAAAAAAACTACACATAGGACTAATGAAAACAAGTTATTTTAACTAGTAATGAGGGGTGATGGGGGGAACCAATCAACACTGGGCTAGACATTATAGGAAGGGTAGGTGACTTAGTACCCAGGTGGATGGATTTGGGGGCATGGTTAGTACAGATTATAGGTAGAAGCCAATAAACAACTTCAAAATTAAATCACAAATGGAATATTGCAGTGGCATTAAGTGTAAGCGTGCAAATCCCGGAAGTTTAATTGTTAAAATATGGGAATTGGAGCTGGTAACAGAAATTGAAAACTATGAATTAATTGGTATAACAAACATGGTGGGATGACACTCTCAGATTTATCCATAAAACAATAAAACATGGATTTATTTTATATCCTAATATGGAACCATTTATCACTACAAATGAATATAAAAAAAAATAGTAAAGGGGGGGAGCTTGGCGCCGATCTGAGCAGACGTGTCTCAGTGGAGCTCCTCACGAGGTGGCACACTAAGGTGGCCAAAAAAAAACCGGATCCCAGATAATGAGGGAATATTGGGGAGACGACCATGAGGCATCCTAGGCTGGCAAATTTCAACATTGACAGCAGTGAAAAAAACGCATGGACAGCCCGATCGTCAAGATCAGGCTACCCATGCGTTTTTTCTTAGGGGGCAGAGTGATGACAGGTCACGTGACCCGGCACTCTGACATCAGACACACGCCGGGTCACGTGACCTATCTACAGTCACAATGGGGAGCCAAACGGGAAGCATGGTAGGACATGGGGGTGATGGAGCATGTAATGGGGTTAATGGAGGCATATAATGGGGGTAATGGAGACATAATAGGGGTGATGTGGCATTTAATGGGGGTGATGGAGGCATGTCATGGGGTTGATGGAGCTGTGTTATTTGGGGTGATGGAGGCATGTCATGAGGATGATGTGGGTTTTGGTGCATGTCGTGCCTGTGCAGCATGGGTAGGAGGATGCCTGAATGTTGTCGGCCTAGCGCAGCACAAAACCAAGATGTACCACTGGGAGACGATTCAAAAAGGGAGACTGACAGAACTTGCAACAGAGCCAAGATATTGGCGTGTTGCTATCAAGGTCTCAACCATCCACGCACCAGGTCTCTACCCTTTAATGGAGAGATGCTAAGATTCGTCTTCCAAAAGCTCATCCAAGACTGACAAAGGGAAGAATCCCACTGGGCAGAAAAGTGAAGTTGCAGATGCCCCAGCGACAAAGGGGGTGATATGATATTGACAGGCCAATACGGTAATTTGTGAGCAATGGAAAAAATAGGAGATTAAATTCAATTCGGAACTCGTACAAACTAAGGTTGCC
This sequence comes from Pelodytes ibericus, assembly GCA_036172795.1. Lineage (NCBI taxonomy): Eukaryota > Metazoa > Chordata > Amphibia > Anura > Pelodytidae > Pelodytes > Pelodytes ibericus. The sequence goes on along the minus strand of CM069864.1, from coordinate 77,144,935 downwards.
TGAATTGATACTCTGATGACAATACTACAAGAGACACAGTTAGAAGCGACAGGACAAGTCGCCACCCTAACACAACAAGTCTATAACATGACCCGCCAAGTATCGATACTGGATGCCAGGCTGAGACGCACAAGCATAAGGGTGAGAGGCATACTGGAGATGGTTGAGCTCCTGAACTCCAGACTTACATTTCGAAGATGCTGTCCTCAATGCAACCCAACTCTACAAAAACGGATTATTTGCTGAACGATGCCACACGAATCAGAAAGGCACAGAGAGCACTGTCTATGGTCCCAAGAGATGTAATAATTAAGCTGGCCACAGTGGAAGGGAAGATGTCACTTTTGAATTTGGGCCGTACACTGGGCAAGTTAATTTATGAACAGGCATCTATACAAATCTTCGATGATGTTTTTCCTGCGGTACTACAATATACATTGTGTATGTATATTGTGCTTCACTTGCCAGTGTCATTTGTGGGGGAGAAGTCTTGTTTTTGATTGGTTGTTCCCTGGGATAAGATATTTGTCCCCTCCGGTTTCAGGGGTTCAGCTGCCAAGTTTCTCACTGGAGCACGGCATAGTCTGTGTGAGTAAAGGGAGACCACCAAAGAAGATAAACATTGAGATTCAATGGGCAGCTGCTTGCTATGTCTGGACCCTAAACAGCTAGACCTTAGATATTACATAGATTATAGACATGTGCAAAACTAAAATTTTCGTTTAGTTTTTCGGTTTATAGAATACATAGAATTCTATGTAGAATTCTATAAGCCGAAAGTCTATAAACCGAACGACCTTCGGTTTATAGACTTTCGGCTTATAGAATACATAGAATTACATGTATTCTATAAACCGAAAGTCTATAAACCGAACGACTTTCGGTTTATAGACTTTTGGCTTATAGAATACATGTAATACGATTAGCTTTCTATAAACTGAACTAGAGTCCCCATTCATAAGAAATTCTTATGAATGGGGACTCTAGTTCAGTTTATAGAAAGCCAATAGTATTACATGCATTCCATAAACCGAAAGTCGTTCATTATGTCGGTTTATGGAATGTATATGTAATGCTATTGGTATTCTATAAACCGACTCTATTTCGGTTTATAGAATGCCAATAGCATGAATGGACGAATGATTTTCGTTTATTAACCATTCGTTCATTCGTCTTTCATTAGTTTAGCATTTTCGTTATTCGTTTTTCGGACGAATGGACGAAAATGCTATTTTCGGACGAAAATGCATTCGTCCGAAAACGAATGCACATGTCTAATAGATTATATATACATATATAAAATACAAATATGAACTATGATTCTGCAATAAAATAAGTAACTGTCAAACTTGCATTTTATAGAGGAAAAAATTAAACAAATGTCCAACATAAAAAATAAAATAGTAAATTAAAATATATGGATATACATAAATCACAGAGACCCACAAATATAATGACTAAATAATAGAAAAGAGCACAAAAGAAAATCATCTATCACGATGAGTTATGTTGCAGTATCTGCAGTATTTTTTTTTTTTATAGTGGATGTCCATTTGTGAAGAAGAGAACAAAGTAAAAACAAATCTAGAAATGTTTGAAGAGAGCAAAAAACATGTTGATGTTTGTACAGAAAAAGTGGTAGATAAGTGGAATAGCCTTCCAGTGGAAGTAGTCGAGACATGTACAATTATAGTATATAAGGTACACTTTAATCAAATCTGTATTCATGAATTGGCTGAATTTGAGAATTTCTCCAACTTGGCAATACTGGCCTTAAATTTGAAATTCCCTTGCCAAATCCCTCTTGAATTTATTTTCTTACATAAACCTCCCTATACCTGGTGTTATCTGAATTGAACTTCAGACATTTGGGAACTTAACTTTAGATAATATAATTTTTATACAAAAATGTCCCCAAACTGTCTGCTAACTCTTAAACATAATATAAATGAGAGGTTTTGGTGATATGTATTTGCCAAAGCATAATTAAGCTTTCCCACTATTTTACCTAGTGCATATTAGCCATCAGTACTGGATTTGATGAGACAGAACCCCTTTTTGGATGTGCGATCATCCCTGCCGCCATTGAGACATATTTAAGACTCGCCACCATACAATATCCACAGCACTTGCCATGCTCTTATATTGCACCCACAGCACTTGACTTGCACTGATATTGCACCCACATGATTTGGCATGCCATAGTGTTAATTTGCCCCACAGAACATACCACAGTGTCACTTTCCCTCACAGAACTGGCCCTGCCCAACATGCCACAGTGTCACTTTGCCACATAGTACGTTATTTTGCCCCACAGAAGATGCCACAGAATCACTTTGCCAATCAAATAGAGCCACAGTCATTTACCAATTAACATGCCACAATCAGTTTTCCATTAACATATGCAACAGCCAGTTTGTTCATTACAATGTGGCACAGTTTGTCCATTAAAATGTGACATTGTTTGTCCATCAATATGCCACTGGTAGTTTGCCAATTAATATGCTTTTTTTAGTTTTCCATTAAAATGTCACAACCATATGCCACTGTTCATTTGCCCAGTAATATGCCACTACCAGTATGCCCAGTAATATGCCACTGCCAGTGTGCCCAGTAATATGCCACTGCCAGTGTGCCCAGTAATATGCCACAGCCAGTGTGCCCAGTAATATGCATGAGTCAGTGTGCTCAATAAAATAATCCCCACTCCCCAGTACTTACCTTGCTGCTGCTGCGTGGGCCCCTTTAACCAGTGGGCCCAGGACAAGTGCCCACTTTGGTTAAAGCAGCCCTGGTGCTGGCATTTAATAGTTGATCTGCCAGGGACCGTAGGGTTATGATAGTGTTTCTTGGGGCACACTGAATAACTTCTCCACATCAGAGCAGTACCTGTGTCTGCGGTAATTTGCCCCAGCAGTCAAGATGCATAGGCAAGCAACGCCGTAATCCATTCCTGACTGATTCCGGGAGAGCCCAGATCTTTATGTTCTGTCTGCAAGACTGGGATTCCAGGATATCAACTTTTGTTCGTAGCTGCTGAACTTGTGCAGTTAGTGCATCCCAGTGCTGGGCATCGGTAAGGTTCTGGGACTTGATCTTTGTTCGATCAGACCGTAGAGTTGAGGACATGTTGTCAAGGGCTGTAGTGGCCCCTGTGACTGCAGCTGGTTCTACCATTCGCCCCTGGCCTAGATCATTACATAGTACCTTAATGTCTCCTCTACTACCTGTTGAGCTATCGGAGTCTGAGTCTTTGTCCATGTGTAGGGAGCACAGTCTGGGAGATGCTTGGAATTCCTCTCTGGGCTGCTCACCGGCAGACCTTGGATCACTGCTTGGAAGGCCCACAGGTTTAGATAGGAGATGCCTGCAAAGGCCGATATGAGAAATGAGTACATCTAGGCTCCCAGGGCCTGCTCAGATGATGTAAGGCCAGCAGCAGTCACTCAGGATCAGAAATGATGGACACCAGTTGGTAGAATGCAAAAGCTGCGGACTATCTTTTGTTCCGCACTCTCTTTATGGGAATATGCTCACGTTAGTATATTAGGAGGCTGATTTGCTTATGCTGCTAATAAATCCAAAGAGTGCTACCTGGATAAGTCACAAATGGTCTGTGGGGATGGCCCAGAGAGCTCACAATACAACCTAGTGGCCTGCTTTAATACCCCAGCCCTAGTGGGACACCTGGCGGGTGATGGTTAATGAAAGTAAAGATGTTGTTAAGTAGAGCTGGATGTGGGGAACTACCTCAACCAAAGTCAGTACAGATGGGTTGAGGTAGTCAAGTGATTTTCGGTGGATAGGCTGCAGGAGAATTCATGGAAGGCAGAATGGGACTGTTCTTCATGACTGCTTCATCACGGGACTTGGAGCGCCGGACAGTTCAGCACTGTCAGGCGTATTGTCTGTCTATAGGAGGTTTGTTTTAGGGTTCATTTAAGGATAGTATTGAGGTATTAGGGATAGGGGTTAGTTTTAGGGTTAGCATTAGTGTTACGATTAGGGCTTGAGGTTTGTACCGTATTTGCTCGAATATAAGACGAGGTTTTTTTCAGATAGTAGAAATTAGCTTGGCTAATTTAAGAGCTTGGCTGCTCTTCTAAGAGCTGCTTTTCAAAGAGTATATTTAAGAGATATTCTGGAGATACTCTGGAGGTAGTCTGAGGTATACAAGAGGTGAGAAAAACTAAAAGATCTTTCTGATTTTAATTCTTAAAATGGCAGATTTGGTTTACTGTGATAATTGTTCTGCATTTGTTTCACATTCCATTCTTTGGAGGTTTGGAGGCTGTCTAATCTGTAGACAGTTCTCAAGATTGCAGCAGGAGATTGCATTTTTAAAGTCCCAGATTTGTAATTTATCTGTAAAACAAACTCGGGCTGAGACTGTTGCGAAGTCACTGCCACAAAGGCCATTGCCGCAGAGGCTTCCTAGGAATGGCAGGTGGATTACTGTTGGATCTGGTAGGCTTAGAGTTGTGGATAAAAGGCATGTCCCGCAGTCTGTGGCTGTCCAGAATTCATTTTCAGCACTTGCAGAGTTCAGTGGTGTTGTGGAGGCAAGCTCAGACGCAGAGTTTGAGGAACCACTCTCCTATGTGGCTAAGGTGTGCAAGGAGAAGGTGAGGCCTGATAGAAAGCAGTTGTTGTTGGGCGATTCTATCATAAGAGGTGCGGAGTTGGACAGTATTGGCCTAGTGAGATGTCTTCCTGGAGCTACTGCTCGCAGAGACAGGAGGCGTATTTCTAATATTGTTAAGCAAGCAAATCAGGAAGGAGAATTGGATGTACTGGTTCATCTAGGGACAAATGATTTGGCTTGCAATGAGGTTTCAGAGGTGAAGGAAGCTTTTCGTGTTCTTGCCAATGATATACGGCAGGTTGTGTCCACACTGTCCTTTTCTGAAGTTATGCCTGTGCATAACATTCAGAATGATAGACGGATGCGTATTAGGGACTTCAACTTGTGGCTTGGAGAATGGTGTCGGGAGCAAGGATTTGGCTTTGTTTCTCATGGAAGTTCACTATGGGATAGAAAGGAACTGTACAAAAAAGATGGTTTGCATCTTTCTCAAAAGGGAACGAATGTTCTCAGTGAGCAGTTCAGAGGTTTTGCTAGGAGGTTTTTAAACTAAAAGAGGGGGGCAAAATGGCGATAAAACATCAATCCAATTGCCCCCCAAAAAAGGTACATAAGTTACCTGTAGTCAGTGTGCTGAAAAATGATAAGCTTAGGGTCATGTCTACAAATGCTCGCAGTTTAGGGAATAAGATCCATGAACTTGTGACAATATTGGCAACTGAGAATGTAGATTTAGTGGCTGTTACTGAGACATGGTATAATGAAAAACATGACTGGGACATTTCAATACCAGGGTACTCTTTATATAGAAAAGACAGAGAAGGTAAAAAAGGGGGAGGGGTGGCCCTGTATGTGAGGAATAGCTTAAAATGTAACGTAATACAAGTTAGTGAGGCGAACATAGAGTCAGTTTGGGTTACATTAGAATTTGGTAATCATATGGTAACTCGGGTAGGTGTGATTTATAGGCCCCCTGGACAAATAGAGGAGTTAGATAATCTACTAGTTGAGGAAATAGCTAAAATGACAATGAAGGGAGAAGTGATCATCATGGGTGACTTTAATCTTCCTGATGTGAACTGGAAATACAAAACAGCTACTTGCGCCAGGAGTACACATATCCTAAACTCCCTACTGGGATTATCTCTAAAACAAGTAGTGGAGGAGCCAACTCGAAAGCAGGCCATACTAGACTTAGTGTTCACAAATGGAGATTTGTTATCAGATATTACTGTAGGTGAAAGTTTAGGATCTAGTGATCACCAGACAGTGTGGTTTAATATAAGAACAGTGACGCAGTCACACCACACAAAAACAAAAGTTTTAGATTTTAGAAAAACAGACTTTTCTAAAATTAGATTAGGTGTGAAGGAGTCATTATCAGACTGGAGCAATTTAAATGGAGTCCAGGAGAAATGGGATTATCTAAAAGTTGCACTACTGAAGGCAACAGAAAATTGCATAAGGCTTGTCAGTAAGAGCAAAAAATTGAAGAAACCACTGTGGTACTCTGCAGAGGTGGCTAAAATAGTAAAAAATAAAAAGCTAGCATTTAGTAATTATAAAAATACTCAGAGTGAGGAAGATAGAAAGATCTATAAGAGTAGGCAGAAAGAGGCAAAGCAAGCTATAAGAGCTTCCAAAGCACACACAGAAGAGACTATAGCCCAGTCAGTGAAAAAGGGGGATAAAACATTTTTTAGATACATAAATGAGAAAAGGAAAGTAAAACAAGGATTAGTTAGATTAAAAACAAAAGAAGGATGCTATGTAGAAGAGGATAAAGGCTTAGCAGACTGCCTTAATGAATATTTTTGTTCAGTTTTTACAAATGAAAATGAGGGTAAGGGACCTCATTTAGGGAAAAAGACTAATGAGTCTTTTGATGCATGTAAGTTTACAGAGGAAGAGGTTTTACTTCAGCTGTCTAAAGTAAAGACAAATAAGTCGATGGGACCTGATGGGATACATCCAAAGTTATTAAAAGAACTTAGTGGTGTACTAGCAAAACCGTTAACAGATTTATTTAACCAATCATTGTTAACGGGAGTAGTTCCAGAAGATTGGAAATTAGCTAATGTTGTGCCCATTCACAAGAAAGGTAGTAAGGAGGAGGCGGGCAACTATAGACCAGTAAGTCTTACTTCAGTAGTGGGGAAAATAATGGAAACCTTGTTAAAGAATAGGATTGTTGAACATCTAAAGTCGCTTGGATTTCAAGATCAGAGACAGCATGGGTTTACTTCAGGGAGATCATGCCAAACTAATCTTATTGATTTTTTTGATTGGGTAACTAAAATAATAGATCAGGGTGGTGCAGTAGACATTGCTTACCTAGATTTCAGTAAGGCTTTTGACACTGTCGCACATAGAAGGCTTATCAATAAACTGAAATCTTTGAGTTTGGATTTCAATATTGTTGAATGGATTAGACAATGGCTGAGTGACAGGCAACAGAGGGTTGTAGTCAATGGGGTATATTCGATGCAAGGTCTTGTTACTAGTGGGGTACCTCAGGGATCTGTTCTTGGACCCATTCTCTTTAATATTTTTATTAGCGATATTGCAGAAGGTCTTGTTGGCAAAGTATGTCTTTTTGCCGATGATACAAAGATTTGCAGCAGGGTTGATATTCATGGAGGGATAAGCCAAATGGCAAATGATTTAGCTAAACTAGAAAAATGGTCAGAGCAGTGGCAACTGGCATTTAATGTGGACAAGTGCAAGATTATGCACCTTGGGCGTAAAAACCCAAAAGCAGAATATAGACTATTTGGTACAGTCCTAACCTCAACATCTGAGGAAAGGGATTTAGGAGTAATAATTTCAGAGGACTTGAAGGTAGGTAGGCAATGCAATAGAGCAGCAGGAAATGCTAGCAGAATGCTTGGTTGCATAGGGAGAGGTATTAGCAGTAGGAAGAGGGAAGTGCTCATGCCATTGTACAGAGCACTGGTGAGACCTCACTTGGAGTATTGTACGCAGTACTGGAGACTGTATCTCCAGAAGGATATTGATACTTTGGAGAGAGTTCAGAGAAGGGCTACTAAACTGGTTCATGGGTTTAAGGATAAAACTTACCAGGAAAGGTTAAAGCATCTTAACATGTATAGCTTGGAGGAAAGACGTAACAGGGGGGATATGATAGAAACATTTAAATACATAAAGGGAATCAACACAGTAAAGGAAGAGAGTATATTTAAAAGAAGAAAAACTACCACAACTAGAGGACATAGTCTTAAATTAGAGGGGCAACGATTTAAAAGTAATATCAGGAAGTATTACTTTACTGAGAGGGTAGTGGATGTATGGAATAGCCTGCCAGCAGAAGTGGTAGAGGTAAACACAGTCAAGGATTTTAAGCATGCGTGGGATAGACACAAGGCTATCCTAGCTATAAGACCGGGAAAGGTGGACTAATAAAAGTACTCAAAAAAAAAAAAAATTGGGCAGACTAGATGGACCGAATGGTTCTTATCTGCCGACACATTCTATGTTTCTATGTTTCTATGTTTCTATGTCGTCTTATAATCTGACCTCAAATTGAGGTCAGACTATAAGACAGGGATCCAGGTCCCCAGCAGAGCTGCAGGGGACCTGGATCCCCCTCTCTAACAGCAGGGGATGTCTGCGCGATGAGCGCAGACTCCCCCTGCTGCCGCCTGGCATGACCGCCGGGGCTTCTATGATAAAGCCGGGTACTTCCGGCTTCGTCACAGAAGTCCCGGCGGTCATGCCGGGCGGCAGCAGGGGAGGTCTGCGCTCATCCTCCGCTGCCCCACTAGCCACCAGGGAGAATCGGGCAGCTGGTCATGTCTGCATGATACGTGTCCTGTGTCCTCCCTGCCCGACACGGCAGTCTATTATGACGGACCAGCTGTCCGTCATAATAGACTGCCGTGTCGGGCAACATGGAGGACTTACTAGAGAGAGACAACTCTGGGGGGGAAAGAGACAGCTGGGGGAGGGGGAGAGAGGCCGCATTGGCACCTAAAAGGAAATAAAAACAAGAAATGCATTTGTATAATATACATTTTTTATTAAATATTAAAAAGCAATTTACATATATACAAGTTAAACTTTTTTCCTATAGGGTAGTCTTATAATCAGGCTTTTAGTTTTTTTCCTAAAGGAATGTACACATTTGGGGGGGTCATCTTATAATCAGGGTCGTCTTATAATCAAGCAAATACGGTATTAGGGTTCAGGGTTAGTTTTAGGGCTGGGGGTTCCTTTATTAGGAGGGGTCAGTATTTGTTGGCGCTGACAGTTCAGCGCAGAAAACAGCTGCGCTAAACTGTGCCGCGCTCTAACTGCCACGGCAAAACTGCCTCTGTGAACAGTCCTAGACCCCACGGAGAGTTTGTTAAGTTAAGATTGCTTTGTGCATGCTTTTTATATAAGGGTTATATTATAATAGGCTGGAAATAAATAAAATTTAAATACACACATACTTTTAAGTAAAGGGGGTAAACAATTATAGTTAATATAAAGAAATATAAATACGTGTTGGTAAAACTAACAAAGTAATTTAATTGGAACTACAATAACCCCTTATTTTACCTGCTATCATTTATACACAGTATGTATTACTAGCTTCATAGATATGAGTGCCGGTGATACATGATCTCCTTAAAATTCTGAAGTTCCACAGTATTTTTGTGTGTATCATAAGTCTGTCAGACGCAGAGCTCTCCCTCACATTTCGGCTGTGGACAAATGCCCCGCTGTGGGTTTGAAATCTTCTCCCATGGAACAAGACAGTGTAATGAATTGTAAGCAGATGGCTCTATGGAGAGTTACAATGCATGCTTTGCTGATCTGTCTGCTTCAGTCAGAGGAGAAATAACATACTGGGTTTTACATGTCTGTTCTGTGAAACTCACTGTTAACTCTTCAAAAGCCGCAGTGCCCAACTCACAGGCAGGCTTTTCTTGTATGTGTACCAGTATTCTGTAAAGTACATTACATTAACATTTATTTATAAAGCACCAACAATGTTACTAGCGCTTGGTACAGAGCATAGAAGGGAACGGCATACTACGTTAGGCGAACAGAGACAGACTGATACATGATGATTCAGGTAACTCCGAAGTGCCCCCTACTAAGGAGGGACAGTCCATATTTTGCACCCAATCGGGAAGACGGGGTGGCGGAGTTTGAGGAGTGTCAGCGCTACCTCGCAGTGTCCCAGACACCTGTGAGCGTCCAGCCGAACTCCACCTCTGTCCTCAAAAATCTGGGACAATCACACATCAAGTAGTACAGTTGGAAGGCATGTATTTATGTATGTATGTATGCACAACATGCATGTAGGCAGAACATATATGTAGGTATAACATGTATGTAGGTATAAGACTTGTTTATTTACATGTTTTTTTTTTCTCTCTCCAAAATAATATATTGCAGAATTATACACAGCTCATTGGATTGATTAAAGGCAACAGCGTTAACTTTCCATATTATGTACACTTCAGTGGATATGCATCAAATGCAAAGCAGTCAGTAAGGCTCCTAGGAATGGCAGGATGTTGGCAACAGGAAATAACTGCGTAATTTGTAGGTACCTGGATAGAGCTGGGATGGGGTGATGTTTGAGCTGGGATGGGGTAAAGTTTGGTTGGTTAGCACTGCGTGCATGGGCATTTTGGTCTCTTGGCTCCTCTGCTATTTTACTACAAGTAATTACATGACTCTCTTTACCATTCTTTAAACTTCACCTCTACAGATGTTGACGGCTGGGCTGAACTACATTGCAGGGTGCAGAGGTGGTAGGGGACCTGTCTAAAGTGTCAGCAGCAATGAGTAAATATAACAATCTATATTTTAAAGAGGGTCTAAACCTCTAAAATAAAAAAATATTAGAGCACCTTTCAAGTGACAATTTTTAGAACTTCTGTCTTTTATTTTTGGTGTTTCACTTTTAAAGGGACACACTTTAACATGGCTTATACATTGAAAGTAGAGATTCAAACAATGTGGACATAGGGGTCTATTCACTAAATGTTGAGTTGCAGGTGAGATGAACATTTCAGATCATTGTTTTAACTATAAATTGTGCAAGTACAAACCAGGTGAGTTTCCCCCGCTAAGCAAACTTACCAGGATTGTCTCTGCTCAATATATAGCTAAATTGGTGAGCAGTAATGGTCATCTCACCTCAACTCACCTTTTAGTGAATAGACCCCTTAGTGACATTATCAGATATGGCTGACCTGCTGTCCTAACCATCGCAGGCAGAGAGGTGTCAAGTATGCCATGAAACATGAAATCCAAAAGGGAAAAAGAGCTGGCACTCTAGTTCTTAAAGGAAAACAAACCATTTTTTTTTTTAACCCTTGCTTCCTGGAAGGAAAAAGTATGTCCTGCCGGTCTGGACGTGTATCTTAATAGATACACATGGCTTTACTATCTGCAGTGTGAGACACAGCAGTTCCAGGCTGTCAGCTCGCCCCAGTTCGTCTGCTCAGGTCTGCAGAATACAGGGGTCTCTCTCTGCTTCCCATGGAAACATGGCAGCTGAGAGTCAGAAGAAAAACTGGCGTGTACCATCAGAAGTACATGTCAGTTTATCCTAACACTAGGGACAACTAACCTTTCACTTGTGCTTCTAGATTAGAAGCATAAGTGAAAAGTAAAGTTTAATGTCCCTTTAAATAACAGGAATTTATTTTATTGTGTCCACTGTTTAAAACGTAGACTGCCATCTCTTTTTCCTTTTGGATTTCATGTTTCTACACACTGATCATCAGCAAGGTTATACTCTCCCATTGAACCAGCCCGTTAAGTGAGCCCAGATTTTCCCCATGGGGATTAAACTAAGTATGCTATGATACAATCAGAACATTGCATATGTCTGTACAGTGCACACAATAGAGCTTCTGTTACATACAGAGTGTGTGTCTCTTTTATTCCCCTGGTAATAACACATTTAACAATGTGTAACACTCTATTTCTGCCTGACTAGAGGTTGGGGCTGATCTGACTGTGAAGCTTATTTAACAGAGCAGGTCATTGATTTGCTTCGGCCCTGACTCACATCTCCTTGTGTCCCAGGGCAGATTATATTTACAAGTGATGGTGATGAATTTGCAGCATGAAATATATTACCATAACTTTACATAATAAAAGGGCCTGTCTCTTGCTGTCATTCTGTTCACTGGGGTTGAACACAACTGGAAATGAAGGAAGTTATGGTAGACATCAGGTAGGCTGAAGCATGCTGACATTGTATGAACTATAGACTTACACAAGGGTTACATATTGTCAGGGACAAGCGGGGTTATGGTTATCAAAGCAGCGGACTGTTTCCTTAAGACACATGACTGCGAAAATTCATAGTGAGTAACTCTGTTGCAGAATTCGCAGCTGCCGTCTGTCTCCCAGAGTATTTCCGGGGTTTGTGTGCTCTTTCTGTTCAGAGCACACAAACCTGCGGAAATAGACGGCGCAGCTCCGTGCTAAGTGTGTTACACACACCTAGCACATATGGAGCATCCGCCACTTTTGGGCAATGTTCTGCTTGGAAACCTTGGGTCCAACCATTCATGTGGATGTTACTTTGACATGTACCACCTACCTAAGCATTGTTGTAGACCATGTATACCCTTTCATGAAAATGGGATTCCCTGAGGGCACTGACCTCTTTAAGCAGACTAACTTGCCCCTGCCACAAAGCATGGACTGGTTTGAGGAATGAAACAACAATTTCAAAGTGTTGACTTGGCCTCCAAATTAACCAGATCTCAATCCAGTCAAGCATTTGTGAGATGTACTGGAGAAACAAGTCTGATCCATGGACCCCAACTTTGCAACTTGCAGGAATTAACCCATTCAGGACAATGTCCATACAGGTAGGGGCTACCAATGCAATGCATTGGCGACAATGCCCGTACATCTATGGAGTACATTTAAAATAGCACAAAAAAAATCATGTTTGCTGCAATTCATGCTATCTTTGCTGGATGCTTCACGAGTGAAGCAAAAAAAAAAGCACAAAAAAAATGGTTGCCAGGACAGCTCATGGGCGGTCTTAAAGTGACAAGACATTGACAATAGTAACTGACCTGTCAATCACGCCCCCTCATCCTATGCAAATAGAGGCAGGTCTTAAACACCCAGAAAATGGGCTGTCTTACCTGCAATAGCTGAGACACGCTGTCTCTGCCATTGCAGTGAGGATTGTGATAGCTATAAAAAGCTAATAACAATCCATTGCCATCCTCCCCCAAATTTGGGGGGAGAGATGGGGAAAGTTGATCCTGGTTGCCTTAAGTTAGGCAGACCAGGATCAACCATTATTGTTTGCATTTATTTATGTGATCAATGTAAAAAACAATCACATTGATCATATGTAATAAATGCAAAAAATTCATTAAATCAGTGCTGTATGAACATCAAAATCTTCCCTCTCCCTCACTGACACATTTTTTTTGTGTCAGAGAGAGAGAGAGGAGAGAAATATACTGTGTCCCAGAAAAAATACCATTTTACCATTTTTACACTCTTTATTAAATTGTATACATTACACAAAGGGTTAAATCTTAACACAAAAAAAACTGGTTGCAGGCAGCTACAAACAATATATGTGAGGATTCATTAAAATAGCAAGATTACACTTTAATTTAAATTTAAATGCACACATAACTAGGGTTGCCACCTGGCCGGTATTTTACCGGCAGGCCGGTAAAAAAATTGGCTTGACCCCAATGTTAAGTCTATAGAGGTAGTAACATGGCCGGTATTTTTTTGAAGAAAAGGTGGCAACCCTACACATAACTAAAGTAGAATAAAAACGCTATTGTCCAGAACGGATATCATAACAAAGAATAACATTGTTCTGAAGGGGTTAAAGGATCTGCTGCTAACCTCTAGGTGCCAGATACAACAGAACACCTTCAGAGGTCTAGTGGAGTCCATGCCTTGATGGGCCAGGGCTATTTTGGAAGAAAAACAGGACCTACACAATATTAGGCAGGTGGTCATAATGTTATGGGTGATCGCTGTATAATTATATATTAACTTAGCATAAACTGGCTAAATGAATTTATTCCTTACAAATTATAATATGCGGTCCTTGAGAGTGGCTACCAATCTAACGTAGCCACAGTACAACCCTCTATGGTCCTGATCCACTTAGCTACTTCACTAGTGCCATACAAGTTAGCTGTACCTCAGACATCTCTCTTTGGAAGAGAAGCTTTTTGCATGTTTGAAACCAGAGTTAAATAAACATATTTATAATACAGTTTTTTAAATGTAATAAATGTAATGCCAACTGCTGCACGACTACGTGTTGTAATTATCTTCACGCCACACATCCCTGCAGAGGGCAAGCACATACAGCAGGGGTCGGCAACCCACTGCCCTCGGACCAGGTTAAGCACACTAGGCAATATTATCTGGCATGAAGTCCCAAACCAAACATGGCATCTACCCGGCATGTGTTATTTAGGGTTTTTGGAGGCAATCCCACTTTCCTGCTCATCGTGACAGAGGTAGAGCTCAGCAGAATCCACGCTCACCCATCTCTCAGGTGTATTGCAGTTATGTACTGAACTTAATCTCTAGTCTGCTCTTCTGATAAGAGAAAGGTGAACATCCCTAAATTTTGTGTGACCCTCTAAAACCATGAAAGCATTCATTTATATATAATAGTGTTTTAAGATGACATGTTTAACATGTTTAATGACTTTTGTTCTACCAGGTACCACACAGAGTGAAAGGTTAGGATTAGTATCAACACGACACAGTCAAGATTTGAATGAGACCAATTAACAATTATTTTTTTAAATCAGCCCAATTATGTTGCTTCCCTTTTCATTTCCTATTTGTATGCTTCCAGGCTTTCTTATTAAATGAAAGCATTGTACATTTGTTTTATTCAATGTTTTTTGATCGGATGGGTTGTCAACTGTACAAGCGGCAGTAAAATGGTTTTCTGTCCTTAACAATTCCTGTCCATTGGATGAACAAAGTATTTGGAATAATGGAGGATAAAGAGGCCACTGGCAGGGGAAGTAGGCTGCATTGTCAGAGGCGAGTGTCAGACACCTCCAAGCTTCCTCCCCCGACGAATCGTTGTGCGTAGCTTGGGGGGAGGTTGGGTGTCAGCACTGTTATAGGACAGAAGTAGAGGTCGGTGGGACAGAGCTCCAAAAGCGGAGCTGTCCCATACAATGTGGGACAGTAGGGAGGCATCGTGTCACTCATCTAGTACAGCACCTGGCATTACTGCAGAACTTGCTAGGATGCAGTAATCTCCTTAACCAGTCTAGAGCATCTCTCTCTTCCCTACTTCTGCTCGAGGCAGTGTGATGGAATTTCCACAGAAGGGCATGTGGCTCCTTCACCGCCTCTTCGGACAGCCAACATGGGATTGAGGCCTTGTCATTTTCCATTACCACAACACTGTATGGCAGGAAGCATGGCTTGGGAAGCAGACCACCCAATGTCCCATTTTCTGCAGGATAGTCCAGATTGTGGGGCTCTGTACCCCCAAGCTCTACCTCTGTCTCTATTCGGGACAGAGGTAGACTACAGCGGGATTCAGGACTGCAATTCCGCCGTCCTGATCTGGACACTGGAAAACAC
Organism: Pelodytes ibericus; assembly: GCA_036172795.1. Taxonomy (NCBI): domain Eukaryota; kingdom Metazoa; phylum Chordata; class Amphibia; order Anura; family Pelodytidae; genus Pelodytes; species Pelodytes ibericus. The sequence continues at coordinate 77,129,757 of CM069864.1, read as the reverse complement.
ATGCAGATTATTGTGCCCAGCAGCGCTATCAGTTTGCTATGAAAACAACCAATAAGACAGTGTCTCACTTTTTGAAAGTGAAACTTGCAAACAATACAAATGGGCAAAAATATAATTCAAACTCTTTTAGACCTTCTCTTATCCGACTGAAGACCAAGTACTGATTCAGACTAATAAAACTCATCCACAATATAAATGCGCTTCATTATGATTAGTGCTTGTTTAAACATTGGGTGTCACTTTAAAGATACATATCTTTACAGAGCAAAGATGTTCCCAAACCTCAGCCGTCCCAGGCAGCTAAATGGGTTAATGTCAGCGTACTGTGGCTAAGTGCTTTCCGGTAGGACTGTGCTGCGTATGTCCCTGATCTCTTCCATCTTCCCAGGTGTCTCTGGCACCATCTGTTCCAAATGCATCCTATTTCTTTTTTTTGTAACATTCAGCATTTCACCAGTCCCCACAGACAGGACTTGCCGTGTCTTCCCATTGTCTTTGGCGATTCGGAATGTGCTGAGTTTGGCCAACAGGGAGCAAGTCCCAAGGGAGGTGTGATATCATCATACACAGAACAAAGTCACAGTCGTCTGCAGGTAAAGAAAAAGTGTATTATGTGTATATATAAATATATACGCATACACATATCTATGTATGTACATAGATGCTCACACACACAAACATGTATATATACTGTATATATATATATATATATATATATATATTTTTTTTTTTTGTATGTAAAAAGGGTGTGTATAAAAATATACAGTACTGGGTGCTCAGATGGCACGAAGAATAAAAAAATAAAAAAACAAATTGGTTGTGTAATTTTTTACTCTTTTTTTTCCGGCCATCTGAGCACAAAGTACTAAACATTTTTATATACCACCCACCTTTTGAAATATGTAAATAAAAATTCAGTTTTACTAAGCGGGTAGAGTTTTCTTCCCACTTATGGCCTTCCTAATGAAAAAATGAAAACAAAAAAAATGAGGGCCATAAGTGGGACGAAAACTGATCACAGTAAACTGATCCACAAAACCCCCCAAAAACTTGTTATAGCAAATGTTTTTCTTCTTCCCTTGTCTGTCACTCTCTGTACTTTACAATCAGTATTTATTTATTTAGAAAGTGTTTTACTAGGAAGAATACATTGAGATTTCTCTCGTTTTCAAGCATGTCCTGGGGACCCAGTCCAGAATAGAGTTACACATTTAACAGTAGATTCAAAAATAAATACATACATATATTAAACAAGTTGGAAGGGGAACATACAGGGTAAATCATTATTGATACAAAAAAGGAACAACATGTACAGTATACGAAAGAGTTTGTAAACTAATAACAGGTACAATCTGTTTTGAGGATTTGGGAGATACTTATTTTCAGGGATCTTAGAGTAGATGATGATTTGGCAGAAACGGGAAGGCTATTCCACATATGAGGAGCTCTGAAAGAGAACGCACCTCCACCTGCTTCCTTTTTGAAGTGAGGGATCGCTAGTGAAGGGTTGGTGCAGGATCTGAGATTGTGGGATGTGCAGGGAGTAAGAGCGAGCATGCCGCTCAGGTAGGCGGGGAGCGTTCCAGAGAAGTGGTGAAGTATGTGAAGTACAGGGAATGCACTGGAGGTAATGTTTGAACACATGGGCTTTGGCAGATGCCAAATTAGATAATTTGCATGTGATCACGGTGATTGACTAATCAAATTACCAGAAACCACCGCTTGGGCCCAGGAACACTGCTTTAGGTGTCCTGGACCCGTTTACGTACTGGATGGCGGTGGGCACAGAGCACACCACTGGATTGGCAGCACAATGAGTTAACTAGTCCCAAGGACCCGATCAATGCCGCACTTGATGATTAGTTAACTAGTCTTAATGTCGCGAAGGGGTTAAGGATGAAAATGTACTAGCAAAACTTTTTTTTATAATCAAGGTGACCTTATTTTCAAGAAAATGTGGTCACAAAACCGGCATCACTATTCCCTAGAGGAGGTCTGGCTGTATCTGCGGCTGGGCACAGTTAATGTCTCCTTGTTGGTGGGGGCAGCTGTAGCGCTAAAGACAGCTGTCCTCCTAGGTACACATCCGGGCCAATGTGACAAGGGAGGAAGGGCAAGCGGATGTGCTCATACCCTTCCGCACTGCGTACCAGGCGTGCAACGCCTCCTACAAATTAGCAGTACCCTAGACCACCGGGGGTAAGTATCAGGAGTGGGCCTAGACTGTCGGTTCTAAAATTATTGATGGCGGTCCTGATTAGACCCCAATGTCAGGAGACTGGTTATAAACTGGACTTGGTAGTATTTGGGCTTTGTAACATTTATTTCTGTTTAAATAACTAATCCTATTTGATGTTTACAGCAGGAATATTGCCTCTGTGCTGTTACCCTGTACACCTCTTGCTGTAACCCCAGTATAATTGCTCTCCCTTTGACTGTGAATAGAATGTTGTTAATGCTCCCGGAGCAAATTGGTCTCACCCTTTTGCTGTCAGTAACCCCTCTAGCTTAGATATGATTACATTTCCACTAAAATATCTGTAGTTTAAACATTTCACAGAGGTGCCTAAAATATTAACCTCTTCACACTGGCAGAGTAGAGGTTAAACTAACAGAATAATGGAATACGATGTGCTCGGTTAAAAGAAAAATCACTAAGAAAGTAAGAGCAGCTCACTACTGCCACCTAGAGCTTACAATTGTTCAGGCACAATCACATCGATAGGATAAAAGTGCATTATAGTGTGGATGGATCCCCCAAAAGCTTTCACTTTATCATTTTGTACAAAATAATTATGTTGCAATAGTGCAAGTGATAATAAAAAGTCATATGATACGCTGAAATTAGTGCTACTTTAGACAATGGTCTGTAATGTATGTCATAGTATTTATACATAAATACGTGTCTCTTAATGTGGTCAACAATGTGCTGATAATAGAGTAGAGCCAACAAAAAATGTATTCTGTGCAAGTAGGGTTGCCACCCTATGTGCAAGTGGGACTTTAAGGACACATTACCAGACCAGCAAGCTGCTCCAGCTTTGTCTTTTATAGAGGTGATCACACTTGCTGCTGATCCGTTCACACAGGGCATTTGATTAGCAGCCCCTGTCTTAGCTTCTTAATTCCTATGGAAGCAGTAAGGTTGTACTTTGGCATCTCCATTTTGGCTTTAGTTTTGTTAAATAAATCCTGATAATTTGTCACGTGTTGTTCTTCAGCTGAGGTTGTATTTACCTAATTTCACAACCTGCTAAGGAACAGATGATTATTATGTCCTGATTTGTCAAACCATAGAATTTAGAGAGTGTAGTTTGAGCCACAAGGTGACTCCACAGACACATTTCCTTGATGAGGGGGGGGGGGGGGGGGGGTAATTCAAGGGGGTGTGACTATTATTTATTTTTATTCTGGGGGGCTTTGGCAAGACCACAAATATTACTATACAATGATCAGGGGTTAATCACAGTGTGCGGGGAGTAAAATTTATTAATGGACCAGGGACCTTGAGCAAGTCCTTGACCCATCACATTTAAGGGGGCTGGGAGTCTTTAAGCAGACTCCTTTTTTTTAATATATATTCTTTATTAAGTTTCTTATTTTCATAAACATACATACATAGGATCGGTTATATACAGTACATCAATATATGAATGCATCTAATAGCACTCTTTACTTGTTCTAAATAATACATCACTCCTTATTTGTACTGAGTTTTTGCTTAATACAAGCACAGCGAGGTATAGTGTCTAAATCAAACTATTCTCAGGGTTCTCAGCTAGAAAATTACTCCAGGGAGACCAAATCTTAATAAAGTTAGGGGATGATTTCCCGGAGGGATCAATCTGAGCTTCGGCGTCCATTTGGAAATTAATCTGGGTTTTTAATTGGTCTCTGGATGGGATTACTTTCGTTCTCCAATGTCTTGCCAGTAACACCTTATAGACCAGGAAAATATGAAAGGCAGGAAAACGATTAGGCATATTCGGGAGATTCAAATCTATATGTAGTAGAAATGCTTGGGGAGTCAGCCTATAGTTACTATGAAATATGGTATTAAAAATGTGGGAGAGCATATCCTTAAGAGGATCCAATAATCTGCATCCCCACCAAACATGGAGGTAATCACCCTCAGCACGTTCGCATCGCCAGCACAATTTCGAGTTGTTAGGATGGATCTTAAACATCTTCCGGGGAACCAGGTACCACCCAAATGCAACCTTGTAGAATAGTTCAATCAGATTCAGACTCTTAACTGCTTTCCTAGTAGAGGAGAGCGCATAGGACCAATGGTCGGTAGCGATGACCGTGTCTAAATAAGTCTCCCAACAGGTAAGTGCTTTACATTTAGGCGGTTCTGTAATCGAGTGGATCGAGTAAGGTTTGCAACTTTGTGATATTTTTACATTTATTTACTGTTTCTATAAAGGTGTCCAAATCCGTTTGGTCTATTATCTGTATCGCAGAAGTATAGCTCCTAATCCTGTAATAGGAGAAAAGCTCATGAGCTGGGAGAGCATATTCTGATTGTAGCTCATCGAAGGATCGCATTTGAGAGCCGTGATAGATGTCTCCCACCTTAAGGATGCCGTTGCGAGACCATTCTACTAGGCTGAGGTTCTCAATAAGTTGAGAAAATATTGTAAGGGGTGCCAGGGCGGTGATTCCCTGCGGTTTAGCAAATTTACGTTTAAATTTGTACATTGCTCTAGTTATGTCCTTTATAAGTGGATTAGAAACAGAGAGCTTTCTAAAGGCAAGCTCGTTCAGCCAGAAGAAAAAATAGGGATTTTGACCATTTAAATCTGCAGTCTCAATTTGAGACCAAATAGTAGGAGAATCATTCGCATGCCGCCAGGCCAAGAGGTGGGAGAACAGTGATACCTCAGCTAGTTTAAATAAATCAGGGAACCCTAGGCCTCCTCTTTTGCTACTTTGTTTTAATATTGCTTTTGGAATTCGGGGTCGCTTAGATTCCCAGACATATGTTGAAAATAAAAGAGTAAGTTGCGTCAGATAGTGTCTGGGGACCTTCATTGGAATTGTTCTGATGCAATACAGAATTTTTGGGAGGACATATGCTTTTACAACTTGTATTCGCCCCAGCCATACCAACTCTAAACCCTTCCAGCTTGCAAAAAGATCTTTACACTCATGGACAAGGCATTCATAATTATATATAACAGTTTGTCTTAAGTCATTTTGAATTTTAACACCCAAGTAATTAAGGACCGAATTGTCCCAGTCTATGTTGAGAGACTTACGTAGTTCGGTAATTTGTAGGTGGGAAAGAGAAAATACTAATGATTGTGTTTTAGGAATATTTAACTTATAATTCGAATACGAGCTGAAATCGACAATTAAAGAGATAAGTTCGGGAACTCCTATCTCTAGTAATTATAATAAAGGTACAGGGCTACTTGGCATGGCTCCCCATATGTGTTAGGCCCAGTGGGCCATTTGAGGCACCCCCAGGACCCAACCCTTTTTCTGCAACTCGCTTCCAGTAAACGAGGTGAGCCTCAGGAGGGAGGAGGACAACAAAGTGAAACTCACTTCCCATTTCGAACGCCCTTTGGATTTTTGTGAATAGCAATTTGTACTCCGTGCCGGTTGAAGGATTTTTTGATACATAGGCGAAAGTGCTTTTTGGTGCCCCCCCCCCAATCCTATGACTCTCCGCACATCCCTTATCTATCCTCCCTCTCCCCATATCTCTGTTCTCCCCCCCTCTTCTGTTCTCTCCCTCTCCCCATCTCTTCTCGACCCCTCCTCCCGCTATCTCTGTTCTCCCCCATTTCTGTTTTCTCCCCTTCCACCCCTCCCCTGTTCTGTTTTCTCCCCTTCCCCCCCTCCCCTGTTCTCTTTCTCCCCTTCCACCCTTCTCCTGTTCTTTCTCCCCTTCCACCCCTCCCCTGTTCTCTTTCTCCCCTTCCACCCCTCCCCTGTTCTCTTTCTCCCCTTCCACCCTCCCCTGTTCTCTTTCTCCCATTCCACCCCTCCCCTGTTCTCTTTCTCCCCCTGGGGGAGCCAAGCAGCATGAGCTCTGTGGAACACAGAGCTCAGTTAGAGCTGCTCGCACTCCCTGTGTGGAGTGATAATGCCGGGCACTCTGCTTCAAGGGGAGGTGAAAGTGACTTTCCAAGTGGACCTCCTCGCACTATTCTCTACTTTTAGTAAAAAGACCCCTATGACTGTAACAGAAAAATGTGATTTAAAACATTGTAATAAGTGGATTGCCATTGAATCAGGCCAGTGAATAGATTATATTTGTATCATTTTTTATTCATTACATTCACATTCTAAACAATATTTAGGTGACAAAGTGGTATTAAGAAAGGAAAAATTGTGGCATAATATATTTAATAATTGGGGGGAAAAATAAAGCATGGGGAAAAAAATGACATGTTACCAGTTCTGCCATGCATATAAGTATTGTTATGAAAGCCATTACATATACCATATATGTTTCTTAGAACACACAGATAGCATACTTATTATATATCAGTGATATATAATTATATATTCAGTGATATAATAGCAGGTCAGTGCAACTGATTAGTTGATGGCCCCACAATAGTACTGCAGAACACGTTTTCTTTATTTTCTATTGGCTTCACTTTCTCACTCTGTGGTGGGGATATTTTTTGACAGGGAGAGACTATCCCAGTGACCTTGGATATCTTAATAATGGTCACTACAGTGGAAACTGGTATATTGAGTTTGTAATTTTCTTTTTTCCAGTAGTGACCCAACGTCTGGAGATTAATGACCCATGCCTTGCATTGTGCCAAGTGTTTTCTGATTGTAACAATGATGATGGATGCTACTGAAGTCTTTCCGTGCTACTGAAGTCTTTCCGTGCTACTGAAGTCTTTCTGTGACCAGCTTCCATTTATAGTGCAAAGAACCAAGTGTCCTGCTACACCTTCTGTATGGTATGGCATTTTATGGAATTTAATTTGTATATTTAAACAAATGTGGGATATACACACACCGATCAGCCATAACATTATGACCACCTTCCTAATATTGTATAGGTCCCCTTTTGATGCCAAAACAGCCCTGACCTGTCGATGCATGGACTCCACTAGCCCTCTGAAGGTGTGCTTTGGTATCTGGCACCAAGACGTTAGTGGCAGATCCTTGCAAGTCCTGTAAGTTGCAAAGTGGGGCCTCCATGGATCGGACTTGTTTTTCCAGCACATACCATAGATGCTCGATTGAACTGAGATCTGGGGAATTTAACAATGCTTAGGTAGGTGATTTGTGTCACTGTAATATTATCCACATGAATAGCAAGACCCAAGGTTTCCCAGCAGAACATTGCCCAAAGCATCACACTAACTAGGCCGGCTTGCCACCTGTCAGTGACCATAATGTTATGGCTGATCGGTGTATATAAGCATTATTGGGCAGATGCTTGCAAGTTTGCATGGTCCCTCCAGTAAGGCGGTTACATTATACACAAGTTCAGTGTCCTGTCTACACATATAAAAATATATATATATTCAGAGGCGTAACTAGAAACCACCACGCCCCGGTGCAAAAATTGCCTCGGGGCCCCCGACCCAACCATGCAACTCCACTCCAGAAATACCACTTACATGCCTCCCAACTGTTCCGCTTTGTGCATGGCCTTGTCTTATATCTAGGATAGCCTTATACCTATCCCATGCAGGCTTAAACGCCTTCACTGTATTAACCTCTACCACTTCTACTGGAAGACTATTCCATACATCCACTACCCTCTCAGTAAAGTAATATTTTCATTAGTCCCTGGCCTTCTCTTATATCAAGAATAGCCTTATGCTCATCCCAAGCATGCTTAAACGCCTTCATATATTAACCTCTCATCCACCACCCTCTCAGTAAAGTAATATTACTTTTCTGGACACAAAAAAAAACGTTACATTATTTCCAGCCTTATCAAAAGCTTGAGGTGGACCCCAAATATATGTATATAACTAGCTGCATGTATACTTATGTGAACTTTTTAATATTATATTCAACTATTTTCATAAGTAATAAAAATGTTATTGAAAAATGGTTAATTTCTTATTTTTTTTACGTTTCCCTTCACCCACATTGCACCTAAAGGTCTTAACACAGCACTATACAGTACCCACAGCACTTGGCTTGTACTCATATTGCACCCACACGATTTGGCATGCTGCAGTATAAATTTTCCTGCCAGAACATACCACAGTGTCACTTTATCCCACTGAACTGCCCCTGCAGAACATGCCACAGTGTCACTTTCCGCCATAGTACACATTATTTTGCCCTACAGAACATGCCACAGTGTTCCTTTTACCCCATAGTACATGTTATTTTGCCCCAAAGAACATGCCACAGTGTTCCTTTTACCCCATAGTACATGTTATTTTGCCCCACAGAACATGCCACAGTATCAGTTTGGCCACAGCCAATTTGCCCATTATGCCATGATTAGCCACAATTGCCAATATGCCACAGCCAGATTGCCAATATGCCACAGCCAATTTTACCCATTTTCCAGTGTTATTTTGCCAATTTGCCAGTGTCATTTTGCTCATTTGCCAGTTATTTGCCCATTTGCCAGTGTTATTTTGCCCATTTGCCAGTAATGTGCCCGTTTGCCAGTATTATTTGCCCATTTGCCAATTATGTGCCAATTTGCAAGTTATTTGCCAGTTATGTGCCCATTTGCCAGTTATGTGCCCATTTGCCAGTGTTATGTGCCCATTTGTCAGTGTTATGTGCCATTAAATATGCCATTCCTTTGCCATTTAATATTACAGTATTTTGCCCCTCAATATGCCATTCTTTTCCCATTTTAATATGCCAGGATTTTGCCACTCTATTGACACTTAATATGCCAGGGTATTGCCATTTAATATGGCAGGATATTGCCATTTAATATGCCAGGATATTGCCAATTAATATGCCAGGATATAGCCACTTAATATGCCAGGAGTTAGCCAATTAAAAAAGCCATGATATAGCCAATTAATATTCCAGGAAATAGCCACTTAATATGCCAGGATATTGCCAATTAATATGCCAGGATATTGCCAATTAATATGCCAGGATATTGCCAATTAATATGCCAAGATATAGCCACTTAATATGCCAGGATATAGCCAATTAAAATGCCAGGATATAGCCAATTAAAATGCCAGGATATAGCGAATTAATAAGCCATGATATTGCCAATTAATATGCCAAGATATAACCACTTAATATGCCAGGATATAGCCGATTAATATGCCAGGATATTGCCAATTAATATGCCAGGATATTGCCAATTAGTATGCCAGGATATTGCCACTTAATATGCCAGGATATAGCCAATTATTATGCCAGGGTATTGCCACTTTATATGCCAGGATATAGCCAATTAATATGCCAGGATAGAGCCAATTAACATGCCAGGATATTGCCACTTAATATGCCAGGGTATTGCCAATTAACATGCCAGGGTATAGCCACTTTATATGCCAGGATATTGCCATTTAATATGCCAGGATATTGCCAATTAATATGCCAGGATATTGCCAATTAATATGCCAGGATATAGCCAATTAATATGCCAGGATATAGCCAATTAATATGCCAGGGTATTTACACTTTATATGCCAGGATATAGCCAATTAATATGCCAGGATATAGCCAATTAATATGCCAGGATATTGCTCCTCAGTATGCTCGTTATGCGACCCTCCTTCCCCGCTACCCGTGCCAGTACTTACCTCCTTGCTGCTGTCTCCCGGTGCAGGTCCGTGGCTGTGAGGGAAGCATTGTAAGCTCCTCTCCAGCTGCGCAGATCAATAATTATAATAAAAAAAAGTTTGAAATAACTTTATTGATCCGCGAGGCTGGAGGGGAGCGAACAACGCTTCCCTCACAGCCACGGACCTGCACCGGGAGACAGCAGCAAGGAGGTAAGTATTGGCACGGGTAGCGGGGGCCCACGGGGCAGCTGCCTTGGGCCCCAAGGATGAATTTGCCCGTTTATCAGACCCGCAAAATCCAAGCAAAACCAAGGAACCGTGGGCTGAATACATTCTCCTATAGGGAGGTCTGTGCACATCCTATACAAGCATTAACATATGCTGTGATATTGGCATCTATGTTAGACTATCCACCATACATTTGACATATATAATACAGGCTCTACACAGCTTTGTTCCCATCATCTATGGGTAACACTGTGTAGATTTTTCAGTACAAGATTTTTCAGTAATATCTTACATTTTTTTTCCCACTGAGACTTAATTTCCCCCATTATTTAATATATAGCCCATGTTACACTACATCCTACAGCAGGGCTTTACCCATCTCATTGTTTTATCTAAAGACATTTATTTTTAGTTTGATTACAATTTTTGTTCTCCTCAAAAAAAAAAAAAACTCTTTTTGTGTTTTTGTATATATATCTATATTGACAAATGGAGAAGACTCTGGAAGCATTACTATCAACCAGGACATTGCTTTTGCATTGGCATTCACAAAAAGGTCTCCGTACTGTATGCGGTGGCTAAATGTGCCCAAGAAAAGGACATAGTGTTGAAGACAGGCTGCAGTTGTCTGGGATATATCTTTGTAAGAGCTAAAAATTTGAAGTAATGGTTTATGATCTGTTAGTATGGTGAACTCCCATATCAACGCAAGTGCCTCTTTATACAGGTGTAACTGCCTTCTGTCTTCGTCAAAGATGTCAAGGCAAAGGTCACTGGTTTCTCAGAAGCTTCTGGTAGGAGGTGGCACCCAGCTCCCCCATTTGATTTCTTTCCTGGCACAATACGGGATGCCCATTCACTGTGCTCTACCTTGGAAATGAATCCCTGTTCATCTAGCCAAATGAGTTCAGCTTCCACTCCTGCTCAAAGGGGAAATGGTACTGAAATGGTTCTGGACCTTGAAGAATCTAGGATGAGCTTCCAGTGTAAGCTTGAGTCATTTTTTATTCCCCCAAATGGTCATTGAAAACTGCAGGAAAACACTGTTTCAAGTATATCATTCTGTCTTGATGGTTTTTGAAGGTGTTGCATGGTTCTTAATCATGTCTGGCATTCCCAGATGAGTAATACAGTCTCTGCCAATGAGAGGTGGTATCCTGTGTTACAGAATATATAATCATAGACTCTTTGTCTGACCCTTGTACGATACCTGCACCTTTGCACAACCAAGTGGGTGGAGGACTTGCATGAAATACGTCTGCAACTTTATTGGGGTAGGGCGGACAGTTGTCTGGATGTGTTTTTGTGTAATAACGGTGAGAGGTAGGTTTCTATACCTTGTAAGTTTTCCTCTTTGTGTACTGCAGTTGTTTTTCCCATACATTCCTAATATGAAATTTTTCCGCAATGATGACAAGGTTGGTCCTTAAACCAACACATTTTGGAGTCATGGTGTCTGTATTACTGCACTGGTAGAAAATTGGCTCGGGGAGAAGATCTTTATTTCCAGTTGGTCAAATCTGGAGTGACTACTGCTTTGAAAACATCATCTGTCCCCCCTTCTTTGTGAGCCTGAGGGTTCAATGTCTCAGTATCCCTGACAGCCATTTCCATACCTGATGCAATCTCCATCGTCCATATAAGGGTGAGTCCTTCTTCTGTTTAATTTGAATTGTCTCACCATCTTACACTTGGTCCTCAGAGCTGTGGGTAGGTATTCTCCAAAAAAACAGGTGGAGACCAGTTTGCGAATGGCCACCACATAGGCCTTAATATTTCCCTGATTGCAGCTGACAAAAGCAGAATCTTTCTGCAGTCTCTAGTGGTTTTGGCTGGAGGTAATCCCCAGGGGCGGGCTGGGCCGGGGGGCAGGGAGGCAATTGCCCCCCAGGCTGCCCTAATGTTTGTAAAACACGGCCGCTGGGCCAGTGTTTAAAAAAAAAAAAAAAAACGCGCTTGCAGACAGAGACGGAGGTGAGAAGGGATCAAGACACTGGCATATTATTGTGCAAATTGGCTGGGGAATATTACATGGCAAATAAGACTGACATATTATTGGGCAAATTGGCTGGGGAATATTACATGGCAAATAAAACTGACATATTATTGGGCAAATTGGCTGGGGAATATTACATGGCTAATAACACTGGCATATTATTGGGCAAATTGGCTGGGGAATATTACATGGCTAATAACACTGGCATATTATTGGGCAAATTGGCTGGGGAATATTACATGGCTAATAACACTGGCATATTATTGGGCAAATTGCCTGGGGAATATTACATGGCTAATAACACTGGCATATTATTGGGCAAATTTCCTGGGGAATATTACATGGCAAATAAGACTGGCATATTATTGGGCAAATTGGCTGGGGAATATTACATGGCTAATAACACTGGCATATTATTGGGCAAATTGGCTGGGGAATATTACATGGCTAATAACACTGGCATATTATTGGGCAAATTGGCTGGGGAATATTACATGGCTAATAACACTGGCATATTATTGGGCAAATTGGCTGGGGAATATTACATGGCAAATAACACTGGCATATTATTGGGAAAATTGGCTGGGGAATATTACATGGCAAATAAGACTGGCATATTATTGGGCAAATTGGCTGGGGAATATTACATGGCAAATAAGACTGGCATATTATTGGGGAATATTACATGGCTAATAAGACTGGCATATTATTGGGCAAATTGGCTGGGGAATATTACATGGCTAATAACACTGGCATATTATTGGGCAAATTGGCTGGGGAATATTACATGGCAAATAACACTGGCATATTATTGGGCAAATTTACTGGGGCATATTAAATGGCAGAATAACACTGGCATATTGGACAAATCGTCTGGGGAATATTAAATGGCAGAATAAGACAGGCATATTGGGCAAAATGTCTGCGGAATATTAAATGGCAATTAACACTGGCATATTGGGCAAATTAGCAGGGGCATATTAAATGGCAGATAACCTTGGAATATTATTGGGCAAATTGGCTGGGAAATATTAATGGCAAATAATATTGGAAATGTGTATGTAATGGGGTGATGGAGGCATGTAAATGTGGTGATGGGGCATGTCCTGGTGTGCAACGTGGGTTATGGGTCATGTCGTAGGTGTGCAACGTGGGTAGGGGGGGTGCCCAAATTTTGGGATATTGGGTGTCTAAATCCTGGCATATTGAGGGGCATAATCCTGGCATATTGAGGGGAAAATCCTGGCATACTGAGGAGGCATCATCTTGGCATATTGAGGGGAAAATCCTGGCATATTGGGTGTCTAAATCCTGGCATATTGAGGGGCATAATCCTGGCATATTGAGGGGCATAATCCTGGCATACTGAGGGGCATAATCCTGGCATTTTGTAAGGGAAAATTCTAGCATATTAAATGGCAAATACTGGAATATTGTGGGGGGGGAAATCCTGGCAATATTCGTTATAAAACAAGGAAAAGATGGCCGTGGATGGGGAGGCGATTCGATGGTGCAATGGGCCACTTGACTAAATTTGCCCCCCAGGCCTAAGGCTGCCAGCCCTCCCCTGTATATATTCTCTCTGGAACTCCCTTCCGCAGAGCATCCAGCTCGCTCCCTCCTTTTCAAACTTTAAAAAGTCCCTCAAAACACATCTCTTTGAAGCAGCTTACTACCCAACCCACTAGATTACCAGTCACTTTACCTCTAGCTGATCCCACCTAGCTGGAACACACACAAATCATCTTTGGCCTATCCCACCTACTGCCACCCATCCACACTACTATTATTATAACTTCAATCCCTTATGTGTCTTATGGACCCCATTCCCTCTAGATTCCCCCTAGATTGTAAGCTTGCGAGCAGGGCTCTCTACCTCCTGTACCAGTCTGTTCTAGTTCGTCTAACTTAGTATGTAGTTACCTTCTATGCTCTGTACCTTGCGCTACGTAAATTGTTGGCGCTATATAAATAAATGTTAATGTAATATATATATACACACATTCATACATTCATACATACATAAATACATATATGTGGAAGGTTTACTTTCTGTGTTCCTTTACAGCATCTGAGACACATTAGCTTGACCAGTGGACATGACAATGTATTCTTATGTATTTCTAACTACTGAAAACCCCTTTAGCAATAAAACATAAAATACACTGATTACCACCTAGTGAGTTAGCAAATGTTTCTTACTATCAGCATCAAGAGATAAACCATTAAATACAAACACAATTATTCATTCTATAAACAAATGTTTTTCAGTAATTCACACAGGACACACAGACATAAAGGATGCATAGTGTGTAATGAAGTAAACAAGGAGTGCACGCATATCCACAACACTACAGCCAGGGCTCCGTTTAGAAACTAAATTCCCATCTGATTTATTAGGTAATAAAGACAGGGTCACTTGATAAATTAAGGGGAAAAAAGGGAATATGGGCAATTACCAAGGAACAACTAATAAATGTTTTTGGTTTCTGTATAATTGCATATCCAATGAAAATAACAACCCCGGGGTCATATCCCACTCTCTCTTCTCATTGGCCCAGAGACTGTGTGCAGCAGTAAGAGCAGGTCTGGGAAGAAACACAGCCCTGCTCTCCCAAACGACAAATAAAGTTTCCGCCGTTCAAAAGCACAAAGAAAAAAATACTGTGCATTGCAATGCAGGCATGTCAGCTATCCCAGCACCGGCTCTAAAAGCCTGATTACCGGCTGTGCCGGTAAAATTCCGGCCAGGTGGCAACCCTATACACTACAGTCCATCAGCGCACACTGATTAAACCCAAGCTCTCTCTTAAAGGACAACTAAAGTGAAAAATGTAGTGCCCCTAGTGTACTTTTGATAGTACATGTCCGTTTATCCTCTGACCAACAGCTGCCATGCTTCGATAGGAGGCAGGAAGCCTGGTCTGTTCGGTGACTGGCTCTCTCTGCTAGTGCGGATGGGACCTTAACTAGAGAGAGACCCTCAACCTGAGAGAGTACCCCACTCTATGCAGCCCCTGCTTTGATGGGTGTGCATGCGCCAACTTCCAGACCAGCTCTGCCTCAGAATTGAGTATATATAAAGATACACAACAGGTTTACTTAAAGGGACAGTCTAGTCCCCATATTCACTTTGGTGCAAGTTGAAGACTACTGCTTGTACGGTGCACAGGCTTTTTTTCCATTGTGATTTCATGCAGGCATTCTGCATAAATAGACTATATAAACTATTTTTACTTTTGAGGAAGCAAGGGTTAAAAGACATCTTGCTGTCATTTAAAGCTATTTAGTCACATATAGGTTGGCCATCACTACCCTAATCCTCCCTAATTCTCTTGTGTAAGCAGCCCTGAAATGACCACCAAGATGTTGGGCTCCCAGCACCTCATCCTTAGCAGATGCTGTAGATTCCTGAGGATTCATATGATGATTTCTCAGCTGCTGAGATGCCTCTTGTTATATACTACTGAGAGTTTCTCTCACTATTTTAGATTCATACGGATAATAAATATGTCCACAAGCAGAGAGGAAAAAGTTTCTGACGCACATTTATGTTGCACCAAACACCTGGAAGCCTTCCCGCAGAGATAATGCATAGGACTCAGTGGTGTATCTTGATTTTGTGCTGCCCTAGGCAGACAAAATCCGGGCACCCCCCTACCCAAGCTGCACACCCACGTTACACACCTAAGACATGCCCCATCACCTCCATTTCATGACCCCACATCACACATAACATTCAGACTCACATCAAGCTCATACTCCCATCACACACACACTCCTACTCCCATCACACTCAGTCACACACACTGACTCCCATCACACACACTGTCTCCCATCACACACACTCTGACTCCCATCACACTCAGTCACACACACTGTCTCCCATCACACACTCTGACTCCCATCACACTCAGTCACACACACTCTCCCATGTCACACACACTGTCTTCCATCACACACACTCTGACTCCCATCACACTCAGTCACACACACTGTCTCCCATCACACACTCTGACTCCCATCACACTCAGTCACACACACTCTCCCATGTCACACACACTGTCTCCCATCACACACACTCTGACTCCCATCAGCACTTACCTTTCCCTGTTGGCTAGTGGCTTCCCGGCGATTGTGCCGACAGGTTACGTGACCGTTGGCACTTCCTTGTCACACTGCACGGGGAGCCGAAAAGGCAGCACGGAGGTTTTTCTGTGCTGCCTGTTCGGCTCCCCGTGCAGCCTGGCAGGCAGAGCGATGGTGAGGGGGGATCTTCCGATCCCTTCTCACCTCCGTCTCTGCCTGCAAGCGCGGTCTTTTTTTTTTTTTTTTTTTTTTAAAGGGCCGGGTTTTTTTTTTTTACATTTTTTTTTTTTCAGTGCTGGGGGGCTCCCACCAAAATTTGCCGCCCTAGGCATCCGCCTAGGATGCCTCGCGGTAAATACAGCACTGATAGGACTTATCCTCAAGGTACACCGTGTCAACAATTTGAGGCTTTGCGCCAAACCATTTCTCAGAGGCACAAACTTTTGCTAAACACCAACACAACTGTCTCGATGCTCTTTGGAACAGTATATAAATTACATAAATTACAGAATTCTCAGTTATGCACCCAGACAAAATCAAAGATTCACTGACCACAGTCAGTTATTTTAAACTTCTAGGTTTGTGGCTAGACCCCAATCGATCCTTTGGCCTCCACATTGAAAAACTCTCAAGGAACTAGGATTGCTGTGCAAAAACAAATCTTACCTAAGCTCCAAAATAAGAAAACAGATGGTACAACAAATGCTAATGCCAGTCATTGAATATGGGGATGTAGTATATGAAATGGCCCTGCACATTCCTAAACTTACTATATTGTTAAACTCAGCAGTGTAATTACATGACGCAGCTTGGTGACATGTTAAAAGAGCTAAACTGGCTTTACTGCCTTGTGTTTAAGAGCTGGGACGCTCCCATCCAACCTAAGTAGAATGCTCTCCCCAGCTGTTCATACCTCCTAAAACCTCCCATCCAGTACCAACACTGTATTTACTTGATCGTCCTTTTCCTACAGCGTAGGACACATTAAATCTTCCTTTAGTCAAAAATCTATATACCTTAATAGAGATATGCTTCAACTGTTCCCTCTTTAAGGACAACTGTTGACAAATATTAAGTTATCTTTAAATGAAAGACTGCATCAAGTGTAGGCATTTTAAATAGTAATGCTTTAATGAAAGAAAACAAAAAAGTACCTTATTAAGTTCTCTTAGCTTTGTAGTGGGTGGACATATTGGGTCAGATCTTCATTTATCTGACCCAAGATTCTCAACATGTCCGCCTTTATCATACTGTATATTCTACTACATAGAGCTGATTTTTATATTCTAGTTATATGTGGCAGTAAGAAAAGTTATAAAACTTGTATGTTATTTAGAACACGTATGGGAATTTTGGAACGGCAATGTATACATTTTTATATTCCCATCCATTGCGAGCCTCTGTTTAATTGCCATCACTGCTGTTTGTGGCTGGCAATGGGTTAACCAACCACAATCTGCAATCCGTATAATCAACATTCACTCCCGTTTCCAAGTTTAAATTGAGCAATTGTTTAATTATGCGTAAGCAGCAATACATCCAACACGTTATCTAAATCACCACTTTAATTCCTGGACTCCCCAATCCAAATTGTTTTTTTTTTCCTCCTTTTTTTTCTCCCATCTTCCTCGTTCCATCCCTTCGCATCATTAACGCCAGAGAGTTAATGAATATAAAAAGGGAAGAGGCTAATTATGCTTTAATTTACAATGATGGTGCCATCCTGGGACCAAGCAAAATCTGATTTCAAAACAATTATAAAAAGCATTAGGCTCTTGTAAATAGAATCATTCGGTCTCTGGATATATACATATATATGTGGAAATAGGTATAGTCTGTGTATATTTATGCCTATCGATATATATATACACAGTGCACCTATGTCCACATGCATATAATATAACACACACACACAAACATATGTATATATCAGACCCCACAACTTCTGCCCCTGACAAGTTGGAATGCCAGGGGCTGGCGCTTGGGATGTTAGAGTGTTAGCAGTACCGCGCAAGTGCAGTAGGCAATCTCCAATTAGATCAGGACTTCTTAAATGGCGCTGTCCCGCCAAGCTTTGCGTCTATCCCGAAAAGCGGAGTGTCTGCTGATTTGGCTACATTCAATATGTGCGTCTGTTGTAATACTCCAGGGACTAAACTTGACTCTGCAGACCGAACGCTGTAGGCAACTAAGGCCAGCCGACCACCTTCTTCAGAGATTCAAGTGCTGGTGGCCACTACTAGATGTCCAAGAGCAGGGTCTATGACAGTGCAAAGGTCAGTAACTGATTGCTTGATTTCAGGGAGCTCCAATTTGCCTTGCAAAACTTTGAGCCCTGAATACTGCCCTAATTTGTATAATTTTGGTGATCCACATGGCTATTTAAATCAGGCCATTCAGGCATCACGATACGCCTCCGTATTCGGAAAAAAAGTAGCCAATCTTTTGCTGAAATAATGGGACAATCGAGGCTTCCCTTTCGGTAGCTGAAAACATCCGAAAGAGCCCCCCAAAAAACCTAGTTGCTAAAAACAAAGTGCCAGTTAAATTAAATTTTAAAAAATATATATATAAATTCATTTAAAAGCTATATATATATATATATATATATATATATATATATATATATATATGCCTTATATATTATCCTAATAGATATAACAGAATATAATAACCTATATACAGTAATATGATAATAATAAATTAAATACATGTAAACATATATTAGTAAACTTATATGTCTTGCAGTGGATGTAGGACACATGCCCTCTCACTTTAACCAGTGTATCTGCCCCGGTGATGACATGCACACAGGTGAGAGAGCATGACAGACATCTTAAGTCTCCCTGAAAGGCAAGTAGCTGTATATCTGACAGCCGTGAGCACTAAAACATATGACACTGCAAGCGACCTTCTGTTTCCTCAGAAACCAGCAAACAAAACACTGGTGGAACTCTTGGCACTATTAGGGGATCACCAGGGGAGGGCTGGCAGCCTTAGGCCTGGGGGGCAAATTTAGTCAAGTGGCCCATTGCACCATCGAATCGCCTCCCCATCCACGGCCATCTTTTCCTTGTTTTATAACGAATATTGCCAGGATTTCCCCCCCCCACAATATTCCAGTATTTGCCATTTAATATGCTAGAATTTTCCCTTACAAAATGCCAGGATTATGCCCCTCAGTATGCCAGGATTATGCCCCTCAATATGCCAGGATTTAGACACCCAATATGCCAGGATTTTCCCCTCAATATGCCAAGATGATGCCTCCTCAGTATGCCAGGATTTTCCCCTCAATATGCCAGGATTATGCCCCTCAATATGCCAGGATTTAGACACCCAATATCCCAAAATTTGGGCACCCCCCCTACCCACGTTGCACACCTACGACATGACCCATAACCCACGTTGCACACCAGGACATGCCCCATCACCACATTTACATGCCTCCATCACCCCATTACATACACATTTCCAATATTATTTGCCATTAATATTTCCCAGCCAATTTGCCCAATAATATTCCAAGGTTATCTGCCATTTAATATGCCCCTGCTAATTTGCCCAATATGCCAGTGTTAATTGCCATTTAATATTCCGCAGACATTTTGCCCAATATGCCAGTCTTATTCTGCCATTTAATATTCCCCAGACGATTTGTCCAATATGCCAGTGTTATTCTGCCATTTAATATGCCCCAGTAAATTTGCCCAATAATATGCCAGTGTTATTTGCCATGTAATATTCCCCAGCCAATTTGCCCAATAATATGCCAGTGTTATTAGCCATGTAATATTCCCCAGCCAATTTGCCCAATAATATGCCAGTCTTATTAGCCATGTAATATTCCCCAATAATATGCCAGTCTTATTTGCCATGTAATATTCCCCAGCCAATTTGCCCAATAATATGCCAGTGTTATTAGCCATGTAATATTCCCCAGCCAATTTGCCCAATAATATGCCAGTCTTATTTGCCATGTAATATTCCCCAGGAAATTTGCCCAATAATATGCCAGTGTTATTAGCCATGTAATATTCCCCAGGCAATTTGCCCAATAATATGCCAGTGTTATTAGCCATGTAATATTCCCCAGCCAATTTGCCCAATAATATGCCAGTGTTATTAGCCATGTAATATTCCCCAGCCAATTTGCCCAATAATATGCCAGTGTTATTAGCCATGTAATATTCCCCAGCCAATTTGCCCAATAATATGTCAGTTTTATTTGCCATGTAATATTCCCCAGCCAATTTGCCCAATAATATGTCAGTCTTATTTGCCATGTAATATTCCCCAGCCAATTTGCACAATAATATGCCAGTGTCTTGATCCCTTCTCACCTCCGTCTCTGTCTGCAAGCGCGTTTTTTTTTTTTTTTTAAACACTGGCCCAGCGGCCGTGTTTTACAAACATTAGGGCGGCCTGGGGGGCAATTGCCTCCCTGCCCCCCGGCCCAGCCCGCCCCTGAATATATATATATTCCCAAACCTTGTTTTGCATTTTTTTGTGACTTGAAAATTATTCATTGATACAAGTGCTGATTATGCAGCCAAAATTACAGAGGACGCAAGCTATCATATGTAATGCTGTCCATCATGTCTGAAAGGCCAGGCACAAATGACAAAACAAGCCCTTGGTATTTGGCATTGTTTCCAGGTCTGACCTAGATGATTTTCATGTATTCCAGTGTATGAAGAACATTATCAAAGAAAAGCAAAATATTAGGCTGTAAACTATGTATACAACAGGCAGATACTGAGCTCCTGTAACAGAGAGGCTGAACAGATAATGTGACAGGTGTGGACGAGGCAAATACCCCTTCAACCTGTGTCCCACGATCACCTGTTCATGACCATTCTGATTCAACTGGTTCCCAAGCTTCATGGGAGAAGGCCAAGGATGGCAGTTGGGTTGGGTGGGTTGTAAAAATAATGCTAAATATATTATATGGTCAAAAATATTCATTTTTTGTTATTGTGCTGTGCTACTTTTGGATGTATTCATCATTTAACAAGATATGACTAAAGCAAATGACCAAAGCTAGGATGAAAAAAAGGCCTTTTGAATACTTCTTCTTCTTCTTCCTGTTTGTATTCAGTATATTTAGCCTAATTATGACTGGCAGATACACATAAACAACATATTAATTTATACTGAGGCCATTCCGTCAGGGTTTATTCATGAAGCAGAGGAAGCATAGCCCAGTATAGACAGGTTTTACAATGGTTGTCAATTCACGACAACTGTTGGTTAAGTTAATAAGCAAGAATATGAAAAACTATGTGCTCAAATGCCTATTTGTGATATAAAAACCAGTAGATATATATTCAATATGACCATTTTTTTGGTTTTACAATATAATGCTATTTTGGTAACCCAAACCCTAAAAACACACCAGACACCACACTTACCTATTGTGATAATGCATTAAGTCCTATATATATATATATTATACAGAACTCATTTTTTGTTTTATCTACTTTATGATATTATATCTCAAATGCACACTTGTGTAGCCCCTTTTTTGCTAAGGGGCCACTGCATGGGTAGGAACAGGTCAGCAGTCTGGAGCCTGGGACAAAGAAGACTCAAACACTGGAAATAAACCAACAAAACTCTACTTACCAGCGTCCACTGGTGAAATACCAGCTGCCAGATTGAGCGTCCACTGGTGAAATTCCAACTGCCATATTCAGCATCCACTGGTGAAACACAAGCTGCCAGATTCAACATCCACTGGTGAAACACAAGCTGCCAGATTCAACATCCACTGGTGAAATACCAACTGCCAGATTCAACATCCACTGGTGAAATACCAACTGCCAGATTCAACATCCACTGGTGAAATTCCAACTGCCATATTCAGCATCCACTAGTAAAAGTTCAACTGCCAGATTCAGCATCCACTGGTGAAATTCCAACTGCCAGATTCAGCATCCACTGGTGAAATACCAACTGCCAGATTCAACATCCACTGGTGAAATTCCAACTGCCATATTCAGCATCCACTTGGTGAAATTCCAACTGCCAAATTCAACATCCACTGGTGAAATACCAACTGCCAGATCCAGCGTCCACTGGTGAAATACCGACTGCTATATTCAGCATCCACTGGTGAAATACCAACGGCCAGATCCAGCATCCACTGGTGAAATACCAACTGCGAGATCCAGCATCCACTAGTGAAATTCCAACTGCCATAATTAGCGTCCACTGGTGAAATACCAACTGCCATATTCAGCATCCATTGGTGAAATACCAACTCCCAGATTCAGCATCCACTGGTCAAATTATAACTGCCAGATTCAGCATCCACTGGTCAAATTGTAACTGCCAGATTCAGCATCCACTGGTGAAATTCCAACTGCCAGATTCAAAATCCACTGCTGAAATTCCAACTGTCAGATTCAAAATCCACTGGTGAAATTCCAACTGTCAGATTCAAAATCCACTGGGGAAATACCAACTGCCAGATTCAGCATCCACTGGGGAAAGTCCAACAGAATATATCCCCATCCCAAAACAGTCCAGTATGCTCACCCTTACTGTGTAGCTGTCTGACTGGAGGTGATGAAGTGTGCCGCTTTGGCAGGAATTGGCAGGAATTAACCCTCTTAGGATCTCCACATTGTTTTTATCCTTCTCTCTGTCTACTCAACTTCCAGGGCAGGCTCTCCTATCTCCTTTACCAAAAGGAATTCCAAAAAGGGGCGGAGCTACTCAGAAGATAAAGGGACAGTCAATTGCAAAAGGGGTGGAGCCAAGTCACAGAGGAGCCACCTGGCTACATCGGAGTTAATTTTTCTCACTTATATTTATTCTCCATATTTTAACTTATTAATAAAGGTTAAGTTTTATTTTTAACAGTGGCAATATGATTCTAATAAGGCTCATCCAATCAGAGTCACCGCCTGCTGCTTCCATCCATATAAGGTCTGGTGGGTGTAATGTCTCAATCTGCTAAAGCAAAGAGAGAGACCACATCAGCCTGAATCGCTCACAGAGAAGATGGATGTCAGTCAGCAGATAAAATGGCATGTATCGTAAAAAATATGTGCCATTTTACATCCAAATTAGGAACTCTGAACCACAATCCTTAATACATGGCCACATTAAGATGAATGCTTTATGAACTGTCTTTGTATTATTAACCCCTCGAAAGATAGCCAGCTTTCTATCTATTGCTTGCTTAGAGAAATTCTTGCCGCTTCCCCATGTTGTAAAAATTGGTATTTATCCATGTCTCTCTGAGACACTGTTTTATAAAAGTTCTGGCCTGGAATAATGCAATATATAAAAGGCCATCATGACAAAGGTTTCCTGTCATTTCCCTCACCTGTCAGTTAAGCCAAGAGCCCAATAAGGGCACGGCAGGGGGGGTGGCAATGAGTGGATAGATAGGATGGCCTTAGGCTATATATTGCAGGATTTACAGGAATGATTTCCTGTTTAAAGTAAAATGACAAGTTCCCTCCCTCCCGTCCCTAGGTGACGAAGAAGAAAGTGGCAGCGGGGGTCCCCGAGGTTTGGCGCTTGTGCAGGGGGTTGGTCATCTGGGGTATGGCCAACCCGTTGGGCAGTAGCTGTGGGAAGCTAGCTGCACGGGCTGCATGGGCTTCTCCCTGGGGAGTGAGGCATGGCTACTGTGCAAACAGGGACGTCAGTAGCCGTGAGTCATGTGGTACGCCTGCGCCAGATTCTCGGGGTCCTGATCCTAGATGGTCTAGGATAAGGCACACGCAGGGCCGGTGCAAGGATTTTCGTCTACACAGGCGAAGGTGCATTTTGGTGCCCCCCTGCTCTGATCCGCCACGCCTCCCACACCATTAAGCCTCCTTAAATTATATATATATATATATATATATATATATATATATATATATATAAAAATAATGTATAGTGTAGAAAAAAAAATCTAAATATTCAACTCGCATGCTCTAAATGTGTCACACATTGAAACCCTTAACCCCTTAACGCATGTGGACGTATATATACGTCCTGAAAAGCATGGTCCTTAAGGACCATGAGGACGTATATATACGTCCTCCGTTTTCATGTAGTGTTGCGCTCATTAGCGCAACACTACATGCCTGCAGCTACTCTCAGAGGCTGCTTCGGATCCGAAGCAGCCTCTGAGAGGGCTTTCAGCCCCCCCTCGACCCCCCCGCGCGCATACGATCACAGCGAATGTGATCGTATGCGCGCAAACACACATAGGCAGTGAAAGCTGATCACTGCCTATGTGTGTTAAAGTGTTGCATGATGCCTCTAACGAGGCATCATGCAACACAATCTGTGCCCTCCTGGGCACCGCGATCACCCGGGTGTGTGCTGTATCGGAGGAGCATGCTCCTCCGATACAGCATGCCCAGAGGAGAGCGACGGAAGAGAGAAAAAAAAAAATCTCTTCCGTCGCTCTGAAACCGCTACTTGACTGCCCCTACAGGCAGTTAGGCGGTATTACAGTTAAAAATAGAAAATTAATTAAATAAATAAATTAAATTAAATAATAAATGGAAAAAGCTAACCCTTGATCTACTGAACCTAGATCTAGGGTTAGGGTCCAAATAGGGTAATAATTAGGGTTAAATGGGGGTTCGGATGATTACAAGGGTTAGATTAAGGGGTGGGGGTCAATTTAGGGTTAGATTAAATTTAGAGTTGGGGTAAATTTAGGGTTCGGGTTAAAAAAATCACTGTAGAAGAAAATGGTTAGAAAACAAAAAAAACACTAATATTGTTTATTGCCCTATTACGTGAAATAAAACATAGACAAACAAGGAAACATTGATATTACTAAACTCAGGACAAATAGTAGAAATATATAGAAGGGGTCTTTTTTACCATTTGTAATTGAGTAAAAAAAAAAATCAGGTCAAAGTTGGAAAAAGTGTTTTTTATGGCATATTTTCATCATATTTTCTATTTTTTTAATAGTAAATGATATCATATGATGAAAATAATAGTATCAAATGAAAGCCCTATCTGTCCTTTAAAAAATGATATATAATTTGTGTGGGTGGACTGAACACAAAGAAAGAAATTCACAGTTCAGTAAACGTATGACAAAAATAATGGAATTCTGGTCTTCAAGGCACGTCAAATGCAACATAGCACTCGGTCACTAAGGGGTTAAACACAAAGACACCCTTGCAGTCACACGCACAGACACCCTTACCACTTACACACACACAGTTACACCAATTCACACATAACCTGAGACACACTATTTTGCCACTCAATATGCCAGTATTTAGCCCAGGGGTCCTCAAACTTTTTAAACAGGGGGCCAGTTCACTGTCCCTCAGACCGTTGGAGGGCCGGACTATAGTAAAAACAAAAACTATGAACAAATTCCTATGCACACTGCATATATCTTATTTTGAAGTGAAGAAACAAAATGGGAACAAATACAATATTTAAAATGAAGTAAAGTTAAATCAACAAACTTACCAGTATTTCAATGGGAATATTATGCCAGTCAGAGCCCAGTAATATTATGCCAGTCAGATGCCCAGGAACATTATGCCATTCAGATGCCCAGGAACATTATGCCATTCAGATGCCCAGGAATATTATGCCAGTCAGATGCCCAGGAATATTATGCCAGTCAGATGCCCAGGAATATTATGCCAGTTAGATGCCCAGGAATATTATGCCAGTCATAGCCCAGGAATATTATGCCAGTCAGATGCCCAGGAATATTGTGCCAGTTAGATGCCCAGGAATATTATGTCATTCAGATGCCCAGGAACATTATGCCAGTCAGATGCCCAGGAATATTATGCCATTCAGATGCCCAGTAATATTATGCCAGTCAGATGCCCAGTAATATTATGCCAGTCAGATTCCCAGGAATATTATGCCACTCAGAGCCCAGGAATAGTATGCCAGTCAGATGCCCAGGAATATTATGCCAGTTAGATGCCCAGGAATATTATGCCATTCAGATGCCCAGTAATATTATGCCAGTCAGATGCCCAGTAATATTATGCCAGTCAGATTCCCAGGAATATTATGCCACTCAGAGCCCAGGAATAGTATGCCAGTCAGATGCCCAGGAATATTATGCCAGTTAGATGCCCAGGAATATTATGCCAGTCATAGCCCAGTACTATTATGCCAGTCAGATGCCCAGGAATATTGTGCCAGTTAGATGCCCAGGAATATTATGTCATTCAGATGCCCAGGAACATTATGCCAGTCAGATGCCCAGGAATATTATGCCATTCAGATGCCCAGTAATATTATGCCAGTCAGATGCCCAGGAATATTATGCCAGTCAGAGCCCAGGAATATTATGCCATTCAGATGCCCAGTAATATTATGCCAGTCAGATGCCCAGGAATATTATGCCAGTCAGAGCCCAGGAATATTATGCCAGTCAGATACCCAGGAATATTATGCCAGTCAGATACCCAGGAATATTATGCCAGTCAGAGCCCAGGAATATTATGCCAGTCAGATGCCCAGTAATATTATGCCTCTCAGATGCCCAGGAATATTATGCCATTCAGATGCCCAGGAATATTATGCCAGTCAGATGCCCAGGAATATTATGCCATTCAGATACCCAGGAATATTATGCCAGTCAGATGCCCAGGAATTGCTCGTTATACCTCCCTCCTCCCCCCTTACCCAGACCCCAGTACTTACCTCCATGCCGCTGTTCAGATCCGTGTCTGAGAGGGAAGCGCTGTGAGCTCCCCTCAGGCCGTGCGCATTCAATAAAGTGTGTTGAAAAAAAAAGTTTCAACACACTTTATTGAATGCGCACGGCCTGAGGGGAGCGCACAGCGCTTCCCTCTCAGCCACGGACCTGAACAGCGGCATGGAGGTAAGTACTGGGGCCTGGGGGAGCGGGCGATTTTCCCGCCCCCCCATTGGTGCGCCCTAAGGCAGCCGCCTGTGCTGCCTTACGGTAGCGCCGGCCCTGGGCACACGCTACCGCTAAGGTTCAGTAGTATTGTTTCATGTTGTTTATATTCATGGTTATAAAAGCATGTGTTGGTTGGTATATATGTATATGTATATAATGTTTGAATATATATATAATTGTATGCCCGGTTATTTATTTATTTATAACGTTTTAACCATATTTGGTTTACAGTAATATTCGTTACTTATTTCAGCTATATTTTATGTTGCAGTATTTCAATAAAGACTGCGACCTTTCTAGCCACTCAGTGTTCTGCCTCTTTATTGGTGGGGGGAATGTATTATCAGGTATACCTTGGTCATGTTCATTCACTCTGTTCCACCTTTCCAAGCAAATTACTTGAATCACTTTTTATCACCTTCTCCAGATAAAGGCCTTTTACATGTAGATTGATACTCAGGCTCCAGCAACAGAGATGAAATACAATAGTTTCTTCCTTTATTCAAAGTTTGATATGTAGTACTTAAGTCCAGCACAATAATCCTCTTCCTGTTACCTTTCCTCTCTCTTACTAGACTCCAAACGTCTTCTTCTTCCTGCAGCCTAGCTCTGTTACCTATCTATACTACTCCTTTAGTACAAGTCTTTTTGGTAATGTTCATCCTCTTTGGTAAACATTCCAACTTGTTTAACCTTGCTTCCTTCAAACGTCAGCACGCGCACAGCCAATCAGAACGGGGGCTCGCCCCCGCTCTGATTGCTGAATGCGAGGGTCTTTCGCTTCTAGCATAGAGAGAGACCCTCGTTTTTGCATGGGATCAGCAGGGGGGAACTACTGCATGGGATCAGCAGGGGGGGCCTACTTAAGGTCACACACATACACTCACACACACACACACACACATAAATATATATATATATATATATATATATATATATATATATATATATACACATACATACACACACATTATATAGCGTATTTGCTCGATTATAAGACGACCCTGATTATAAGACGACCGCCCAAACTTTGGATATTCCTTGAGGAAAAAAACTAAAAGCCTGAATATAAGACTACCCTATAGGAAAAAAGTTAAACTTGTATATATTCACATGTAAATTGCTTTTTAAACTTGCATATATTCACATGTAAATTGCTTTTTAAATAAAATATTATATTAAAAAAATGCATTTCTTGTGTTTATTTCTTTTTATGTGCCAATGCTGCCTCTCTCTTTCCCTTGCCCCCAGCTTTGTCTCACTCCCCACTCCCCCCTCACCTGTCTCTTCCCCCCCACATGTTTCTCTCTGCCCCCCTTCCTCTGTCTCTCCCCCCCTTCCTGCTCTGTCCCCCCTGTCTCTCTGCCCCCCTCCCTCACCCTGTCTCTCTGCCCCCCTTCCTCACTCCCTCCCCCTGTCTCTCTGCCCCCCACCCTCACTCCCTCCCCCTGTCTCTCTGCCCCCCACCCTCCCTCCCCATGTCTCTCTGCCCCCCTCCCTCCTTCCCCCTGTCTCTCTGTCCCCCCCCCCCTTACCTGTACCTCAATCCCTGGTGGCTAGTGGGGGCAGCCGGGGGATGTCTGCACGATACTTGCAGACATCCTCCATGCTGCCCGACACGGCAGTCTATTATGACGGACAGCTGTCCGTCATAATAGTCTGCCGTTTCGGGCAGCATGGAGGATGTCTGCACGTATCGTGCAGACAACCCCCAGCTGCCCGATTTACCCTGGTGGCTAGTGGGGCAGCAGAGGAAGTCTGCGCGATGAGTCTGCTGCCCCCCGGCACGCTCGCCGGGACTTCTGTGACGAAAGCGGAAGTACCCGGCTTCTTCACAGAAGCCCCGGCGGTCGTGCCGGACGGAAGCAGGGGAGTCTGCGCTCGTTGCGCAGACATCCCCTGCTGTCAGAGAGGGGGATCCAGGTCCCCTGCAGCTCTGCTGGGGACCTGGATCCATGTTTTATAATCTGACCTCAATTTGAGGTCAGATTATAAGAGACCTCGATTATAAGACGAGGGGGATTTTTCAGAGCATTTGCTCTGTAAAAAACCTCGTCTTATAATCGAGCAAATACGGTATTTATATATATATATATATATATATATACACATACATACACACACACACACACACACACATATATATATATATATATATATATATATATATATATATATACATCATTTTGTTTTATATATATACACATACACACACATATTATAAATATATATATATATATACACACATAAATATGCATATATACATACATAAACATTAACACATATATATATTTACACAAATACACGTATGCACAGACCCATACGCCTACACCCCAGTGAACTTATACAATGTTGCAGTATTTACAATTTCAGTTGAGAGGCACATTTGCATCTCCAAAATTTATACAAGGCATCCAATATTGTCTCTACAATTACAGTTTAATAAATCAGCAAACATAAGTGATAGAAAGAAACTTCAAAAAGCATTTTACTCCTCTTAAAAATAAATGGAAGTCTTTTCCATAAGATTGAACCACAATACACCTACCTTGATCTATTTATGAACATATCATAATAATTACAATGTTGTTCACTTAGCAATATATACATTTGAAGCCAAATGTAAATAAAGTCCCCAAATTTGTCTTGTAACCTCAGCCTCAAACTTGAACGCTTTTCAATTTTTCCATACCATGTAACCAAGGTGTCCAACTACAAGCCCCACCAGAGTTTTAGAATAACATGGAATTATGGTAGTTGAAGTACAGAAAAAGGTGGACGCCTTGGCTATAGAACCTATTTACTGTTGTTTTATTACACAAGACTAGACAAGTATTTGTAGACTTTAGGAACCATACAGGTCAATTCAGGTCTGTGCTAAGGAAATGGCACTTAGGAGCCAGGAGTTAGTAGCCAACAGAAGACATTTTAGGAGCCAGCACTCATATTTAGGGTTGGCATCACTACCAATTTTTACTGTCCACATATAACTTTTGCATGCCTTGCCTTGCAGTTAGGGTTGCCACCTGGCAGGTAAAAAAAAGTTGCTTGATCCCAATGTTAAATCTATGGAGGTAGTAGCATGGCCGATATTTTTCTGAAGAAAAGGTGGCATCCCTACTTGCAGTGTGTACAAGTCATATGTGTTCAGAAGGAAATCAATTAACCAATCAATGATTGGATCCCATTGATTACCTTTTTGTCACATGCTACTTCCATATACGTCAAGCCTTTCTGCAATAGTTATATGTGGCTGGTAAAATATGGACTCACTGTATCTAAAAGTCATCAGACTTTACCTCTGTGCTTTCCTATTGCCCGTGTTGTAACCATATATAACTCATCCTACTGATGTAGTACATTCCTCATTATATCAGGCCGAGAGCAGCTGAGACTTTGTTTAGGAGCAGAATACTTGTTTGCCTGTTAGCAAATCTGCCATCCTATTGCACATTCCGAAACACCTCACATAAAAATTTAAAAAAGCACCTTTTGGATAGCATTTTGGAGTTTGCCAATAGCAGAACATTAAACAGAACTATAGAGCTTTTCCAGGCTGCCAAAACACGGAGAGAACATGTTCGGTTCTCAGAGCAATCAACAAGGATTTTATAATCCCCATCTGTTTATGCCAACAAACAGTTTCCTAGCCAGGAACTTGTAAAAAGGAGATTTGGCTACCGTGACCTGCATTCGTTTATCTCATAAAAATATTACAGCCAAAGCAATTCTGCTTTTTGAGCGTTTGCACCAAACAGTAATACATTTATTCCTATCCTCCTTCTAAAACGAGAGGTCCCTGATCATGGAGCAATGTGCCCCAGATAGCATGTCTCCAGCAATCCCTAGAACATCTAGAAGACACAGACCATAGTGCAGCTATTGATTATGTATAAAAATATGTACCCTGCCTCCTTCTTATTGTAAATATAACATCTCTTACTCTCTTCTCTAAAAATATTATACAAAATATAAACACAGTGCTTCAAACAATATATAAAAAACATTGTATATGGAAAGTATTTAGAGGAGATATGTATAGGCTCTTAGCCACCTCATACGCTGATTGTTAATATAAGAAATTGCTAGTCTATGATTTACCACTGGAAGGCATAACATTAATTTATACGTATATAAATATACATTAATAATACGAACAGGTCCTGCCTTTGGGGTGTGTGACTGCAGAGGGTGAAACACCATGGGCTGTGGAGTTCTAAAGACATCCCCCCACCAGCCCTATTTGTGTGCGGGGGAGAGTGGAGGGCAGGCATCAGAGTGTCAGAGTGTCCACAAGGTGCAGGGAGCGCGAAGTGAAAGCTCCAGCATTGTGTCATGGGTACCATCTGATTGCTGAGGTAAGTCCTGGGTGCTCGAGCAAGTCCCGAGTGCAAATCTCAGTGATGGGGCGTGTCCTGAGTGCAAACCTGGGGGCTGGGTCAAGCTCTGAGTAGTAGGCATTCTCCAGTGTCTCCTGGGATTGCAGTTCTGAATCCTTCAGTCCTGGTGAACTCTACCTTTGTCCCAAAGAGAAGAACAGAGGTACAGCTCGATGGGACAGTCCCCTTCCCCCCAATTTGGGGGAGGGGGTGCAAGTTTTTAGTGGACACAGAAAACAGTATGTACTGATATCAAAACCTGTTTAATGAGTTGGAGAAGGTCCAATCAAGCCTTGTCCTCAGTAACCGCTGGACTCAAATTCCTCATCCTCTTATCCTTCCCTTGTGCCTCTTCTTATATTTCACATCCAATGTGTCAGGACTTCTGTTTCTGTCACGTCTATAAAAACCTCAAATTGCAAAGGATTTGTCTTTTTGTTTTTTTTGTATACCAATATTATAAAGCAACTTGAAGGGAGTGGATGTTGCAAAACTGTATTTTTCTGCACAATATATGTGAAATATCTATTAAACTGTTCTACACATCTTCCAGAGAGCATTTCAATTTCATTATCTTTCAATTACATTATCATACAAAAAAAATGCAATGTAAGTTCATATATGGGATGTGCTCATTGTACTTTTAACTAATAATATTTTTTTTTCATATTGAAACATAGAAGACAGTTTGACTGCTTTAGACCCATACACATAACCAGGAGGCCAAAGCCATCACCAGAATAACCACAATAGCACTTCTTATTGGGTAAGGGAGTTGCCATGGCTTTATTAACAAGTAATTGACTAGCTTAACTTTAAACTAACCATAACAACCCAATGACTGCTAAGCCATAAGCCTTGGCAGGCAGTTCTACCATCGTTCTTCAACATGCGCTCAAGTACACAGAGACAATTCAACCTCCGCCCGGACACGGGTCTCCTAGCACAACGGAGAATACCACTTAGTGAATTCGGTCTTAGTAACGTTACTAATGTGACTACAGGATGTAATAAAAACTAAGAGAGAGGGAGGGAAACAAAATGGATATGGTCTTTTCCTTGCTTATCCAAGGCATGTAAAGTGCGAGAATAGAAGCACTTTTGGAAGATAAGAGAAACAATATAATATTATTGGTATTCACTGCACATCTTACATGACTGTTATTAGTCAAACTTATAAGGGTCTACATAATAAAGACCAAGCTTCAGGACAAATCAATTACTCCAAAGTTAGGAAAGACTTGTGGTCATATAGGAAGCTGAAATTCATGCTACACAATATGCCCCGCTACGAAAATTTGGCTATCATACCCGATTTCATGCCGAATGCTTTCAAAGTCAAAAGTGCACCAAGATACACCAAACCGAAAATAGCCTCTATCAACCATAGACTTATATGGGATGATAGAGGCTCATTTGGGGATGAATTCGACTATTGTGGACATAGCCAAAAAAATACATGGGGGCCTGGGCAAGTAGCTCTGACCCCCCTGCTATTAGACAGGCAAATGCTCCCAGCCCCCTAAGAAATTCATTGGGGGCCCAGGGCTAATAGCCCTCTCTGCCCCTAACACTGCAGGGGCTGAGAGCTGCCTAAATTGCTCCCAGCACCCTTAGAATAGATTGAGGACCAGGGCTACATGCCTTGTGACCCATATAATAAAATCCCCCCCCCCCCCCCCGGGCTAGGGGGCTGGGCCATCAGCAGCCCCACACCCAAACAGGATCAATAATTGTATTCATTTATGAGGCAGGGGGCTTTTGCCCAGTCCCTAGACTGTTGGGGAGGGGGGCTATTAGCCCTACCTCCACCTTCACTTTTAATACCTGTAAAAAAAAACACACCCTTTGTGTGACCTGTAATAAAATGTCCAATGCCGTCCCTAAAGCCCTTGATTCTCATCTTTGGCCAAGGAAAGGGGCCATCCAAAAATGCAAATGAATCCACCTAATGTAAAAAAACTAAATTGCAAAAACAAAACAGGCACCCCTAAAAACCCCTCTATAAACATCTGTTCTAATCGAAGGACGGATGTTGAATGAAATTTATTTTGAGTGTTAATCCTCCAAGTGCATTTGTTATAGCCCTTAATATTTATATCTCTCCAGACATACTGAACCATATACTGTTTTTGCCCGCTGATCAGCCATAACATTATGACCACCTGCCTAATAATTTATAGTTCCCCTTTTGCTGCCAAAACAGCCCTGAACCGTTGAGACATGGACTCCACTACACCTCTGAAAGTTTTTGGCACCAAAACTGATCCTTTAAGTCCTGTAAGTTGCAAGGTGGGGCCTCCTGGATCAGACTTGTTTGCCCAGCACATCCCACAGATGCTCAGTTGAGATCTGGGGAATTTGGAGGCTAAGTCAATACATTTTAAAAAGTCAGAAATGGCAGGCAGTTTATTAATAGTTTTAACATTTTGGCATTACTCTCTCTAAATTTTTTCGTTAAATACTGGACAATGAGAATATTCCAGACTATTCACGTAAATCTATTTGCTATGTTAATTTCAATAAATGGAAAGAATTCTGGGAATTGCAGCAGCACAATTTGCTCCTCCTCCCTGCCCCTTCTGCCTGTCAATGCCATAGCAGATTTTGTATATTTACCTATGAGACCAAAAAAAAAAAATTACATTTGCCCCATGTAAGCCTCTGCTATTTCTTATGATTATAATGATACCATCTTTGGAACACAACACGGTAAACCCGAGGATTAAAGGAAAAACCTCATTTTGAACCCTATTAAACGAAAAGATAAAAATTCATGTCAACCTTTAACACATGACAGTCTGATATGAATGAGTTTCACCTTTTGCAAGATGCTTAAAAGTGGCAGATTCTCCCATAATTTAGATTCTTGTTTTTTATGGCAAATTCCTTATTAGGATCTAAAAAAACGGAAAAAAAAAAACCCCCTCTCAGCTCCTGTTTCACCAGAAATATAACCTGATCGTGTCAGGCACAGTTGAGAATTATTTATTTATTTATCTGTGCCTTGCCAGGTATATGAACTGTACAATACAAACTGGGGACAATTAGAATTTCTGCCTCATTATCGTGGTAATCGTATCAGCGGGATAATGAGGTATTAATGGAGATTTAATGTGCATCTCAAAGCAGAATCCCTTAGAGAAAACACAGGAGGAAATTGCTGTAAATTCAGTTAATGATGGAGAGGTCCCGAAACGAGATATTTCCACAGGATGAAAAATGTACCATGTAAATGAGATGGAATCAAGGTCATGAGCTCGGCGGAGATTGTACAGAGAGAAGGTATTGAGAGGAGGGAGTAGGTCTGTCTGAATATGGGCAAAAAAAAAAAAAAACACCAAAAGAAAACAAAGGAACGTCGGGAAAATATGACCCTTTTTCCAGGTTGTCTGCAGACTTTCATGAAGCCAAGTTGAACAGGATTGTCGGTGTCCTGTTGGGTTGACCCCTGTAACTATACCTGACTGTTCATTCTTCATTGTGATAGGGAACGGGAAGATAATGTTAGTTGTGAAAATCTAACTTTATCATTACAGGTGGGTTGGGACCAGAAGCATTTCGGATAACGGATAATTTCATTAACGGATCCTTTTGACAGTACCAGCCCTCTAAATGTTCTACATTACTTAAATGACCAACTTGCTCACATTGGAGTTAGGTAATGTAGAACATTTAAAGGGCTCGTGCTGTTCAAATGAACCGTTCCAAGGTACAGGGAGCTATGTCCCTCCCTCGCGGGGATGGTGGAAGTCAAACCACTCCTAGAAGTGGTCATCTCAATGTTGCAGTAGTCCTATACACTACTCCCATCTTCTAAGAGACAGAATGCATGGTGTGTGGCTTCAAAAGCCTTAGGTAGGGTGACCTTATTTCCAACATACCTAATTAGTTTTTGCCGATGTACCGTATTTGCTCGATTATAAGACGACCCTGATTATAAGACGACCCCCCAAACTTTGGATATTCCTTTAGGAAAAAAACTAAAAGAAGAATATAAGACTATCCTATAGGAAAAAAGTTCAACTTGTATATATTCACATGTAAATTGCTTTTTTAATAAAATATTATATCAAAAAATGCATTTCTTGTGTTTATTTCCTTTTATGTGCCAATGCTGCCTTTCTCTTTCCCTTGCCCCCAGCTTTGTCTCACTCCCCCTCCCTTTGACTCCCCCCTTGCCTGTCTCTTCCCCCCCACATGTTTCTCTCTGCCCCCTCCCTCCCTTTGTTGCTCTATCCCCCCCTCCCTCTGTCTCTTCCCCCCTTCCTGCTCTGTCCCCCCTCCCCTTGTTGCTCTGTCTCTTCCCCCCTCCCTCCCCTTGACTCTGTCCCCCCCTCCCCCTGTCTCTCAGCCCCCCTCCCTCCCCCTGTCTCTCTGTCCCCCTTCCTCCCCCTTACCTCGATCACTGGTGGCTAGTGGGGGCAGCCGGGGGATGTCTGCACGATACTTGCAGACATCCTGCATGCTGCCTGACACGGCAGTCTATTATGACGGACAGCTGGTGTCGACATCCCGTGCAGACATCCCCTGGCTGCCCGCTTTTCCCTGGTGGCTAGCGGGGCAGCAGAGGATGTCTGCGCGATGAGCGCAGACCTCCCCTGCTGCCGCCCCGGCACGATCGCCGGGACTTCTGTGACGAAAGTGGAAGTACCCGGCTTCTTCATAGAAGCCCCGGTGGTCGTGCCGGGCGGAAGCAGGGGAGTCGGCGCTCATCGCGCAGACATCCCCTGCTGTTAGAGAAGGGGATCCAGGTCCCCTGCAGCTCTGCTGGGGACCTGGATCCCTGTCTTATAGTCTGACCTCAATTTGAGGTCAGATTATAAAACGACCTTGATTATAAGACGAGAGGGATTTTTCAGATCATTTGCTCTGAAAAAAACCTTGTCTTATAATCGAGCAAATACGGTAATATCTGATACAATTTGTTGCTTCAATGAAGACTGTAGGAAAATGGATATATGTTACCACATCAAAGTAACTATAAATGATAAGCAATGATTTGGGTTCAAAATAAAGTATGCACTGAACCATTTAAACTAGTAAAGAACAAATAGTATCAGAACAAGGCATCACCAGCTTAATCTCCAACACAGGCGTGATAAAACCTGAGAGCCATAGCACCTAAAATCCCTACTGCTTGCTGCTAACTTTTAGGATTGTTTTACCTGGAGCTCTATGCAAATATCATTTCACTGGCTATAAGAGTTTACTCAATAAAGAGAGAATTGCAGCGTATGGAGATGGGAATTTCAAACTTCAGGCCAAAGTAGCTGAGTTGGGAAAATTCTCCAATACTTTTTTTTTTCAGCTTTTCCTTAAGTTTGAAATTCCCATCTCAATCCTCTGTAATTCTCTCTTTATTGAGTAGACCCTTTGGTCTCTTTGACCCCTGAAGTCTACAAATGTTTGTCAAGGCACGGGGCAACAAATATAAAGAACCCTGGTAATTAAGCCTGCTATAATGGACAGGGCATGTATGTGGAAGTTGGAGTGTGTAGGGGTCATGGACTGGGCAAGGGGAGGGCTTGGGGGTAGCAGTATAAAAGTCTGTGCCAGCCCTCCCCTTGCAGCAGCCATTTTACAACCCCTGCATACACTCAAAAAGTTCCCACCCACCCATCCCTTTATTTGGATTGTATTGTTTATTATGTCTCACTATGTTTTTATTTTGTCGCAGCGGGGGGCATGTCCTTGCCGGTCGGGGTTTGTGAAAGAAAAGGGAGGAGTGAAGATCCACACTCTATCCACACTCTAACATACATGTAAATGAATTAGCAACAATAATCTCCATGCACATGCCTTGTACACAACCCTTTAACACTGGTGCATATGTAGTGATATCCTACATGTTCATAAAAGATGTATTTTTAAACATTCTGGTTAGACAAGAGACACTAAGAGGACTTAATTCATGAAAGAGAGAATTGCCGAGGGAATAAAGAACCAACTTAAGACCAAAGTAAGCTGAGTTGGAAAACGTCTTCAATTCAACTGAGGTTGGTTTTCTAACTTGGCTACTTTGTTTTTAAGTGTGAAGCTGTTCAGTTCTGGGGGTTACAGGTTCAATTCCTGGCAGGATCAACTGCATTCCCAGGAGATACTTAAAATGAGAGAATGTATCCTTCCTGTTAAAACACTTTGTTGTTACTAGTAACATATTCAATATTTAAACACAGTAGTTTATAGATTTGGGAGGAGAGCCTCTCCCACTATTGCATGCTACAGGAGTTATTGAAATTTTGGAATAGCATCCCAGCAGTGGTGGCATATACCAGGGGTTTAAGGAACTGCAGGACGGTAATGATTTTAATGTGATGGGGGGGGGGGGGGGGGGGTCTGAGTAATGCATTATCACACAGTCAGTAATTTCAAACGGCGTCAGAACTATTATAATTAAAACAATTTAAAAAAATAACATTTAATAAAATAATAAAAAATACTGTTAGAAAGCTGCTTTAAAAATGCTATTTATTCTCAAGCAAACTAAATAGCAATTTCACCTGTAATCTGCGAGCCCCGGTGGATTGTCATACCAATTAATGGACCAAGACGTCTGCTTGTGACTTCTTCGCATCAATCAAGTACTTATCTAATGGACTATATCTGGGAATTGGTTTCATGGCTCATTGAATCCATCTCAAGGTTTCCATACCTTTTTTATGAAGTTCCTTCCTAGAGGCACAAGAAGCAGACCCGAGGACCTATGTTGTGTTACCTTCTGCAGATGACTTCTGAAGTCCTACAGGGA
Organism: Pelodytes ibericus; assembly: GCA_036172795.1. NCBI lineage: Eukaryota > Metazoa > Chordata > Amphibia > Anura > Pelodytidae > Pelodytes > Pelodytes ibericus. The sequence goes on along the minus strand of CM069864.1, from coordinate 77,091,716 downwards.
CAACTAAAGTCATTACAGCTGATGCCCTCTTTACCCCCATTTCAAGTTAGTGACCCCTGCACTGCTCTATTCTGCTCATTTCAAACAGATGTATTCCTGCAGGGAACAAATTACGGAAATGAAAATGGATTTAGATGCAGAAAGTAAGAATTTCGTATTACAGGAAAATGCTTATAGACGTAATAGAGTAGAACAGTGGTTCCCAGCCTGGGGGACATCTTCAGGAGAGGAGTGAGCAATCCAGGCAAAGCGCTGGTATATATTTTCAAAATACTTTATTGTACAGCACAGGCTCATGAAACAGAGGGTGCAAAGTGCAGGCAAACGAAGGAACAGAAATACCTAGCACAGTGGACAGAGGATATCTATGAGACAATAGAGCTCAAAACTCGGAGGGAGGATGTGAAACTTTGATTCAAATTGGAATGGGTTGGGAACTATAAAATACATATGGGAGCCAGTGTGAAATAAAACAAAGAAGCATACTGGTTTATGTAAATGGCAAGTACATGTAATACTTGTATCCATAGCATGAGGTACATTAAACTAATGCATTTTTGCATCGGTTGAAAGAGACAGTTAAAAGAAAATGTACATCGGTTCTCTTTTTATAATCGTGGTATACACCTTGATTGAGGAAGGCATGTGCTAATCATTTACTCAACAAATGGTTGAGGGGAGAATAGAACATTTTTCAAAACAAAATGCGATAAATTGGAAACCCACAACCAATTACATAATAAAATAGAAACCCAGGTAATAGAAGTGCACAAATGAGTACACTGCATCTGAAAAGAGATAGAACTTATAATCTTTAGCCTGTAAGTTTAAAGAGACAAAAGCAGACACTCGTTTAAAAACAATACAAGCTCTCCAGTTAAAAACAGTGCATAACATGGCATTACTCATGTTGAGAGATGAGAGACAGAGCTCAGAAAGTGCTGCTCATGCTCCCTGTGATTAGTGATGATGCAGGGCTTCCGAAGAAGACGCCGCTCTGCTTCAAGGGGAGGGGGCGGACCTCACACCCGGTGAGATACGCCCCCTCCCAGGGTCTGTCTGGGGGGGGGGGGGCAGAACAGAGATGGGGTGAAAGGGGAGAGAACAGAGATGGAGTAGGAGGGGGAGAGAACAGAGATGGAGGTAGGAGGGGGAGAGAACAGAGATGGGGGTAGGAGGAGGAGGGAAAAGAGATGGGGAGGAGGGGTCGCGAACAAATGGGGGAGAGTGAGAAAACAGATAAAAGAGCGAGGGGAGAACAGAGATGAGGGAGAGGGAGGATAGATAAGGAATATGGGAAGAGTCATGGGCACCAAAAAGCACTTTCGCCTGTGTAGCAAAAAATCCTTCCACTGGCCCTGTGTGGGACTCAAGAAGATGCTGTGTGAAACAGAGGGCTGATGATGCTTTTGGGAGGACATGGGGCTGCTGCTGATGTTGGAATAAGGGGGCTGATGAAGATGATGCTACTGTGGTGAGCTGGTGGGTGATGTGCAATGATGATGCAGGGGCAAGTCCCCTTTTAGTAATAAGGGTACAGGGGCAAGTCCTACTTGAGCAATAAAGGTGCAGGGGCAAGTATTGTCTCTGTGCACTATGTTGTTAATTTCCCAAGTTATGAGATAATTAAGGTTTGTGGTGATTAGACACATTTAAAAGACTGCATTTAAAAGTCCTAATTTTTGTGCTTATACACCTCTTTCCTCCTACCTTTGTTTGCTTGTATTTCTTCCCTTCGTTTGGTGTCAGGTGGGCTTGTTAACATGTGCAATAAACCCCTGTTAAATACCTACGGTTTATTGTAAACATGGATTTTGCATTGAAGTTGGATGCCTGACTTCTAAGAGCTGTTTCTTCTGTTCCAGATCCTCTGCTAACACTTATTTGAATTTCTACCCTGTCCAGAAACTGGGAAACTGTACCTGGAAGGCTCAAGCAGTTGGGGAGGGTTTTCAGCATCTCCTGAGACCATCTGGTTACAGCTAAGTAAGGGTCCACATTACTATAGCTAAGTAAGGGTCCACTCCTCTTTAGTTACCCTCTCAAAGGTTTGCTGCTTTAGCCCCCCTCTCTAGGGTGTTCCTGCTTTAGTCCCCCTCTCTAGGGTGTTCCTGCTTTACTCAACCTCTCTAGGGCGTTCCTGCTTTAGTCACCCTCTCTAGGGTGTTCCTGCTTTAGTCACCCTCTCTAGGATGTTCCTGCTTTTAGTCACCCTCTCTAGGGTGTCCCTGCTTAGTTATTCTTCTCAAGCCTCACCCTTACCTAAGCCCTCACCCCTTGTGTTTCTCTCTCTCCTCCTACCTCCACTTTTTCTACAGTCCCCAATAAAACCCTTTCCCCTTCTGCAGTCCCCCTTTGTCTTTGCTTCAGTCCTTCTTCCAATCCTTTTTTCTTTTTTTCAATATCTGTTCTCAACCCTGCACAATGAATAATAACATGTAACCAGACTCCTCATCTATCCCTGCACTGAAACTCCTTCCTGACCTGGTAAAGGCCTTGTCATAATCTCCTTTTCAACAGCAAATTAGATTTTTATCCTGAAGACCTTATGTTCTCGGTTTCAAAGGTTCTAAGGATGGCATTTCTAGGTCAACGCAATATTTTTAGCTCTCTACGCTGTTATTTCCCGAGTAATGAGTTAATTCAGTTTTGAGTAGCAAGGTGACTTGCAGAATGATAGTGAACTGCTACAAGATGGAGCAATGAAATGGCTGAGGATACAGAGGTGCAAGTTTCTGAAAAACAATTGCGATCTGGTACATGGAGCAATGAGACTGCTGAAGAGAGCAACAAGTGCGGTACTGGCAGAGTTTCTCAGCGGAAGAGAACATAGCATTGGAACAACTGTGTGATGGGTAGCAGCAGAGGACAAACCAGAGGAGGAAAATGTAACTATGGCAGCAGGTTGTGGATGCTCTTAACACAGTTGGTGGGAATAGCAGGTCGCAGGGGGATGGGCTAGTTCATTGCTTGAGAGGTCATCGCCGGATCTTACTTCACAGGACAGTTCATCGCAGGATCACTGAAGGGGAGTATTATGAGGTGTTAATTTTAGTATTAGGGTTCGGGGGGTTAGTATTAGTGTTTGGGGATGATAGTATTAGTATTAGGGTTCAGGGGGTTAATGGTAGTATTAGGGTTTGGGGGGGTCAGGTATTATTATTAGGGTTCAGGGGGGTTAGCTATTAGTATTAGGGTTCAAGGAGGGTAGCATTAGTATAAGGGCAGCATTAGTATTAGGGTGCGGGGGGGGGTAGGTATTAGTGTTCGGGGAGGGTAGTATTAGGGTTCGAGGGGTTTAATGTTAATATTCGGGTTCGGGGGGGTTAATGTTAGTATTAGGGTTTGGGGGTAGTGTTAGTATTAGTGTTTGGGTTGGGGGTTAGTATGCAGGTTTGGGGTCACTTTTGGGGGGTGGCACTGTCCTAGCTGCGGTCCCAGGAGGTGGTGAAGGAAAGCTAAGTGCATTTGAAATACATCATAGGCAGCATGTTTTATCGCACTGAACAACTCACACCTGCAGTTCATGCAACCCATGTATTAGCTGTGTCAATGATAGCTAGGAATCTACACTCATAGGGAATGTTGCACATGTCATAATGGCTGCCACACATGGAGAAGCTGCAAGTGTGTGGAGAACTGATGTCATAATCATCTTTCATAAGGAAATGACCGAACACAGTCTAAACATCACAGAACGCACGTTGTTTACAAGATGAGGATGCACAGCGAATGCTTTTCGAAACCGAAAGCACACCGAAATACACCAAACTGAGGAGCAGTGACAAGAATGTAAATCCGAGACAAAACTGGGTGGTAAAGCTAGTAAAGATATATGCATACATTTATCTGTATGGATGTATATATATATATATATATATATATATATATATATATATATATATATATATATTTATATGTATGTGTATATATATAGGTATGTGATATGTGTGTGCATAAAGATATGTATGTGTATATATAGTCATATAAATATATACTTTAGTCCTGGAGTCCTCCGCAAGAGTTTGGTTACTGGCTTCCTGCTTGAGGCATGGAGAAGGAGAGTAGCAAACAGAACATACGTTTGGGTGGGGTAACGTTGCTGGCGATGTTAGCTCTGCAGGTCGCTTTTCATGCACAACCGGAAAGATTTTGTCATAAAAAGTGTCATATCATGAGACAATCTCTAGTTATATTTACATTTCCACACAACTGCTCCCATACATTTACTTGCTAGATCTTGCCTCACAAGTATAATGACTGGGCTGTTTTAATTATAGATAGTTACGTTTAATTGTCTTGCTCTGTGGAAACCGCACACCCCACCAGTGGCAGAGCCGTCAAGAGAAGAGATGATGATTTTGAGCTGATGGGAGCATCTGGGTACTTCCTCAACCTATAGTTTCTCAATTTTGATCTCCATTTATCTTTATCATGCTCTATGTTGTGCAGCCCTGAGCTTAAACAGGGCCCTGTGGTGTCATCACCATCATAATCACCTGTCAGCCTTTCATCTGTTCTCGTTTTATAAAAAGCCTTATCTTCTTCCATGAGGGCAAACAATGCATTGCATAGTAACGTGGTGTGCTCGCTTGGAGCACCACGAGTGGGTGGGCATTGTTTTTTCTTTTCTAGGAAGCCAGAATTTTTTTAATGTTATAGTTTAAATGACAGTATTAGATAATGTCCCTTTTAACAAGAATCAGGTAACATATTCTGGTTCCTGCAAAACATCAGACTGTATTTTGGCCTTTTTTAAAAATCTGGGCTGCAGTAATCATGGTAGCGATTTAACCAGTTGACGACTACCTTTCATGTACCCTATATAAACATCAGGAATAATGATCTCTGTCATAACCCCAAAGGGGGCAATGTTATGGCAATGTTACGTAGTAACATAGTAATTTAGGTTGAAAAAAGACACAAGTCCATCTAGTTCAACCCTTCTACTTATCATTCCCGCTTTTGATCCAAAAGAAGGCATAAAAAAGCTATTTTTAATTTTGCTCCTAGGGGAAAAAATCCTTCTTGACTCCAAAGGGCAATCAGATTTGCCTTGGATCATGAAGCTCTATTATTAATGCTTATTGTATTATTAAAAGCCCTGTATGTTCTGCTTTTCTAAAAACAAACAAACATCCAGACCATTTTGTAGTTGATAGCACAATCTCTCTTGACAGTGAGTTCCATAACTTTATTGTCCTTTCCATAAAGAATCCCTTCCTTTGATGTCTATGAAATCTTTGCTCTTCCAGTCTCAGGGGATGACATCTTGTTCTTTGTACATTTCTATTAATGAACAGGTTACTGGAGAGCTCTTTATATTGGCCCTGCACATATTTATATAATGTTATCATATGCCCTGAGGGCAGTGGGCTGGGATGGCATCAAAGAACCTGGTGTAGTGCAAATACCCGCCTCCAGGGGTTTAGAATTCAGGTTTGTGTGAACATTGGTCAAACACCTGTGGCAGCAGTCATCTAGTCCAGGAAAGAAAGGGTTCTGCTATACCCGACATGATCCATGAGTAGGCTTTTGCAAATGGAACACAGGTGGAGTAGACAGGCAGGCCCGCCATCAGGGGGTGACGGGCGATACTGGCGTCCCGTGCCCGGCGTCCCGGGTCACGGCAGTAAAAAAAAAATCCCCCTCTCTTAAGCCGGTCCGCGTCTGTGAGGGAAGCATTGTGCACTCCCCTCCAGCCGCGCGGCTTCAATAAAGTTTGTTAAAAAAAAAAAAAGTGACCTGAGTTACTCTGGTTGCATTTTTTTTTGTATGCTTTTGTATTTTAGAATGCTTCCCTCACAGCCGTGGACCTTCACCGGGAGACAGCAGCAAGAGGGTAAGTACTGGGGAAGGGGGGGGAGGAGAACGGTGCATAACGAGCATACTGAGGGGCAAAATCCTGGCATATTGAGGGGCTAAATCCTGGCATATTAATTGGCAATATCCTGGCATAGTGAGAGGCATAACCTAGCATATTGGCATTATCCTGGCATATTAAATGGCATTATCCTGGCCTATTAATTGGCTAAATCCTGGCATATTGAGGGACATGATACTGGCATATTGGCATTATCCTGAAATATTAATTGATATTATCCTGGCATATTAATTGGCATTATCCTGGAATATTGAGAGGCATAAGCCTAGCATATTAATTGGCATTATCCTAGAATATTAATTGGCATAATCCTGGCATATTTAATGGCATAACCCTGGCATATTAATTGGCATTATCTGGGAATATTAATTGGCATAATCCTGGCATATTAATTGCCATTATCCTGGCATATTAATTGGCATAATCCTGGCATATTGGCATTATCCTGGAATATTAATTGGCATTATCCTGGCATATTAAATGACATAATCCTGGAATATTAATTGGCATTATCTGGGAATATTAATTGGCATAATCCTGGCATATTATTTGTCATTATCCTGGCATATTAATTGGCATTATCCTGGCATATTAAATGGCATAACCCTGGCATATTAATTGGCATTATCCTGGAATATTAAGAGGCATAATCCTGGCATATTGGCATTATCCTGGCATATTAATTGGCTAAATCCTGGCATATTGAGGGGCTAAATCCTGGCATATTAGTTGGCAATACCCTGGCATATTGAGAGGCATAATCCTGGAATATTGGCATTATCCTGGAATATTAATTGGCATTATCCTGGCATATTAATTGGCTAAATCCTGGCATATTGAGGGGCATAATCCTGGCATATTGGCATTATCCTGGAATATTAATTGCCATTATCCTGGCATATTAAATGGCATTATCCTGGAATATTAATTGGCATAATCCTGGCATATTAAATGGCTAAATCCTGGCATATTAACTGCCATTATCCTGGAATATTAATTGGCATTATCCTGGGATATTAAATGGCATAACCCTGGCATATTAATTGGCATTATCCTGGAATATTGAGAGGAATAAATCCTGGCATATTGGCATTATCCTGGAATATTAATTGGCATTATCCTGGCATATTAATTTGCTAAATCCTGGCATACTGAGGGGCTAAATCCTGGCATATTAATTGGCAATATCCTGGCATATTGAGAGGCCCAGAAGATTTGTTCAGTAAGGGGCCCTGAAATTCCTGGTGGCGACCCTGTAAACAGGATCCTGTAGGATAACAGAGCTGGGTAAAATAAAGGAACACAGGGACACAGGCAAGCACACAGAACGGGAGCCCCCGGGGGGCAGCAGAGTCAACCTGAGGGGGCATTGACTGGGTTAGGAAAGGGTTAATGGCTTGAGTGTAAGGAAGTGGGTTGGGGTTATAACAGGGAGAAGTTAGGTCCTATATAAGGGATAGCAGCCATTTTAAGGATCAGTCATTTTGTTAAAAGATTCACCTACCTTGATTTTCCCGCCCACCCTCCCTAATTTTAGTTTAGTAGGTTAGTGTTTATGCGTAGATTGCAAGGGTAGTGCACTTTAGGGAGAGTTTTATGTATGTTTGGATATGATATCCAGTTGGTTGTTGGTGTGTTTGGTGGTTCTGAGCAAGTTGGTAGCTCAAACCGGGTGGGAGGGGGATCTCGGTATGCCCCTCCTTTATATGTGTTTATGTGTGTTATGTGTTTTAGGTGTTTGGTTGTAATATTGTTATTACAAGTTTTGTTATCAGTATGCAAATTATTTTATATCTTTTGGGGTGTCATTGCCAAGTTTATGTGAATAAAGGGTGGGGTTATGTTATACTAGGCAATGACAGATGATGTTATTTTAATAAAGATATGGCCATATTTAAAGGTATGGCCATAATTATTTTCCATAAATTCTGGTGTCTGTCGTTATTGGGGGTTTAAAGGGGGCATTAACCCGAGAATTGACTATACCCTAGTCAAGGATTAGGAGCAGGTCATGGGACACACAAGGGACACAAACAAAAAAAAAAGATATAAAGTCACAGTATCTAGCATGGGTGCTAAATGTGTGGGGATTTAGTCACCCCTAATGACCATTAGATGTGCAGCTTGCCATCATATCATATGATCTCACACACTGGCAATCCCTAATTACTAACTCTGGTTACCAAAAAAAAACTAGCTAAACCTACAGCAGGGGAACAAGTAGTTAGACAAACACAAGATGGGAAAAATAGAACAGCTGTTTGGACAAGGAAACTATAGACAAATATAGACCAGGATCAAGGAACGCTGTGAGAGTGGATACAGATAGACGTTTGGCCAGGGCTGAGGCTTGGATATGAAAGACTACACTTTTTTTTATAATTACTGCAATCATGATTTTTTGATTTCTTTAACATACTAAACATGAGGAATCTAGTTATGAAAATTAAGAAAATAAGCATGATGGCTGTAGTAAGTTGAATAGTGCTTTCCTGCAAATCTCTTTTTATGTCCTATTTTGTCCTGCACCTATGTTTCAAAACTGTCTTGTACAGAGTACATCTGCTCCAACAGGTCCATGTTTAAAATGGATTACGAGGCAAAAGGTGATCACTGCTCACTGGATTTGCATATGCCTACCCAGAATCCCTTGCTACCCACTGAATTTTTACCATCACCTCCACCATTACTTTAATGGTTTGTTCTATGTCCTATTGTAAAAGCAATGTAAGTACAAAATGAGTGGGGTCACTCAAAAGTTGCCACAACATGAGACATTCCTGTTATGATGACTATATAAGCTTCCAGTGTTCGGTGAGGGTTGGCCCTGGGTGATGTTATATTATTATATTATTTATGCATATTAAATAATATTTTTATATGTACAGTAGGGTATGAAAACATACATATAGAGGGGCATGTACTAAAAAACGCGAATGTATTTTATGTGCAAAACTATTTTTGCGCTTTGCTCCTATTGCAATGTACTAAACATTTAACACTCAAATAGTACATACAAGCAAATTGCGAATAAAAACAGGCATGATTGCGAATAAGAGGCGCAAATCAGGGAAAACGAGCGCAAAATGTTACAAATAGTCGCAAATTGCTCCTTACTCATGTTTTACCTACTTTTTTCCCAACTGCACTCGTTTAGTACATGACCCCCATAATAACAGAGATAATAAAAAAATAGTTTTTTTTCCCCAAAAAGATATATAAATGTTAATTTTCATCAATATATTAAAGCACAAAAGACAAGAAGAAGTCTACAAAAATCCATTATTATACAAAGCCAATTCAAAGAGAGATAAATAGATTTAAAAAAATATGATTTCTTTTAAGCACTGCACTGGGTAAAAACGACCCCCCATTAACTTCTCATTCCTCTTTCTTCCCACTGAATCTAATGATCCAAGGTGTCCAAATGTTATCATACATCTTAAACAATCAGTTTTTAAAAGGCAGAAGAATAGGGGGCTGCCAATTGATGGAGCAGAACTCGCTGGCCCGGTGGGCCGCGGTGGCCATGGGCCGAGGCCGGCAGGGGAGGTCCTAGCAGTGGCTTCCCCTGCATTAAAAAAAATAAAAAAAAATAAAAAACTTACCTCGTTCCTGCTCTGTCCCCCGGTGCAGGTCCGTGGCTGTGAGGGAAGCGTTGTGCGCTCCCCTCCAGCCGCGCGGTCAATAAAGTTTGTTGGAACTTTTTTTTTAAACAAACTTTATTGTTCCGCGCGGCTGGAGGGGAGCTCACAACGCTTCCCTCACAGCCACGGACCTTCAGAGCACCGGGAGACGGAGCAGCAAAGAGGTAAGTACGGGGATCTGGGGAAGGGGGGAGGAGGGTGGCATACCAAGCATACTAAGGGGCAATATCCTGGCATATTACATGGCATATTGGGGGCAATATCCTGGCATATTACATGGCATGTTGGGGGCAATATCCTGGCATATCACAAGGCATATTGGGGGCAATATCCTGGCATATTACATGGCATATTGGGGGCAATATCCTGGCATATTACATGGCATATTGGGGGCAATATCCTGCCATATTACATGGCATATTGGGGGCAATATCCTGGCATATTGAGAGCAAAATCCTGGAATATTAAATGACATATTGGGGGCAATATCCTGGCATATTAAATGGCATATTGGGGGCAAAATCCTGGCATATTGAGAGCAAAATCCTGGCATATTAAATGGCATTTTGGGGGGCAAAATCCTGGCATATTGAATGGCTAAATCATGGCATATCGAGGGGTTAAATACTGGCAAATTTTAATTGGCAAAGTGATGCTGTGGCATGGTCTGTGGGGCAAAATAACATGTACTATGTGGAAAGTGACACTGGCTAGTTCTGTTGAGCAAAGTGACACTGTGGCATGCCAAATCGTGAAGGTGCAATATGAGTGCAAGCCAAGTGCTGTGGGTGCAATATAGGTGGATGGCAAGTTCTGTGGGTACTGTATGGTGCTGTGTTAAGTCCTGTAGGTGCAATGTGGGTGCAGAGGAAGGGAAAAAAATATAGCAATGCAATTTTTCAATAACATTTTTATTAAATACAATATTAAATAATTCAAATAAGTATAAATGCAACTAGTTATAGAGAGATGTCTGTGTTTATAGATATGTATTGTTTTCGAATTGTACAATTGTCATCTTGTGGGGCTCCTGTGTGTTGCATAATTAATGGCTGTCCCATGTGTGGCATATTTATTGGGCCCCATGTGTGGCATAATTAAGGGGAGCTTGTGTGTGTGGCATAATTAAGGGTCGCTTGTGTGTGTGGCATAATTAAGGGGCACCTGTGTGTGTGGCATAATTAAGGGGCGCCTGTGTGTGTGGCATAATTAATTGGGCTCCAAGTTGAGGCATAAATAATGGGGCTCTGATGTGGCATAATTTATGGGGCTTCTGCATGTGGCATAGTTATGGGCTCCTGTATGTGGCATAGTTATGGGCTCCTGTATGTGGCATAGTTATGGGGCTCCTGCATGTGACATAATTTGTGGGGCTCCTGTATGTGGCATATTTAATGGCCATCTGACTGGTATTACTAAGGAATACCCCTCACACACACATACTGCACCCCTCACATACACACAGAACCCCCCAACACACTGCACAACAGACATACACAATACTTCCATATATATATACACACACAGCACCCCTCACACACATACTGCACCCCTAAACACATTACATTCCAGACACACACTAGATCCCTTACCCAACTCTGGATCATCTACACACATACAAACGCTAGATCCCTATATACATTCTGGGTCCTTCAAACACACACTAGACTCATATATATATGTATATATACACACACTAGATTCCTTGTAAGCAAACACATACTACACCCCTAAACACACACTACATCTATATACACACACACACACACACACACACACACACATTAAAGCCTGTATGCACACACTTGCTATATCCCCTATACACACATTCTCTACAGCCCCTAGCCACATATGCATCACATTACACCACAAACACAACACAATTAAAACCGACCTTATTACACAATACCACACCACAATCAGCTCACTCTACACACACGCAATCCCACAAGCAGGCTCCAAACACATGCTCAATACTCTTTCCTGGCATTTTTGTCTCCTTGTATCCATTTATAGAGACACCAGAGACAAGTTGCAAGGAAACACAGTGCAAGCATGTTATTAAATTTGCTTGCACTGTGCAGAACAAATACAGGGCTTTTTTCTCATGCTAGAGCTCTTCAGCAGAGCTCTGCGCATGGTCTGCCCTGGAAGAGCATTGAACCAACATGCTCACTTTGAGAGGGAGCGTGTTTGTCATTGGTGATGACAAAACACACCTCCTCTGCCCCGCCCCCTTCTTAGTGGGCCGCTGTGATAAAAAAATGCCCTGGCCGAATTTTTCTCCCAGTCTGGCCCTGTTCTTCACTGATGTGTACTGTTGTCAAATTACATCACACAGGAGCTAAGGATCTCAGCATGGGGATGGGACACTTCATCGCGGCTGCATCCGCTCAGCTGCTTCACCGCCGGCACTTCACCACACGACAGCTCGTCGCGGGATTTCATCGTGGGACATTTCATCGCTAAAAATAAGTTTATTTTAGTATTGGGGTTAAGGGTGGTTAGAATTAGGGTTTAGGGGGTTAGAATTCGTATTTAGGGTTCGGGGTTAATTTTAGTATTAGGGTTTAGGGGGTTAATTTTAGTATTTGGGTTCAGGGGTTAGTATTAGGGTTTAGGGGGTTAGTATTAGGGGTTGGGGGTTAGTATTAGGGGTTGGGGTTAGTTTTAGGGTTTAGGGGGTTAGTATTAGGGTTCGGGGGTTTGTATTAGAGTTCGGGGGTTAATTTTAGTATTGGGGTATTGGGGTTAATTTTAGTATTGGGTTTTGGGGTTATTTTAGTATTGGGGTTCGGGGGTTAGTATTAGGGTTTAGGGGGTTAGTATTAGGGTTCGGGGGTTAGTATTAGGGTTTAGGGGGTTAGTATTAGGGTTTAGGGGGTTAGTATTAGGGTTCGGGGGTTAGTATTAGGGTTCGGGGTTAGTATTAGGGTTTAGGGGGTTAGAATTAGGGTTCGGGGGTTAGTATTAGAGTTCGGGGGTTAATTTTAGTATTGGGGTATTGGGGTTAATTTTAGTATTGGGTTTTAGGGTTAATTTTAGTATTGGGGTTGCGGGGGGCACTTTGGGGGGGGGATCATTTATTAGGGGGGGTTATTTTCTTTTTACTTTTACATTTGTAGGAGCTGACAGTTCAGCGCTGAACTGTCAGCTCTTACATAGCATTGTCCGCATTCAAACGGCCACGTTATTCTTCATTGCTGACAGTACAGCGTTCTAACTGCTGCGCTGAACTGTCAGCGATGAAGCCACGGCGAAGAAGAATCCTAGACCCCTCAGCATCTCCTTTCCCAGACTCTTAAAATCAAGAGTCTACTTAATATGCGCCATGATCACTCCTGAACTGGAGTTTATTTCTAAATTCAGATCCCAATTATCTGTTCGGATCGTTCAGCCTTAGAGGCAAACGGGTCAGCACATTTTCACCATGAATATCATGGATTTATGGCCACTCAAAATGCCCCAACCACCCCCAAACTCCAAATTTGGAGACAGAATTGGGAAGGACTGGGAAGAGACAAAATGGTGCCTATATATATATATATATATATATATATATATATAAATATATATATATATATATATATATATATATATATATATAGAATATATAGACAGGGCCAGGGCTACTTGCCTCTGAATACTCCAGTTCTGTATTAATGATGCAGATCAAGTGAACATACAATTTTAGTTTAAATGGACGGTATGACCTAAACGTTGTTTTTACTGTGAACTGAAAATGAAGCAAATGCCTACATTAGGACAAAAAGGTGTTTTGAAAATGTCTGTAGAGTCTCCTGTTAATGACATCACCTGTGGCACGGAATGCAAATGACCTGCTTTTCAATGGAAAATATGTAATTTGCATATCAGGCCACAGGTGATGTCATAAACAGGAGACTCCACAGAAACATTTAACACACATTTTTGTCCTAATTTAGGCATTTGCGGGAAGTTTGGCTAACACAAAGTATAGATCATTTTCAATCATTTTTTATTCTCTACATTTACAATAACAACAATGTTTAGGTTATACAGTCCCTATAAATGTATATCTTCTGGTGCGATTTATTTTTTTAGTGTGATGGGACCTAAATCCAGCTACTTAACTGGAAACATTTCTGGAACATTTCTTTGGAATACAAGGTTTTTTTTTTAAATGTACAAAGAAAGATACCTTTCCGATTTTGTATTTTTAGATTTGCCCACTAGGTGTCAGCAGAGTAAAATGATAAAAAGTATTATGCTGACTTTTTTTTTATAACCTTTTCGTTTTATAAGTTGAATAATTCTGAATGGTTGGTGTGTGGGTGTATCCAGAGGCATGCTAACAGGGATAGCAGACTTGTGTGACAGCTCAGGTGACAGCCTGTCCAAGCTTGCCAACAGCCCCCCTCCTACAACAGCAGGTTAAGCGTATAGGTTCAGGGCCGTACTGGCCTACCAGGATACCGGAAAAAGACTGACTGAGCGCTGGATGTTAGGTGACATCTGACTCTCAGAAGAAACTGAATGACGGTGTTCTGCCTCAGTAGGGATCAGTTGGCAGACACCATCGATCCTGCAAACAGCAGGATAAAAAAAAGACAGGCATGAGGGTATGGGGGGAGACAGACATGAGGACATTGGGGAAGAGACAGACATGAGGAAATGGGAAGAGAGAGACAGAAATGAGGGCATGGGAAGAGAGAAACAGACATGAGGGAATGGGAAAAGAGAGACAGACATTGGGGTATGGGGAGAGAGATGGAGAGAGACAGAATTGAGGGTTCAGGTAGAAATAGACAGACATGAGGGTATGGAAAGAGATAAATATAGACAAGAGGCTATGGTGAGAGAGAGACAGGCATAGGGGTATGGGGAGAGAGAAAAAAAAAAACAAGCCGGCTCCACTGAAATGCTGATAAATTTCTTTCATTCAGCGAGTATAAACCACCGGGTGCTCCGTCCGTGCTGTAGCCGCAGCACTAAGTAATCCAATGAAAATGAGCAACAAAAGGACACGCACTCCGGAGTAGGTTGAATGATAAAGGATTGTATTAAATCAAGGAAACATCACGAACATCAGGGATAACAAACAGATAAAACAGATGCCTTACGCGTTTCACGTGTCTCCACGCTTATTCATAGGCTTAACTAAACACATAGATACATTCCATATAAATATAAGTGATCAGCCACTGAGTACAAAGGTCACACTAATCAAAGTAATTAGAATGATTGTGAAAGCATGTGTGTGCTCTGATGTAACAATCTGTAGTGCAGTGTTATGTGAGAGATCTGAATAAAATGTATGAATGAAGTGAAGATGTGTGTGAAATCAAGAACTTTTTCACTATTTTTCACTATTTTTTCTTGATTTCACACACATCTTCAGCATGTTCAGCAACATCTCCTGAGTACAGGGTTACCGCCCATGCATAGATTTGTTGGTTTGCTTTGGGGCTAAAAGGCAACGTTTGGGATGTGCGTATTTCCAAGTTTGAATTTTGAGATGTAGTCAGCATTTTACCCCATGAAACCATATATTTTTGGAAAATAAGGTATTTCAAATGGTGGTAGTTTAATACTGTATATGTACTAATTCTACCAACAGCCTTTGTCAAAGTTTGTGGTAGTAATGTTTTTGGAGCTTTGTTTCCACATACATTGTACTTCAGGCATGAATTCACAGATTGGGTAACATGTGAGACATCTCCCGAGTACAGCGATATCATCCATGTATAGGTTTGTTTGGTTGCTTGGGTGGTAAAAGGTAACAGTTGTGACGAGCGCATCTCAAAATTCCAACTTGGAATTTTGACATGTAGTCAACCTGCGTCCATGTCCTATATGGGATATATCTTTGAAGTCAGCCCATGTAATTTACCCCCACCAAACCATATATTTTTTAAAAGTAGACACCCATGACTCCTTGTGGCAAGGGCTCAGCAGCCCCCGATACATCACTAGATGATGTATCAGAAATCTGACCAGGGTCAAAATAGAACCCTGAGTCAGCGACCTCAGAATCAGTGCATAAGCAGTGATCTACAGCAAAGAAGGGGTTAATAGCTCTTAGAAGAGCCTATCTAGTACTGTAATACATTACAAGATTACTGCTTATACAATGATGAATGGCAGGGAAGGGGTTAATACACAGGGAATGGATTTCATAAAACCTGACAGTTTTATCAAATGTTATTTTATATCCATATTCACAAATATTGGTCTGACCAGGCGAATGGTGAGGCTCATCTGAGCAATCACCAAACCGCCTTTGCCACTAATTCGCTGTTACTGATCGCTATGCGCTCAGACAGCTTAAAAAAAATAAAAAATATATTTACTTTACACGTAACCCCCTAGCTGGTTTGTTTAAAAAAAAAAATGGAAAAAAAATATATGCACAGATAAAAATTGCTTTGGCGTCAATATCATTGCATAAGCAGTGATCGACGGCAAGGAAAGGGGTTAATAACTCTTAGAAGAGCCTTTGTAGTACTGTAATAAATTACAGTACAAAAAAATTAACCCCTAGAAAATGCACAAACAGCAAAAATAAATGCGTTGATGTGCAAGACCACTGCTTATGCAAGATCAATGGCAGGGAAAGGGTTAAATGCAGGGAACTGCTTTAATAATTTAAAAAAAAATTGTTTTATTATTAGTGTATTGTGTATTTATTATTTTATTGTACTTTAAATTACTTTTATTACTTTGATCTGTCTCTTTCCGTCACTAAAAAATATGTGAGGAGAGGGAGGCAGATCCTAAGTGGTCAGATCAATATAGGGTAATATTGATCTGACCAGGCAGTGGGGATGCTCATCAGAGCATCCCCACTGAATGTCAGTCTGCCTGGCAGTCACAGATTGCCTCTGTGATGAGGCAATCGTGTGACAGCCACAGAGCACAGGAAGCAGCTACTGCCTGCCTCCTGTGCTCTTGCCCTTAGAAGGGCAGCGCCATCTTGGTCACACAGTGACCAAGATCGTGCGTTTTTTCTTGGTGTGTTGCTGATTGCCTCGACTTGCGAGGCAATCAGCAACACTTACAGATCACAGGAAGCAATTAAATTCGCTTCCTATGCTCTTTTTAAATGCCTGTCATTTTAAAGGCACTGTGCACGCTGCAGGCGTGCATGTTGGAGATCTCAGTTGGATCTGGCTGGGGAAGTAGTAACGGATCCTGACACCGGCTGTAACTTCAGGGGTCTATTCCGAGGGTCCCAAGGCTTCAGTACCTCGAGGTCATCCTTCCCGGATAACAGACCTCCTACCTCCAGTTTTTTTTCACAACGTGGTTGCCCCTGGTGGAACCGTGCATCCAGTGGCTCATACTAGTCCATTTCTTCCCATCCATGTGTAGGGTGCAGGTTAAAACATAAATTGAAATTGGTGCCAGAATGTCTGTCTGTTAAGGCAAGTCTGTTAAGTGGCCAGTGATTACAGCTCTTCTAGGAGCTTTTGCTTCTGACAGGGACAAGGTCTTTAGTCTCTAGGCAGGAGGCTGGCCCCCTGTGCCCACCATGGCTAAGCGACACAGGCTCTTACAGAGAATTAGGACTGTAAATCAATGAGATGATCTTATGCAGAGCATATTTCCAATAATTGAAGAATCCTCTTGGGTTTACTTCAGGGAGATTGGGTGACTAAAATAATAGATCAGGGTTGTGCAGTATACATTGCTTACCTAGATTTCAGTAAGGCTTTTGACACTGTCGCACATAGAAGGCTTATCAATAAACTGCAATCTTTGAGTTTGGATTTCAATATTGTTGAATGGATAAGACAATGGCTGAGTGACAGGAAACATAGGGTTGTAGTGAGATAAAGTATATTTGATGCAAGCTCTTGTTACTAGTCGGGTACCTCAGGGATCTGTACTTCTCTTAATATTTTGTATTAGTGATATTGCAGTAGGTCTTGTTGGCAAGGTATGTATTTTTGCTGTTGATACAAAGATTTGCAGCAGGGTTGATGTTCCTGGAGGGATAAGCCAAATGGCAAATGATTTAGCTAAACTAGAAAAATGGTCAGATCTGTGACAACTCACATTTAATGTGGATAAGTGCAAGATTATGCATCTTGTAAACCCAAAGGCAGAATATAGAATATTTGACAGAGTCCTAACCTCAACACCTGAGGAAATGGATTTGGAAGTAATAATTTCAGAGGACTTATGGTAGGTAGACAATGTAATACAGCAGCAGGAAATGCTAGCAGAATGATTGGTCGTATAGAGAGAGGTATTAGCAGTAGAAAGAGGGAAGTGCTAATGCCATTGTACAGAACACTGATGAGACCTCACCAGTGCTCTGGTGAGGTCAGACTTAAGGTCAGAGTTAGGGTTAAATTTAGGGTTCGGGGTTGGGGTCAAAAGGTCACTGTAGGGAATAAAACACTATTTTTGTTTTTTGCCCTATAACTCGCAAAAAACTGTAGAAAAAAATGGAAACTAATATTTCTGAACTCAGGACAAAATTTAGAAACTATTTAGACGAGGTCTTTTTTAATAATTATATTTGTGTCAATTATTTTTTAGCTCAAAGTTAGAAAAAGTGATTTTATTTGTTCATCATATTTTATGATTTTTTTTGTAGTAAATTATAAGATATGATGAACATAATGGTATCTAATGAAAGCCCTTCCTATGATGATAAAAACAACATATAATTTGTGGGTACAGTATGTGAGAAAAAAGAAAATTACAGCTAAACAAAAACACCCCAGGAATGTCAAAACAGCAATTGTCACCAAGGGAAAGACAAGGTCAAAAGGTCATGTCACTCTATTGAAGGCTTTTTCCGCATATATAGCTAAAAGAATGGATGGAATCTTAGCCCTGTTTGCATATGTTATCAAATTCAAGATCTTTGTGGTATTATCTCTGAACTGTCTCCCAGGAATTAATCCTGATTGATCGAGGTGGACAATATCCAAAACTACATTCATTAACCCGTTTGCTAGGATTTTAGTAAAAAGTTTGAAATCGATGTTCAATAAGGATAGCTACCACAAGGATGTTTATCCTTGCCTTCTTTTGGAAATACAATGATCTTTACTTCTAACATTCAAGGTCTAAGGTGTCTTCTTTAAGAAGTGCATTTACAATGTCCACAAGATAGGGTACCATTACTGCCCCGAACGTCTTATAGTAATTAATTGAGAAACCGCAAGGACCTGGGCTTTTCCCTGCCGGCATGGAGTCCCCGTCTTCTTTTTTCCTCCCCTTACCCCTTGCTTCTCTTTTCCACCCTCACCCTTACACCCCCAAATCTTGCAGATCATCTTTCTCTTTCCTTCTCCCCCATCTCACCCTCCCATTGTGAGTCACCATGAGCTAATTCCTTTCAAAGAAAGGAGAGAGGGTACGGAGAGTCCCACCCAACCTGGACCAGCTCTGTTGTCACCAAGACATATACACGTATGGACGGCCCCAGAGTCTTTATACCCTAAAGCCCAAAAACTTTTGTGTATATACAATCAAATCATTATGGGACACTGATTCCACTAGTATGGACTAATCAAAAAAACATCCTCTGAATTCAATAGTTCCCTTTTAACACGTATCTACAGGTTAAAAAAAGCCCTGTTAAAATAGGCTACGTCACAAAACTAGCATATTGGCTGTGGTATATTAATGTGAACATTTTCTGCATGCAGCATTAACAAAATTCAGTAGAGGGGGATCATCTTCTAAAGTCTTTGTCCAGGGCCCACTAGAGCCTTAAAGTGGGGTATGGGGCATGTAATAGGGTGCAAAGTGGCTGATGGGGCATGTACTGGGGTGCGAAGGTAGGACCTGGGTGTACACTGTTTGTGATGGGACATAAACTTGGGTACTGGGGTAAGTCCTAGGTGTGCAATGTGGGTGATGGGGCATAAAATGGGGTACTGGGGTAAGCCCTAGGTGTGCAATGTGGGTGATGGGGCATAAAATGGGGTACTGGGGTAAGCCCTAGGTGTGCAATGTGGGTGATGGGGCATATCCTGCGGTAAGTCCTAGATTTTGTGGATGCATTGTCAAGTCTAAGGGACAGACTGGCAAATAAAAGGTAAATAGAAACAAAAATGCATTTTCTCAATCATAGGTTTTATTAAATATGAAAAAATGTGAAATATAATTTACTAGTAAAACCGTTTTTTCCTGTAAGGTCATCTTATATTTACTGTGTGCATCGCAATACCTGTAGTCCAGGGGCCTACAATGTCTTAATCCAGCCCTCTCAGTAACGTTCCCCTTTGTCTGCAAATTCTTAAGCAGCTCTCCTACAAAACAGGCATATTCTGGATGTCTGTATATTGTGTCTTGATAGAGACGGCACTCCTTGGTGTGATTGGAATGACACATATGATTTTGAAGGGACGCCGAAAAAGGTATGTGATCGGTATCGGGCAAATCAATCAAGGACTTATGTTGCATATTCAGCTCTTTTTAGACAATCCAAGCATCTGAGGTCATAATGGGGGCAGTGATCCGGCTTTTCTGTCTCACTCTTCCACCTTTGTACACCTGCGAAACACAGAAGTTGGCAAACGGATGAGAGACAGACGCACCTCACTCATCTAAGGTGTTGTGTGCAATGCTAATTTTTGTGGTGTTAAGGAATGTTATTATGTTACTTTTGAAAGGGGTTTCATATCCAGTTAATAGGTGTTAAATATATTCAGTCCTTATGTGAGCCAGCCATTGTTTTTGTGTTAAGTCAAAATGTGTGTACCTTCACATTCATACTGATGTTTAACCCCTTCATCTCGGAACTGTTTTTTGGAATGTTGGGCGTTAATGCCTGTGGCTGTTTTAACACTTCTGCTGCATTTGTGTTTAGCTGTAATTTTCTTCTTTCTCATTTGCTGTACCCACAGAAATTATATATTAGGATTTTTTTCAGGACAAGAAGGGATATCTTTTAAAGTCATTTTTTTGTTCATATCATTTATTGTATTATGAAAAAAATTGTAAAATATGGTGAAAAATGTAAAAAACAAAACATTTTTCCTGACTTTTATTTGTAAAATCGTTTACTAAACTACAAAAGGCAATGAAAAAAAACTGTTAAAAACTATTATTGGTCCTGAGTTTAGAAATAACCAATTTGTATATGTGTTTCGCATTTATTTGCATATTTTAGGGTAATAAATACAAGTAGTGGTTTCAAAACCATTTTTTGTTTTTCAAAATTAGCGTTAGTGACATTGTAACACCGATATCTGTCATGAAACCGTGGTGGGTCCTATCTGTATAGTTTACTTACATGGAACTGAATCTCTCTGACGATCTGTCTTGAGCTGAAATTTACTTGAGCTGAATATAATTAACTTTTATATTCAGCTATTCCCTTTCCTTAAAATGACAGTTACCAGCAGTTGAAGGGTTACTTTCAAGCATAGGATGTTTTTGGTTTGTGTTTTCCACAGTAACTAGTTCAGTTTGGAGGCTGGATGCAGGGTCGCTTTAAGACCCTAGTGGGCCCTGGGCAAAGTCTATAGCAGTGGGGCCCCCCTCGATCCATTTTGTTTAAAGTCGCATTGTAAAAAAAACTGTATGTAAATGTAAACTTTTTTAATATTATATGCAACTATTTTCATATCACATTCAACTATTTGTATATGTGATAAAAATGTTTTTGAAAAATTGCTCTTATTCCCTTTTTCTGCACCCACATTGCACCTAAAGGACTTAACACAGCACCATACAGTACCCACAGCACCTATATTGCACCAACAGCACTTGGCTTGCACTTATATTGCACCCACACAATTTGGCATGACACAGTGTCAATTTGCCCCACAGAACATACCATAGTGTCACTTTGTCCCACAGAACTTCCACTGCAGAACAAACCACAGTGTCAATTTCCCCCATAGCACATTTTATTTTGCCCCACAGAACATTGTCAACAGTCAGTTTGCCTATTAAAATATGCCACAGTTGGTCCATTAAATATGCCACAGCTTGCCCATTAATATGCCATTTTTTTTGCCATTAATATGCCACAGCTAATTTGTCCATTAATATGCCAGTATTATTTAGCCATTAATATTCCAGTATTATTTTGCCATTAATATGCCACAGCCATTTTGCCCATAAGTATGCCAGTATTATTTTGCCATTAATATGCCAGTATTACTTTTACATTAATACGCCAGTGTTAGTTTGCCTTTATTAACCACAGCCAATTTTCCCAATAATATCCCAGTATTATTTTGCCATTGATAAGCCACAGCCAATTAGCCCAATAATATGCCATTATTATTTTGCCATTAATACGCCACAGATAATTTGCCCAATAATATGCCAGTATTATATTGCTATTAATAAGCCACAGCCAATTTGCCCAATAATTTCCCAGTATTATTTTGCCGTTAATAGACCGTATATCAGACCTTATATAATCTACCAGTAATTAATCAGGATATTCTGACCGAATATTTTGAGAATAAGAACTTCAAAATAGTTTTAGGATAATATTAAAGAACTGATTAATAGACCCTTTCAGACCAAAGAGATAACAAAGACAATAGGAAAACTAAAATGGAAAGCTCCCGGCCATGATGGATTCAGTGCTATGTTCTTTAAAACATTCAGTAAAGTCTTGACCACAAAATTGTTACAAGCCTACACGGAATTTGCAGACTAAGGGTATTTGCCAGAGGAGATGTTCAGGGGTAATATAGTCCCCATCTTAAAACAGGATAACAGAGCCCGGGTCTCTCATCTTCAGATCATATAAGAGGGTGTATGGGCTTACTGAGAAAGGCTAGACATGGAGGGAGGCCCCAGCTGACTCTGTCTTTGGATGTCAAGGAGGCTTTCGACAGGGTCAGCTGGGGCTTCATGGAGCTTTGAAAACCTTCGGCATATAAGATAGAATTCTACAGGCCACTATGGCAATGAATTTGTCACCTGCTGGGAGAGTGGTAGGATCTGGAATCAACTCATAATGGTTCCACATACAGAACAGAATGAGACAGGGGTGTCCTCTTTCAATCCCTCTGTATGTTATCTCCCTGGAACCAACGGCCATTGATATCAGGAACAACGATAAAATGAAGGGATATCACGGTTCAGCTGAAAATAAAATTAAATTGTACGCTGATGACGTACTGGTGACATTGGAGGATCTGATGAGCTTGGTGAGAGAACTCATGTGCACGATTAACAAGTATAGCTCGCTATGGAATTACAGATTAAAGAAAAATAAAACAGTTATGCTGTCTTTGGATGTGGAACCATCTTTGGTGAAATCATTTACGCAAGAGTATGGTTTTGTCGGAGCTAAATAGAGCTTTATTTATTTAGGGATCTATGCGTACCCCAGGAGTGGATGGAGATCAAGACACTTCCAGTGATAAGGCAGATGCATAGATCCTTCATAAACTGGAAGGGTATCGAGATATCATGGTGAGGCACAGTTAAAGCTTATATTCTACCAACATTTACATACATTCACAGGATGATCCCTTTAGTGGTACCATGTAGCTGGCTCAAACTGATCCAGTCTGCCTTTTCACACGTAATATGGGCTGGGAAGAAACCAAGGTTGAGTTCGGTTACCTGCATATCTTTGTCTATGTTACCAAATCTGTTTGGAGGACCTAAATATATCTGTATGGTCAAATGGGGTGATGGTTTCTGTGGTAGATATGATTAAGTATGCTGAAATAAGACAGTTTCCGTAAGCTGGATTACTAACCATCTAAGAGACATCTTCACATACATTATAATACAAGGGATCCTGGGAAAGACCCTATGAAGGGGCCCACTTAATAAAGTAATAGAACAGATTAAGAATATTTTAACTCAGGAAGATAAGTTGCTGCATTTCATTGAGGGGAACTAAGCCAGAGCAGTAGCCTCCAGCTATCTCAAGAGGGAAAAAAAAATACATCCGAATTAACATAAGTATGAACAACTGGAAAAAATTGTTAAGCCTGCCATATAAAACTATTCATTGTCTAAACCTGAACAAAACACACTTTAAGCTACTGAATAGGTGGAGGGAAGCTGTTTCCTAGTTTCGATCTAAAATGTTGGACATGTGAAAAAGCATTTAAGAGATTCCCTACATATATGGTGACTATGCCCAAAATTAAAATCCCTCTGGGAAAGGGTAGCGAGCTGCATGACAGAGAAACTAGACATGGATTGGCCACTAACTCCAGCCAGGACTCTGCTATCTCTATCATCTGGATCTCTCCAATATGATAGAAAAGATTGATGCATGTTATCAAATTGTCGATAGCTAGGAATTGGAGATCCACAATGGTAGCAGACTTGCTAACAATTAAAGGCCAGGTTGCATTTCAACAGAATGTAGAAAACATACCACACCCAATACAGAGATAACTCACAAGGAATGAGTGGTCGACAGTATTCGCTATCTAACGATGAACAACATATAGGTACAATAGGTGAATCCCTATAGCACACTGAGTTGAAGTGAGGGAAGAAAGGGGATGGGATACTCAAGAGTAGAAAGGATGAGAAGGAGAGGATGGAAGAGACAGAAAGCACAGGGTTAGTTAAGAGACATTCTGATAATAGATTATTGTAGTACCTCTCCCACACAGAATGTATCCAAAATGTTTGTCAAGTCTGACAGCATGCTTTATACATTTGTATATTTATGTCTTTTATAGGAATATATTTTTAGTATATTCATTTTTGTATCGCAAAATCAGATCATACTTAATGTATATGTTTGTATCGAATAAAATGGAAAAAGAGAAAAAAGGAACTACTGTACAATGTTAAAATCAAAACAAACAGCTATCTAGGGCTATGTCCTGTTAATTTCAGATGTTGGAGTGAGAATAGATAAGCTAGAAAAGAATCTCTGCAGCATTAGACAAGGTGCAATGTTTTGCTGCAGTAAAATGGTGGGATAGTTTGAGATAATATTATTACCCAATCGATGGTACTCATTTATTGACCTTGGAAGGATGGAGTCGATACTGCTGATATTTACCTGACTAAAGAGCTTGTTCAAACCTCAAGGTCACAGGTTCATTTACCAACTGATCGACCTAATGGCTGTAATGTTTCCCTATTTTGTGTTCTCAAAACAAACACAACAGGCCCTTAGGGACTCCTTGAAGTCTCAGTTGATCCATCTTAAGCTTCCTTCCCTTACGGGCATGATGTTCTGTGTTGTTTAATTCATTTAAATTCTAAACATTTTATTGCAGTGCAATCCCAGGAGACACAAAATGTGCGCCACTAGCCCATTCTTTTCAGGACCCACTCGCTACCGCTGGTGCTCCCACTCTCGGGTCATCCGTTTCCCCTACTGTCTTTTTTATGCTCTACTTCTTTTTCCTCCTCTACTGATCCCTCTCCTACTTATTATATTTTTTCTTCTCTTCCATCTCTACGAACCTGTTGCATTACGTGTATTGTTCCTAGTCACTGAGTACAGTTTGTTGGGAATCTACATGTTTAATTTTCAGGAGAATATCACTGGACTTTGGTTTTAGCCTATGCCTCACACTGTTTCCTATACAAAGGTCATTTAAATGTTCTATGGAACAACGACACAAGAATGGCCTTATCCCCCTTGCATCTATTATTACAGTATTTTTCCATTTGTGGCTCTGAACTTCCACAGCTCTGTAAGAAATTTCATATGTGCACAGCAGAGGGCGGTGTTTACTTAAATATGCAAAGTGAGAGGTTCAGTAGCAGACAGTTTCACTTCATCTATGTTTTAGCTTTAGGCACCAGTTTCTTGTCCTACTGTCTTACGGGTAACGAAGCAGCAGTTTTGCACTGTTAGTTGTCTCATACTAACCTGAAGGTTCCCTTTCCTGAATACTTATATTGTGAACCTGATGCATGAACCTAATACCCCTGCTAACGCTAAGATTTGTTATATACCCTCAGGTGTTAATACATATGTGTGCGTGTGTCTGTGTATATATATAGTCTATATAACTTGACATTGGAAAATAGAGGGTTATGATCCCATATTTAGCACAACTGCCAGTCAAATAACTTTCCAGTTCTGATATGTACCATGTATTTCTTTTCTGTGAACACTTGTTTACACTGCTTACTTTATTAATCCATTGTATGTTATTTTTAATACTATGTATTTTCTG
The DNA here is from genome assembly GCA_036172795.1 of Pelodytes ibericus. Taxonomy (NCBI): domain Eukaryota; kingdom Metazoa; phylum Chordata; class Amphibia; order Anura; family Pelodytidae; genus Pelodytes; species Pelodytes ibericus. Next base: position 77,066,094 of record CM069864.1, on the reverse strand, counting down.
TGTTTTAAAATTGACAACTTAATAAAATATAATTCCCCCCCCCCCCCCCCCAAAAAAAAAAAACTTGCAAATCGTTGCTCTGCCTACTGGCTTATATTTGAAAATTCGGACTGTACGTGAGTACACTCAGATTCCCTTAATCAGCATTTAACATACTGAAATGTAATGTGGTAAGCATTGGTTATCCATACAGCCTGTATATAGATATTAATGGTCTATTCCCACTAAACATGCACACACATATGACATTGGGAGTCACTAAAATCACCTACCTCGCTGATGTACATCCCCAGATATATATTCACAATAAGAAATCCATTCCAACTCGGAATCCTACAAAAAAGAAGTATACATTGAATGATCAGCATTAATATGCATTGATCAATTTATTTATGGAGCCTGCAGTCTCTGTTTTAAGCTACATCAATCGTAGTGAAATAATTTCTTGGGGGGTGCCAGTTAGGGACATGGCATATAAAAGAATAAAAGTTCCTCCATCCACATTTAGAGGAAATGTCTACTGATATTCTATGACAGACCAAGCCACAAACTCCTGTAATAGCAGCAAGCATTCTGTGTGAAGTGTCACTATGACCTCATAATATACTTTGACACAGAGTAGAATTCTGTAGCACATTTGATTCTGATGGGCAGGACAAAAAGCTACAGACAGAAGTGGAACGGGAATTATAGATCATCTTCCCTGAAAAGTGAAGGTTCACCAACACCAGGTGGGACCCATTCTTTTTTGTAAAAATAGTATTTCCTCCTTTTTCACAACCGTCCCCTCTGATTTTCTGGACATGCCTTTGTACACGCCTTTGGCAGGAAGTTAGCTCATTAGGTCACAATGACCAAACCCATTACTATGACAAAACAATGCATGAGACAAATTCCCATTACCATTATTTTAGGAGTATCCCTTTTTAGCAGTTTGATTGATCCTGCTGGGAATAATGGATCTACTATATCTTTTTTTATGTGCATGTCAAGTTTCTACTGCTGCTGGGGACGTAAGTTAATGATCTTTTATTTTAGAAAGGGCATTGTAGCGTGGGGTCTGTATCTGTATGTCAGTATGCAAAATCAGATCTGTGTGCAACCAATAGGAGATCAACAGGGCAGATTATCCTGCTCTGTATAGTACATTCATTTTGTCAAGACACAATCCTAAAGCTACTTAAAAAGTACCTATCCTAGATGAAAAAAAAAAAAGATTTAGTCTCACCATATGGCCATATCATACTTAACCGACCACTGCGTCAAAGTACTCCAACATTGGTAAGTCCTACACTAAAACTCAATATATAGAGCACCTGTGGGTGGGGTGATGAATTAGAATTACCGGCTCCAAATGCACCAAAAATACATAACTAAAAAGGTTACATAGTTACAAAATGACAGCAGTAGTTTGGTTTGAAAAAAGACTTCCATCCATCAAGTTCCATCCTTTTGCCATTCCTTGCTTACTGCTGTTGATTCAAAATAAGGCAAACACCTCTCGCCCCCCCCCCCCCCCCATTGAACAATTTAAAATTCTGCTTTCAGTAGTGAAAAACTTCCTTCTTGACTCCAAATGGAAATTTCTCATAAATTCCACATCTGCCAAGCTGGAGAGAATTCAGTGGGAACCAGAATATCCAGAAGATAATACACTTTACTCAAATCCCAGTTTGGATCCTTATTTTAAAACTTTTTTCCAAAAGGCGTATTTTCAGGCTAATAGATACAGTGAGGGAAAAATGTATTTGATCCCCTGCTGATTTTGATTGTTTACTCATAAGAAATTATCAGTCTATAATTTTAATGGTAGGTGTATTTTAACAGTGAGAGACAGAATAACGAAAAAAATTCAGAAAAACGTATGTCAAAAAAGTTATAAATTGATTTACACGTCAATGAGGGAAATAAGTATTTAACCCCTTCGACTTGGTGTCAAAACCCTTATTGGCAATCACAGAGGTCAGACGTTTCTTGTAGTTGGCCACCAGGTTTGCACACATCACAAGAGGGATTTTGCCCCACTCCTCTTTGCAGATCCTCTCCAGGTCATTAAGGTTTCGAGGCTGATGTATGGCAACTCGAACCTTCAGCTCCCTTCACATATTTTCTATGGTATTAATGTCTGGAGACTGACTGGGCCACTCCCGGACCTTAATGTGCTTCTTCTTGAGCCACTCCTTTGTTGCCCTGGCTGTGTGTTTTGGGTCATTGTCATGCCCTGGCTGAGGGAAGGTGGTTCTCACCCAAGATTTGATGGTACATGGCCCCGCCCATAATCCATTTGATGTGGTGCAGTTGTCCTTTCCTCTTAGCAGAAAAACATCCCAAAGCATAATGTTTCCACCTCCATGTTTGACGGTAGGGATGGTGTTCTTGGAGTCATAGGCAGCATTCCTCTTCATCGAAACACCGCAAATTGAGTTGATGCCAAAAAGCTAAATTTTGGTCTCATCTGACCACAATACTTTCACCCAGTTCACCTCTGAATCATTCAGATGTTAATTGACAAACTTCTGATGGGCCTGTATTTGTGCATTCTTGAGCAGGGGGACCTTGCGGGCGCTGCAGGATTCCAGTCCTTCACGGCGTAGTGCGTTACCAATTGTTTTCTTGGTGACTATGGTCCCAGCTGCCTTGAGATCATTAACAAGATCCTCCCGTGTAATTCTGGTCTGATTCCTCACCATTCTCATGATCATTGAAACTCCATGAGGTGAGATCTTGCACCAGACCGAGGGAGACTGACAGTTAATTTGTGTTTCTTCTATTTGCGAATAATCGCACCAACTGTTGTCACCTTCTCACCAAGCTGCTTGGCGATGGTCTTGTAGCCCATTCCAGCCTTGTGTAGGTCTATAATCTTGTCCCTGTTATCCTTGGACAGCTCTTTGGTCTAGACCATGCTGGAGAGTTTGGAATATGACTGATAGCTTCTGTGGACAGGTGTCTTTTATACAGGTAACAAGCTGAGATAAGAAAAGCATTCCCTTTAAGAAAGTGCTCCTAATCTCAGCCCGTTACCTGTATAAAAGACGCCTGGGTGCCAGAAATCTTTCAGGTTGATAGGGGATCAAATACTTATTTCACTCATTGACATGCAAATCAGTTTATAACATTTTTGAAATTTAAGTTGAAAAAACTTTAAATTCTGATTCCGTAATCCCTCACCTGTCTTGTGAGCACGGCTCTCTGTAGATCTATCTCTGATCTTATTGAAAACTCCAAACAGATGGGGGGCTATAACTGCAGAGATCTTGTTGAAAAAAAAGAACCAAAAACCCATTAGGACTCGGGGCTTTATTTAACTGTACGTGGTCAATGGCAGATCTGATCTCTAAAATTGAGGGTGCCTCCAACCCGCTTCTCTGCTAGCAGACATTTTAGGAAGACCAGTGTGGACAACATACTCAATCATCGCATCTCTGTTGGAGATATTGGTCTGCTAACCCAAGCCTGTCCGTCTCCGGATCAAAGAGGTAAAATCACCAAAGACAACAAACACCCCCTTTCTATAGTCTTGGACCTGGTTTAGAGTTTTGTTGACAAAATGCATCAGATTTGGGGCTGAAAGGGGGGTGAAAGGGGGTGTTTGTTGTCTTTGTTGAGTATATAAAAAAGTTTATCATTCAATTTACATTCAATAAATACATATATCCCCTGGCTATCAGTTTTGTAATGTAAGAGAAGGCAAAGGTAAATAGGAAGGCTACAAGGTGTCACGGTCAGGCCTCCAATGGGGCATGCGGCGTTCTGCTATACTCACTGTAAATACTGAAAAATGATTCCTCCTCCTGTATAATGTACGCGTTAAACATTTATATTATTATACATCATTAAGCTAAACTGAAGTTAATTCCTAGTCTTAATTATATCCCATATCAGTGTATTGGGCCAATTGGTCTCTAGCATTTATACACAAGGCTTTGACTGACGTTTAGAGATTTAGTTATTATGTTATGGCCAAATCATACTTAGCCCTCCACAAAGTACTCCAAACTTCTGTGGGTACTAACTCTATATCTTACTTGCATAGAACTCAGTCTCTCAGCTAATCTAGCTTGCACTACAGTTTATAAAAACCTATCTGGACACAACACACCTCAGGGGTCTCAAGCTGCCCAGCTGGCCCAGACCTCTTGAATAATAATAAAAAAAAATGCTATTTATTCATCCTCTAAAGCCAATATAATTACACATTTTGGTGTCATTACAATATGCCCTGTGTGATGTAATGATCACCATTATCCCCTTTTCCGGTGTAATGTGTTGTAATATTGTTCTAACATAATCTGTTTGAAGTATGTATAATGGGCTTTCTTGTAGAACGTGCTTTGATGTTCAATTAACCCCTTGACGACAAAGGACGTGCCAGGCACGTCCTGGGAGAAACTCCCTTAACGACAAAGGACGTGCCTGGCACGTCCTGCATTGAATGAAGCGGTTTTCGCGATCAACGATCGCAAAAAACGCTTTAACAGTGCTGGTCTATTGCCTCGACATCGAGGTAATAGCCAGCACCGAAATTTCTATTTCGGGACCCCCACGATCGCCCCACGGAGTGATCGTGGGGAGCCATATTGACGGAGAATGCTGCTCCGTCAATATGGCTAAGTCCTCTGCCGGTCTGAGCTTCAGAAGTGAAAGTAACTTCACTTCCGTCGCTCTGAATATGCTACTTGACTACCCCTAGTGGTAGTTTAGTAGCATTGCAATGGGAAATATTTAAAATAAATATTTAATTAATTAAAAACAGGTTATTTAGCTATATTAGCCTATAGGGTTAAAATTAAATATTTTTTAGCATAAGGGATAGGGTTAAAATTAAATTAAAGTTAAAAAATATTAAGGGATATAATAAGGATTAGAGTTGGGGTTAAATTTAGTGTTAGGGTTAAAGTTTGGGTTCGGGTTGGGGTCAAAAGATCAATATAGGAAAAAACCAAAAAACACTATTTTTGGTTTTTGCCCCATAACTTGCAAAAAAATACCTAAAAATATGGAAACATGCATATTTTTGAACTCGGGAGAACATTTAGAAACTATTTAGACGGGGTATTTTTTAATGATTTTATTTGTGTAAATTATATTTTAGGTCAAAGTTAGAAAAAGTGTGTTTTTTTAAATTTTTCATCAGATTTTATGATTTTTTTTTGTAGTAAATTATAAGATATGATGAACATAATGGTATCTAATGAAAGCCCTTCTTATGACGATAAAAACAACATATAATTTGTGTGGGTACTGTATGTGAGAAAGAAACAAATTACAGCTAAACACAAACACCCTAGAGATGTCAAAACAGCCATTGTCACCAAGGGAAAGTCAAGGTGAAAATGTCTTGTCACTAAGGGGTTAAATTAATTGCATCACATCCATATCTGGCCTCTCCCTGGATATAAAGAGATCAGTCCACCTAGAGATCAGACCTATGATTAAAGCTATGTAAATAGACAAAATGCATGAGGTATGCTGCACTTTTTCATCCTTTTTTATCCTGTGGTTTTAATTTTACATTTTTATGGAAGAAAAGTAGTTACTACAACCAGTTGTCTGGATGTCAAATCTCTGGATTGACAATTTGTTTTTGATTACTACTAATTAATACATATAAGTAATTATAGCTATATATTAAACAAATAGTAAACTGAGCTCTTTTTCTGTGGGCACTCACTAGGCTTTTAAAATAAAACATCCATGCAACGCTGTTAAAGAAAATTGTGGAGAAATAGTCTCTTCAAGCCATAAGCTAATGGGGAATAGAGCCCTCTAGTGGCTGAAACGAGCAATGCAAGTTTACTTCACTTTATATATGTATTCAGAACAGCTGATACTTGAACTCCATCTTTCTTCATATTTGACACTTGAATGTTTTTCCGGTTAATTCCAAGTTTAAACTTTCATGCTACACAACCAGATAATCCTGAAGGGCTGTATTCATGAAGGAGGGAATTGCAGGCAATTATTAAACATAGGACCAAAGTAGCCAAGTGGTAAAAATTCTCCTATTCAATGGACTTGGATAATTTCTACCACTTGGCTAGTTTGTCCTTTACCCCTGCCCACCTGTAGGACCTTCTATGCTCTCCTAGTTTTTAGTGGCTAGAGGTTTGTAGGATGACAGATCGTCCTGCATTTAATAGCTCATTGCGGCTCCCTGCGATGAGCTGTGTGAAGGTCCTGCAATTTGCTAAAAAACATTTTGGTAAAAAACCTGCAGGATGGCATACACTGTCCTGACAGTTAAACTCATCATGCCTCCCCGTGATGAGCTGTATTGTGGATCCCGCTGAAAGGACTTGCAGCGGGATCCCGAATGTCAAGTGAGGCTACTTTGAGTGGATTTTGGCAGGGACCCACAGGGTCTGTAGAGACCCTGATGGGTCTTAGCTTATATTGTTCCTGGCTCCCGATCACAAAGTGATCTTTGGTCATTAAGGACGATTTATCACCAGGAAAAACATTTCTTACTCGAAAAGAAAGTATTAATAGATAATAAAAAAATGGACTTGAGGAGCGGAGGATGTAACGTGATAACACAGGTTCGTATATCCGAGCGGCTCTCTCTGTGAGTCAGCAAGTCAGCAAGGCTGAAAGTTGTTCTGGGACGCTGAAACCACAAGTACTCACAGTCGAGATAGTGAGAGCAGGGAGACAGATGGGGGCTGGGGCGAGAGAGGCTGTCGGGCTGTCCGAAAAATACGTTTTCGTCAATTTCTAAAAACAGAATCAACGTTATGTTACGATTTCTGACCCATATACAAATGAGAGGACCGTCCAGCAGATAAAGACACAGGAATCTACATTTGGTGAGCCGTTCTGAATTTGTTGCTGTACTGACCAGTTCATCTGTACAACATGCAGAAGGGGTCTAAAGTAGAGGGGAATTCACTGGATCATGTGTGGCTTTGTGAAATATATGTGAATTTCTACTTTTTTATATTCTATATAATAGGTCTATTTCCCTGATTATATACCCCTCTGATGGCTTATTTACCCACTATCTTACTGGAACTGTCTTTCTCTCCATAAAACGAATGAGAGAAGAAGATTAATTATAAGTCTTTTATCAAGATACTAAACCCAGTCTCTCGAGCAAGTGACTTCTAGCATGAATTTGGATCCTAAGCCTGTGACAAAAAGGGGGGAAAAAGTGGAGCAAAAGGTGGAAAAGAGACTGTCCTCTTTTTTTTCACCCCATGCTTCAAGCAGCTAGATGGATAGCCCAATCTTGAGATCTCCCTCTAATCAAGATGGTCTCCCTGTGGCAGGTTTGCATGTGTCTGAGGCTGTAACTCCTTTACTTCTGAAATCCAGCTTGCAGGACATACTAGAGGAATTCAAACTAGAAATGGTGAAGACCTCGCTGGATATTAAAAACGAAATTTCATTACTAGCTAATAAGATCCAGATAGTGGAAGACAAATATGAGGATATGGATTTCTGAATAAACACAATCAATGAAGACAGAGCAAAGTTGTCTAAAAAAACCGAGCAGTTAGAAGCTAAATTAGGAGATCTAGAAGACAGATCCAGGAGGAACAATCTCTGTTTTAGGAACTTTCAGGAATCCTCAGGCCAGGAGGATCTCTCTCTTTTTTTAACAAACTATTTCTCTGTTTTGGTTCTCTCTGCTGACGAGCATAATAATACTATTGAGCGCTGTGATAGGCTACCTAAACCCAGGGATCTCGCTGCGGATCTCCAGTCATTTAAATTTAAAGACATGGTCTTGAAGGCTAGTAAAGAGAAAAAGCCTAAAGAAGACCAATTTAAATATATTATAGTTCTGTCCAATCTTTCATACTCTACTAGGGCTAAAAGGAAGACATTTCAGTTGGTTGTCTCTCAAGAATGACATTAGGCTTAGATGGGTATTTTTTATGAGAATAATCATTTTTCATTTGAAGATCTGACTAAAGCTAGTGACTAACTGTACTCAATAAATCTGGTTAGTTAAGGAGGGATGGAGGGTTGAGGTGAAGCGAGGTGTGGATGATAAAATTTCCCTGGAAGCCATTTTGTATCTCGGAAGCCATTTTGTCCTACTGACTCCATTTTGTTTGCCTTCTTCCATGTTTGTCCTTTGTGATACCCAAAGAGAGTGAGAGGTTTATGTGGAAATTGAGGGGGACGTACAAGTGAGTTCTGCTTCTAGTGTTGGGATATTTCACAGGAAACCAGGCTTGCTCAACTATGTCTGAGAAGTACAGGATGTAGCCAGGGTACAACCGCAATGATCAGGTGGTCTTTCTAGATTATTCCAGTAAGTTAAACTGGCAAACAATGTGGTTTTATTAAGATGATACGTGGCACTGCGACAAATTATAACCAATCATATGCTTCTATTAGCAGTGCATTATGAAATTATGCTGTTCTGTTTTACTATAAAGATGTGTGTTGAGAAGGGTGTGGCAGAGCAGTCTGTGCAGACGCCACCCTACGTACGTTTGTATTAAACTTCATTGCTTATTCAACTCAGAATCTGGGCCTGGTCTAATTTCTTTGACTCTTCATTCCTGTGTGAAGTACCCAGGGAAAAAGTGACCATTCACAGAGGGGAGAGAGAAAAGGTAAAATGTTTTGCACTCTATAGAAGGCCCTTTAGGAAGAGTATGGATCTAAAAAGGTCTTTGTGTGATGCATACAATTAAGGTACTCAACTAATGGGAATATGTAGAAGGTTTGGTTGATTTGTTTTCTTCGTGAGGCTAAGATTAGACAAAGGTAAATGTTAACATTTCTCTCAGTGAATGCCCAGGGACTGAACTCCACTAGGAAAAGAAGCCTTTAGTATGATACATTGACTAAGCACAATATCCAACTAGTATTTGTCTAGGAAACACACTGGGAATAAAAGGTAACCTTCAGAGATGGGGAAGATCGAGGTTTCAAAACATCATCCATGCATCCCTGGAGGACAGAAAGAAGAGAGGTGTCAGATTTCTGATAATGATTTGTAGAATTGACAGTGATTTGTTTATATTGGTAAATACTTACCCTACTCAACTATTGGCTAAGATTATGGAAAAGGTGGATAAGATTAACGAAGGCGGCCTATTGATTGCAGGAGACATTCATTGTATCCTAGATCCTGCTCAGGATAAAAAAAAACGTATTTTCTCTGCTTCAATTGATCCATACATTATAAGTGAGGCAAAAATAACTCCATTTAATCTCCCAGAAGTTTAATCTATTTGACATCTGGAGACTTCTAAATCCAAACGATAGAGATCACACTTATCTGTCTACGGATTGTATTCTAGAATCGATTTGTGCTTTGGTAATGATTTGTTCATTGGTAAAAGTAAAAAGGTGTACAGTATATTGTTGACAGCCCATGGTCAGACAATAGGTCCTGGACCTATTTGGGTAAGCTCTACTTGGTAATCGGATGACAATCTGTTAAAGTTTCACAAGGATAGGGAATATATTGGCATCATGTCTGATTTTTTCTTTCAAGAAAATTACAAAGAATCCACTAGTTGAAATATTTGGTGTGCGTACAAGGCTGTTATTCGGGATATCTGATTAAGATGGAAAAGACTGATAAACGAAAACAAGGGAATAATCTTTCTGACCTTTATACTTCCTATTACAAGCTCTCAGCTGTAAATAAATATAACCCTAAGTCCCAAAACATTAAACTAATTTCAGAGTTATAGGCACAGATTTTGCATTAAATAAATTACAATTACAAACATATTACCAAGGTAATAGAGTCAATAGAACTATCTGATAGGCGGAAGAAGAAACATGCTAATAATAGAATTAATAAGATAATTGAGAAAGACAGAATCTATTCTTCTCCGGAAGAGATGGGCTCTGTCTTTAATAAATTCTACTCCAGTCTGTATAATCTCCAGTCACAACCAAACTCTTTAGAAATACATAACTATTTAAGTCGGATTCGACTGCCACAAATTGCTCCATCCCAGAAATATCTGATTAACGACCCCTTCTGCCTAGAAGAAGTTGAACAGGCCATAGACAGGCTAAAGGCATTTAAGACCCCAGGTCCTGATAGCTTTGGAAATTAATTCTACAAATTATTTAAAAAAAAAAAATCTCTACGCCATTGTTCAATATATATAATGAGTTTTCACTGTCTACCGATCAACCACATGAATTACTAAGCGCCAATGTCATACCACTATTGATTGAACAGGATAAGGACCCTACGGAACTCAAAAATTATAGACCAATATCACATATCGATGTCAACATGAAAATATATGCATCCATTCTTGCAGAGTGATTAAAATAAGTCCATATCTTGTTTATCCAGATCAAACTGGGTTTGTGTCACACCCACCTGGAGAGTCATGGGGCGGATGAAACCCAATTTGCAGCGGAACAGCACTCCCTTACTATCATGACCCTTAGGAGCACCTGGAAGTGGAGACAGGGTCCCAAAGGGTCTGTGGTGGCGTGGAGGCCTTTAATAAAAATAATACATTATCAGAAGGCAGCAGCAGGAAAAGCAAACAAAAATGCAGTCTTGCAGCAGACAGAAGTAAACGATAAATCTGGAACTAGGTCAGAAAACAGGCTGTAGCAGCTGTCCAAGGAAATCAGGGAGCAGGAACCGGGAACAGAAGCTGGAGCAGGAAGAACAATTGAAAATGCAGTCTTGCAGCTGACAGAAGCAAAAGGCAAAAAGCAAAATAACCAAGCACTGACTGGAAGGTGTGCTGGGTTTAAATAGGTAGCTGGGATCACATGATCGGCCACCTCCCACCAGTAGGTGGGGCACACAGATGTTATATGTTATATGTTATATAAAGAGGTCAGGGACTCAGTGCCATCTTGTTTTATTCCCTGGTCCCTGGCATGTTCCTCCCCAATGGATCTCTCAGGAGCAGTGAGAGCTGTGATTCTGCAGTGAGGGTGGCGTGGGCGCCCAGGGGCAGGTGAGTACCTAGCTGTGCCATGACAGAGCCCACTCCCTAGACGCGACCTCAGGGCACAAGATAGCTGGCTGGTTCCCAAGACCGTTCCTCTGGGCCATAACCCTTCCAGTGGATGATATATTCTAAGACACCCCTACGACATCTAGAGTCGAGAATCTCCTGAACCTCATATTCATCAGAGCCATCAACAACCACTGGAGCAGGTGGGGCAATATTACGAGAAGCAAATTGGTTGGGTTTCCATGGTTTTAGGAGGGATACATGAAATACCGGATGTAACCGATAGGTAGAGGGAAGATCGAGACGGACAGCTACAGGAGATATGACCTCAGTTATAGTGAAGGGACCAATGTAGCGTGGCTCTAGTTTCCGTGAAGGGCAGGACAAACGCATATGTTGTGTGGATAGCCAGACATTGTCCCCTGGCACATAGGTGCACATAGGTGCTGGGGACCTTCTTTTGTCTGCATATCCTTTGTAGCATTGTTGTGCTACTTTAAGGGTTTGTTGCAACATACATCTTTGTTGTCTGAGATTGTTGAGACGTGACGCTACATCGGGCACTGTGTTAGGGCAAGGAAGTTCAGGGAAGACACAAGGATGGAGACCATAGTTAGCAAAGAACGGTGTCATCTTGATGGACTGATGTATGTGATTGTTGTAGGAGAATTCTGCGGTGGGAAGTAAAGACAGCCAATCGTCCTGGAGATACGTGGTGAAATAGCGGAGATACTGTTCTAAGGTTTGATTGGTGCGTTCTGTTTGACCATTGGTTTGAGGGTGGTAAGCTGAAGATAAACAGCGTGGAATCCTTATATGACGACAAAAATGGGTCCAAAAACGGGAGGTTAATTGGGTATCACAATCAGTGATGATGGTTCGAGGTAGTCCGTGTGAACGAAATATATTTTGTAGGAATAGGGCACCAGTCTTGGCAGCCGATGGAATTCCGATGGAGGGAATGAAATGTGCCATTTTCGTGAATCTATCCACGACCACCATGAGGCTGTTATGTTTGTGTGATAGAGGTAGGGTAGGTCCACAATGAAATCCATGGCTATGTTGGACCATGGCCCTTGGGGAACTGCAGGAGGTTGTAAAAGACCCACTGGTTTTGTCTTTGGAGTTTTTGATATAGCACATATGTTGCATGAGAGGACATAATCCATGATGTCTGTCTTGATAGAAGGCCACCAATAATAACGGCTAATGCTTTCAAGGGTTTGGAAGACCCCGCCGCGACCAGCTGAGAGGGTGTCATGGAACTGTCTGATTACCTCGGATTGGAGTGAAGGTGGTACATACAGCTGTTCATCATGATACCATAGTCCATGTTTCTGGATTAGAGGTGGAGTAGTAGTAGGTGGCTGTACTGCTAGGTTTCGTATACGGTCGGGGAGTGAGACCTGTATGGCTAGAAACTGATGCGGGGTCAAAATAGTATCTTGAATAGGAGCTGTTGGGTCCGTTTTTTCATATACACGTGAGAGGGCATCAGCTTTTTTATTCTTTGATCCAGGGCGGTAGGTAATCTGTAGGTTAAATCTGGAGAAGAACAAGGCCCAGCGAGATTGGCGGGGACGCAATCTCTTGGCAGAACGGAGATATTCCAAATTGCGATGATCTGTGTATACTGTGATGGGTATAGGGGCTCCCTCAAGTAGGTGGCGCCATTCTTCTAGGGTACTCTTGACAGCAAGAAGTTCTCGCTCACCTACATCGTAGTTCTTTTATGCAGATGATAATTTACGAGAGTAAAAGGCCACGAGGTGTAGCTGGTCATCCTTCTGGCTTCTTTGGGAAAGAATTCCTCCAATGGTAATGTCAGAGGCGTCTACCTCAAGGAAGAAAGCCTTGGTAGTATCGGGTTGTATGAGGATAGGTGCTTGGGTAAAAAGTTATTTTAACTTAATAAAGGCATCTTGAGCTTGGGTAGTCCATGTAAATCGTTCTTGTTTGTTGGTTAAGGCTGTGATGGCAGAGCATACTTGAGAAAAGCCTCTGATGAAACGTCTGTAGAAATTGGCGAATCCCATGAATCGCTGTACGGACTTCTTGTCTTTAGATATTGGCCAGTCTAAGACTGCAGAGACTTTGCGAGGATCCATTTGGATTTGTCCAGGGGAAATTATGTACCCCAGGAATTCTCAGGATTCGGAATCAAAAACACATTTCTCCAATTTAGCGTATAGTCCATGTTCCCGTAGACGGAGAAGTACCTTCCTCATGTGTTCGTTGTGTTCGGCTGGAGAGGAGGAGAAAACCAGGATGTCATCTAGATAGATTACGATGAAGGAATCTAGAGTATCGCGGAAGACGTCATTTAGGAAATGCTGGAATGTGGCTGGGGCATTGCAAAGCCCGAAGGGCATGACGAGATATTCAAAGTGCCCATACCGTGTTCTGAAGGCTGTTTTCCATTCATCATTTTCACGGATACTGACCAGGTTATATGCACCTCGTAGATCTAATTTTGTAAATATCTTTGCTCCCCTTAATCTGTCTAAGAGTTCGGGTATCAGAGGTAAAGGATATCGTTTTTTATAGTGATATCGTTTAGAGCACGGTAATCCACACACGGATGCAGGCCACCGTCTTTCTTGCCAACAAAGAAAATTCCTGCTCCTGCCGGTTATGATGAGGATCTAATTAATCCTTTGGCCAGGTTCTCAGAAATGTACTCTTTTAGATGTTTGAGTTCTGTTTCAGAGAGAGGAAAAATGCGTCCACAGGGAATGGGTGCATTAGGGAGTAGTTCGATTGGACAGTCGTATGGCCGTCTCGGGGGTAATTGTTCTGCATTCCTTTTGCTGAAGACGTCTTGGAACTCTTTATATTTGTCCGGCAATGTGACTGGAGGGTCAATAGTTATAGTGAGCAGGTGCATGTCTGTGTTGTTCAAGCAAGTGGTGGTGCAAAAGGTAGAGGGAAAATTTAAAGTGCCCTTGAGCCAGTCTATCACCGGGTTGTGCATGCGGACCCATGGAAGACCGAGGATAAGTGGAAACATGGGTGAGGGCAAAATATCAAGATTAATAGTCTCTCTATGTAGACCAAGGAGGAGGCAAATGGGACCTGTTTCATGCAGTACAGGTCCTGTTTTGAAAGGAGTACCATCCACAACATATAATGACAAAGGATGAGCCTTCCGTCGCATAGGTAGATGATGGGTCTGCACCAGCTTTTGGTCTATAAAGCAGCCGCTGGCACCTGAATCGATGAAGGCTGTGACAGGATGCTCTTTATTTCCCCACTGGAGAGAGAGAGGAAGAGAGAGATAAGAGGAGGTTGGTGGAACGGTAGGAGTCCAAGAGGAAGGAGCTATAATATTCTTACCAGGTGAGGTGTTGGGTCGAACTGGGCAGGACCGAAGTTGATGATCCGCTTTAACACAGTAGAGACAGAGTCCTTGAGAGCGGCGTCTCTTGCGTTCTTCTTCGGTTAGAGTGCGGCATACCACGCCTATTTGCATAGGTTCTTCAGAGGATGAAGAAGAAACCACAGAACCTTATAAATCCAGTGACCGGGTATTAGCTGGAGTTTGTCTCTCGCTTCCCCGTTCAAGGAAACGGCGGTCTAATTGGGTGACCAGGAGAATCAGATCATCCAGAGTGGTAGGCATCCCAATTTTGGCCAGTTCGTCTTTTAGGGCCTCAGACAGACCCAATCTATACTGTTCTATTAGACTAGTCTCATTATAACCGGTACCAGCAGCTAGCTCCCGGAAATCTGTAGTATAATCCTCCACAGGTCTTTTCCCTTGCCGGAGGGCACGGAGAGTACTGCGAGCAGCAGAAGGTCTCAATGGATCATCATATAACGAGCGCATGTTTGCAGCGAATGAATCCCATGAGTCCAATATTGGGCTATTTAAATGTAAAAGTTGGTGTGCCCAGGTCTGAGGTTGACCAGAAAGTAAAGCAATGGTAGTACGAACCTTCACAAAGTCATTAGGGTAGGTACGTGGCTTCAGAGTAAAGAGTAATTCGCAGGCTGTAATGAATGAACGTAGTTCAGTCTTTTATCCTGTAAATTTATCAGGCATAGGAAGGTTGGGTTCAAAAGGCATAGGCGTCATATGGGCACCAGGAGGGGACGAATCTGGCAAAGGTACAGACTGTGCTCACTTTTGTTCACGCTGTAGCAGTGCGGTATTGCTGGCTTTCAAATCCTGAACTGCTTGGGCTAAGGCTGACATTTGCTGGGTTAAAGCGGTAATGGCCTTGGCTGTTCCTGCGGGTTCCATATTTTAACGGCTTGGTTATTATGTCACACCCACCTGGAGAGTCGTGGAGCAGATGAAACCCAATTTGCAGCGGAACAGCACTCCCTTACTATCACGACCCTTAGGAGCACCTGGAAGTGGAGACAGGGTTCCAAAGAGTCTGTGGTGGCGTGGAGGCCTTTTCATAAAAATAATAAATTTCCAGAAAGCAGCAGCAGGAAAAGCAAATTAAAATGCAGTCTTGCAGCAGACAGAAGTAAACGATAAACCTGGAACTAGGTCAGGAAACAGGCTGTAGCAACTGTCCAAGGAAATCAGGGAGCAGGAACCGGGAACAGAAGCTGGAGCAGGAAGAACAAATGAAAATCCAGTCTTGCAGCAGACAGAAGCAAAAGGCAAAAAGCAAAATAACCAAGCACTGACTGGAAGGTGTGCTGGGTTTAAATAGGTAGCTGGGATCACATGACCGGCCACCTCACACCAGTAGGTGGGGCACACAGATGTTATATAAAGAGGTCAGGGACTCAGCGCCATCTTGTTTTATTCCCTGGTCCCTTGCCTGTTCCTCCCCAATGGATCTCTCAGGAGCAGTGAGAGCTGCGATTCTGCCGTGAGGGCGGTGTGGGGCGCCCAGGGGCAGGTGAGTACCTAGCTGTGCCATGACAGTTTGTCCCGGGCAGATCTACAATAATGTTAGACGATTGATACGCTGGATTGGCCGGGAAGACACAAACTCCCTTGCTGGCCCTTTCGTTGTACGCAGAAAAGGTCTTCGACAGGGTCAGCTGGGGATTCCGCAGAGCAGTTTTGGCTGCTTTTGGTCTAGACGGATGGATGTTGCTGGCCATTATGCCCTCTACTCCTCTCCATCAGGTTAGATGATATTCTTATAACTATCACTTCCCCACAATCATCCCTCGCCCACTTGTTGAAAGAACTTAATAACTATAGCACATTCTGTAATTACAAACTTAATATTGATAAATCCAAGGTCCTATTTGTTAATATTTCAGACTCACTGCTGAAGGATTTAAAACATCAATTTCCCTTTGACTGGTCCAATAATAAATTTTAACTACTTAGGATTAATTATTACAAGAGATGTGGATACAATTATGGATACAAATTTTGTGACACTTCTCAGGCAGACCAATAGGTTGTTAAAGGAGTGGCGATGGGGGAAGGCGTGGCTTCCGCCAACAATGGACGCTTGAAAGAATAGCTCTGCATCGACACTGCGTTCATAAGCTCCCTACAGCACTCCTGGGCGACTTACCCCCTGAAAACACCTCCATTCGGATGCCTCCTGGGATCCCCCTCCAGCACACGGAGCCCCGCTAAACGAGGTATCCCAGAAGAGGAACCAATGTTCAAAAAATGGAGGCCGCCAGCAGACCAGGCCCCAACGGCAGAAATGGCGCCCCCCGCATCCTCTCAGCCCGCACGTTTACTGAAGTGCATACACTCCCCCCTCCCCTCCGGAGATACTGGCCACTTGGTATTACCAGTCAATTTCATTATACAGACATATTGATATTGTTATTGCCTACTGTATATTTGTATATCCACTTTAAATACCCTTCTATAGGGTATCCATCCTAGTTAGTTGGCAACATGCCTGATGTAACTATCCTATCAATAAATGTCCACCGACTTAACTCCCCGTATAAACGTAGGTCTCTTCTTCGACACTATTAATAATAGAATAAGCATTAATAAAAGAGCTTATTGATCCAAGGAGAAATCTGATTGCCTCTTGGAGTCAAGAAGGAATTTTTTCCCCCAGGAGGCAAAATTCGAAATAGCTTCCTTAGGGTTTTTTTTGCCTTCTTTTGGATCAAAAGCTGTAATGATAGGTAGAAGGGTTGAACTTGATGGACTTGTGTCTTTTTTCAACCTAAATTACTATGTTACTATGTTACTATGTTACTATGACACTTCAGAAAGACGATAAAGCTCTGCTCCAGGAAAACCATTTCTCCTCCACCATACCCCCAACCCTAAGAGATCACACATTTAACACTTGTTACACGGCTTACAGTCAGACAAAAAAACTAGGGGTAGCCGTCCTGACAAGGAGAACGTGCCCATTAACAGTTAAATATACCTTCTCTGACCCCAGTGGGGGCTTTCGCTTTCTCACTGGACCACTGGGAATCCATCGCTCCACTTCGCAGCCTTTTGGACCAGACTCTGTGACTTCTTAGATTCCCACCCGACGGACAGACTGATTGTAGGGGTGACTTCAATGCCACGCATAGCCCAACAATAGATAGATTGTCTAACCAGACCCAAATGTCTCCCTGTTATATAAGGAGACATAATATTTACTCATCTAGTGTGGGCAGTCCTTGTTTCTTGCAAACTACTGTAATGTCACAATTCCTTATAGCAGTAAGTATTTTATATTTTAAGCAATGCATAATGTAAGACATGCATTTTAAAGTACTTTAAAAGCTCATTAACATTCATTAATATTTGTAAGATGCATTTTGGTCACTAGACAGTCCCTTTAAAAAAAAGCCTCAATATGACCAATTAAGACACCAACTCTATATGGAAAGGGAACTAGGTTGGTCTACAGGGCTTTCAAGTAGAAAATACACAGCTTATGATGAGTGGCTATGCAAACTAGAAACAGCTAAGTAAGACTTGGGCTTAAGTACACCTTAACTGACAATCCCTCTTACCCTGTATGAACTGTTATAAGCCCCCACTTGATTGGTTGTGTAAGATAAATGGCGATAATAAGTGCAGGAGTAGCAATCTGAAATTTTTATATATGTGTGATTTGTCCTATATTTATGTGTGTTTTAATATATATTTTTCTATTTTGTATTTCAAAAGATAAAATAAAGTTTAATATAAAAAAATATATATACATTATTGTATGTTTTTCTTAGGTAAAAAAAAAAGTCTTCTGCAATAGAACTGGGAAAAGTTATAAACTTTGGGAACATTTTACAATCATTAATTCTTAGTAAAATATTAATTGTAATGTGAACCATTAAGAGATGTTTACTGAAACTTGGAAATACTTTATTATCCCCTGGTAAAAATTCAAAGGAGAGCTATTCCCCGGCGCGCTTCTCCCATTAGATACTATTTGCTATAAATGTAGCAATATTGTAAATCTGTAAGGTATAGCCGTATACCTCTTGCTGTGACATGACTTACTTGCTGTGGAAGTGTCTTATCTAAAGGTGAGCAGCTGTTAATTGCCTGTACAAATGCCCAGTACTATCATTTATTTGCACTGATTTTCATCCTAAATAAATGTAATAAAATGTGAATATTTTACAATGTGTTATTAGTCATCTATTTGTTTTAATAATCATTGACTTTTTAATTTTTTTTATTTATTGATGAAAAATGTGCAGATTTTAAAAACACAGCAATTGTTATTAGAATCCAGAATAACTCGCATTCACAAGCAACACAGACTTTTTTTCCAAGAGCAATACTTTTTATTATCATTATTAATTATAACGCTATTACATAATTTTTATACTTCTAATACTGTAACATTACACGATTTTTACAAGAATATAATTTTAGTAATCTTATAATGGCTTTTATGCCTACATAATTTTTTTTAACAAGATAATAGTTTTTATGCTTATATAAGTTTAACACAATTTTACTAGTTTGTATTCTTAAAATTATTGGACTACTTTTATGCATATTTAAATATATTTTGATCAGTATTACCCCATTTATTCTGCTTATGTAACTTTACACATACTTTAGAAAAAAAAATATTAGTATTTTTTAAATATTATGGAGCAAAGTTTCTGTGTTGTTTGTATTTTCACAAGTAGATTGTAGACAGCTGCTATTAGATTTTTACTGTAACTAATTATGTATTTATTTTAAGCACCTATATTTCAGTTCATATTTTATAACAGTGTGTCCATCCCCTTGTATTACTACAACCAAATACTGTCTTTTTGTCAGGATGACCGGACGTATTCCATGTCTATGGATATTCCTTCACTCTACCAACATCTGTTGAAAGGCTATTCACAGCATCTACCCTTGTTTCTGTGAGATTACACTTTGTTGAATTACTCAGCAGCTTCTAAACCTCTAGTGTTAGACTGTTCACTATTTTTCTAGAATTTTAAAAGTAGCAATAGTAGCACAGAATAAAATACGTGACAATAACTATTTTTAGTCATTACATCAGAAATGTAACTTTTAACAAATCCTTGAGATTACCCTGGAAATGTTCAATTTATTTCTGAAGAACAAATGTTTCTCAACTTACACAACTGTAAATATATATATATGTTTGTTACTTTATTTGTTTTTTTTGGGAGGAGAATATTTAAATGGCACTAAATAATGGATATTAGTATTATTGGGATTATGGTTGTCGCTAATAATACAAATAAAATTACTGATAGTTAATGAAATTATTTTATGTTTCTATTTAAGATCTGAGAAAACAATATGGAGAACCAAACATCATATGAATATTTCTATATCATACCATATTCCAGAAATTTAAGAGACCAACCAATCATTTTATTTGTATTTTCTGTAATTTATTTGCTGGGTGTCACATTGAATACAGTTATTATTACTGTGGTATGTGCTGATTCTCAGTTACACCAGCCCATGTTCCTTTTCCTCTGCAATCTGTCTTTTATAGACATTTGTTTCACAACAGTTACTGTTCCGAAACTAATAATTATTTCATTATCTGGAAATAACATTATATCCTTCACAGACTGCTTCACACAGGTATTTTTCTTTTTTATCTTGGCCTCCATAGAGGACATGTTATTATTTGTCATGGCGTTTGACCGTTACCTGGCCATTTGTAAACCTTTCCATTACCATCGTATTTTAAATAGAAAATACTGTGGGCTTGTCATACTTGGCATGTGGGTAACTGGATGTTTAAATTCATTATGTGTTACTTATGTCTCTTCGAGAATAAGTTTCTGCTATCCTAATATAGTTTATAAATTTTACTGTGATCTCAAAGATTTGTCGAATATGTTCTGTTCCAATGTGAGGTTCCAGATGATGATTTACATTGATACCTTGATATTTGGAAGTTTTCCTTGTACGTGCACTTTAATATCTTATTTCAAAATCATCAGGATTGTCTTAGCCATTAAATCTGCTGATGGAAGAAGGAAAGCTTTTTCGACTTGCTCCTCCCACCTGACAATCCTCATTCTTTTCTATGGGAGGTCTGTTTCTGTGTACTTGAGAAACTCCTCCAAGCAAACCGACATACTAGATCAGGTGTTCACAGTGCTGTATGCAACAGTAACACCCATGCTGAACCCTCTGATATACAGTTTACGGAATAAAGAAATTAGAAGTGGTTTATGGAGACTGATTGGGAAGAAATCAGGGTAGTTCAATTATTTTCTATTTATATTGTTGTTCTATGTTTATTCTTGAGATCTTTTTGTATTTTTTTTAGAAAGTGCAAACACATTTCACAGTCCTGTCATCTCTCACAAAACATATTTCTTTATTATCTGACTAACATGAATCATACACCAAATTAGATTACATACATTACTTTGTAACACACCAGTTCAGTTTAATTCCAGATGCTCAGTGGATACACATCTTGATTTTTCTTAGATGGCATCAAGTGGCTGCAAGCATCCGGCAGACGCTTTTTGCTATGTCTACGGCCAATTTACCCAGACAAGAGCAAAAAAGTACTCTCTGGAAGCCTCGGCTAAGATGTGTGAGATTTACAAGGCCTATTTCAGTAATGTCTTTCAGCGATCAAGACAAACCCTGGTCACCCGAATTTCAGTTATGAGCACTGCAAAACATAAGTCTGGAAGGTAAGATGGACTACGGTGTTATAAAGTATTATAACGTTTTTTATGTTTTTTTGTCAGTGTTATTGAAAAAAATCTATCATATATGAAATATTTTGAAATCATCTCTTACACATTAGTCATGGGTGAAATATTTTTTTTTCCCCATTACTACAAGTGTATTCTGATCTTTTGTAGGATGGTACAGAAGGCAAAAAAGGGCCATACCAAACTTTTGTCAGGAACCCACAGACCAACTGCTACTTCTGCATGATGGACCCTTTCAAACATCAGACTGGCAAGAATGTTCCTCCTATTTTGTATTTGTACTTTCAGTTTTCCATCACCTGGTACCATACTGAATTAGGATCCCCATAAACACGCCTATGGAGAGAGCAGCGTCTTTAGAAGAGGGTAGCAAGTCAGAGATTAAGGAAGATGTTATCAATTCAGATAACAATTACAGAGGTGGAACTGAGGAGAGAAACCCATACCAACCTCGCCAAAAAGGCCTCAAAATTTTGATCAAAGATCTTGCTATCACCAAGTCCTCTAGGCTCAAGCTGGTGAATTTATTGGATGAGAGTGTGCAGAGGAAGCATCACTCTCTAAACTTGTTCTAGTTTCTTTATCCATTAAAGTAGTCTTAATGGGATACTACAATTGGGGGCCGATTCGTGAAAGTGCTAAAACTACTCACTTCCAAATCTTTTCTGGTCATTTTTGCATATTTTGTCATTGGAAATATTTACATTTCAAAATATCACTGTCCTGGTCACAAAAGCAGGGTATGTGGGGAATATTAGCCATTTTGTATACTTTTGAGACATAAGCAATTACGACATAACTCTTAATACCCAGGAGCAATACTTGTGTTACATTGTGATTTGTTTGTTTCCTTTATTTCCATCTCTCTCCCCTATGATTTCTAGCAAGTCAGAAGAAGGGTGCAGCAAGGACATCATTCCAAGGACCTAACTAGAAACCACTGGACCCCGTGCAAAAATGGTGTCATAGTGTCAGTTTTACTCCTATATCACTTGCCACACTGCCAGCTCTCTTCCAGCCACAAGACAAGTGCAGGGGAAGTAATCTGTTCTGCTGAGGCAGATCATTATGCTCTCTGGTAGCCACACATGCCATGGGCATCAAGCAGGAACAGGGAAGTGGTGGCAAATTTTATTATCTAACTAAATTATGCAAACTTTATTGCCTAATGCTATTTTAATTGACAGATACAGAAAACAGGTACGAGATTACTTATATTTTGAAGATGAGCTCATGTGCAAAATGATTAACATATGCCGGTAATTTGCTGTTATGGGCAGAAAATAAGTAAAACCTAAACCATATGTCAAAATACACCATAGGTCACATGTAGAATAGTAGATGAAACTAAACCAGCTTAAGTCAATTTAGCTTATACATTCTGTAATAGGAGATTTGAACCAGAGCTAAGTTCAATTCTACACATATAAAATAACTAAGATTTACTATTATCATAATTCTGTTTTGAAGCCCTCCTTGTGATCCTCAAATATGATCATATTTGCATATATCCATTAGAGATGGGCAAAACGAAAATTTGTGCCCATTGCTGCATCCGTTTCGGGTGAAATTCATTCTTTATATTCATTTGTATGTATGAAAAATAATTCACCTATGTTCAATAGTATAAGAATTTCGACGAAAGAACTGAATTACAACTGAAAACAAATTCAAATTTTGCCCAGTCTTAATAGTAGGGGATACAATTCAGATGGAATTCGACTCTTTAATTCAAATCCCCCAACCATTTACTAGCGGTATAGTGTTTAGTTTTTAATTGTATTGAACATAGGTGAAATTTCCATTTATACAAATGGAAATAACAAAACAAATGGAGCGATGGACTAAATGGATGAAAATGGCCTAGCCTCAATAGTATAAGGTTGGAGAATTCAGTTGAAAGAGTCATATTTCATCCCCTACCTTTTTCTACTAAGCTGTCGAAAGTCGTCTCTTTCATCTGAATTCCCCAACCTTATACTATCTATACTATTATACTATGAATTTGTGGTAAAGCTGTAAACCCAAAAGTGTGATTAAAATAATATTAATAAAAGTGTATAAAAAGATTTGATATGCTGCATATTCAATTTAACAAATAGAAAAACCTGTGGTTTATATAATATTCACAGCTGACAGTTTCACATGTTATTTGTTGGCTTTAAAGCGCCAGTAACCTTTTTCCCTACAATTTTCTCTGGTTGAGGATACCCTTTAGTGACCCCTTAAGACAAATGTTTCATGAATGCTTTGACAGTATCCCTGGTAGGCAGATTGACAGCACCAACACGCATGCATGGTGGTGCTGTCACACAACCAGGCAGAACTGCGCATGTACAGTATTCATGAAGTATATGGTGCTGCAGTTTTTATTTCCGCAGTATTGTGACGAATTCTACCTCTGTTCCGAAAAGTCTTAGGGCATGTTACTGGTATATTATGCCATTCAGCCAGGGATACACCCAAGGCTTGCATTAACCCTTAAAGGACCAGGGACTAGCCCGTCGGAATGAGGTCACAGGAGTGAGTTGCTTGGACAACTAAATCAACTTACTACCATGTCCCTCCTCTTATTGAATGAATGAACAAATGAACTAAAATGCAATTTGTCTATTATTTAGTTTCTGCATAAGTTGTAACTTGTGATGCTATTATATGGAATTAAAAAACGAATCCGTGGAGGCGTGGATTCCGGATCCAAGATGGCTGCGTGAGACTCCCGCTCCCCGGCAGGCTAGAGATCTTTTCCTTTATTTAGCTGGCTACTCTCCTCAAATTGCACCTTATAGGGTCTACAGAGGCTCTTATGGGCCCCCCATCAGCCACATGTCGTCAGCAGAAACAGCTGCCCTCGGAAGTTGCCCCCATCTTTAAGATGCAAACTCCCACCAAAACTGCAGCAGAGGCCTTGCAGATACCTACTATGGCACCTCTCACTCCTCCAGCGGCGTTGGCCCTAACCAAGCAGGACCTCGAAGACATGTATATAAAATTTTAAAGCATCATCAAGGACAATCTATCTATCAATCTGGCTACCCTTAACAAGGAGATACGCACCCTCCGTACAGATTGAGAAACTCAAGATGATCAAGTGGCGACTCTCACCACGGATTACAATCAGATTGCTGATGATACTCTGGACATCCACCATAGGGTCACCCAAGTAGAGCTGTTATAAGATTAGAGCTGGATAAGATACTGGGGATTCCGCAGAGCAGTTTTGGCTGCTTTTGGTCTAGACGGATGGATGTTGCTGGCCATTATGCCCTCTACTCCTCTCCATCAGTTCGGATGATATCCTTATAACTATCACTTCCCAACAATCATCCCTGGCCCACTTGTTGAAAGAACTTAATAACTATAGCACATTCTGTAATTACAAACTTAATATTGATAAATCCAAGGTCCTATTGGTTAATATTTCAGACTCACTGCTGAAGGATTTAAAACATCAATTTCCCTTTGACTGGTCCAAAAATAAATTTTAACTACTTAGGATTAATTATTACAAGAGATGTGGATACAATTATGGATACAAATTTTGTGACACTTCTCAGGCAGACCAATAGGTTGTTAAAGGAGTGGCGATGGGGGAAGGCGTGGCTTCCGCCAACAATGGACGCTTGAAAGAATAGCTCTGCATCAACACTGCGTTCATAAGCTCCCTACAGCACTCCTGGGCGACTTACCCCCTGCAAACACCTCCATTCGGATGCCTCATGGGATCCCCCTCCAGCACACAGAGCCCCGCTAAACGAGGTACCCCAGAAGAGGAACCAATGTTCAAAAAATGGAGGCCGCCAGCAGACCAGGCACCAACGGCAGAAATGGCGCCCCCCGCATCCTCTCAGCCTGCACGTTTACTGAAGTGCATACACTCCCCTCCGGAGATACTGGCCACTTGGTAAGACCAGTCAATTTCATTATACAGACATATTGATATTGTTATTGCCTACTGTATATTTGTATATACACTTTAAATACCCTTCTATAGGGTATCCATCCTAGTTAGTTGGCAACATGCCTGATGTAACTATCCTATCAATAAATGTCCACGTACTTAACTCCCCGCATAAACGTAGGTCTCTTCTTCGACACTTCAGAAAACCAATATAGCTCTTCTCCAGGAAAAACCATTTCTCCTCCACCATACCCCCAACCCTAAGAGATCACACATTTAACACTTGTTACATGGCTTCCAGTCAGACAAAAAAACTAGGGGTAGCCGTCCTGACAAGGAGAACGTGCCCATTAACAGTTAAATATACCTTCTCTGACCCCAGTGGGCGCTTTCGCTTTCTCACTGGAAAACTGGGAATCCATCGCTTCCCGTCGCAGCCTTTTGGACCAGACTCTGTGACTTCTTAGATTCCCACCCGACGGACAGACTGATTGTAGGGGTGACTTCAATGCCACGCATAGCCCAACAATAGATAGATTTTCTAACCAGACCCAAATGTCTCCCTGTTATATAAGGAGACATATTATTTACTCATCTAGTGTGGGCAGTCATTGTTTCTTGCAAACTACTGTAATGTCACAATTTCTTCTAGCAGTAAGTATTTTATATTTTAAGCAATGCATAATGTAAGACATGCATTTTAAAGTACTTTAAAAGCTCATTAACATTCATTAATATTTGTAAGATGCATTTTGGTCACTAGACAGTCCCTTTAACAAAATGCCTCAATATGACCAATTAAGACACCAACTCTATATGGAAAGGGAACTAGGTTGGTCTACCGGGCTTTCAAGTAGAAAATACACAGCTTATGATGAGTGGCTATGCAAACTAGAAACAGCTAAGTAAGACTTGGGCTTAAGTACACCTTAACTGACAATCCCTCTTACCCTGTATGAACTGTTATAAGCCCCCACTTGATTGGTTGTGTAAGATAAATGGCGATAATAAGTGCAGGAGTAGCAATCTGAAATTTTTATATATGTGTGATTTGTCCTATATTTATGTGTGTTTTAATATATATATTTCTATTTTGTATTTCAATAGATAAAATAAAGTTTAATATAAAAAAATATATATATATACATTATTGTATGTTTTTCTTAGGTAAAACAAAAAGTCTTCAGCAATAGAACTGTGAAAAGTTATAAACTTTTGGAACATTTTACAATCATTAATTCTTAGTAAAATATTAATTGTAATGTGAACCATTAAGAGATGTTTACTGAAACTTGGAAATACTTTATTATCCCCTGGTAAAAATTCAAAGGAGAGCTATTCCCCGGCGCACTTCTCCCATTAGATACTATTTGCTATAAATGTAGCAATATTGTAAATCTGTAAGGTATAGCCGTATACCTCTTGCTGTGACATGACTTACTTGCTGTGGAAGTGTCTTATCTAAAGGTGAGCAGCTGTTAATTGCCTGTATAAATGCCCAGTACTATCATTTATTTGCACTGATTTTCATCCTAAATAAATTGAATAAAATTTAAATATTTTACAATGTGTTATTAGTCATCTATTTGTTTTAATAATCATTGACTTTTTATTTATTTTTTTATTTATTGATGGAAAATGTGCAGATGTTAAAAACACAGCAATTGTTATTAGAATCCAGAATAACTCGCATTTACACGCAACACAGAATTTTTTTCCAAGAGCAATACTTTTTATTATCATTATTAATTATAACGCTATTACATAATTTTCATACTTTTAATCCTGTAACATTACACGATTTTTACAAGAATATAATTTTAGTAATCTTATAATGGCTTTATGCCTACATATTTTTTTTTAACAAGATAATAGTTTTTATGCTTATATAAGTTAAACACAATTTTACTAGTTTGTATTCTTAAAATTATTGGACTACTTTTATGCATATTTAAATATATTTTGATCAGTATTACCCCATTTATTTTGCTTATGTAACTTTACATATACTTTAGGGAAAAAAAATATTCGTATTTTTTGAATATTATGGAGCAAAGTTTCTGTGTTGTTTGTATGTTCACAAGTAGATTGTAGACAGCTGCTCATTTTTACTGTAACTAATTATTTATTTATTTTAAGCACCTATATCTCAGTTTATATTTTGTAAAAGTGTATCCATCGCCTGGCACCACTACAACCAAATACTGTCTTAATGTCAGGATGACTGTACGTATTCCATGTCTATGGATATTCCTTCACTCTACCAACATCTGTTGAAAGGCTATTCACAGCATCTACCCTTGTTTCTGTGAGATTATACTTTGTTGAATTACTCAGCAGCTTCTAAACCTCAAGTTTTAGACTGTTCACTATTTTTCTAGAATTTTAAAAGTAGCAATAGTAGCACAGAATAAAATACGTGACAATAACTATTTTTAGTCAATTCATTAGAAATGTAACTTTTAACAAATCCTTGAGATTACCCTGGAAATGTTCAATTTATTTCTGAAGCACAAATGTTTCTCAACTTACACAACTGTAAATATATATATATGTTTGTTACTTTATTTGGTTTGTTTATTACAATAACTGCTAGTTAATGAAATCATTTTATGTTTCTATTTAGGATCTGAGAAAACAATGTGGAGAACCAAACATCATATGAATATTTCTATATCATACCATATTCCAAAAATTCAAGACACCAACCAATCATTTTATTTGCATTTTCTGTAATTTATTTACTGGGTGTCACATTGAATACAGTTATTATTACTGTAGTATGTGTTGATTCTCAATTACACCAGCCCATGTTCCTTTTCCTCAGCAATCTGTCTTTTATAGACATTTGTTTCACAACAGTCACTGTTCCTAAATTAATACATATTTTATTATCTGGAAATAACATTATATCCTTCAAAGATTGCTTCACACAGGTATTTTTCTTTTTTATCTTGGCCTCCATAGAGGACATTTTATTATTTGTCATGGCATTTGATCGTTACCTGGCCATTTGTAAACCTTTCCATTACCATCGCATTTTAAATAGGAAATACTGTGGGCTTGTCATACTCTGCATGTGGGTAATTGGATGTTTAAATTCATTATGTGTTACTTATGTCTCTGCGAATATAAGTTTCTGCTATCCTAATATAGTTTATAAATTTTACTGTGATCTCAAAGATTTGTCAAATATGTTCTGTTCCAATGTGAAGTTCCAGATGATGGTTTACATTGATACCTTGATATTTGGAAGTATTCCTTGTGTGTGCACTTTAATATCTTATTTCAAAATCATCAGGATTGTCTTAGCCATTAAATCTGCTGATGGAAGAAGGAAAGCTTTTTCGACTTGCTCCTCCCACTTGACAATCCTCATTCTTTTCTATGGGACGGCAGTGTCTGTGTACTTCAGAAACTCCTCCAAGCAAACCGACATATTGGACCAGTTATTCACAGTGTTGTATGCAACAGTAACACCCATGCTGAACCCTCTGATATACAGTTTACGGAATAAAGAAATTAGAAGTGGTTTATGGAGACTGATTGGAAAGAAATTGGGGTAGTTCAATTATTTACTATTTATATTGTTGTTCTATTCTTGAGATCTTTTTTGTATTTTTTTTTAGAAAGTGCAAACACATTTCACAGTCCTGTCATCTCTCACAAAACATATTTCTTTATTATCTGACTAACATGAATTATACACCAGATTAGATTACATACATTACTTTGTACCACATTTTTTTTTCCGAAAGTGTTTTTTATTCCCCACAAACTTTGCTTTTGTGACAAGGATAGTAATATTTGGAAATTTACATATTTTTCAGAACATTCCGATGGAACTTTCCAGCAATTTAAATAACGTATATACTTGAGTATAAGCCGACCCGAATATAAGCCCAGGCACCTAATTTTACCACAAAGAACTGGGAAAAAATATTGACTCGAGTATAAGCCTAGGGTGGGAAATGAGGCAGCTACTGGTAAATATTGCCCCCAATATGTCATTTAATATTACAGGATTTTGCTCTCAATATGCCAGGAATTTGCCCCCAATATGCCATTTAATATTTCAAGATATTGCCCCCAATATGCCATTTAATATTCCAGGAATTTGTCCCCAATATGCCATTTAATATTCCAGGATATTGCCCCCAATATGCCATTTAATATTCCAGGATATTGCCCCTTAGTATGCTCGTTATGCCACCATTCTCCCCCCCTTCCCCAGACCCCAGTACTTACCTCTTTGCTGCTCCGTCTCCCGGTGCTCTGAAGGTCCGTTGCTGTGAGGGAAGCGTTGTGAGCTCTCCTCCAGTCACGCGGATCAATAAAGTTTGTTTAAAAAAATCTTTATTAACCACGCGGCTAGAGGGGAGTGCACAACGCTTCCCTCACAGCCACGGACCTGCACCGGGAGACAGAGCAGGAACGAGGTAAGTTTTAGATTTTTTTATTTTTTTTTACTTGACCAGAGTCCTCAGTTCTCGAGACGCTGACTCGAGTATAAGCCGAGGGGGGCATTTTTCAGCACAAAAAATGTGTTGAAAAACTCGGCTTATACTCGAGTATATACGGTAGTAATATAAATACAGGCCTTAAACCCACCAGTTCAGTTTAATTTCTAGATGTTCAGTGGATACACATCTTCATTTTTCTTATAGACTGCAAGCATCCAGTAGACACTTTTTGCTATGTCTACAGCAAATTTATCCAGACAAGAGCAAAAAAAGTACTCTGTGGAAGCCTCGGCTAAGATGTGTGAGATTTACAAGGCCTATTTCAGTCTTTCAGCGATCAAGACAAACCCTGGTCACCTGCATTTCAGTTATGAGCACTGCAAAACAAAAGTCTGGAAGGTAAGATGGACTACGGTGTTATAAAGTAATATAAAGTTTTTTATGTTTTTTTTTTAAATGTCAGTGTTTTTGAAAAAAATCTATCATATCTGAAAAATTTTGCAATCATCTCTTACACATTAGTCATGGGTGAAATAAAATTTTTTCCCATTACTACAAGTTTATTCTGATCTTTTGTAGGATGGTACAGAAGGCAAGAAAGGGCCATACCAAACATTTGTCAGGAACCCACAGACCACTCAAACAACTGCTACTTCTGCATGGTGGACCCTTTCTTTTTTTTTTTCTTTTTTATAATTCTTTTCTTTTTTTTATTTTATATATAATAATATACATATACATACACACACGTTACAAAAACAGCCCAGGATATGGAAGATATACTGAATCTGGTCAACAAACCACAATAATTTTTGTCAGGCGTGTGACTTAAACGGATGTCAAAGAAAAAATATACACATGCAAGACATGCCCATATATCCCTTTGTGTCTAATGCCTTGAAAACTGCTCTTCCAAATTTAAGCATTTAATCGCTCTTTTAAGATCTATAATTATAGAATACCATTGTCTCTTCTCCAATCCCCTGTCCATATCTATCTCCCCGGAGACCCACGCCTTTGGTTTTTTGTCATTAGTATTATGTTTCAACACATTAAATAGTCTTGGCATGACCTTTTTTTTTGGATTTTGATCAAAAATCTTATCAATTTCGCTTTCGATTAAATTCCCTTTACTGGATAATAACTTGTTTCTCAGATAATGTTTCAGTCTTAAGTATGTGAAAAGTTCCCTGGAAGGTAAATCCAATTCCACTTGTAACTGGGAAAAGGGTTTTATTTGTTCTCCCTCCATCAAATCCACTATTCTATTTTGTATATTCCAATTTTCCAAGGAAAGTTCATCCATATTATATTCCAAAATTTTGATTGACACTATTATAGGAATTTTAGGTATAATCTTATGTTTTTTCCTGAAGTTATTCCAGAAATTTAACAGGTCCCATATGAACTTCGGCGCTTCCTGCTTAATACATTTTTTTTCCCACTCCATGTTTCAACCATAATATTATTGATGGATTTCCTATTCCCAGTAAATTTGCTTCAATTTTATACCAGGGTTCAGATGACTCAGCCACATCCTGCCACTTATGTATATGGTATAATCTACTTGATTCGTAATGTGTTACTATGTCAGGTATACCTGTGCCCCCTTCCTGTGAATGTTTCATTAAATGTATTTTACCAATTCGGGGCTTTTTCCCGTTCCAAACATAACTCAGGAAAAGTTTCTGAACCATCTGAAGCCTGAATTTAGGGATGCTCACTGGCAGCATCCTGAACAAAAAGATCCATTTTGGCAACACGTATGACCTAATAACATTTATTCGGCCTAACCAGGAGATTTCTTTAAAACGCCACGTTTTACTTAGTTTAAGCTGTGTATCTTGAAAAAGTAGATCAACATTTTTAGTCATCACGTCCTGACTACTGGTTGAAAGCTGTATACCAAGATGTAATATTCCTTTTTGCATCCACTCCAAGGGATATGTCTCCATTATTAGCTTCCTCTCTTCCCTATCTATGTTTGACATAATAGTTCTTGTTTTGGTGAGATTTAATTTATAATTTGAAACTCTTGAATAGCTATCCACTTCTTGTAGGAAAGCCTTCATGGAAACCATCGGGTTCGTCAAAGTAATCACCACATCATCTGCATAAAGACACAGCTTGAATTCCGAGTCTCCAATCTTTACCCCACCAATAGAATCATTCTGTCTAATTCTTATCGCGAATGGTTCAAGAGTTAATATATACAAGAGTGGGGCTAGAGGACAGCCCTGACGGGTACCATTCGCCACCCAGAACCAGCTCGACTCTATGCCCCACCCCACCGTTCTAGCCGAGGGGGGCGGAGTACAGAGCCATCACCGCCGAGTGAAAAAAAACCACAAATCCGAATCTACTCAACACTCGACTCATGTACCCCAAGCCGACCCGATCAAACGCCTTCTCGGCATCCAATGACAGGGTCAGCTGGGGGGCCCCCGTTCTATTCACCTCCTCAAATATCCCCAAAAGCCTTCTAATATTATTATTGGACTGGTGCATTATTATTGGACTGGTGCATGGTGGACCCTTTCAAACATCAGACTGGCAAGAATGTTCCTGCTATTTTGTATTTGTACATTCAGTTTTCCATCACCTGGTACCATACTGAATTAGGATCCCCATAAACACGCCTATGGAGAGAGCAGCGTCTTTAGAAGAGGGTAGCAAGTCAGAGATTAAGGAAGATGTTATCAATTCAGATAACAATTACAGAGGTGGAACTGAGGAGAGAAACCCATACCAACCTCGCCAAAAAGGCCTCAAAATTTTGATCAAAGATCTTGCTCTCACCAAGTCCTCTAGGCTTAAGCTGGTGAATTTATTGGAAGCATCACTCACTAAACTTGTTCTAGTTTCTTTATCCATTAAAGTAGTCTTAATGGGATACTACAATTGGGGGCCGATTCGTGAAAGTGCTAAAACTACTCACTTCCAAATCTTTTCTGGTCATTTTTGCATATTTTGTCATTGGAAATATTTACATTTCAAAATATCACTGTCCTGGTCACAAAAGCAGGGTATGTGGTGAACAATAGCCATTTTGTATACTTTTGAGACATAAGCAATTACGACATAACTCTTAATACCCAGGAGCAATACTTGTGTTACATTGTGATTTGTTTGTTTCCTTTATTTCCATCTCTCTCCCCTATGATTTCTAGCAAGTCAGAAGAAGGGTGCAGCAAGGATTCTAATCCTTAGAAGATTCCATTTTTTCCAAAATAACCCAATAACAAAAATGACATACATCTTTCCAAGGACCTAACTAGAAACCACTGGACCCCAGTGAAAAAATGGTGTCATAGTGTCAGTTTTAATCCTATATCACTTGCCACACTGCCAGCTCTCTTCCAGCCACAAGACAAGTGCAAGGCAAGTAATCTGTTCTGAAGAGGTAGATCATTATGCTCTCTGGTAGCCACAGATGCCATAGGCATCAAGCAGGAACAGGCAAGTCGTGGCAAATTTTATTATCTAACTTAATTATGCAAACTTTATTGCCTAATGCTATTTTAATTGACAGAGACAGAAACAGGTACGAGATTACTTACATTTTGAAGATGAGCTCATGTGCAAAATGATTAACATATGCCGGTAATTTGCTGTTATGGGCAGAAAATAAGTAAAACCTAAACCATATGTCAAAATACACCATAGGTCACATGTAGAATAGTAGATGAAACTAAACCAGCTATTTGGATTCTGCATTCTGCAATAGGAGATTTGAACTAGAGCTAAGTTCAATTATGCACATATAAAGTAACTAAGATTTGCTATTATAATAATTCTGTTTTGAAGCCCTCCTTGTGATCCTCACATTTGATCATATTTGCATATATCCATTAGAGATGGGCAAAACGAAAATTTCCGTTTTATTTTGTCCATTGCTTCACCTATGTTCAATAGTATAAGAATTTGGATGAAAGAACCGAATTACACCCGAAAACAAATTCAAATTTTTCCCAATCTTTATAGTCGGGGATACAATTCAGATGGAATTCAACTATTTCATCCAAGCTACCCAACCATTTACTAGTGGTATTGTGTTTAGTATGTAATTGCATTGATCATAGGTGAAATTTCCATTTATACGAATGGAAATAATTAAACAAATGGAGCGATGGACTAAATGGATGAAAATGGCCAAACCTCAATAGTATAAGGTTGGAGAAAGAAAGAGTCACATTTCATCCCCTACCTTATTCTACTAAGCTGTCGAAATTCATCTCTTTCGTCTGAATTCCCCAACCTTATACTATGTATTAAATGAACATAGGTGAAATTGCCATTCATGAGAAAAGGAAATAACAAAACAAATGCAGCAATAAAGCGGATAAAGCTTATGGACATCACTTTGTTGAAACCAAACCCATACAAACATAGACAGTCGAATTTTAGTGGTGTAGCTGCCCAAATGTGTGATTAAAATAATATTAATAAAAGTGTAAAAAAGATATTTGATTTGTTCCATATTAAATTTAACAAATAGAAAAACATGTGGGTTTATTTAATATTCACAGCTGACAGTTTCACATGTTATTTGTTGGCTTTAAAGCGCCAGTACCCTTTTTACCTACAATTTTCTCTGGTTGAGGATACCCTTTAGTGATCCCTTAAGACAAATGTTTCATGAATGCTTTGACAGTATCCCTGGTAGGCAGATTGACAGCACCAACACGCATGCATGGTGGTGCTGTCACACAACCAGGCAGAACTGCGCATGCACAGTATTTATGAAGTACATGGTGCTGCAGTTTTTATTTCCGCAGTTCTGTGATGAATTCTACCTCTGTTCTGAATTTCTTATGAATGGGGACTCTAGTTCGGTTTATAGAAAGCCAATAGTATTACATGTATTCTATAAATCGAAAGTCTATAAACCAAACGAGCTTCGGTTTATAGACTTTAGGTTTATAGAATACATGTAATTCTATGCTATTCTATAAGCCGAAATCTATAAACTGAAGGTCGTTCGCTTTATAGACTTTCGGTTTATAGAATAGCATAGAATTACATGTATTCTATAAACCGAAAGTCTATAAACCGAACGACCTTCGGTTTATAGACTTTCGGCTTATAGAATACATGTAATACTATTGGCTTTCTATAAACCGAACTAGAGTCCCCATTCATAAGAATTTCTTATGAATGGGAACTCTAGTTCGAAGGTCGTCAGAGAGAGATAGAGAGAGAGAGAGAGAGAGAGAGAGGAAAAATAAAGTTTAAAAAAAAAACATGTTTTGTGCCTACATACCCATGGTTTTGTTAAAAGAACTGACACAATATATGATCAAAGTGTCCTCTGTAGATAGAGATAATTTTTATCTCTATCAAGTAATAAAATGTTACTCATCAAAGTTGAGACAGAAGGTGTACCGAAACATTGATGATATTTGCCGTGTTTGCAGAATACGCAGCGATACAGAGACAAATTAACTCTGAGGGAGTAGTAAAAAGTTTACCAGGAGGAGGGAAACTCCGGTTGCAGAGCACCGGGAGACAGAGCAGCAAGGAGGTAAGTACTAGGGAAGGGTGCAAATAATGAGCATAATGCTGGCATATTTAGTGGCCAAAGAATGGCATATTGAGG
The DNA here is from genome assembly GCA_036172795.1 of Pelodytes ibericus. Taxonomy (NCBI): domain Eukaryota; kingdom Metazoa; phylum Chordata; class Amphibia; order Anura; family Pelodytidae; genus Pelodytes; species Pelodytes ibericus. Next base: position 77,031,144 of record CM069864.1, on the reverse strand, counting down.
GGCAAAATACTTGTATACTGAATGGCATAGTGAGGGGCAAAATACTGGCATATTAAATGACAAAAGAATGGCATATTGAGGGGCAAAATACTGGCATAGTGAATTTCATATTGAGGGGCAAAATACTGGCATATTGAGGGGCAAAATACTGGCATATTAAATGGCCAAAGAATGGCACATTTAGGGGCAAAATACTGGCATAGTGAATGGCATACTGAGGGGCAAAATACTGGCATATTGAGGGACAAAATACTGGAATATTAAATGGCAAAAGAATGGCATATTAAATGGCAAAATAATGACATATTGAGGGGCAAAATATTGACTTATTGAGTGGCAAAATATTACTGGCATATTGGGAGGGGAGAGAGAGGGTAGAGCAAATCCAAACAGTTTTGACCGGCTCAAAATAGCCCAAAATAGGATAGGTAGTGAGTGTAGTAGTATATTACCTCCAGGTGCTGGAACACAATAGGGTCTACTCAAGGCCCAGGATTAAGCAGGAAAACAAACAGGGTGTGTCAGCGGTAATCATCCGGTAGGTAAATAAAGTAAATCCAAATTGGGTTGCATGAAAAAAGAATCTTCTTTTATTGTGATCCAAAATATATAAAAGGCATCAGGCAGAGGGATAGAGGACAGGCAATAAGACAAACGCTTAACGCGTTTCGCACCAGACGGTGCTTTATCAAAAGCAGTCTTAACATCAAATGGTAAGAACATGTTTAAATACAAAGAATACAAATGACAAACAATTAAAACGTGATTAGAATCTTACCTTCAGCCGCTGTGAAGAGGGGAGAGGATCGTCGCAATCAGTGCTCCCGGGCGCGCACACAAACCACGTGGCGCGTCCAGCCTGAGAACTCAGAGGCTGAGCACGCCTCCGGGCAGAGAAGCGCCCGCCCAGGGAGCAGCGGACTACATCTCCCATCTACACCGCGGCGGAAATGGAAAATGAACAGCTGAGATGCGGAGAGTAATGATAAACAATTTGAGCGAGGGCAAGGGAGCAAAGTGACAAATGAATAAACTATAAAGAAATATAAAGAGCCAGTAAATGATGACAGTGACAGAGTATAAAATGTTAATGAACCTGAGAATAACCAAATAAATATGATAATGTGTAAATGAGTGAATGAAATGAGATAAGGTGAAACATAAGTGAAATAACAGAAAAAAGATAGAGGGATATATGTGCGTGCTGAAAAAAGTGAAATGAAAAAAATATATGGAAAAAATATATATAGATACTAATAAAAATGAAATGAAGTAGAATAATACAAAAGTAATAAAGGAAATAAAGAGGAAAAAAACAACAAGATAATAGTGATGTGTAATGTGTGATGTATAAAGATAAATGTAATGAATGTGAGTGAAGAGAAAAAAAAAAAAAAGTGAAAAAAGAAAAGAAAGAAGAAAACAGGTGAAAAAAGTATGGAGAGGAAGAGAAAGGGTGATAAATGTAAATAGGAGTGAAAAAGAAAAATAGAGAAGAGGGTGAGAAAATAAGAAGTGATAATAAGGAGGAGTAGTGAAAATAGGTGAAAAATAATAATAAACACCAGTAGTAATAATAATAATAGTCAATATTGTCACAAATAACATAATATAATTAGAAATAGAATAAATAAGTATGGTACTATATTAAGACCTAGCACCCTGGGAATCGATATATGTATATACAAGCATGGAACAATAAGACGAAAAAGCTTAAGGGACGATCCATTAGTGTATATGCACGCACCGGATAATATAGTTTAAATAATATGAGTAATAAGGCCATACATAATCTGGAGAACAAAAATGTTCACAAAGTAATAGTTAGTTTTGACCGGTATAGCATGAAACATCATACTTAGCATTAAGGCCATACGGAATGCGTGTTTTTAATTGGAATATCCAGAAGACTTCTCTTTGACTCAAAATAGTATTAAGGTTACCCCCTCTAGGAGGGGAATGGATTTTCTCTATACCACAGAATCTGAAATAATTTATGCATCCATTGTTACAAATCAAAAAATGTTTGCCTATTGGTGATTGCTCATCCCTCAACTCAACACTAGATAGATGTTCTCTTATGCGGGCTTTCAATTGTCGTGTGGTTTTACCCACGTATTGTATGCCACATTTTGTGCAGGTGATTAGATAGATAACATATTCGCTGCAACAATTTATGTAGTTATTAATCTGGAACATATTTCCCCCCACAGTGGATACAAAGTTGCTGGTCCTATCAATATAGGTACAACATTTACAAACCTTGTGGCCAAAGGGATACATCCCCTCAGTTGAGAGCCAGGTTTTTGAATTTTTAGTGGGTTGTGGAAGAGTACTGGGAGCTAGACGATTACCCAGGGTACAAGTTTTCTTTGGCACATATTTAAAGCCTTTGTCTACTATTTTAGACAATGGTTCATCTGTTTTAAGTATTGGTAAGTGTTTTTTTAAAATAGAACATATTTTATTAAATTCAAGGCTATATTCCGTAATAAAGTGGATTTGTTCCCTGATCTCATTTTTTGGGAGTGTGGAGTCTAGAGATGAGCACCCAGACAGGAGGTCATTACGATCTCTTGCTTTGGCTAAATTATAGGAACGTTCTATATTTTGTTCAGAGTATCCTCTCTTTCTAAACCTGTTTTTTAGATCTCTGGCCTGTGTCTCAAAAGTCTCCATTGAGGAGCAATTCCGCCTAAGTCTAGTGAATTGACCGGTGGGTACACTTCTTATAACATGCGGTGGGTGGCAACTTTTTGCGTGTAGTACCGTGTTACCTGCCACCTTTTTGCGGAAGACAGTAGTGCCTACATGCTTATTAATGGTGTTACCACTAAGCTCCAGATCTAGAAAGGCAATGGTATTTTCTTTATACTCAAATGTAAACTGTAAATTTAAGGAGTTGTTGTTAACATAGCGTAAGAAGGGCTCTATTTCAGTGTAGCCACCTGTCCAAATTAGTAGCAGGTCGCTACATAGATGACCTGCTACTAATTTTTTTTTTTTTTTTTTTTTATTATGAAAATGCAAAAATACATATAATAAACATTAACTCACACGTAACAATTATCGACATACATAAATACACAAATAGGACCGATGATCATTTACTTCATTGATTCTATTTTCTTTCTATGACCCCTTTCTTTCTAGTATTCTATCATTATCTCTCCCGTGGGATGAATAATGTGCTGCTTTGGTTTTAGGGTCTTCAAATTTGATCAACTTGGACCGAACGGTCCTATTCCCAGCGAGCACCCAGCTTTCCATCAACCTATCTCTTATGGTTTTTCTTTCTTTTCTTTTCCCTTTTTCTTCTCCTCCCCCTCCTTCCCCTTTCCCCTTCCCTTTTTTTTTTTTTAAGTTATAATATTTCTCATTGTTGCTATTGGTTTCTAAGGGCTGTCTTCATGGGTGGTCTCCTTTTTCCACTTTTTCTCTTTTCTTTCTTATCTTTTTTCTCTACTTCCCTCCCTCCTTCCTTCTCCCTTTTCCCATTCTCTCCTCTCACCTCTCCCCCTTCCTCCCTTTCCCGCTCACTTTCCTTCTACCTTCTCTTTTTCTCCTTTTTTTACTTCTTCCCTTCTTTCCTTCCCTTTTCTTCTTTCTTTGGCATCCCTTTCCTTTATTCCCTCTTTTCCCTTCTTTCTATCCTCTCCCCTTTCTGTCACTTATCCTTTTTTTGGGTCAGATTTTTATGGGGTGGGCTGAATCTTTTGGGCCTCCTGGATCCACTTTTCCCACTTTAGATGTTCATCCCCCATAGTGCTAGCTCTAGTTAATCCTTTTTCCATATTTAGCTGGAATAGTAGTTGTGCTTTGTATGCTCCTAATGGGGGTGTTGTTTCGCTCCTCCAATTCCTGGCTAAAACCATTTTTGCGGCAACTAGATAGTGGGTTGTTAGAGTACTCTGATTTTTGTTCATAGTAGGCCAATTTATATGGAGAAGTATTGCTTCAGGGGATTTAGGGATTCTGAGTTCTGTTGCTTTGTTTACTAATTTTATGATCATGTTCCAATAGTCAGCCAGTTTGTGGCAATTCCACCAAATGTGGAGGTAAGTCCCTTTTTCTTGCCTGCATCTCCAGCAAAGGTCGTCATTGGTTGGAGAAATTGTATGTAGCTTTGTAGGGGTCATGTACCACCTATTTAAAATCTTATATTGGTTTTCCATTAATAGGAGGCAGTGGACCACTTTGTTCATTTTATTCATAATTTGGTACCACTCGGCTATATCGATTGATTGGATCAAATCTTTCTCCCATGCTTTTTTTGCTGTCGGGATACTTGGATTTTTTGTTATTCTAATTAGGTTTACACATTTTGACAGCATTTTCCTGTTTGAGTTGTTACAGAATATCTGTTCAAGCTGATGGTAGAGGTGACCTTTTTCTAGCATAGTTTTGGTTGTTATAAAGTTCTTTACTCTTAAGTATGTGAACAATTCTTTGGGTCTTAGATTATATGTTTTTTCTAATTTAGGGAATGGTATAATTTTTCCTTCCTCAACCAGATTACTTAGGTGGAGGATTTGGTTTGATTTCCAGCTTTTTAGGGACAGATTTTCTATTTCCCATTCTATAGTTTCAATATGTTGAAAGTTCATTAATTTATTGCTTAGATCTAGTTTCTTTTTGATTCTTTCCCAAAGCGGTACAATGTGTCTTAACACTATGCTTTTTTCCCAGTCTCCTTTTTCGGAGCTCCAAATTATTTGGCGTAGATCTTTTATACCACATTGTTCTAGTTCTATGGTGTACCAGCCTTCTTTGGTTAGTCTACCTAGCTGTATCTGTGCCATGTGCATTACTGCACTGGCTTCATAATATTCCGACACTTGCGGGAAGCCCATGCCCCCTTTCTTAATTTGGTTTGTCATAGTCTGCATTTTAATTCTGGGTTTTTTTCCTCGCCACACGAAATTCGAGAAAGCTGATTGGATCATTTTTATCCAGCTGTCTGAAAAAGTGAGTGGGAGCATACGGAATAGGTAAATCCATGAGGGTAACACATATGCCATTATAATATTAATTCTGCCCCACCAGGAGATCTCCAAGGATCGCCATTTTTTTAAGTTGATATTCATTTGTTTTAAAAGGGGCATGAAGTTGGCTTCTGCCATCCTGTCCATGTTTTTTATAACTTTAATCCCTAGGTATTGAAACTCTTTAGGATTATCAAAGTTATATTTATTCAAAACCTTTTCTGACTCGCATTTGGAGATGTTGTTAAACTGTACTGTCGTTTTTGACAGATTTAGCTTGTAATTTGAGACTTGGCCGTGTCTCTTAATCTCTTTTAATACATTCTCCACAGACTCGGCAGGATTAGTAACTGTGATTAAAATGTCGTCTGCATACAGTGAAATTTTAAGGCTTTCTCCCCCTGCTTTATAACCTTCTATAAGATTATTATCTCTTATGTTTATAGCTAATGATTCTATTGAAATAATGTACAATATGGGTGATAATGGACATCCTTGTCGAGTGCCATTTGACAGGGAGAACCAATCTGAACAAATATCCGGGCCAACAATTCTTGCAGATGGGGCGTCGTATAGAGACATAATAGCCGAGTGTATCCACCCGTTCAACCCAAATGCCTCCAGTGATTGGCTCATAAAACCCCAGCTGACCCTGTCAAACGCCTTTTCGGCATCTAATGAGAGGGCCAGCAGGGGTCTCTTTTCCTGGGCGGCGGAATCAAGAATATCTATTAATCTACGAATGTTATTATTAGCCATTCGGCCTGGAATGAAACCAATTTGATCTTTATGTATTATATTTGGAAGTATGGGTTTTAGTCTGTCTACTAAGATGGAAGCATACAATTTTACGTCTACATTAATTAAGGATATAGGTCTATAATTTTTTACATCCACCGGGTCCTTGTTTGGTTTTAAAATTGGGAGGATATTGGCACATAGCATCTCCCGGGGGAAAGATCCTTTTTTTGCGGCTTGGTTGAATGTTTCAGCTAGGTGGTCAGACAGACTGGCCATCATGGTTCTATAAAACCCGTTGGTGTACCCATCCGGGCCCGGAGATTTGTTCTTGGCTAGCTTTTCTATATTCTTTACTATTTCTTCTTTTGTTATTTCCTGATTTATTAATTCAATTTGTGTTGGTGTAATGGTAGGGAAATTGCATTTAGCAATATATTCCTTTGTTTCTTCTAATTTATTCCCTGTGGGTAGATTGTATAATTTCTTGAAAAAATCACTGAAGACTTTCCCTATTTCTTTAGGGGCCCTGTAAGTCTTATTACCACAGATTATTTTATCTATTCTGTTTTCTGCTCGCTGTTTTTTCAGTTTATTCGACATCATTTTGTCTGCTTTGTTTTTTTTCGAGTAGAATTTGACTTTAAGGGTTTCCGTATTTTTGTTTATTTTTTCTAGGGTTTTGGTTTTAATTAGTTCTCTGATCCTTTGCGTTTCTTTTAGATTTTCTATTGTGGGATAAGTTTTTGCTTCTTTTGTTGCGTTATAATATTCTATATTGAGCCTAGATAGCGGTAGGCCAGCTTTCTTTTTCGCAATACTTCTTAGTTTTATGCAGTGCCCTCGCATTACTGCTTTGTAGGCGCACCATATTATTACTGGGTCCATATCCTCCACTGTATTTTCTTTGAAAAAGCAGGTAGACATATTTAATAGGTAATCTCTGTTTTCTTTGTTTTGTAAAAGGGAATCTTCTAACCGCCATGTGGATCTGATGGGGCTATTTAGTTTTTCTTTTAGATCCATTACCACCATATCGTGATCGGACCATATACAAGGTTTTATGGATATTTTTTGGACTCTACCTAATAATCCTGCGCCTCCCAAAATCAGGTCTATTCTCGAATAGGAGGTGTGGGGCCAGGAAAAAAATGTATAATCCCTTATATCGTAATTATTTACCCTCCATATGTCGTATAACCCGTATTTCCTCATAGTAAGATTGAGTGACTTAGGTATTTTAGTAGATCTATTATCCGCACCATTGCCATTGCTACTAATTTGGACAGGTGGCTACACTGAAATAGAGCCCTTCTTACGCTATGTTAACAACAACTCCTTAAATTTACAGTTTACATTTGAGTATAAAGAAAATACCATTGCCTTTCTAGATCTGGAGCTTAGTGGTAACACCATTAATAAGCATGTAGGCACTACTGTCTTCCGCAAAAAGGTGGCAGGTAACACGGTACTACACGCAAAAAGTTGCCACCCACCGCATGTTATAAGAAGTGTACCCACCGGTCAATTCACTAGACTTAGGCGGAATTGCTCCTCAATGGAGACTTTTGAGACACAGGCCAGAGATCTAAAAAACAGGTTTAGAAAGAGAGGATACTCTGAACAAAATATAGAACGTTCCTATAATTTAGCCAAAGCAAGAGATCGTAATGACCTCCTGTCTGGGTGCTCATCTCTAGACTCCACACTCCCAAAAAATGAGATCAGGGAACAAATCCACTTTATTACGGAATATAGCCTTGAATTTAATAAAATATGTTCTATTTTAAAAAAACACTTACCAATACTTAAAACAGATGAACCATTGTCTAAAATAGTAGACAAAGGCTTTAAATATGTGCCAAAGAAAACTTGTACACTGGGTAATCGTCTAGCTCCCAGTACTCTTCCACAACCCACTAAAAATTCAAAAACCTGGCTCTCAACTGAGGGGATGTATCCCTGTGGCCACAAGGTTTGTAAATGTTGTACCTATATTGATAGGACCAGCAACTTTGTATCCACTGTGGGGGGAAATATGTTCCAGATTAATAACTACATAAATTGTTGCAGCGAATATGTTATCTATCTAATCACCTGCACAAAATGTGGCATACAATACGTGGGTAAAACCACACGACAATTGAAAGCCCGCATAAGAGAACATCTATCTAGTGTTGAGTTGAGAGATGAGCAATCACCAATAGGCAAACATTTTTTGATTTGTAACAATGGATGCATAAATTATTTCAGATTCTGTGGTATAGAGAAAATCCATTCCCCTCCTAGAGGGGGTAACCTTAATACTATTTTGAGTCAAAGAGAAGTCTTCTGGATATTCCAATTAAAAACACGCATTCCGTATGGCCTTAATGCTAAGTATGATGTTTCATGCTATACCGGTCAAAACTAACTATTACTTTGTGAACATTTTTGTTCTCCAGATTATGTATGGCCTTATTACTCATATTATTTAAACTATATTATCCGGGGCGTGCATATACACTAATGGATCGTCCCTTAAGCTTTTTCGTCTTATTGTTCCATGCTTGTATATACATATATCGATTCCCAGGGTGCTAGGTCTTAATATAGTACCATACTTATTTATTCTATTTCTAATTATATTATGTTATTTGTGACAATATTGACTATTATTATTATTACTACTGGTGTTTATTATTATTTTTCACCTATTTTCACTACTCCTCCTTATTATCACTTCTTATTTTCTCACCCTCTTCTCTATTTTTCTTTTTCACTTCTATTTACATTTATCACCCTTTCTCTTCCTCTCCATACTTTTTTCACTTGTTTTCTTCTTTCTTTTCTTTTTTCACTTTTTTTTTTCTCTTCACTCACATTCATTACATTTATCTTTATACATCACACATTACACATCACTATTATCTTGTTGTTTTTTTCCTCTTTATTTCCTTTATTACTTTTGTATTATTCTACTTCATTTCATTTTTATTAGTATCTATATATATTTTTTCCATATATTTTTTTCATTTCACTTTTTTCAGCACGCACATATATCCCTCTTCTTTTCCCCCTTTTTCTTCTTATGCCTTACTATTTGCACTTTATCTTTTTTCTGTTATTTCACTTATGTTTCACCTTATCTCATTTCATTCACTCATTTACACATTATCATATTTATTTGGTTATTCTCAGGTTCATTAACATTTTATACTCTGTCACTGTCATCATTTACTGGCTCTTTATATTTCTTTATAGTTTATTCATTTGTCACTTTGCTCCCTTGCCCTCGCTCAAATTGTTTATCATTACTCTCCGCATCTCAGCTGTTCATTTTCCATTTCCGCCGCGGTGTAGATGGGAGATGTAGTCCGCTGCTCCCTGGGCGGGCGCTTCTCTGCCCGGAGGCGTGCTCAGCCTCTGAGTTCTCAGGCAGGACGCGCCACGTGGTTTGTGTGCGCGCCCGGGAGCACTGATTGCGACGATCCTCTCCCCTCTTCACAGCGGCTGAAGGTAAGATTCTAATCACGTTTTAATTGTTTGTCATTTGTATTCTTTGTATTTAAACATGTTCTTACCATTTGATGTTAAGACTGCTTTTGATAAAGCACCGTCTGGTGCGAAACGCGTTAAGCGTTTGTCTTATTGCCTGTCCTCTATCCCTCTGCCTGATGCCTTTTATATATTTTGGATCACAATAAAAGAAGATTCTTTTTTCATGCAACCCAATTTGGATTTACTTTATTTACCTACCGGATGATTACCGCTGACACACCCTGTTTGTTTTCCTAGAGAGAGGGTAGAGGCCCGAGAATATTTGTTCAGTAAGGGGCTTTGAAATTCCTGGTGGTGGCCCTGGTTGAACTCAAGACCAAAGTAGCCAAGTGTGAACAATTCTTCTATTCAGTGGAAATTGTTTCCAACTTAGCTAGTATGGCCTTAAATTTGAAATCCCCTTGTCAATTCCTTGCAATTTCTTTTTCATAAACTCAAAAAGATTAAAGCTCAAAAAGTAAGTTTACCCTTCCCATCAGTAAGTGGATTCTAAAACCAATTACATAAATTCGATAAGTGCACTTTATTTTCCATGGGGCCCCCCCAAAAAAGGGGGGTCACCCCCCGCATCCCCTGAACACCCTCTCACCCATGAGTTCTATCATTAATCACATGTGGTTTTATGATAAATTTCTTGTATTAAGCCATTCTATTATTTTGGCCGGATCATCAAAGGAGAAAACCTTTTCATCATGAGTAATAATCAACTTAACTGGGAAACCCAATCTAAATCTGATGCTGTTTTTACGTAATATTGCCAGGGCTGGCTGGAATTTCTTTCTCTTTAGCCTAGTGGCATAGGACAAATCTGGTAAAGTCACTATGTCTTTAAGTTGTCCCTCCAAGATTTTCTTCTCCCTACTACCCTTTACCACAAGGTCTTTGAATTTAAATGTATGGAAACATATAATAACATCTTGTGGCTGATTTGAAGCTATTTTTTTAGGTCTGGGCAGCCTATGTCATTGTTTAATCAGATTAGAATGGTCATCTAGGGATAGTCCCAGGGCAGAGAAATATTCTTTTAGTTTTTGATTCAGATCTTCAGCATCTGCATTTTCTGGAAGATTCCTGAGACGAAGGTTGCTCCTTCTTGAGTGATCCTCTAAGTCTCCTATCTTGGACTCCAGAAGATCAATTTTCTGCAATAGTCTTATATTATCATCGTCTAGTGATTTTACTCGAAAATCTAGATTTTCATATTTATCTTCCACTTTTATTTTGTTGGCTAATGAGGATATTTGATTTTTGATTTCTCCAGAAGTCTTAGCCATCTCAGATTTCAATTCCTCTGCTATATCTTGCAGACTGGACTTTAAGAGATTAAGAGTTATGATTTCTGATTCACCCTTATTTGCCATATTTTCCATTGATGGAGAATCCAGTACAGAACTGTGAACCTGTGAGGAGAAGGACTGAGGAGAGAAAAAAGCAGATAGCCTCTTTTCTACCTTTTGTTCGTTTTTCTCCTCCCTCCTGTCCCTTTTAATCGGGAGTTTCTGGTCTAATTGCCTCCTAGTTGTCATTGGAACTGGGTATATGTTGTAACTTTATAAAATTCTATGAAACAAAAGCATCCAGAGAAGTGTCTATTAGGCTGGTCTGTAGTTGCCTTGTTTAGGCCCTTCGCTTATTGTGCAAGCAGATTGGGCTTTTATTATTTTTGGCCAGATGTATATATTGATATTTTTATCTTTTTCTCCCTTTTTTCCCTCCCTCTTCTTTCTTTAAAAGCCTCTTAAACTGAGTCCAATCAGAAATCTATAAGCAGTGTAAAACAGGCTGGTCAGACCATCTCTTTCAGCCGAGGGCCAGTTGCTTTTACTTTTATTTACTCCAGAGAAACAAGTATTTTCCAATTGAGTTTAGATTGTTGTGCTTGTTTGTCGATTATTAGACCACCATGAAACAGTAATATCTTTTCTGCAAAAAACTTTTCAACAAAATCAGAGTAACTGAAAATAATATGGAACGGGCTCCATATTGAAGATTGAAGACTTTATCTTGCAGTTTGGAGGCTTTTGAGCAGATAGGAGCTTCTTCTCCTTCAACCTCTTAGGCTGAGATACAGAGCTGTGACTTAGAGCTGTTTACCCCTTTTCTTTAGAGGAAGCTACAATCTGTTAGGCCACTTTGAAAGTTTATAAGTCGACGTTCATAAGGAAATGTACATCACATGCACACACAAAAATGTTTTTATCGGCTCTCGGTTGCACACGGCAATACAACAACATCAACGATGCCCGCCTAATTTGGCAGGTTTGCAGTCTACCCCCGAGATTCAAAGACAATCAGCTCCGGCCTTGCTTTGCATCATCAAAAACTAAAATGGGTATACACCAGCTTAACAGGGATGGGATCAGTAGGTTTTCCATTTTTTCTTTTTCCCCAGGTAAGAAGTTTATGTTTTTATTTTCATCGGTGAGAGCTGCGTATCACCACTTCTTCATCTCGTAGAAAGCCCGCCGACTCAGTGTCCCCGCCTTCTCAGCCCGATCTATGTTATCACACTACCCCACCACCCCATGCTCCTTCTCCTAAATGCAACTGTGTTTTCAAATACTGTAAAAGTGGAGGGGATATTTCAAGAGTTAGATCAAGAGGCAAGATATATGATATTAGTGTGTAGGATCGATGGTGTGCTACACACTTTGGTCAGTTTATACCTTCCCAATAAAAATCCTACACAACTATTTTCAAAGATTATGTTAAGACTAGATGAGGTCTCTAAAGGCATCCTAATTATAGCCGGAGATTTTATGTCGGTTATGGAACCGTTGCAAGATAAAAAAAACTCCCGGCCTCGGCTTTATTAGACCAGGATGTGATTAGTCAATCGAGAAAACTCATATCCATGAAATCCATTGTGCCATCTCTTATTCATTTAGACCAAACTGGATTTGTTCCAGGGAGATGTTCCTGCAATAATATAAGAAGACTGATCGACATATTAGATCTTGCAAAAAAAAGACGATTGCCCCTACTGACCCTGTCATTAGATGCTGAAAAAGCGTTTGACAGGGTCAGTTGGAAATATGTTAGATCAGTCTTAGAAGCATTTGGACTTACAGGTTGGATACTAGACATGTGCAAAACTAACATTTTCGTTTTGTTTTCGTGAAAATGTTATTTATTTAGTCTAAAACGAATTTCGTTCATTACTGCATTCATTTCAGACGAAATTCGTTCATTATTTTCGTTTCGTTTCGTTTTATTTGTTCGTTTTATAGAATACGTGTAATACTATTGGCTTTCTATCAACCAAACGAGAGCCCCATTCATAAGAAATTCTTATGAATGGGGCTCTCGTTCGGTTCATAGAAAGGCAATAGTACTACAAGTTTTCTATAAGCCGAAAGTCTATAAACCGAATGTCGTTCGGTTTATAGACATTCGGTTTATAGAATACATAGAATTACATTTTATGAATGGAGACTCTGTCTCTGTGTAGTGAAAGCCAATAGTACTATTACATTCATTACAAATGCCGAAAGTCTATAAACCGAACGTTCGGTTTATAGACTTTCGGCTTATGGAATACATATAATCCTATTGCTATTCTATAAACCGAACGTTCGGTTTATAGAATAGCAATAGGATTACATGTATTCCATAAGCCAAAGTCTATAAACCGAACGTTCGGTTTATAGACTTTCGGCTTATGGATTACATGTAATACTATGGGCTTTCTATAAACAGAACTAGAGTTCCCATTCATAAAAATGTATGAATGGGGACTCTGTTTCGGTTTATAGAAAGCTAAGAAGTTGAACGAATGAACGATTGGTTTAATATAAACGAAAATCATTCGTCCATTCGTGCTATAGTACTGGCATTACTATAAACCGAAATAGAGTTGGTTTATAGAATGCCAATAGACTTACATGCATTCCATAAACCGAAAGTCGTTCATTATGTCGGTTTATGGAATGTAGTGTACTATGCTATTGTATTCTATAAACCGACTCTATTTCGGCTTATAGAATGCCAATAGTACTACGAATGGACGGATGAACGAATGATTTTCATTTATTAACCATTCGTTCATTCGGCTTTCATTAGCTTAGCATTTTCTTTATTCGTTTTTCAAACGAATGAACGAAAATGCTATTTTCGGATGAAAATGCATTCGTTCAAAAACGAATGCACATGTCTATTGGATACTCCATGCAATAATGGCCCTATATTCACACCCCTCGGCTTGAACAGTGGGATCCAATATCAGTTCATCTTGGTACCCGCTGTCCAATGGAACCAGACAAGGCTGTCCTCTGTCGCCACTCCTCTATATTTTGTCAATAGAGCCGATGGCCATCAACATTAGGAACAATGTCAACATCGTAGGTTTTTTGGCCAAAAATTAAAATTTTAAAATATCGCTCTATGCTGACGATATTATAATAACAATCTCCTCTCCAATTCTGTCTGTGATACATTTGATGAGTGAATTAAAAGATATAGTTTTGTCTCAAATTATAAATTAAACATCGAGAAAACAACTGGTATACCATTAAATATATCAACAAATATGTTAAACCAACTCCATACACAATCCCATTTTGATTGGTCAAATAAACAAATCAATTATCTAGGTTTGATTATTACCAAGGATGTAAATAACATTATGGAGAACAATTTTATGAAGACTCTGAAACAAACTAGTAAATCTTAAGGGGACTGGCGACAGAGGGAACTATCTTGGTGGGGGAAAATTAATATACCGTATTTGCTATATAAGCTTTCTGAACGCATCTCTCTTTTGAACCCACCAAGAACTAAATAAACCATTAGCCCAGAATTTCTGCTCCAAGAATGTAGCAACAATTATATCCAAAGCAAACAAAGCAATAGCTTCAGTCTGCAAGTATGACATACGAGCAATTCCCTCTTGGGAAAAATAACTAAATATAAAAATATCTCTAGAAGATTGCCTGAAATCTCTCGACCAAGTTAATAAAACCATACATTGTATAAACATCATGGAGAACCAATATAAAATCGCTAATAGGTGGTACCTAGTACCCAACAGAATTACCAGGATGTTTCCAAACTGTCCCTCTAATTGCTGGAGATGTGGAGGACCCAATGGTTCTTTTCATCATATATGGTGGGAATGTTTAATGAGTAAAAACATATGGAGATAGGCATATGATATATTTTATCTTATTTCGGAAGAGAAGATGCCGCAAAAAAGGGAATTTGCGCTTCTTCATCTGGGGATGAGATCTATTAAAAAAGAGTTTCAAACACTGGCTGTTCACTGTTTAGTGTCCTCAAAGATTGTAATTGCTCGTAACTGGAGATCCAGCATACCCTTTATTAAAGTCCATTTAATTAAACAAATAAGCCATCAATTCTACAAGGAGAGAGAACTAAGCTGGTCGAATGAAAAATCTAATGATAAATATGCTTCATACGATAGGTGGATAAACAATCTAGAAACTCTTCAATAAGTGATGATAAAGAGCTAACGGATATAGAAAGGAGACCTTGCCCAAAAAGACTCCCGCTTGCATGCTCTCTCTGGTCAGACTGCGTGTTCCTTTCATTCCGACTGTGTTAAGTGTGTGTATTATGTCTAATAGTTTATATTTAAGTTATTTCTAGGATCTGTTGTCTACTCCTCATATATGAGTAGAGAAGTTGGAGAAAATGAGTAACTATGTTATTTTAACTCTAAATTGGAAAATCTGCAGAGAGAATGGGAGGAGGAGGATAGTGGGAGGGATAGGGAGAAAAGGAGACTTAAAACACCTAAACGAGATAAAGTCATATGGGTTTTTTTTGTTTTGTTTGTTTGTTAAGTTTGTTTCTAATCAGTATATTCCCTTTTCCCTTTACCTTCTCCTCTCTGACAGATCCTTCATTTTGTTTTCTTGAAATGAAAAAATGTGTTCTGTAATTTTATGTATTCTTTATGTCTGTACTTATTGTTTATTTATGATAAAGAAAACAAAATAAAAAAATGATACCATTTTTTAAAAAAAAAAGTTAGTTTAGCCTTAAGTATAGCATCAATAATGTTAAGGATATATTTATCACCCAGAAATCAATTTTTTTCTTAACCTGGAAAAAAAGTATTAGTATGTAATTATTATTTGATGTTCCTAGGTAAAAAAAAAAAACACTTTAGAAACATTTTACAATCATTAATTCTTAGTAAAATATTATAAGTGATGGGTAACACTGAGAGATGTGTCTTGGAAATATTTTATTATCCCCTGGTAATAATTCAGAGGAGATCTATTCCCCGGCGCGCTTCTCCCATTAGATACTATTTGCTATAAATGTAGCGATAGTGTAAATCAGTAAGGTATAGAAGGCCGTATACCTCTTGCTGTGACATTAATCACCAGCTGTAGAACTCAGTGTCTTATCTTGAAGGTGAGCAGCTGTTATTTGCCAGTGTAAATGCCCAGTGCTATCTTTCATTTGCATAGATTTTTATGTATTTTGCACATTTGAACATTTTCCTAAATACATTTAACAAAATGTAAGTATTTTATAATCTGTTACTCGTCATCTATTTGTTTTAATAATCACCAACTGACCTTAAGATATTACAGTTATATAGTAATGCCTTTTTTCTAATATAACAGAGAAATTGTTTTCTGCAAGCATCTGTATTTATCATCATTACTAATTTAAATTATTTTTTAATAATTACTATTTTTAAAAAATTATAAACTTGTTATGCTAATTTAATTTAAAAATTAATTGTTACTAGTTTGCACTGTTAAAAAGGTTGGACTAATTTTATGTATATTTAAGCTTATTTTGAACAGTATTACACAATTATTTCTTCTTATGTAACCTTACGTGATACTGGTATAGTTTTAAGATTATGGAGCACAGTTTCTATGCTGTTTGTTCGCAAGTAGACTGTAGACAGCTGCTATATTTTTACAAATGATTTATTTTAAGCACATATATTTCAGTTTATATTTTATCTTGCAATCACAAAGAAAAGCATGTCCATCGCCTAACATCACTGCAACCGAATACTGTCTTATTGTCAGGATGACTGTACGTATTCCATGTCTATGGATATTCCTTCACTCTACCAACATCTGTTGGAAGGCTATTCCCAGCACCTACCATTGTTTCTGTGAGATTATACTTTGTTGAATTACTCAGCTTCTAAACCTCTAGTTTTATACTGTTCATTATTGTTCTAGAATTTTAAACGCAACAATAGTAGAAAAGAATAAAACATGTTACTATAAGTTTTATTAGTCATTACACCCGAAATGTAACTTTTATCAAAGTCATCAAGGATTCCCTGGAAAATTTATTTCACTTTATTTCCGAAGAACAAGTTATATCACATACCTGTCAGTATAAATATGCTGGTGGGAGGAGAATATTATAAAACTTTTTATTTACTGTACTATATTATTGATATAATTATCATTGGAATTATTGTTGTTGATAATAATAATACAAATTAAATCACTGATAGTTAATGAAATAACTTTATGTTTGTCTTTAGGATCTGAGAAAACAATATGGAGAACCAAACATCATATCAATATTTCTATATCATACCATTTTCCGGAAAGTCAACAGACCAACCAATCACTTTATTTTTATTTTCTATTATTTATTTGCTGGGTGTCACATTGAATACAGTTATTATTACTGTGGTATGTGCTGATTCTCATTTACACCAGCCCATGTTCCTTTTCCTCTGCAATCTGTCTTTTATAGACATTTGTTTCACAACAGTCACTGTTCCTAAACTAATACATATTTTATTATCTGGAAATAACATTATATCCTTCATAGATTGCTTCACACAGGTATTTTTTGTCTTCTTCCTGGGTTCCACAG
Organism: Pelodytes ibericus; assembly: GCA_036172795.1. NCBI lineage: Eukaryota > Metazoa > Chordata > Amphibia > Anura > Pelodytidae > Pelodytes > Pelodytes ibericus. The sequence continues at coordinate 77,014,048 of CM069864.1, read as the reverse complement.
AGGATATTTTATTATTTGTCATGGCATTTGATCGTTACCTGGCCATTTGTAAACCTTTCCAGTATCATCACATTTTAAATAGGAAATGTTGTGTCCTTGTCATACTCAGCATGTGGTTAAGTGGATTTGTTCATTCATTATGTGTTACTTATGTCATTTCGAATATAAGCTTCTGCTATCCTAATATAATTTATCAATTTTACTGTGATCTCAAGGATCTCTCAAAGATTTTCTGTTCCAAAGTGAGGTTCTATATGATAATTTACATTGATACCTTGATCTTTGGATTATGTCCTTGTGTGTGCACTTTAATATCTTACGGCAAAATCCTCAGAATTGTCTTAGCCATTAAATCTGCTGATGGGAGAAGGAAAGCTTTGTCTACTTGCTCCTCCCACCTGACAGTCCTCGTTATTTTTTATGGGACAGGAGTTTCTGTGTACTTGAGAAAGTCATCCACAGAAAACAACATACTGGACCAGGTGTTCATAGTGCTGTGTACAGCAGTAACACCCATGCTGAACCCTCTGATATACAGTTTACGGAATAAAGAAATTAGAAATGGTTTGTGGAGACTGATTGGGAAGAAATCAGGGTAATTACATGCTTTTTTATTAATAGTCTTGTTATATGTTTTGTAACAAGACGTCTACCGGGCTTACTAGAATCACCACTCGACAGGGTGATCCTCTGCTTGGAACAGCTGGAACAGCAAAACGCCTCTGAAACTACTGCTATATTGTTCAGAATAAGTACACAGGACACAGCTCTCTTGAACAATAGTTGAAGTACAATGTAATGCAGAGCAGACATTATATTTATACAGACTGAGATCAGATAATATATAGGTACTTAAACACATTAACTGGTTAACACAATCAAGTTTGGTACCTGAACTGTCAGCCACCAATCAGAAGGAGAAGAACAACCAATTAAACCCTAGGTGTGAGTGGTTGCAGCCCTTTAAACCCTTAATCTTGGCTCTTTAAACTTTCAGCCAATTAGAGAGGTGCTTACGTCCTTCTAAACTCTTAGCCAGGGACGCGTCTACTCCCCTGTATGTATGCTCCGGCAATATGGCTGTGCCCTCTTGTGGTCAGAGCTTCGGAAGTTAAAAAAATATCCCTTCCAACGCTCTGAATATGTTGCTTGACTGCCCCTAGAGGCAGTTTCCTCTTCTTGGAAATTGATTGGAAGTGTCAGAGTTTTTTTTAATATTTAATTTGTAGTTGGACATTCTGCCAAAGTTTTCAATCATTATCATGAGAGTCTCCATAGAAGGACCTGGATTGGTCAGTGAAATCAGAATGTCATCCACATACATTTATTTCTTTAATTCTAATCCCTTATGCTTCAGGAACTTTATTAGAATTTAATTTATGTATGATTGATTTAACTTCTGGTATTTGTATGGGTCTATTTACCTTATTCATCTCCTGAGGGATAATTTTTGGAAGGTTTAGCTTATTTAGAAATTCTGTAATGTCTATTCCACTTGCATCATCCGATATGTAATACAAGTTTTTATAAAAATTATTAAATACTATACCGATTTTTCCAGGGGTGAGGCACACTTCAGGTTCTGTTTTTATTTGAGTAATCTTTTTGTTTGCCTTTTTTCCTTTTAATTTATTTGTTAGTATCCTGTAGGCTCGATTTCCTTTATAGTAGTATTAAGGTTTTCTAAGTTTCGAATCGTCTGTTCCATGAGGAGCTTGTTGATTTTACCTTGTATATATATTAGTTTAATTTTATTCTCATTAGAAGGGCTCTGCTTGTTTTCTTTTCATAGTTCGTAAAGTTGTATATTAAGATCTAATATTGATTTTCCTTTGTTCTTTTTGGTTTCTACTTCTAGTTTTATTAAGAACCCTCTAATTATGGCCTTATGTGCACACCAAATTGTAATATCTGAGACGGAGCCGTTACAGTTTTCTTTAAAAAAATTGTCTGTCAAGTCTGAGATATATCTGATGTTGTTTCTATTACTTAGAATTTAATGATTTATTTTCCATTCCAGTCTTTTGCCATTCCTGCAGTTCCCTTCAAGCTACATAATAATAATGTTATGGTCAGACCATGCGATTTCTTTTATAAAAATGTTTTTCACCCTATTGACTAGTGCTACATTTCAGAGAATCAAGTAAATTCTTGAGTACGTATTAAAAGATCTGGAGAAACCCCTATAATCCCTTTCTTGCAGGTGGTATACCGTCCAAACATCCATTAAATTTAGACCTGTATTTCTGAAATGCATGGGACTGACTCTTGTATCTACTAATGCTTCAATCACTCTTGAGGGATTTTCTGTCCATCATGTTGTCCGTAGTGCAATTATAGTCTCCAGCCATCACTAATATTAATCCCAATTATAGTCTGCTCAATATAATACCAATCCTGACATCTATTTTCCATATCCTGTAATTTCAACAAATGAATAAATATGTTGGCCTGTGCGTATCTCTCCAGACAAGGAGCCCCCAATCCTACCCTTTTTCGATTAGCACATAAGACACGTCTCGCGATTCTCGGCTTCTTCCCAGCCCAAATAAAATCCAACAACTTAAGCTGGAAAGAATTTGTCCAACTAATCGGTAGTCTAACGGGGATCATCCTGAGCAAGTACAACCATTTTGGGATTATGTATGCTCTCACTATATTCATTCTCCCCATCCAGGAAACAAATAGACCCTTCCATTCCAACATCTTTTGGACAAACTCTTTCTGGAGTACTGAATAGTTCGTATTAATTATTAAGTCAATGTTTTTTGGGATCATAATTCCTAAGTAATTAAGGCCTCCCTTAGTCCATTGAAATTCATACGATGCTTCTAAGGCCTCTCTCTCTTCTTTTGGAATAGCAATGGGCATTGCCTGAGTTTTATTTGTGTTTAATTTATAATTAGAGAATCTAGAAAACGTCCCTATTTCCTGCAGTAATGCGGCCAGGGAATCAACGGGATCATAAAGTGACACAAATACATCATCTGCATAAAGGCTAAGCTTACTCTCTATGTCTCCTATCTTAACTCCCTTTATGTCGGGGTTCTGACGTATCCGATTAGCTAGGGGCTCTAATGTAAGTACATACAGTAAAGGCGCCAGTGGGCACCCCTGCCTAGTCCCATTACCTATCGTAAACCAGCCAGAACTAATTTCCTGTCCAATTACCCTCGCGCTCGGGGACTTATATAAGGCCATGGCAGAGCCGATGAATCCATCTCCACAGCCAAAGTTTTTTAGAACTTCTTCCAGATAGATCCATCCGACTCTGTCAAAAGCCTTCTCGGCATCCAAGGAAACAAACAATGAGGGTATTCTTTGCAATGTAGTATATTCAATCAGATTGATTATCTTCCTTACGTTGTCACTAGAGTGCCGCCCCTTGACAAAACCGACCTGATCCTTATTAATTAAGGCAGGACAAATATGTTTCAAACGCTCAGCCAAAATAGCTGAGTATATCTTTGTATCGGCGTTAATTAAGGAAATTGGCCTGAAATTTGTTAATTTTGATAGGTCTTTACCCTGTTTTGGGATAGGCAGGATAGCCGCTCTCATCATATCTACTGGGAATATCCCTGTCTTTCTTATTTCGTTAAGAGTGTCCAACAAATAGGGGACCACAGTATCTATCAATTTTTTATAAAAAATAGCAGGTAATCCATCCGGGCCAGCAGCCTTATGTATTTTTTGCCTCTTGATGATTTCAATAATTTCCCTACTGGTGAAAGGGGCATCTAATAAATTTGATTGTTCTTTTGTGATCACATCTAATCCAGCGTCTAGCAGATATTTCTTTATTTGGGCTCGATCTTGTTCCTGATCTGGGATATTATACAGACTGGAATAGAAATCTTGGAAAGCCTTGCCTATCTCTTCTGGGCTACGAAATATTTTGTCTCCCTCCTCAATTTTGAGTATCCGTTCTTTGAGATTCCTTTTTTTTAATTGATTAGTGAGCATTTTTTCTGCTCTATTTCCCACATAATAGACTTTTTGTTTCAGCCTTACCAAATTTCTATTAGCTTTCTCAACCAGTACTTCTAATATTTCTTTTTTTAATTCTTTCCATCTCTTTCACTACTAAGGTATCTCTGGAAGATGCACACCTTTTTTTTATATCATTCAGGGAGACATATAGATCAGCTAGTTTCTTCCCAGATTTTTTTCTAAGATAGGCTTCCTTTTTAATAAAGAAGCCCCTCACAACACATTTATATGCTGACCACACATTTCCCATGCTTACATCACCAGTAAGATTCTCCGAAAAAAATTGTTCTGATTCCACTACTAAGTCATCTATTATGTCTTTCGACATAAGCGATTCTTTTAATTTCCAAGTAGCTTCCCCTCTCCCATATTTCCTATTAATTTCCAGGCATACTGGGTCATGGTCAGACCAGGCATAGTCCCCTATGTATGTTCTCTTGCAGTCCCGGACTGATTCAACATTAACAAGTATCATGTCGATCCTGGAAAAGGATTGATGTCTATGTGAGAAGTGCGTATAGTTTCGTTCTGTGGGCCGTAATGTCCTCCAGATGTCGTATAGCTTATGTTTACCCAGCATCTCCTGGAAGGCACTTGCCATCACCCTCTGCCTATTATCTAGTCTACCCATGGTCCTGCTTGATCTATCCATAATACTATCTGCAACACAATTAAAATCCCCTAGGTATATAAAAGTACCCTGGATGTAGTCCTGTATTTTCCCTAGTATTTTATTTATAAACCTCATCTGTTTTGTATTGGGAGCATATACATTAAGAATCGAGAAAAGTCTATCATCCAGTCTACATACAATGAAAGCAAACCTACCTATCCTATCAGAATGTTTATATATGATCTCAGTTTTTATATTTTTAGTAACCAATATTGCTACTCCTCTTTTCTTCTTGATCCAGTGCATTTCTTGAAGAAAGGCTATGCTTATTCTTTCCTCCCTTAGAGTTTTTATTATAATGGATCTTTTAAACTGAGAATTTATTCCCTGGGCATTTAGTGTCAGTATTCTAAACAAGTTTATATTCAAATTCTTTTTCTGGTCCTCTCTGTGTTCGAGCCCCGTGCAGCATACAGTACAAAAAACATTAAATATATACGACAACACCAAAATCTTAAAATACCTGTCTCATATTGAGACCACAGCATCCTGCAATCAGGGCCACACCTGTGTGCCTTGAGATCTCAAGAGTCGTCACCCCTTCTTGGACCTCCAGCTGGCGATCACAAGCGATACGCCAAACTGCAAAAAATGTAAGGTTATTTATTAGACCTCTGCTAGGAGAGATGAGTCGCCCCCTAACTTTCTTTCTCTTTTTTCCCCTCCCTTTTTTCTTTTACTTCTCTTTCCCTTCATTTGACCAAGTTAAATTTAAGGTTATGGTTAAAAGGTGATTCAATAATTATTTGACCAATTCAAATAGCCTATTTATCTCCTTATTTTACCTTTTTTCCTTTTCCTTTTTTTTCTTTCTCTTCTCTTTATTGTTAATCCACCTTAGCCTCTACCCATTAGGGTATTTACTTCTTAGGCTCTCAACCCGTTTCCTGTTTCATTTCCTCCCTTCCCTGCCCATTTTACATCCCACCTCCCTTGTCTGTCAGTCCTTAACTGATCTGCTGTCCCTATTGTACTATCTCAATGTTCCAAAAAAAAAAACATTCTTCGTTTTATTTTATTTTATTTTTCTTTACACCTATATTTATATCAGGTGTGGAAACGTATCTATTGTACTATTTTGAGTCACTTATATTGGTTTATATTTCATCTAGCCTAGTATATTCATCCCATTTTTGTCCTTACATTTTGTTCTATTATTGTTGGTATGTTTTATCCATCCTATATTTAACCAGCTATATTCTCTCTTCTTGTTTCTTCCTTCTTCACTCTCTTTATCTCTCCCTCCCCATATCGATGTGTGTATATATTTAAAATGTTTGTGGGAGATTCACAAGGTGCTATTGTTATTCATATTAGCAATAGTTGTATATATTGGCATTTCTTCTATTATAAATTTATATTTTTACCCAATTCCTTAATTTCCCATGAATCTTATCCTCTAATTACATTTAATACTTTGTGCATATCTTAGTGATCCAATTTTCCCTGTCTCCTCACTGGGTTAATTCTATCTCACTTTTAGTTCTATTGTGTTAAATATCTATTCTACTATTACTTTATCTTATTTCTATTAAAAATTGTATTTTCCAAACTTATTTAACTTCTTATGTGGGTTTTGCTGTGCACTTGCTTTACCTGTGACTGTGCTATAGTTCTTGTGCCCATCTATTTCTATTATCTTTTCCTTTTCCTTTCCTTTTCCTTTCCCTTCCCATCCCTCCACTCTCCTCTCCTTCCTCCCTTTCCTCCTTTCCCCTTCCCTCTTAGTGTAATATTCAACAAGTGCTAATATTATTATCCAAACAACACACAAGTGAAAACGTGCGCTGTGACCCAACACTTCAAAACACACAACTCAGGAAAAATAAATAATAAATTGTTACCCTTAAAGTAAATCAGCCTTAAAGTAAATCAGCTCAATATTCAATCCGAAGGGAAAAAAATAAAACAAAACAGAACAGAAATAATATAGTGTAGTATATCACATAAAAGTGCTGATAACAAATAATAAGTGAGAACACACTCACATCTTCCTGAGCAGAGATCTGCTCAGTCTATACAGCATCCAGGGAGCCCACCAAGGGGTTAAAGATCCAACTGGTTCACAGAGGAATCCTAGGCAGCTTATTCAGGGTGGCAGACCCAGAAGGTACTCCCAGCAGTAGTATAAGAGAGGGTAAGGAGGAGACTATTTAGCTTCAACGATTTTAATACCAATAAAAACATATAAAGAATCTTACATTCAAAGATCCACTTGACCAATACATATATAGAGTCCCAGTAGCAGTCTCCTCTTGTCCACCTTAGTGTATAATAAAGTGCACAAAAGCAGGCTGCTGTGTGTTTCAGTGAAACAAAAATGTGTACAAGAAACAAGAGAGAAACACACTGCGCCCAATTGTGGTGGAAACAGCTGCAGCAAATTCTACCAGTGTCTCACTCCTGGCAATAAACAAATCAAAACAACACACAAGTGAAAACGTGCGCTGTGACCCAACACTTCAAAACACACAACTCAGGAAAAATAAATAATAAATTGTTACCCTTAAAGTAAATCAGCCTTAAAGTAAATCAGCTCAATATTCAATCCGAAGGGAAAAAAATAAAACAAGGTGGACAAGAGGAGACTGCTACTGGGACTCTATGAGTGTGTTCTCACTTATTATTTGTTATCAGCACTTTTATGTGATATACTACACTATATACTACACTATATTATTTCTGTTCTGTTTTGTTTTATTTTTTTCCCTTCGGATTGAATATTGAGCTGATTTACTTTAAGGCTGATTTACTTTAAGGGTAACAATTTATTATTTATTTTTCCTGAGTTGTGTGTTTTGAAGTGTTGGGTCACAGCGCACGTTTTCACTTGTGTGTTGTTTTGATTTGTTTATTGCCAGGAGTGAGACACTGGTAGAATTTGCTGCAGCTGTTTCCACCACAATTGGGCGCAGTGTGTTTCTCTCTTGTTTCTAATATTATTATCCACTTTTTTCTCCATCTTCCTATCTAGGAACCATTTCATATATCCTCTTTTAATTATTTTAGTTTTGGACCTAAAAAAATGGGGTGTCACATATTTATATGTTTTTCTCTAGCCAAACTTTTGCTGTGATTGGATCTTTTAACGTTATTCTACTGCCATCTTTTTTGACTATGAGGCTTGGTCGGAATCCCCATCTATATCTAATATTATTGGTTCTCATTTCATATACAACCTGTTTAAATTTGTAACTCTCCATTGTGGTTCTATATGATCCTGAAATATTTTTAGGTCTGCTTTCGTTTTTGTCTTGACTTTGACTGGAAGCTAGCAAAATATGGCTCTTTACTCTGCATGAATTTAGGCAGATTATTACATCTCTAGGTAAGGTCTCTGATAAAAATTTGGGTTTCGATAGTCGATGGCATCTTTCAATAAACCTATTTATAAAATTATCATCAGTCTTGACACCCAATGAGTCAAAGAAATGAGTTAGAAATGACTCTAATTTCTCGACTGTGATGTCTTCATAGATGTTTCTTATTCTGATATTATTTCTCCTAGACCTATCTTCAAGGTCAGCTATTTTTGTTTCCAGTGATTCAAATCTTTTTTCCGCTAATTCTTGTCATTCCTTATTTTTATTACAAATAGACTGGGTAGCTTCAATATTTTCTTCTAATGATTGAACCCTATTACCAACGGCCAATAAATCGTTTTTTATTTCTCTGGAAATGGCTTGGGATTCTATCTTCATTTGACTCAGATGGGTGTCAAGACATGATTTCATCAACTCCATCATATTACCAGTTTGATCTCCCTCAGAAGAGTTATCCAGCTGTACCATTTCCCCCATTTTGCCCACTGTACTCACATCTGTTGATTGGGATGTGGGACTTTGGGCTATGTACTTTATCTCTTCATGTGGTGTAGGGGAGAAGTAGCCCGAAAGCATCTTCTCTTTTTTCAATCTACATATTTAGCCTCTTTCTTATCTCTCTTCATTTCTGTCCTTGTAGCTCTTCTATTAGCCATTTTCTCTCTATTGATTTTATGTATTCTCCTGAGTTGACTGTCTCTAATCTAAATATCAACTCTACACATGTAAGTTTTTCCCTACCAATCTCCCAGATATCATATGTGGCTTCGATTGATGTGTCCGTAGGCTCTTACACAGATAAACAGGGGAAGGGAGAAAAAAAAGTCCTGCTTTCCTTTCTTCTATGTAGATGTCCCCTATTCCAATTTTGCAGGACACAGGATTTGTTCCCTCCTCCCCCCCTCCCAATTTATATACCTGCTTTTTCACGATCAGTTATTCCACAACGTAAAAAAAAAAAAAAAAAAAGAAGGGTGGGGGATGGAAAACGGGCCTCTTATCTATCTTCTCTCTTTGTTATGTTTAGTCTTTCTTCTTTTAACTGTTCCTTGCCTTTCTCCTCTTCTCTTTTCCTGTTTGCTTTTTGTTCTCTCAGCTTCTCCTCTCTTCCTCTTTCACCATCCGATCCTCCAGGGTTGCTAATAGTGTGTATGTTCAGTTGAGCGAAGCTCTTTGGATTGACTTACACCGTATATTGCCTGCACTTGGATCTCCCCTTCAAGGATTTATCCTTTTTCTTATTCTTTAAATGAGTTTTTATTTAATTTATATTGTTTTTTCCACAGCAAGTGTTTAGGGGCCCACTCCTGTAAATTGTGTCCACTTGGTCTAGGGCAGGGGTCCTCAAAGTTTTCAAACAGGGGACCAGTTCACTGTCCCTCAGACCGTTGGAGGGCCGGACTAAAGAAAAAACAAAAACTATAAACAAATTCCTTTGCACACTGCATATATCTTATTTTGAAGTGAAGAAAAAAAACGGGAACAAATACAATATTTAAAATGAAGTAAAGTTAAATCAACAAACTTACCAGTATTTCAATGGAAACTATGGGCCTGCTTTTGGCTAATGAGATGGTCAATGTCCGGTTCCATATTTGTCACTGCTAGTCGTAACAAGGCCCCTCAATATGCCAGGATTATGCCTCTCAATGTGCCAGGATTATGCCCCTCAATATCCCAGGATTATGCCCCTCAATATCCCAGGATTATGCCTCTCAATATCCCAGGATTATGCCTCTCAATATCCCAGGATTATGTCCCTCAATATGCCAGGATTATTATGCCCCTCAATATGCCAGGATTATGCCTCTCAATGTGCCAGGATTATGCCCCTCAATATCCCAGGATTATGCCCCTCAATATCCCAGGATTATGCCTCTCAATATCCCAGGATTATGCCTCTCAATATCCCAGGATTATGTCCCTCAATATGCCAGGATTATTATGCCCCTCAATATGCCAGGATTATGCCCCACAATATACCAGGATTATGCCCCTCAATATCCCAGGATTATGCCCCTCAATATCCCAGGATTATGCCCCTCAATATCCCAGGATATAGCCACCCAATATGCCAGGATTATGCCCCTCAATATCCCAGGATAATGCCCCTCAATATCCCAGGATTATGCCCCACAATATCCCAGGATTATGCCCCTCAATATCCCAGGACTATGCCCCTCAATATACCAGGATTATACCCCTCAATATCCCAGGATTATGCCCCTCAATATCCCAGGATTTAGCCACCCAATAGGCCAGGATTATGCCCCTCAATATCCCAGGATTATGCCACCCAATATCCCAGGATTATGCCCCTCAATATGCCAGGATTTTCCCCCATAATATGCCAGGACTTAGCCACCCAATATGACAGGATTTCCCCCCACAATATGCCAGCCAGGATTTAGCAACCCAATATGCCAGCATCCTCCACCCTTCCCCCTTACTTACAGCCTTGCTGCTGCTCTGTCTCCGTCTCCCTGTGCTCTCATCTGCCCATCTGTGGCTGTGAGGGAAGCGTTGTGCGCTCCCCTCCAGCCAATGTGCATTCAATAAAGTTTGTTTAAACTTTTTTTTTAAACAAACTTTATTGAATGCGCATTGGCTGGAGAGGAGTGCACAATGCTTCCCTCACAGCCACAGACGGATGAAGATGCACGGAGCAGAAGACCGGAGACAGAGAGCAACAAGGAGGTAAGTACTCACCATCTCCTTGGTGCTCCCTGTCTCCGTCCAGCTCCTCCGTGCAGTCTTCTTCCCTCCTGCACGGAGGAGGGAAAATGTCACCAGATATGTCATACTGTCAAATCCAGTGGCAATGACAGGAAGTTTTTTTTTTTCCTCAGACCACATCTAATGGACCGCATCTAATTTAAAATCCGGACGGGCCCTTTCCGGGCGGGCTGTATAAATGTCCTCGGCAGGCCGCATGTGGCCCGCGGGCCGTAGTTTGAGGACCCCTGGTCTATGGGTACCAGCCTAGGAGATAGAGTCTTATGTATCTCATTCCATCTGCTTGCTCACATTTACAGGTGATATCTCCATTATGTATAATATGAATATAAATATAGGGTCTCTACAATATAGTAGAAAAAACCCTATTTAATGTCCGCTCTTTGCTTATTGGGGTTTCTTGTGAAGGTATATTGTTATTGTTATATTCCCTGCTTCTGTGGAAATTTTGGAAATATCTTACATATCTAGTATTCTCCTTTTCTTTTTTTTTGTTCTTTTTATCTTCTTCTCCTGTCAGGTCCCCAATTATAGAGCGGTTGTTCGGGGCCTTAATTCTTCCCCATTTGATGTTTAGCATTTATTAATTTTCAATGGCATTTTGTCAATGGGACTTTTCCTTTGTTTGTCCCTATATCCTTTGGTTGTAGCTTAAGTATGATGTTTAGTGGTTATATAGGTGGGTATATATCTTTCTAAGACCAATTTGTTTGAATCGCAAGGAATTCCCCCTTCTCCTTCCTTCCCTTTTACTTCTCTGCCCCTTCCCTTCTATCACCTTTATCCAATTTCTCCTGGATGTTATAACCCACCAGCTTACAGTGTAGAATCATAGAGGCAGATTCTTCCCTTTTTTTCTTCCTTTTTTCTCTCTTTATGTATATCTACACAGTGTTTAGGCAATAGTCGGTATATTCATTTGGGTGAACAATCTTTAGAGTAGTTTTACACAGTCTATATGTTACCCTCCATTGGTCTTCCCTATAGGTTGATATAGGTGTTTACACTTTAGTTGCTCTAGGACTAGCAAAACTTAGTTTTACACATTTATTTCCTTATCACACCCATCACACTTTTAGGTTTCACCTCCAGACCTCTAGTAGTAGAAAAGAGGGGAACTTTTTTTTTTAATGTGCCATAGGAGGTCAGAGGGATGTTTTTTTTCTCTCTCTCCTTTTGCCAGCTTGTATGGGATGCTTTTTCGATTTTGTGTATAAGTATGTGTGTGTCAATGTGGATAAGTATGTGTGTGCCAATGTGTATAAGTGTGTGTGTGCCAATGTGTATAAGTGTGTGTGGGTCAGTGTGGCTGTGTGTGTGTGAGACAGTGTGTATAAGGGTGTCTATGTAAATGTATGTATGTGTGTAACTGTGTGTATTTATGTGTGACTGTGTGTAAGTGTGCACTTGCCCAGGGCCACTGGCCGCAACATGGTTCCACTGCTCATGTCACTGTATCACATGGAGGGCAGAAGCCTTCATCCAGCTGGAGTCTAGTTCCCCACTTCCTGCACTCAGCATGCTTAGAGAGAAGACTATGCAGATGAGATGGCCGGGGATACGAGAGAGCAGCAGCAAGGTGAGTACTGGGGAAGGTGTGAGAGGAGATAATGCTTTTATTGGGTAAACTAACCATGGCATATTAACGGACAACTTACAGTATCATATTAATGGGCAGCCTGGCTGTGGCATATTAATGGACAAACTGTGGCATATTTTAATGGGCAAACAATGGCATTTCTAATGCAGTGCTGTATTTACTGTGAGGCGAAGCACTGAAAAAAAAAAAATAAAAAAAAAAAAAAAAAAAACCCGGCCCTTTAAAAAAAGGCCTAGGGCAGCACAACATCAAGATACACCACTGTTCTAATGGACAAACTGGCATTTTAGTGGGCAAACTGGAATTTTTAATGGGCAAACTGCATATGTTAATGGTAATCTGGTACCTGACTGTGGCTCATTTTAATTGTCAAAGTGATGCTGTGGGATCTTCTGTGGGGCAAAATAACATGTTCTTCTGTGGGGCAAAGTGGTACTGTGGCATATGCTAGAGACCCTAGTTACACCTCTGGAAATGGGCTGTCCATGTGTTGCTTTGCTGCCCCTCAGAGCCAACTATGCAGATTGGCGCCATGTTTCCCCTTAGACCTCAGTCAGCTCTTTCTGAGAGATGGACATGAGGGTATGGGGGGAGAGAGAGACATGTGAGTGACTGACATGGTGAGCACGGTGGAAAATTATTTATCGCTCATTGTGTACTTCCTTTCCTGCGATGCTCGGCCAGACTAATGGCAGACTTTGGCTGGTTGGGCATCATGGGAATGGTAGTTAATACACATTCAACTAGCCAGCAAAAAGCTGGCTGAGCATCTTAGAAATAAATAAAACCACTACGCAGTGTTATGGCCAAATAAATATATTTATTTAAAATACAAGTTTGTGTTGGTCCTTTACATCAAAATAAAGTTTGTGCTCTACCCCCCCTCTCCCCAATAATGAAATCGGCCTGTCTGGAACAGACATGTGTAAAGGGGAGGAGTTCATCATATAGACACGCCCACTGTGGGTGCCAAAAAAAACCTGCACCTAGGCGCCGCTGACCCTAGGATCGGCCCTGGATGTTACCCAGTTCTATTTTTAACAAATATTAAATGTTAAACTTTATAAATCTACAAAAAAGATTTACCAATATACTAATGCCTACAGCATGAACTTCAGTTTTAATCCCAATAACAAGCACCTCTCATCTGGTTATTTTGCGACATTCACAATTTTTTATTAACATGAAACATGGGAAATTGTCAGGGCCTTTACCAGGTCAGGTAGGAGTGCAGGGATAGTGGAGGTGTCTGGTTGCATGTTAAATATAGTGCAAAGGGAGAACAGATAAAGAAACAGAGCTAGGTATTGGAATAGAGACTGAAGGAGAGACAAGAGGAAATTTAGCAAAGAACTGCAGTAAGAACAAAGAGCCATAGTAGGGACTGAAGACAAAGCAAAGGTAGGGGTGAGGCCTTAGAAGGGTGACTAAGCAGGAACACCCTGGAGAGGGTGACAAAGCAGGAACACCCTGGAGAGGGTGACAAAGCAGGAACACCCTGGAGAGGGTGACAAAGCAGGAACACCCTGGAGAGGGTGACAAAGCAGGAACACCCTGGAGAGGGTGAGAAATGAGAAGGGTAGCTTAAAGGGAATAACTTAGCTGAAGAGATCTTGATGTACTCAGAGGGTCTCAGGAGATGCTGAAAATCATCTACTGAGATGGTTGAGCCACTCAGGGTCAGATTCCCAGTTCCTGGACAAGGTCACAAAACAAATGGGTTTCAAGGAGAGTATCAGGAACAGAAGCAGCAGCTCTCAGAAATCAGGCACCAACTTCAATGCAAAATCACTGTTTGCCAGAAACTGCAGCTATTTAACCTGGGTGTGAGCAAAAGGTAACAAGCCCACCTGACACCAAACAGAGGGGAAGGAATACAAGCAAAGTAAGGTAGGGAGACCTCTAGAGGAGGCAGGAGGAATATAAGCAAATAAATAATGACTTTAAATGCATGAGTCAGAAGGTCAGTGTTGAACCCTGACATATCCCCCCCTTTAAGGAGCGGCCTCCGGACGCGAACCAATTAGATAACCGAGCATAGAATCTGGCCAGACATATACAGCCTCCCAGAAGAGGAACAGTGATAACAAAATACATAAAACACAGGTTTCTAGGCATGAAGGGGGAAAAACAATAATACAACCACCCCTGCAAACTGTTCATGGTTGCTGAGAACAGGGGATGGCTAAAGGCTGAAACAAAAACAGGTTAGTAATAAGAATGCTGTCTCTGCGCATTATCACGTAGCATTTGTTCAAAAATATGCAGGTCTTGCTTTGTTACAATAGTCCTATTTGAGGCCTTGACACAATGTGGTGACAAATCTTCATCTGTACTGGTGTAGGGGTCCATGGGACCAGAACCATGTATTGCATTGAGAGATATAGTTCTGGAATTACTGTAGGGTGATTCAGCAAGACAGCAGTCATACATTTCTCTAGATGTGAAATGATTCCCTTTTTCTTGTAGTGTTTTACAGACTTTCTTGTGTGTAACCCAGTGGAGTTTTTGGCAGTTCTTATCGCAGTAAATTACCAATTTGCACACTGAGCATTTCTTACTTGCACCTTTCTCTCCGCATGTAGTACAACACTTTGCATCCCTGAACCCCATTTGGCCAGTTGTGACTCGGGTCAGTACAGAAAAGTCAGTGGGGTCAGATGCAATAGTCCCATTAGAAGCCTTGGCACAATCTGGTGGTAGATATTCATCTGTACTGTTGTAGGGGTCCTTGGGACCAGAAACATGTATTGTATTGAGAGATTTAGCTGTGGACTCACATAAGTGGTGGATGGTGGTTCAACTAGACATGCGGTCATAGATTTCTAAAAAAAAATAAAAAGTATAATGTATTGTATTCCATTGTTTTATTCACGTGCGATTTCAAACTGTTACTATGGATATGTGAACACAGAGCACCAGCAGTGTATTTCGTTCACTATTTGTCTTTGTTTGAGAGAGGATAGGAAATGAGCCCAAATTTCGGGGTGAAGCTGTTCATTTTTTTCCACATTAGTATTTGCTTTCTGTTAGCGCTGATTTTCTTTTGAGTGTCATTTACCCTTAAATATAGTAATGATAATGTTAAGGATATATTCATCACCAAGAAATCTATTTTTTTTCTTACCCTGGAAAGAAAGTATTATTATTTAATTATTATATGATGTTCCTAGGTTAAAAAAAAAATGTCTTCAGCAATAGAACTGTGAAAAGTTATAAACATTTGGAACATTTTACCATCATTAATTGTCAGTAAAATATGATCATTAATGTGAAACGTTCAGAAATGTTTAATGAATCTTTGAAATACTTTATTATTCCCTGGTAATAATTCAGAGGAGAGCTATTCCCCGGCGCAATTCTCCCATTAGAAACTATTTGCTATAAATGTAGTGGGGTTAGAATACAAAGCGTTTATGGCCTGTAAGATCCATCCCTTCAGTCCAAATGAGGTTAATGTCTGGAACATAAAATCCCAGTTGACCATATCAAACGCTTTCTCCGCGTCGAGAGATATAATCATTGTTGGGTCTTTCCTTCTGTTAGTAAGGCTGATCAGGTCCACTGTCCTACGGCAGAACGCCCCATAACAAATGCCACCTGTTCACCATTCACCAGACAAGGAATCACTAATCTCAATCTCTCAGCTATAAGGGCAAAATAGATCATAATATCACCATTGATCAGGGGTATTGGACGATAGTTCTCAATTTTAGTTTGGTCCTTGTCTTGTTTAGGGATAGGTATAATGTTTGCCTGAAGTCAGTGGTGTGTCTTGGTTTTGTGTTGCCCTAGGCAGACAAAATTCAGGCACCCCCCTAAACACGTTGCACACCTACGACATGCCCCATCACCCACGTTGCACAACCAATGACATTCCCCATCACATGCCACCATCACCACATTTAATGACCCATTACGTGACCCCATAACCTCCATCACACATCACATTCAGACTCACATCACGCTCATACTCCCATCACACTCAGTGATAAGCACAGACTCACACCACAATCAGTCACACACTCATACTCACATCACACTCAGTCACACACAGACTCCCATCACACTCAGCCACACACACTCTGACTCCCATCACACTCAGTCACACATACTCTGACTCCCATAACACTCACAACAATAGTTTTTTGGACATTTTAATCACCATACCTGCTGCTGTTCTCTAGAAGGCAAGGGGTGGAGACATTGCACTCGCACTTCCGATGGGGAACGAACGGAGGGGAAGTGAGGGAGCCAGAGTGTGACAAGCGGCACAGGGTGAGGGGAGGAAGGAGAAGAACGGTGGGGGTGGGGCGGGGAAGGGGGGGTGAATGGAAGATGGATGGGAGGGAGCGAACGATTGCTAAATGACGGGGGAGAAAGCAAAACCAGAAGGGTTTAAAGCCCCAGAAGTGTGCTTTAACACCCTCTGGCAAAGTGCCGCCCTCTGGTAAAGTGCCACTCTGGACAAGTGCCTTGTTTGCCTCGCGGAAGATACACTACTGACTGAAGTAGTTCTAAATCTATGTTCTGTTCTGCTGAAAATTCATTCAATAATTGCATTACATGTTTACTTATATCTTCTTTCAGATATTTGGAAACTAAGCTAGAAAACCCATCTGGGCCTGGTGCTTTGTTTCTTGTAATTTTTTCTAAAGCCATTTTTACTTCAGATTTTACAAAGGGGCAATTTAGCATGCTGCTCCGTCAATATGGCTCCCACGATCGCTCTTAAACACAAGGCATTGACAGACGTTTAATTGTGGGTTTTGATGTGATGTGGACTTATTTGAAATTATAAGGATCTACAAAATATGCACTTCTCTGTTCCTAAATGGATTATTTTGCCATTATTGAAATACAATTTCAGCTGCACAATATAGCCCCCGATCACCCCCAAATCCAACTCAGATTAGGGGAGAATTGTCTTATTAAAGACATCGCAATTCATCTTTTTTGAGAAGGTGAACCGAAATGTTAAACATAAATAAAAATAATTAAAAAAAACCTGTACACCCCCGAAAAAATTAAAGAAGGGCATGTAGCTTTTCCCAACCCAAGAAATATTGGGCTAATTGCCCATGCCTTATATATAAAAAAAATACCCCCCTGGGGTGTCTGCCGCTGGCCTCAGAGTCCAAAGTAAAATAAAATAATGGGCCCCTGTGGGGTCTTGCACAATACAAATGAACATCAGCACACCACCCACTATTTATAAATATATCCTAATTATTTTTAATATTTTAAAAGCACCTTACTTAAGTCAGAATGTTGGAGATTTAGCATCATATTCTGGCCATATCATGCTTAGCCCACCACTGTGTCAGTGTACTCCTAACTTCAGTGGGTCCACAACACATGGAGCACCTGAGGAGTCTTGGGTTGCCCATTGCTTGAGACCCTTGACTAAATAAAAAAACTGCAATTCATTGATCCTCTAAAGCCAATATAATTATGAATGCTGATGTCATTATAATTTGCCCTATACTATGTAACAATTACCATTATCCCCTTTTGTGGTCTAATGTGTCTTATTGTATTATTGCCTTAATAGAATATGTTTGAAGTATGTATAATGGATTCTCTAATACAAATTGCTTTGGTGTGTGCATGGTTTTTATTTCTATGGAATAAAAGTTATTATTTACTACAACCTAGAATTGTCTGGTCATTAAGTCTCTGGACTAATAATTTGTTTTTTATTACTAATAATTAATACATATAAGTAATTATAGCTATATATTAAACATATAGTAATCGGAGCTATTTTTCTGTGGACACTCACTAGTCT
The DNA here is from genome assembly GCA_036172795.1 of Pelodytes ibericus. Taxonomy (NCBI): domain Eukaryota; kingdom Metazoa; phylum Chordata; class Amphibia; order Anura; family Pelodytidae; genus Pelodytes; species Pelodytes ibericus. The sequence continues at coordinate 76,995,932 of CM069864.1, read as the reverse complement.
TTTAAAATTAAACATATATGAGCAACACGGTGAAAGAAAACCAGGAATTCAAGTCATCAAAAGGATCTTAATTATTGGCTAATGAGGAATAGAGCCCTCTAGTGGATGAATTGAGCAATGCAATTCCGCTGTACAGTCTATATCAGGGGTGGGCAATTAATTTTTTACCGGGGGCCGCATGAGCAACCCGAGCACTGCTGGAGGGCCACATCGACAATATTTCAATTAAATTTTGCTCAATATTATTTTTGATATACCGTAAGTAACCCAAACGGGTATTACTGTGCATCAAATAATACAAACATAAAGATTAGATAGCAAATGAAATAATTAAGAAAAAAAATAATTAAAAAAAAAAAAATATATATATATATATATATAAAGAATAACAAAGGAAGTTAGATATGAATGATAGTGTGAAACGTGAAAATAAAGTAATATGATCACCCTTAAAGTGTACACTTATAAAAATACTTATTTTATTCCAAAAATTCCTTGAAGTCTTCCAATACCAAATATCTCCACAAAGGGTTAACATGCAAAATAAAACAATAACAGGGAGAACATAGTGTGACCTGTTTTAATAGAAAATATACTTTTACCAATTACTCATGCAACTTACTCCATACTAAATATGTTTACATATCACATTATTACATTTACACTTACACACTCACACACACACAAATACACATTTAAACACACACACACAGTTACACTTCACAAATACACATTTAAGCTTACATAAGCTTACAGACGCACAGACTTTAAAAAAAAAGATATGTTATATGCCCCTCTCCCTGCTTATTTATGTGCAGACAGGGGTGGTTCAAACAGTGGGTGCCTCTTCTTCTGAACACTAAGATGTTATCTGACACCTGGTGCTATGATGAGTGCGAGGGGTCAGAGCATCCACCTCTCGCGCTGAGCTCATTCCCATGCACCCTACGTAGGCGTACCCACTGAGGCCGGATGTCTAATGCACGGGGAAAAGGCGCCCGCATGCAAAAGCAAAGAGCGGTCTGCTTTTAATCTTTTTGACAGCAGCGCCTGCTCTGCATGCGAGTGCCCCATCGACGCCCCTCTTCTCCCTCCTCTTCATAGCGCCTGGGCGCTGAGCACCCCGTGCACCCGCCCAGAATCGACCCTGCACACGGACATACGTCCATAAATAACACTTTTCAAAATAAAAGCAGCACAGTTGTATTGCACGCACGACATAGATGTTTTTTAAAATTTATTTTGTAATTTATGATTGGCCTCACGCAGGACGGACAGTGACGCACAAAGGGCGGATGTGGCCCGTGGGCCGTAAGATGCCCAGGTCTGGTCTATATGCATTCAGAACAGCCATTGCTGGAACTCCATCTTTCCTCAAACTCAACACTGGTAGTAACGAGTTGAAACATACATCCTATCCAACCAGATAAATTTGAAAACGTATTCATGAAAGAGGGAATTATACCGTATTTGCTCGATTATAAGACGACCCTGATTATAAGAAGACCCCCCAAACTTTTGATATTCCTTTAGGAAAAAAACTAAAAGCCTGAATATAAGACTACCCTATAGGAAAAAAGTTAAACTTGTATATATTCACATGTAAATTGCTTTTTTAATAAAAAATATCAAAACAATGCATTTCTTGTTTTTATTTCCTTTTATGTGCCAATTCTGCCTCTCTTTCCCTTGCCCCCAGCTTTGTCTCTCTCCCCCTCCCTTTGACACCACCCTCTCCTCTGTCTCTTCTCCCCCCCTTGTTTCTCTCTGTCCCCTCCCTCCCCTTGTTGCTCTGTCCCCCCTCCCTCTGTCTCTTCCCCCCTCCCTTGTTGCTCTGTCACCCCTCCCTCTCTGCCCCCCTCCCCCTGTCTCTTCCCCCCTCCCCCTGTCTCTTCCCCCCTCCCTCCCCATGTCTCTCTGCCCCCCTCCCTCCCCTGTCTCTCTGCCCCCCCTGCCCCTGTCTCCCTGCCCCCTCCCTCCCCCTCACCTGGAAGTGGATCCCTGGTGGCTAGTGGGGGCAGCCGGGGGATGTCTGCAAGTTACGTGCAGACATCCTCCATGCTGCCCGACACGGCAGTCTATTATGACGGACAGCTGGTCCGTCATAATAGTCTGCCGTGTCGGGCAGCATGGAGGATGTCTGCACGTATCGTGCAGGCATCCCCCAGCTGCCCGATTCACCCTGGTGGCTAGTGGGGCAGCAGAGGATGTCTGCGCGATGAGCGCAGATCTCCCCTGCTGCCGCCTGGCACGCTCGCCGGGACTTCTGTGACGTAGCCGGAAGTACCCGGCTTCTTCATAGAAGCTCCGGCGGTTGTGCCGGGCGGAAGAAGGGGATATCCCCTGCTGTTAGAGAGGGGAATCCAGGTCCCCTGCAGCTCAGCTGGGGACCTGGATCCATGTCTTATAGTCTGACCTCAATTTGAGGTCAGATTATAAGAAGACCTCGATTATAAGACGAGGGGTAGTTTTCAGAAAAAAAATTCTGAAAAAAAACCTCGTCTTATAATCGAGCAAATCCGGTAAATGGAATTTTGAACTTAAGACCAAAGTAGCCAAGTGGGAAAAAATCTCCTATTCAGTTAACTTGCAGAGTTTTTCCAACTTAGCTAGTTTGGCCTTAGGTTTGAAATCTTCTTGTCAATTCCTTGCAAATTCCTTTTTCATAAATACAGCTCAAAAAGTTAGTTTACCCTTAAGTATAGCAACGATAATGTTAAGGATATATTTATCACCCAGAAATCATTTTGTTTCTTAACCTGGAAAAAAAGTATTAGTATATAATTATTATACGATGTTCCGAGGTGAAAAAAAAAGTCTTCAGTAACAGAACTGTGAAAAGTTATAAACTTTGGAAACATTTTCTCAATCTTTAATTCTTAGTAAAATATTACCAGTAATGTGAACCACTGAGAGATGTTTAATGAATCTTGGAAATATTTTATTATCCCCTGGTAATAATTCAGAAGAGATCTATTCCCCGGCGCGCTTCTCCCATTAGATACTATTTGCTATAAAAGTAGCCATAGTATAATTCTGTAAGGTATAGACGGCCGGATACTTCTTGTTGTGACATTAATCATCTGTAGAACTCAGTGTCTTATCTGAAGGTGAGCAGCTGTTGTTTGCAAGTGTAAATGTACAGTGCTATCATTTATTTGCATTGATTTTTATGTATTTAGCACATTTGTACTTTTTCCTAAATAAATGTAATAAAATGTAAATATTTTATAATCTGTAACTTGTCATCTATTTGCTCTAATAATCACCAACTGATCCTTGAAGTCTTTTTTTAATAGTCTTCTTTTTATTATATAACACAGATTGTTTTCCGCAAGCAATGTGTTTATCATCATTACTAATTTGAATTATTACATACTTTTTATAATTCTAATATTTAAATAATATACAATTTTTACAAGGATATAATTTTAGTGATATACTGGTTTTTGTGCCTACGTATTTTTTTTTAAATAATTATCAACTTGTTACGCTTACGTAATTTAAAAAATAATTGGTACTAGTTTGCATTGTTAAAAACGTATTATTACTAGTATTATGTATATTTAAACTTATTTTGAACGGTATTACACAATGTTTTCTTCTTATGTAACTTTACATATACTTTAGAAAAAAGGATGTTGGTATTGTTTTAATAATATGGAGCACTCTAGTTTGTATGCTGTTTGTTCACAAGTAGATTGTAGACAGCTGCAATATTTTTACTAATTATTTATTTATTTTAAGCACTTGCATTTCAGTTTATATTTTATCTCGTAATTACAAAAAACAGCATGTCCATCGCCTGACATCACTACAACCGAATACTGTCTTATTGTCAGGATGACTGTATGTATTCCATGTCTATGGATATTCCTTCACTCTACTAACATCTGTTGGAAGGCTATTCCCAGCATCTACCATTGTTTCTGTGAGATTGTACTTTGTTGAATTACTCAGCAGATTCTAAACCTCTAGTGTTAGACTGTTCACTATTGTTCTAGAATTTTAAACTCAACAATAGTAGCACAGAATAAGACACATTACTATAACGTGTATTATTCATTACACCTGAAATGTAACATATATAAGTCATCTAGGTTTCCCTGGAAAATGTTCAGTTTATTTCCAAAGAACAAATAATATCACACACCTGTCAATATAAATACGCTGGTGGGACAAGTATATTATAACAATTGTTATTTATTGTGCTATAGTATTGATATTACTATCATTGGAATTATTGTTGTTGATAATAATAATACACATGAAATTACTGATAGTTAAAAAAATAATTTTATGTTTCTCTTTAGGATCTGAGAAAACAATATGGAGAACCAAACATCATATGAATATTTCTATATCATACCATTTTCAAGAAAGTCAACAGACCAACCAATCACTTTATTTTTATTTTCTATTATTTATTTGCTGGGTGTCACACTGAATACAGTTATTATTACTGTAGTATGTGCTGATTCTCAGTTACACCAGCCCATGTTCCTTTTCCTCTGCAATCTGTCTTTTATAGACATTTGTTTCACAACAGTCACTGTTCCTAAACTAATACATATTTTATTATCTGGAAATAACATTATATCCTTCATAGATTGCTTCACACAGGTATTTTTCTTTGTTTTACTTGGTTCCACAGAGGAAATTTTATTATTTGTCATGGCATTTGATCGTTACCTGGCCATTTGTAAACCTTTCCATTATCATCACATTTTAAATAGGAAATGTTGTGTCCTTGTCATACTCAGCATGTGGTTAAGTGGATTTGTTCACTCATTATGTTTTACTTATGTCATTTCGAATATAAGCTTCTGCTATCCTAATATAATTTATCAATTTTACTGTGATCTTAAGGATCTCTCAAAGATGTTCTGTTCCAAAGTGAGGTTCTATATGATAACTTACATTGAAATCTTGATCTTTGGATTTTGTCCTTGTGTGTGCACTTTAATATCTTACGGCAAAATCATCAAAATTGTCTTAGCCATTAAATCTGCTGATGGGAGAAGGAAAGCTTTGTCCACTTGCTCCTCCCACCTGACAGTCCTCGTTATTTTCTATGGGACAGGAGTTTCTGTGTACTTGAGAAAGACATCCACAGAAAACAATATACTGGACCAGGTGTTCATAGTGTTGTGTGCAACAGTAACACCCATGCTGAACCCTCTGATATACAGTTTACGAAATAAAGAAATTAGAAGTGGTTTGTGGAGACTCATTGGGAAGAAATCAGGGTAGTTAAATGCTTTTATATTTATATTCTTGTTATATGTTTATTCTTGAGGTCTCATTTATTTAGTGGCAACACATTTCACAGTCCAGTCATTTCTAACAAAAGATATTTCTTAATTATCTGATTAACATGAATCATACACCCAGTAGATTACATATCTGTGTAACTGATATGTGTAACACATTTTTATTTATATTTTGTTCAGAAAATGTCTATTCCCCACAAATTTTGCTATGTGACCAAGACAGTGATATTTTGAAATGTATATATTTTCCAGAACATTCTGCTTGAACCGTCCAGTAATATAAAAAGTAATATAAATACAGGACTTAAAACCACCATTTAATTTCAACTCCAGATGCTCAATGGATACATATCTGCATGTTTCTTCGATAGCATCAAGAGGCTGCAAGCATCTGGCAGATGCTTTTTGCTATGTCTATGGACAATTTATCAAGACAAGAGCGAAAAAAGTACTCTATGGAAGCATCTGCGAGTGAGGCTTACAAGGCCTATTTTGGCATGCCTGTCAGGGATCAAGCAAACCCAGGTCACCTGCATTTCACTTATGGCCACTGCAAAACAAAAGTCTGGAAAGAAAGATGGACTAATGTGGCTTATGTTATAACGTTTTTAGAAATGTCAATATTATTTAAAATATGTGCATATAAAAAAAATGTTGCGATCATGTCTTACACATTAGTCATGTGTGAAACTAATGGCAGTCACCAGAAGCCAAGCAGCAGTTACCACTGATCCTAACTCGTGGACCCAGTTAATTACTGATCCTGGTAACCCTACCCTTGACAAACCCCTTCCTTGGCCACCTCCTGACTATTTCAGATACCTGTCCCTGACCCTGACCAATTCCACTCTGTCGTCAATAAATATATGGCTTAAAGTGTGATAAACATTACAATACACATTTGACTTCTGCCTAATAGTGCAATAAACACAAACAGTACATTTTGTTTCCCATTGATTAATTCATTCATTCGATCACATTCACTCACCACTGGTTCTAATAATTCTTTTGATTATTCTTTTATTCTTTATCATGTTCTTTTTATCCATGGTGACCAGGTTCTGCTATAAGAGTCCATTTTTTCTTCATTATTAATATAGTATCCCTTTTCTATTTTACATTGATAATCCAGGTGATTATACATCGCCTCAAGACTTACTTGTCCTACTGTTTTCCATGACCTTGCTATTACTCATTTAGCTGCCAAAAGTACTTATATAACAACTGTTCTTCTGTCTTTCTTAACTTTGTTCGATCCAAGACGAAGCAGTACTAATTTGGGGTCGCATGCTATTTCACAACCCAAAAGACCAGTTAGCAAGTTTGTGACCTGTTTCCAGCAGTCCAGAACTAGGTGGCATTCCCACCATAAATGGATTAAAGTCCCCTTACCTTTTAAACATCTCCAATATTGTTCACTATAGTCAGGGTATGTCTTTTTAATTCTGGAAGGTTTTAAATGGCAATGATAAATTACCTTCTAATACATTTCTGTTAGACTTATGAAGTTTGCAGCTTTTTTTTGTTATATTTATAGATTGTATCCAATCTATTTTATTGGTGGCTAGTTTAAGCTCCTTTTCCCATTTTTTAAAATTATGGTTAGTTTCCTACATGATCTATTGCCTTAAACTATTTATTACTCCATTTTCCCCCCCACAAAGCTTTACAGAAGTCATCCATCTCTAAGTTCTCTTTATGGGGACATGATATTATCTCCCTTTCAACAAAGTTTTTCAGTCTTAAATAAGAATAGAGCTCTCCTGTATGTAGGTCATATTAACTCTTATGTCCGAAAATGGCAGGACTCTATCCTCCGATATGATCTGATTGATTGAGACTATATCTGCCTCTCTCCAAGACTTACATTTTATATTTTGGATGTTACTCTCTGCTAATTCCAGGAGGAGATGTATTTCTATCGCGTAGAGAGGCAGATACCTTCTCCTTATCCTCTTCCACATATGCAACAGGTCATTAATTTTTGATTATCTAACCTTCTACGGATTCCCACTTCCTTTTAGGTGGGTCTATTTTGCCAAATGGGAAAGCATTACTGCATCATGGTTCTTAACAATGTCTGGAGCACTACAAGAACCCACTACTGGAAAAATACAAGGGCCCGACCCCATCTAAAGCTTTAGAGACTGCTAAACAAAGGCTCACAGCACTGGCTACCAGACTCAGAAGATACACTAGAGAAGCAGCGACCAGGAAGATAAGTGTACTGTTCTGCCACTGATGTGGAAAGTGAAGGCCAAAGTAGTCCCAGTACTGATAGGAGCACTCAGGGTTGTGACACCTAAGCTGGGAGAGTGGATCCAACAGATTCCATGATTGACATCAGAGCATTCTGTCCAGAAGATGGCAGTGCTAGGAACAGCTAAAATACTATGCAGAACCCTCAAACTCCCACGCCTCTCATCCGAGGTTAAGGAAGACACATACCACCCAAAGGAGGGTGAGAAAATTATTTTATACAAATATATATAGATATATATCTATATCTATAGATATATATAAAATATATGACAAATATACAATGTACAGCAGACTACAAATATTTATATATAGAAGCATCTTACATATATAGAGAGACATATAACATTATAATATATATATATATATATATGTAAATATATAGATACAGATAGAAAGATAGATAGATAAGAACCTTTGCCATATAGAGAGAGTCATATAGTCTGTATATATATATCTATGTATGGGTGTGTGTGTGTGCGTGTGAGAGAGAGAGTTTGTGTATCAGAGGCATTGGATTTTTTAAAGTTTCGAAATACAAATCATTATTTATATCTCACATTCATTTTTGAGTTTCATTACAACTTTGACTATTTGGATGTTAATTTGACAGGTGCCCTGACCTCCTGGTCGACAGATGTGTACCACATGCCCAACTCCAAAAATAATCTTCTACATGCCCACTCTTGTCATTCAAGTTATCTTTGTAGGGGGATCCCTAAGGAGCAATTTGTTCAACAGATGAATATGTGCAGTACTGATTATGGTACGATACCCAAACTAGGGAACATGTGCAGAGACTACTTGAGAAGGTTTACCACAGAAGCGATATCTATAGGGTCAAAATAATTGTTGATGCCTTCAGTAGGGATTCCATTTTTGGGAGTCACAGGGATGTCCAGTGAATGCACAGGTTGTCATTTGTCACACTGTATAGTTCGGAATTTGAGGAGATTTGTAAGATTATAAAAACAGATTTGCTGATTTCTTGACCACAGGGGCCATAACTTTGGGAAACATAATTTCTCCAAGTTTGTTTATCTCCTCAAAAAATGACCACAAAGTTTTGTCTTGCTTGAGGACATGGTTGAGGACATGGGGCAAATGTGGACACAAAATCTGTATGGGCTGCCTCCAAATGGAGGTGGCCAGGGAATTTTGCTGCACAGCATCAGGAAGACACACAAATTGAAGTCCTATTATAACTGTAACTCAGAGTATGCTTTTTATCTTTTTCCCTGTAAAGTGTGCCGAATCCAGTATATATGTCATACTTGTAGGCCCCCAAGGAGTAGGATGCAGGAGCATCTGAGTTCAGTTATAGAGGATCATCCAACATAACCTATAGGTAAGCATTTCAGGACTCATCCTGAGGGTGTTGGGACCTTCAGATGCTTTGTCATTAAATGTATTAAAAACCCAATAAAAGAAGACAGACACTGCCAGCTTTGTCAGCGGGAGGTGTTCTGGATCTCTGTTTTTGGGTGCTAGAAGACCCCTGGGTTTCAACTCATTTTTACTAGTTATATTTTCCCCTGTTGCTGTAGAGCATAAAAATTCAAGAAAAGTTATTTTGATTTTTGCTGGCCCCAGAGCCCAAAGTAAAATAAAAAAAATGGGCCCCTGTGGGGTCTTGCACAATACAAATGAACATCAGCACACCACCCACTATTTATAAATATATCCTCTATAATAAAGTTCAAGTGTCTCTGCGTCCAGTCCCTGTGTCCGTGGGATTGCGCTACTGCGCATGTGCCCCACGGACAGCCATTGGGACTTGGAACGCAGAGACTCCCTCCCGCCCAAAGAAAAAAAAAAAGCCGGTAGAGGCACTGGGTGGTAGAGATCTAAAGATCCCTCCTCACCAGCCCTCTGCTCGGCATGCTCTGCTAGATCCCGGGAAGGGGCGGAGCTAACCGGCTGAGCGGTGTAGCTCCGCCCCCACCCTGTGAAGCAGAGCAGCGTCTGCTTCACGGGGAGCCACTGCATTAAGCATGGGGAGCCGAGCAGCACCTTCTCTTGCTGACCTGGGCTCCCAGTGAAGCAGACGCTGCTCTGCTTCACATGGTGGGGGCGGAGCTTCACCGCTCAGTCGGTTGGCTCCGCCCCCTCCCTGTATCCACCTTTGAAGGCAAAGGAAGGAGAGGGGTGGGAGAGAGAGACAGGGGGCAGGGGGGAGAGAGAGACAGGGCAGGGGGGAGAGACAGAACAGCTGGAGGGGGGAGAGACAGAACAGGGGGAGGGGGAGAGAGAACAACTGGAGGGGGGAGAGAGAGATACAGAACAGGGGGGTAGAGAGAAAGAACAGAGGGAGGGAGAGAGAGACAGAACAGGGGGGTAGAGAGAAAGAACAGAGGGAGGGAGAGAGAGACAGAACAGGGGGAAGGGAGAGAAAGAGAGAGACAGACAGAACAGGGTGGGAGAGAGAGACAGAACAGGGGGAAGGGGGAGAGAGAGACAGACAGGAGGAGGGAATGAGAGAAAGACAAGAACAGGGGGAGGGGGAGAGACAGAACAGCTGGAGGGGGAGAGAGAGAACAGCTGGAAGGGGGAGAGAGAGATACAGAACAGGGGTAGAGAGAAAGAACAGAGGGAGGGAGAGAGAGACAGAACAGGGGGGGAGAGAGAGACAGAACAGGGGGAAGGGGGAGAGAGAGACAGACGGGGAGGGAGGGAGAGAAAGACAGAACAGGGGGAATGGGGAGAGAGAGAGACAGAACAGGGCTAGAGAGACAGAACAGGGGGGGAGAGACAGAACAGGGGGGGGGGGAGAGACAGAACAGGGGGGGGGGGAGACAGAACAGGAGGGGAGAGAGAGACAGAACAGAGGAAGGGCAGGAGAGAGACAGAACAGAGGAAGGGGAGCAGAGAGACAGAATAGAGGGAGAGAGAGAACAGGTATGGGGGAGTTAGAGAGAGACACACAGGGCAATGAAGAGGAAAGGGACAAACATGGGAAGGCAGAGAGATACATACATGGGGGGGGCGCCATGGGGGAATCCCACACAGGGCGCCGGAACACTTAAGGCCGGCCCTGCTGACAGATTTCTCGAGCAAATTCTCCTGCACAATCGCAGGAGAATTTACTCATTGCGCATATGCACAAAGTTACAGCTGTAACTTTGTAAAGACTGCGCATGCGCGAGCGGAGCGACGCTACCCACCTCCCGCCCCCTTCACACCACGCTAAGGTGGTAAGTAACACGGGGAGGGGGGGGCATAAGGGGGGAACATAGGGGCAAGCACCCTGGCGAGGGGGGAGCCTTGAGGGCTGCCTCATCTTGATGGGAGTTGTGATCCCCCTGCTGCATCAATAATACAGCAGGAGGATCACAACTCCCATCAAGATGAGGCAGCCCTCAAGGCTCCCCCCCTCACCAGGGTGCTTGCCCCTATGTTGCCCCCTTATGTCCCCCCCCCCCCGTCCACATATGTTCTAGCGCCCGTTAATTTAACGGGCTTCATGTCTAGTCTTAAATATTTTAAATATTTTAAAAGCACCTCGCTTAAGTCAGAATGTTGGAGATTTAGTCACATATTGTGGCCATATCATGCTTGGCCCACCACTTTGTCAGTGTACTCCTAACTTCAGTGGGTCCACAACACATGGAGCACCTGTGGGTTCTTGGGTTGCCCGTTGCTCAAGACTCTTGAATAAGTAAAAGAAAACTGCAATTCATTGATCCTCTAAAGCCAACATAATTACAAAGGTTGGTGTCATTATAATATGCCCTGTATTATGTAACAATTACCATTATCCTCATTGTGGTCTCCTGTGTCTTGTTGTATTATTGCCTTAATGGAATCTGTTTGAAGTATGGATAATGGACTCTCTAATACAACGTGCTTTGGTGTTTGTCTGGGTTTTATTTATTTGAAAACTTTTTCCCATTTTCACTTAAATTGATTACACCATATGTGTTTCTGGCCACCCCCTGGATATAAAGAGATCAGTGCAATGAGAGTGATGATATGATTAAACAGACAAAACTCGTAAGGTATGCTGCACTTACATTAATTTTACATTTTGTATGGAATAAAAGTTATTATTTACTACAACCTGTTATTGTCTGGACATTAAGTCCAAACTTTACAGCATTAAGACAGGAATATGATTTGCCTTCGAGGGAACTCTTTAAATACCTCAGAATAAAACACTTTCTAGTGGAAAATACCTATATTCACAAGGAGGGTGATAAACTAGAGACGATGGATAAATTATTTAACGGCATAGCTAAAAAAAAAAATATAAAAATTTGTACGAACTGGATTAAACAACTAAAACAACTGTATATCCCGACTGCCTGGGGAACTTGGGAAAGAGATTTAAAATCAGATCTAGAGGCTTGAGAGTACATTGACAGCTGGCAAAAAAGCTGGAATGATGTAAGAAAATATATAAACTGCTTAAACCTGCAGGAGGTATTCTTTAAGCTAAATAACAGATGGTATTTAAAACCATCGAGATAAAAAAAAGGAGTCCTCTGCATGATGATCTTTGTTGGAGATGTAAGAGGAGTAGAGGTACTCTTCTTCATATCTTCTGGGAATGTGAAGATCTGGCCGAATGCTGGACACAAGCATTTTGGATAATCTCGAATATAAGCGGGAAGGTGATAGAGAACTCCTCACGAAGGGCCTTATTGCATCAAGGGCTGGAAATGATTAAGGTCGCAGATCTACCCCTGATAACACACATATTATTAGCAACCAAAATAGTGATTGCAAGAAAGTGGAATAGAACTGGGAACATCTTTTGGGAGCAAGTAAAGAATCAAGTAGACAACCAACATGTAATTATTTTACACAATTATTAATTAACAAGTAATTATTTTACACAAAGGGTGGAATTAGATAAACACAATAAAATATGGCATAAATGGGAAGGATACTATAATATGACCTAGATTAGATGACTCCCAATAACAAGGAATAATGAGAAGAATGAAATAGTATAGGAGAAAACTAATGCTGACTGTTCTTGGTAAATCCCCTTGACATTTCGTGTCCGGACCCTGTTGGACTCCATCAGACTGATTCCCTGTCGGAGTTAGTCCCTCCTAACCCCCCCACCCCCCCTAAGGAAAGGCCTAGCGAGTCGGTTGTGAAGAGGTCTCTTGCTTCACATAAGTGTTGTAGGCAGGGGCGTCACTAGGGTTGGTGTCACCCGGTGCGGAAACTCATGGTGTCACCCCCCTGGATTTCCTCCATTCAATGCCAAACAGATTCCTTAGTAATGCCAGTTAGATGGCCTATTAACTATGCCACACACAGGAGCCCATAACTATGCCACACACAGGAGCCCATAACTTATGCTACACCAGGGCCCCATAACTTATGCAGCACCAGAGCCCCATAACTTATGCAGCACCAGAGCCCGATAAATTATGCCACACCAGAGCCCCATAAATTATGCCACACCAGAGCCCCACTATTTATGCCTCACCTCTGCCCAATTAATTATGCCACACACACAGGTGCCCCCTAATTATGCCACACACACACAGGTGCCCCATAATTATGCCACACAAAAGAGTCCCTTAATTACACCACACAAAAGAGTCCCTTAATTATGCCACACATGGGGCCCAATAAATATGCCACACACAAGTGCCCCATAATTATGCACACATGAAACCGCCATTAATTATGCAACACACAGGAGCCCCACGAGGTGACAATCTTACAATTATAGATACCAGTAATATTGTGCCATTCAGATCCCAGTAGTATTGTCCCACTCAGAGCCCAGTAATATTGTGCCACTCAGAGCCCAGTAATAGTGTGCCAGTCAGATACCAGGAATATTGTGCCATTCAGAGCCCAATAGTATTGTCCCACTCAGAGCCCAGGAATATTGTGCCAGTCAGATACCAGGAATATTGTGCCAGTCAGAGCCCAGAAATATTGTGCAATTCAGCGCCCAGGAATATTGTGCAAGTCAGAGCCCAGTAATATTGTGCCAGTCAGAGCCCAGTAATATTGTGCCAGTAAGAGCCCAGGAATATAGTGCCAGTCAGACAGCAGTAATACAGTGCCAGTCAGATACCAGGAATATTGTGCCAGTCAGATAACAGTAATATAGTGCCAGTCAGGCACCAGTAATATAGTGCCAGTCAGATACCAGGAATATTGTGCCAGTCAGATACCAGTAATATAGTGCCAGTCAGATACCAGTAATATTATGCCAGTCAGAGCCCAGTAATATAGTGCAAGTCAGATGCCCAGTAATATTATGCCAGTAAGAGCCCAGTAATATAGTGCCAGCCAGATACCCAGTAATATAGTGCCAGCCAGAGCCCAGTAATATTGTGCCAGTCAGAGCCCAGTAATATTGTGCCAGTAAGAGCCCAGGAATATAGTGCCAGTCAGACAGCAGTAATATAGTGCCAGTCAGATACCAGGAATATTGTGCCAGTCAGATACCAGTAATATAGTGCCAGTCAGACACCAGTAATATAGTGCCAGTCAGATACCAGGAATATTGTGCCAGTCAGATACCAGTAATATAGTGCCAGTCAGATACCAGTAATATTATGCCAGTCAGAGCCCAGTAATATAGTGCAAGTCAGATGCCCAGTAATATTATGCTAGTAAGAGCCCAGTAATATAGTGCCAGCCAGTTGCCCAGTAATATAGTGCCAGCCAGAGCCCAGTAATATAGTGCCAGTCAGATACCAGAAATAGTGTGCCAGTCAGAGCCCAGGAATATTATGCCAGTCAGAGCCCAGGAATATTATGCCAGTCAGATACCAAGAATATTGTGCCAGTCAGAGCCCAGTAATATAGTGTCAGCCAGATCCCAGTAATATAGTGGCAGCCAGAGCCCAGTAATATAGTGCCAGCCAGATTCCCAGTAATATAGTGCCAGTCAGATGCCTGTAATATTGTGCCACTCAGAGCCCAGTAATATAGTGCCAGCCAGAGCCCAGTAATATAATGCCAGCCAGATGCCCAGTAATATAGTGCCAGTCAGATCCCAGTAATATAGTGGCAGCCAGAGCCCAGTAATATAGTGCCAGCCAGATGCCTGTAATATTGTGCCAGCCAGAGCCCAGTAATATAGTGCCAGTCAGAGCCTAGTAATATAGTGCCAGCCAGATTCCCAGTAATATAGTGCCAGTCAGATGCCTGTAATATTGTGCCACTCAGAGCCCAGTAATATAGTGCCAGCCAGAGCCCAGTAATATAATGCCAGCCAGATGCCCAGTAATATAGTGCCAGTCAGATCCCAGTAATATAGTGCCAGCTAGAGCCCAGTAATATAGTGCCAGTCAGAGCCCAGTAATATTGTGCCAGCCAGAGCCCAGTAATATAGTGCCAGCCAGATCTCCAGTAATATAGTGCCAGTCAGAGCCCAGTAATATAGTGCCAGCCAGATGCCCAGTAATATAGTGCCAGCCAGATGCCTGTAATAGTGTGCCAGTCAGAGCCCAGTAATATAGTGCCAGCCAGAGCCCAGTAATATAGTGCCAGCCAGATGCCTGTAATATTGTTCCAGTCAGAGCCCAGTAATATAGTGCCAGCCAGAGCCCAGTAATATAGTGCCAGCCAGATGCCCAGTAATATAGTGCCAGTCAGATGCCTGTAATATTGTTCCACTCAGAGCCCAGTAATATAGTGCCAGCCAGACCCCAGTAATATAGGGCCAGCCAGATGCCCAGTAATATAGTGCCAGTCAGAGCCCAGTAATATAGTGCCAGCCAGAGCCCAGTAATATAGTGCCAGCCAGATGCCCAGTAATATAGTGCCAGTCAGATGCCTGTAATATTGTGCGACTCAGAGCCCAGTAATATAGTGCCAGCCAGACCCCAGTAATATAGGGCCAGCCAGATGCCCAGTAATATAGTGCCAGTCAGAGCCCAGTAATATAGTGCCAGCCAGAGCCCAGTAATATAGTGCCAGCCAGATGCCTGTAATGTTGTGCCAGCCAGAGCCCAGTAATATAGTTTTGGGTGCTAAAAGACCTCTGGGTTTAAACTCATAGTGGGATGTTAGTCATTTTTATTAGTTATATTTTCAACTTTTGCTGTGGAGCCCAAAAAATTAAGAAGTTATTTTGATTTTTGCCGCTGTAGCTTTGCATGTCCTGCATTACGTATTCATGTAACTAGCATCATTATCATCAGTAAGCTATCCTGAAACTCAGTTGTAGTCTTCATTTTAACTGTAGTGGGAAGATTGATCTCTAGCATTTAAACACAAGGCATTGACAGACGTGTAATTTTGGATGTTGATGTGATGTGGATTTATTTGAAATGATAAGGGTCTACACAATATCCACTTCTCTGTTCCCAAATGGAATATTCCGCCATGACTGAAATACAATTAGGGGAGAATTGTCGTATTGAAGACATCACAATTCATCTATTTTATTTATGTTAAACATAAATAAAAATAATAAAAAAAGACCTGTACCCCCCAAAAATAAAGAAGGGCATGTAGCTCTGCCCCACTCAAAAACTACTGGGCTATTTGCTCATGCCCCCATATAAACCCCCCCCCCCCGGGGGGTCTGGGACTGCCGCTGGCCCCAGAGCCCAAACTCACATAAAATAATGGGCCCCTGTGGGGTCTTACACAATAAAAATGAACATCAGCACACTACCCAGTATTTATAAATATATCTTAATTATCTTAAATATTTTAAAAGCACCTTGCTTAAGTCAGAAAGTTGAAGATTTAGTCACATATAGTGACCATATCATGCTTTGCCCACCACTGTGTCAGTGTACTCCTAACTTCAGTGGGTCCACATCACATGGAGCACCTGAGGTTATTTGGGTTGCCAGTTGCTCAAGACCCTTGAATAAGTAAAAAAGAATACTGCAATTCATTGATCCTCTAAAGCCAACATAATTACAAATGTTGCTGTCATTTTAATATGCCCTGTATTGTGTAATAATTACCATTATCCCGTTTTGTGGTCTAATGTGTCTTATTGTATTATTGCCTTAACAGAATCTGTTTGAAGTATGGATAATGGACTCTCTTGTACAACAAGCTTTGGTGTTTGTCTGCTTTTATATATTTTAAAACGTTTTTACATTTTCAATTAGATTGATTACAACATATGTGTATCTGGCCATCCCCTGGATATAAAGAGATCAGTCCAACGAGAGTGATTATGATTATGATCTGTTTAAACAGATGAAACGCATAAGGTGTGCTGAACTTCATCCTTTTGTATCCTGTGTTTTTAACTTTACATTTTGTATGGAATTAAAGTTATTATTTACTACAACCTGGAATTGTCTGGACATTAAGTCTCTTGACTGATCATTTGTTTTTGATTACTAATAATTAATACTTCTTTTAAAATTAAACATACATGAGCAACAGAGTGAAAGAAAACCAGGAATTGTTGAGATATATTCTCTTCAAGCCATCAAAAGGATCTTAATTATTGGCTAATGGGGAATAGAGCCCTCTAATATTCATCCTACACAACCAGATAAACCCAAAGGACATTATTTATGAAAGAGCAAATTGAAAATGGAATTTTGAACGTAAGACCAAAGTAGGAAAAATTCTCCTAATCAGTGGATTTGGAGAGTTTTTCCAAAGTAGCTAGTTTGGCCTTAAGTTTAAAAGCCCCTTGTCAATTCCTTGCAATTTTCTTTTTCAGAAATAAATCTCAAAAAGTTAGTTTACCCTTGGGTATAGTAAAAAATACTGTAAGGATATATTTATCACCCAGAAATCAATTTTTTTCTTAACCTGGAAAAACACGTTTTAATATATAATTATTAAACAATGTTCCTAGGTAAAAAAAAGTCTTCAGCAATGGAACTGTAAAAAGTTATAAACTTTAGAAACATTTTACAATCATTCATTCTTAGTAAAATATTAGTTGAACAATAAGTAAGTAGTTGGAAACATTGAGAGATGTTTAATTTTATTACCCCCTGGTAAAAATTCAGAGGAGATCTATTCCCCGGCGCGCTTCTCCCATTAGATACTATTTGCTATAAATGTAGCAATAGTATAAATCTGTAAGGTATAGAAGGCCGTGTACCTCTTGCTGTGACATGAATCGCCTGCTGTAGAACTCAGTGTCTTATCTGAAGGTGAGCAGCTGTTATTACCCAGTGTAAATCCCAGTGCTATCATTTATCTGCATTGATTTTTATGTATTTAGCACATTTGTACATTTTCCTAATTACATTTAACAAAATGTAAGTATTTTATAATCTGTTACTAGTCATCTATTTGTGTTACTAATCACCAACTGACCTTAAGATATTACAGTATTTATAGTCTTTTTACAGTCTGTTTTATAACACAGAAATTGTTTTCCACAAGCAATGTGTTTATCATCATTACTAATTTTAATTATTACATACTTTGTATACTTCTAATACTTTAATAATATACCATTTTACAAGGATATAGTTTTAGTAATATTATACTGGTTTTTGTGCCTACGTATTTTTTTAATTATCAACTTGTTTTGCTTACATATAAAAAATAATTGAGACTAGTTTGCATTGTTAAAAAGGTTGGACTAATTTTATGTATATTTAAAGTTATTTTAAACAGTATTACAAAATTGTTTCTTCTTATGTAACTTTACATATACTTTATAAAAAATGATGATTGTATTGTTTTAATATTATGGAGCACAATTTCTTTGCTGTTTGTTCACTAGTAGACTGTAGACAGCTGCTATATTTTTTCTAATTATTTATTTTTAGCACCTATATTTCAGTTTATATTTTATCTTGCAATCACAAAAAAAAGCATGTTATCACTACAACCGAATACTGTCTTATTGTCAGGATGAGTCTGGACGTATTCCATGTCTATGGATATTCTTTCACTCTACTAACATCTGTTGGAAGGCTATTCCTAGCATATATCATACTTTGTTGAATTAGTCGGCAGCTGCTAAACCTTTAGTTTTAGACTGTTCACTATTGTTCTAGAATTATAAAAGCAACAATAGTAGCACAGAATAAAACACATTACTATAACTTTTATTAGTCATTACACCTGAAATGTAACTTTTATCAAAGTTATCTAGGCTTCCCTGGAAAATGTTCAGTTTATTTCCGAAGAACAAATAATATCACATACCTGTCAATATAAATATGTTGGTGGGAAGAGAATATTATAAACAATGTTATGTATTGTACTATATTATTGATATTACTACCATTCGAATTATTGTTTTTTTATAATAATAATAATACACATGAAATCACTGATACTTAACGTAATAGTTTTATGTTTCTCTTTAGGATCTGAGAAAACAATATGGAGAACCAAACTTCATATGAATATTTCTATATCATACCATTTTCCAGAAAGTCAACAGACCAACCAATCACTTTATTTGTATTCTCTATTATTTATTTGCTGGGTGTCACATTGAATACAGTTATTATTACTGTGGTATGTGCTGATTCTCAGTTACACCAGCCCATGTTCCTTTTCCTCTGCAATCTGTCTTTTATAGACATTTGTTTTACAACAGTTACTATTCCTAAACTAATACATATTTTATTATCTGGATATAACATTATACCCTTCATAGATTGCTTCACACAGGTATTTTTTGTCTTCTTCCTGGGTTCTACAGAAGATATTTTATTATTTGTCATGGCATTTGATCGTTACCTGGCCATTTGTAAACCTTTCCATTATCACCGTATGTTAAATAGGAAATGTTGTGTCCTTGTCATACTCAGCATGTGGTTAAGTGGATTTGTTCATTCATTATGTGTTACTTATGTCATTTCGAATATAAGCTTCTGCTATCCTAATATAATTTATCAATTTTACTGTGATCTCAAGGATCTCTCAAAGATTTTATGTTCTAATGTGACATTCTATATTATCATTTACATTGATACCTTTATCTTTGGATTTTGTCCTTGTGTGTGCACTTTAATATCTTACGGCAAAATCATCAAAATTGTCTTAGCCATTAAATCTGCTGATGGGAGAAGGAAAGCTTTGTCGACTTGCTCCTCCCACCTTACAGTCCTTGTTATTTTCTATGGGACAGGAGTTTCTGTGTACTTCAGAAACTCATCCAAGGAAACCGACATACTGGACCAGGTGTTCATAGTGCTGTGTACAACAGTAACACCCATGCTGAACCCTCTGATTTACAGTTTACGGAATAAAGAAATTAGAAGTGGTTTGTGGAGACTGATTGGGAAGAAATCAGGGTAGTTCAATGCTTTTATAGTTATATTCTTGTTATATGATTTGTAACGAGACATATACCGGGCTTAGTAGAATCACCGCTTGATATAGGGTGATCTTCTGCTTGTAACACTCCTAACAGCTGGTTAATAGCAAAAAAAGATACGTAACTACTGCTATATGTTCAGAATAAGTACACATGATACAGCTCTCTTAAACAGCATTTGAAGTACAATTTAATGCAGAGCAGACATTATATTTATACAGAATGGGATCAGATAATATATAATTGAACAAAGGAACTTAAACACATTAACTGGTTAACATAATTACATTTGGTACCTGAACTGTCAGCCACCAATCAGAAGGAAAGCAGGAGAAGGACAACCAATGAAACCCTAAGTATGAGTGGTTTCAGAACTTTAAATCCTTTATCTTGGCTCTTTAAACTTTCAGCCAATCAGAGAGGTGCCTATGTCCCTCTAAACTCTTAGCCAATCAGGGGACGCGCATACTCAATGTGCTGAGTTTGTGGCAACCAATCAGAGAGGGAGCTACTTTTGGTTGTAGCCAATCCCCAGGCTGCCTACCTTTCCTTCTATAATATTGAGAGTCTCTGGCAGCTGGGCACACTGCTTTGGGTGCCTGACTGTCTGCGGCGCCTAGTAGCTCCGGGGCCAGGAAGTAATATAAATATAGGCCTTAAACCCACCAGTTCAGTTTAATTCCAGATCTTCAATGGCTACATATCTGCATTTTTCTTACAGATGCCTTTTGCTATGTCAAAGGCCAATTTATCAAGACAAGAGCAAAAAAAAAGTAGTCTGTGGTATCCTCAGCTAAGATGTGTGAGATTTACAAGGCCTGTTTCGGTAATGACTTTCAGGGATCAAGACAAACCCTGGTCACCTGCAATTCACCTACGAGCACAGCAAAACAAAACTCTGGTAGGTACGATGGACTACTGTGGCTTATGTTATAAAGGTTTTTAAGTTCAATGTTCAATAATTCATTGTTATTTTAAAAAATCATATATGAAAAATACTGCAATCATCTCTTAATCATTAGCCATGGACTAAATAAATATATTTTTCCATAATAACAAATTTATTTTGTTCTTTTGTAGGATGGTACAGAAAGGAAAAAAGAACCATGAAGTTTGCTATACTAAAACTTTGTCAGGAAACCACAGACCACTCAAGCAACGGCTACTTCGGCATGGTGGACCCTTCCAAACCTCAGACTGGCAAGAATGTGCCTGCTATCATGTATTTGTCCATAACTTGGTAGCACACTGCAAGGAGATCACCATGTGCACATGTCTGGATAGAGCAGCCATCTTTAGAAGAGAGCAGGAAGTCAGAGAGCTAGGAAGATGTTATCAATCCAAATGACATAGTTCTGTGCAAACTTTATCTGAATTACATTAGAGTGCAAGCTTTACTGGTTATCTGAATTGTATTAGAATGCATGCTGTATTGTCTAATTTAATTATATAAGAGTGCCAGCTTTATTGTCTAACCAAATTATTATCTAAGTGAATTACATTAAAGAGTCAGCTTTATTTCCTAATGTAATTTAGTTAGATATTATTATAATAAAGAGAAGCAATAAAGCTTGTACTTTAATGCAATTCAGAAAAGGAAAAACACTTGCAGTACACAGAATTAAATTAAAATGCAAGCTTTATTATCTAACTGAAATGCAACAGGCAAAAACATCTGCACTCTAATGTATTTCAGTTAGATAATAAACCGTAAACTCTAATTTAATTCAGATTACCAATGAAGCATGTACTCTTACTTAGAAAACATAGTTCTGCAAAAAGAGAACATTCCACTTCCCATATAAGACAACTAAACAGTGTTCTAGAAATAAAGGGGGAATGAAAACCATTATAATAATTTGTCATAGATTTATCTATTTCGAAAGGGAGTCACATCATGATTTGAATTTAGACCTCTTGGAAAGTGACTTTGTAAGGAAAAATTCAATAGACCTCATGTTTGCATAGTGATTGAAAGACATCACATTTACATTTTAACTTTTTCAGTTATTTGATATTGAGAGAAAGTAGGGTCCAAATTGCAACAAATGTGAAAGTGTCTATGGATAGATGTATTGGATGTTTAATGAGGAATATCTTTTAAATATTCACTTATTCTATCTCCTACAGATCGAATTGTACATCCCTCATATTGCTTTCCACATTTTTGGCAAATTATTAATCAGTATCAGTATCAGTATAATTGTAAGTTTTTCCTGTAACACTTAAAATTGTTGCCTGTCAAGATATGACTTATTTCCCCAAGTTTAAATAAATATCATATTCCACAAGTTGTGCCCTGGTTGAGGACACCTGTATATGGGAATGAAAAAATATTTAACTTTTTAAATGTGATAAATATGTTCTAAGCAATATATGCAAACATTTAAACCAATTTACACATGTCATTAATATCTCCAAATCCATTCTGTTCAATACAAAGTTCTTTTGGTAAAAGCAGCAAAATATGTACAATATCACGGAAAATGGAAATCTGCGATACCTCCAACCCCAAACTATAAATGTAAACACATTAGGCATTCATACAGAATAATAAGATGGAAAATGACCAACTTCTGTTGTAAAAAGACAACCTCTCATTGAAGGCACTTTTAAATAATAATAAGCATTTAATCTTGGTCTTCTGCTCACGGGTATCCCAGTTACTGAATTACATTCAGGGCCGGCCCAAGACATTGTGCTGCCCGAGGCAATAAACGAAATGCTTCCCCCTCTCCCCCCAAAAAAGCCCACAGTCATGATAATTTAAACTAAAATGAAACTGATCAGGAAGTGATAATTTAATACAGAGCACCTTTCCATATGCAAAATTATATGGCGCGAGTATTGGCACGCCATGATTAAAATGTGTACCCTAAATGTTTGAGCATTTAAACTTAATGTACAATATTTGAGTCATGTTATAGGTCAGTGGCCAAATATTATGTTTTGGGGGACTGCACAGCCTATTTTCATAATAATGTTTCTTTTACCACTTCTTTCTTTTCACCTCTTATATGCCCACTAAAGCACTTCTTATATACATAATACAATATTTTTTCAAAGTGCTCACCCATAAGGTGAAAAGAGAATAATGGTAAATAATTATTATGATAATAGACTGTGCAATTTCATAAAACATAATGTGACAAGTGACCTATAACTAATTCCAGACAGATATAGTCAGTGTCAGAGGAGTTAACCCCTGGATTGCTTGACATATAAAGGCAGTGTCAGATGAGTTAACCCCTGGATGGCTAGACAGATGTAGGCAGTGTCAGAGGAGTTAATCCCTTGGGTGGCTAGATAGATCTAGGCAGTATCAGATGAGTTAACACCTTGGGTGGCTCGACAGATCTAGGCAGTGTCAGATGAGTTAACACCTTGGGGGCTAGAGAGATCTAGGCAGTGTCAGAGGAGTTAACCCCTTGGGTGGCTAGACAGAGGCAGTGTCACAGGAGTTAACCCCTTTATCCACACACTCCCTCATGCACATACACAGACAGTCTGTCACTCACACTGACACACACACACTCTCACTGACACTGACACACACACACTTACACTGAACACACATTCACACAAACTCTCACTCACACACACTCTCACTCACACTGACACACACACACTCTCACTCACACTGACACACACATTCACACTGACATACATACACTCTCACTCACACTCACATACGCACACACACACTCACTCACATTGACATACACACACACACTGACATAGACACACACTCACTCACACTGACACACACATTCGCTCACACTGACATACACACACACTCACACACACACTCACACTGACATACACACACAGTCACTCACACTGACATACACAAACTCTCTCACTCACACTGACATATACACTCACTCACAATGGCATACACACTCACTCACACTGACATACACACTCACACTGACACATATGCTCACACTGACATACACACTCACTCACACTTACATACACATACTCACACTGACATACACACACACACACACACACACACACACACTGTCAGTTTTTATCTTACTGCTGCAGGCATCTCTTTCCTTTGAGCTCCTTGTGTGAAGGAGGGACTGAGCCAATCATGGGAGGCTTCTATACTCTCAGCTAATCAGGAGAGTTGAGAGGTCTTACCTGATTGGCTGAGACCTCCTTCTATCATGCTCCCCCAGGGAAAAAAAAAGAAAGAAAAAGACTGCTGCATGGAGCAGCAAAGTGCCACCTCTGAGAGGATGCCTCCAGGCCCTGATTACATTCCTATATGACATCCATAGAGGTCAACGATGTGTTTTTTTCCTTGGTTTTAGGTTATAAATTGTAAAATATTTGCAGTTGAAGAAAACAAGTTACATTTCCAATAACTTGAATGTACTCTTATCACCTACCGCCCCTTGATGTGAGGTATGACTGTTACTCTAATCCAAAAATTCATCATCCAACTCAGTTCTGGGCATACGACTGAACACAAAAATTGCTCAAATCAACTTGGACTTTCCTATCTGTGCTTAAGACCTGTAAGAGGCCCTGAGGAGTGCAAACACCGCTAGAACAGATAGCTATGCAAAGGATCATGGGAAACATTGTTGGGCTTAAGCACAGAAAACAGTTGTACATTTCTAACAAAAAGTGCACAAAATACATAGAAGGTGAGCTGTGTTCACATATCCGTAGTAAAAATGTGAAATCACATGTGGAGCAAACAAAGGAGTAAAATGCTTACATTGTTCTGCCAAATATAATGTGCCATATATATATATATATATATATATATATATATATATGTGTGTGTGTGTATATATATATATATATGTGTATATATATATATATATATATATATATATATATATATATATATATATCTCTCTCTCTCTCTCTATATATATATATATATATATATATATATATATATATATATATATATATATATAAATAATGCAATACATAAATTCAATGTGCAACCATAACATTATTTTAACATTATTTTTGAAATTTTAAAATTATTTGATATATTTTTAAATCACCTAGCTTAGGGGTGGCGGAGCTGGTGGCTGACGTGGAAGAGCGCCTATATGTGAAATAAACATATGCTTTGAATGCATGGCTACGCAGCCTAAAGTGATACAATTTCACATACCCAGACATCCTGATAGAAAAGGGCAGAATAAAGAGAAACACCATTAGACTGTGAGTCTTGTTATCGTGACACTTTTCTCCAGACCAACAAAGCCTCAAACAACCACACCCAAGACGGTTCCTGCTTCCTCCTAGGAGAATTCTGGCTCTCCCTCAGACGAACATGAAACACCTAAGCATGGTAAGACCCCAATTTCAAAAGGAGCTAATAAACCTGCATAAACTACCCCGGGACATAAAAATAGTGTGGCGTGCAGATATGGCGGTGCTCCGCCATGATGTACAATCTTTACAAACTGAAGTTCAATCTTTGGAGACTTCAGATGTTAATACACATCAGAATGTAGCTGACAACACATATACAATACATATGGAACTTCTGACTCACCAGGTCCACAACTTGAGCACACAAGTCCAACAGTTGGATCACAAGCTCAGACAGAACAACATACTGGTGCAGGGGGTGTGCCGAGGTCACACCCTGACCGAGCAAACCTCCTGAATCTCCTGCTAAATCTGAGACCTGATATGAGTTTCCTGGACTATGCACTCCTAGACTGTTTCAGGATCCGTAAATCTCAAAAAGCTCCACAGGACACCCCCCGGGACATTTTACTAAAGTTCCACACATCGGCAGATAAACTAGATTTCCTACGAAGCTGCAGAAACTGAGACATTTTTTTTTTAAATGCCTTAGCCAACCACTACGCCAAAGTAGTTCCATGTAAGTAATATATAGAGATAGGACTGACCAAGTTTGGAGTACTTTGGCATAGTGGTGGGCTAAGCAAAATATGGCCATATACTGTGACTAAATCACCAATATATTTTCATCTAAGTTGGGTGCTTTTAAAAAAATATCAAATAACTTAAAAAATGTCAAAAAATAGTATTAAGATGATTTGTTGTTGCACACTGAATTTATTTATTGCACGTGTGAATTTTGGTCTCTCCAGTGATGCATTATATTATATATGCCAGTTATGGGGTGCTGTCCAAATTCTAGTTTTTGTCATAAATATATAAATAACATAAGAATTAAATATGACACAAAAAATAATATAATGCAGTATATTAAATACATATACAGAAAAGCACAAAAGCAACAGTTGAAAAATCAATCACATATATGTTAGCATAAATTTGGCCCAAAAGGAATAACAAAAGGCCTTGTAAGATGACGCCGAGAGCTATGATGTCTCTTGTCCACTGTAGGTTCCACAAGATTCCTCCTCGAGTCCTGATCAGCACAAAGACTCTCAAACAGGCTATAATCACTCTCAGCCTGGTCAGTATTCCCCCAACATAATGGACAAGACCAGTCTTTTTAGGCTAAACAAAATGATCACACTTTATTTAGTACCACACATATGGTATTTATACATTACAAGATCACATAAAGATAGATTGAACAATTACATTTAAACAGTTTAACTCAAACACAATAGAAAACATAATTGAAATTGGCACCAGAATATCTGTTTGTTAAGGCAAGTCTGTTAAGGGGCCAGTGATAACAGCTCTTCGATGAACTTTTAGCTTCTGACACAGACAAGTAGAGACGTAGTCTCTAAGCAGGACGCTGGTCCCCTTTGCCCTCCTGGGATAAGAGTCACGGTGGGTACCATGACATTTCTCCATTTTTCTAAGAAGACTGACGATGGAGAAGCCCCCAGATAGGGTTACTCCAAAGTCAGTCTTTTCAGCTTTCTCCCCACAATCACATCAGTTACAGTGCCCTCACTGTAAAAAATTACCAGTAATGTGAACTATTGAGAGATGTTTATTTATTTATTTTTTTTAGCCATCAGAATTTAACTCTAACACTTGGAGTGTTTGATTATGATAAAGTCATATCTCCTTTAATTGCACTTCATCCTTTGGCTTTGGCACTTAATGGTTGTCTTTATTATTATTATAATCACTTTTTCCCGTGTTTCCTTTGGGCTTCTTAATAAACTACCTCTATTTTACTAACAAAATGTGTGTCTTGCATTTATTTAGCTTCCCCCTCCCCTACCCCCCCCCCCCCCACCTCAGTCGATCCTTTTAATTCCCTGAGGGTTCCTCTGGGGTATTAGTCGCCCTGACTTGTGACCTAGAGTCGCACATCAAAGCAACTTATTAAACTTATACATTAAATGGACTCGAAAATAAATAGAGAAAGAAAAAGAAGAAAGAAGGAGAAAGAAAAAAAAAGAATTATTTGACCAAATATGCTGTCTCTCTGAATCTTTCCCTGAAGGAAATGTTCAGCCTCAGTGGAACTATATCACGCCATTTTTTCAATACATTTTGACCAAGTTTCCCTTTTCTTTGGCGAATAGCTATAGAACGAGGAGATACCTTTTTCCTCCTTGAGTTGAATAGTCCCTTGGGCTTTGATCATTTCCCAGTTTGGAATAATAGGGGATTTCCAATTCCTAGTAATTTTGCCGCGAGGAGGATATGTATGATAGTCCATCTATTGACGTTGGATAAGTCTGCTAAATTCATGTGGAGGAGTGCTGTGTCCGCCGCATTTGTAAGTTTTAATTCACACCTATTATTGATGTTCACGAATATTTCTTTCCAAAAAGTATCCAACATTTTACAGCTCCAAAATATGTGAGTTAAGTACCCCCCACTAGCTCCGCATCTCCAGCAGTTATTATTATGATCACTATAAATCTTTGCAAGATAGCTGAGGACATAGTACCACCTGTATAGGAGTTAAAAGAATCATTCTCTTAGATTTAAACAGTGAACTCCGTTAGCTATTTGATTAAATAGTCCATTCCATTCTTCTCTTGAGATATTTCTTGTTAAGTCAGATACCCAATTAGAGATAGCTGTTATCTGTTGGATCTGATCTAGTTCTAACATTATTTGATTACTTTTGGACAATAGATGTTTTTGGTCTTCCTTTTGTATCATCACTGTTAGTTTCTTATATATCGCGGAATTGTTAAGGGGAGTGTTGAATCTTAAGTAATGTTTTACTCTGAGGTATGACTAAAACTCCTCACTTTTGATTTGGAACTTAGATTGTAGGCTAGAGAAAGAAAGAATGGTATCTTCCTCATAGATATCTTCTATATTAAGTAATCCTTGCTCTTCCCATGTAGTTGAGTTGATATCTTCAATATTGTATTGTATAATTTGAATGGGGAGACCTTTCAAGATTTTATTCTGTAACTTAGCTTTCCTTTTGAATTTTAGCCAGAAGTGCAAGATGTGGTCTAGAATAAGTTTTTTAACAGACAAGGGGCTCCCATGCCCCCTTGACTGGGGGAAGGGATATCACCCTTTTATTTATGCAGGTTTTTTTTTACCTCTCTAGATGTATTTTGAATAAGCTGTTTACTATATAATTATTATACGATGTTCCTAGATAAAAAAAAGTCTTCAGCAATGGAACTGTAAAAAGTTATAAACTTTGGAAACAATTTGCAATCCTAGTAAACAATTCCTAGTAAAATATTATAGGTAATGGAAAACATTGAGAGATGTTTAATGAATCTTGGAAATACTTTATTATCCCCTGGTAATAATTCAGAGGAGATCTATTCCCCGACACGCTTCTCCCATTAGATACTATTTGCTATAAATGTAGCGATAGTGTAAATCTGTAAAAGGTATAGAAGGCCATATACCTCTTGCTGTGACATGAATCACTTGCTGTAGAACTCAGTGTGTTTTCTGAAGGTGAGCAGCTGATATTTTCCAGTGTAAATACCCTGTGCTATCATTTATTTGCATTATTTGTATGTATTTAGTACAATTTTACATGTTCCTAGATAGATTTAATAAAATGTAAATATATTACAATCCATTTGTTCTTATAATCACAGACTCCCCTCAAGATATTACAGAGTTGTGCAAAAATGTTTTTTTTTTTTAACTTTATTGATGAAAAGTGCATGGCTGTTAAAAACACAGTTATTTTTATAAGAATCCAGAAAAAAATCACATTCACAAACAACACAGAAATTGTTTTCTGAGAGCAAGGTGTTTATCATTATTATTAATTTTGACACTATTACATAATTTTTTATAATTCTAATACTGCAATATTACACAATTTTTAGAAAGATATAATTGTAGGAATATTATACTGGTTTTTATGCCTACATATTTTGTATTAATACTTCACTTGCTATGCTTACTTAATTTTATCTTGCAATCAGAAAATACAGTTCATCGTCTGGCATCACTACAACCGAATACTGTCTTATTGTCAGGATGAATCTGGACGTATTCCATGTCTCTACCACTCTACCAACATCTGTTGGAAGGCTATTCCATGCAACCACCATTTTATCTGTGAAATAATACTTTGTTGAATTACTCAGCAGCTTCTAAACATTACAATTTTCAATTACAATAGTAGCACAGAATAAAATACTTTACTGTAAATTTTAGTAATATTATACTGTTTTTTGTGCCTACGTTTTTTTTAATAATTATAAATCTGTTATGTTTACGTAATTTTAAAAATAATTGAGTCTAGTTTGCAGTGTTAAAAGGGTTGGACTAATTTTATGTATTTTTAAACTTATTTTAAACAGTATTACACAATTTTTTCATCTTATGTAACTTTACATATACCATAGAAAACTGATTTTAGTATAGTTTTAAAATTATGGAGCACATTTTCTATGCTGTTTGTTCACAAGTAGACTGAAGACAGCTGCTATATTTTCGCAATCACACAAAAAAGCATGTCCATCTCCTGACATCACTATAACCGAATACTGTTTTATTGTCAGGATGAATGTGTACGTATTCCATGTCTATGGATATTCCTTCACTCTACTAACATCTGTTGGAAGGCTATTCCCAGCATCTACCATTGTTTCTGTGAGATTGTACTTTGTTGAATTACTCAGCAGATTCTAAACTTCTAGTTTTAGACTGTTCACTATTGTTCTAGGATTTTAAACGCAACAATAGTAGCACAGAAAAAGACACATTACTATAACTTTTATTAGTCATTACACCTGAAATGTAACTTTTATCAAAGTCATCTAGGTCTCCCTGGAAAATGTTCACTTTATTTCCAAAGAACAAATAATATCACACACCTGTCAATATAAATACGCTGGTGGGAAGAGAATATTATAAAAAATGTTATTAATTGTACTATAGTATTTCTATTACTATCATTGGAATTATTGTTGTTGATAATAATAATACACATACAATTACTAATAGTTAAAAAAATTATTTTATGTTTCTCTTTAGTATCTGAGAAAACACTATGGAGAACAAAACTTCATATGAATATTTCTATGTCATACCATTTTCCAGAAAGTCAACAGACCAACCAATCACTTTATTTGTATTTTCTATTATTTATTTACTGGGTGTCACATTGAATACAGTTATTATTACTGTGGTATGTGCTGATTCTCAGTTACACCAGCCCATGTTCCTTTTCCTCTGCAATCTGTCTTTTATAGACATTTGTTTCACAACAGTTACTGTTCCTAAACTAATACATATTTTATTATCTGGAAATAACATTTATCCTTCATAGATTGCTTCACACAGGTATTTTTCATCTTCTTCCTGGCATCCACAGAGGATATTTTATTATTTGTCATGGCATTTGATCGTTACCTGGCCATTTGTAAACCTTTCCATTATCATCACATTTTAAATAGGAAATGTTGCGGCCTTGTCATACTCAACATGTGGTTAAGTGGATTTGTTCATTCATTGTGTGTTACTTATGTCATTTCGAATATAAGCTTCTGCTATCCTAATATAATTTATCAAATTTACTGTGATCTCAAGGATCTCTCAAAGATTTTATGTTCTAATGTGACATTCTATATTATCATTTACATTGATACCTTGATCTTTGGATTTTGTCCTTGTGTGTGCACTTTAATATCTTACTGCAAAATAATCAAAATTGTCTTAGCCATTAAATCTGCTGATTGGAGAAGGAAAGCTTTGTCGACTTGCTCCTCCCACCTGACAGTCCTTATTATTTTCTATGGGACGTGTGTTTCTGTGTACTTCAGAAACTCGTCCAAGGAAACCGACATACTGGACCAGGTATTCACAGTGCTGTATGCAACAGTAACACCCATGCTGAACCCTCTGATATACAGTTTACGGAATAAAGAAATTAGAAGTGGTTTGTGGAGACTGATTGGGAAGAAATCAGGGTAGTTAAATGCTTTTATATTTATATTCTTGTTATATGTTTATTCTTGAGGTCTCATTTATTTAGTGGCAACACATTTCACAGTCCAGTCATTTCTAACAAAAGATATTTCTTAATTATCTGATTAACATGAATCATACACCCAGTAGATTACATATATTACTGTGTAACACATTTTTATTTATATTTTGTTCAGAAAATGTCTATTCCCCACAAATTTTTCTTTTGTGACCAAGACAGTGATATTTTGAAATGTATATATTTTCCAGAACATTCTGCTAGAACCGTCCAGTAATTTAAACAGTGATATAAATACAGGCCTTAAACCCACCATTGCAGTTCAACTCCAGATGCTCAGTGGATACATATCTGCATTTTTCTTCGATAGCATCAGGAGGCTGCAAACATCCGGCAGACGCTTTTTGCAATGTCTAAGACCTATTTATCAAGACAAGAGCGAAAAAAGTACTCTATGGAAGCATATGCTAAGATGCGTGAGGCTTACAAGGCCTATTTCGGCATGCCTGTCAGGGATCAAACAAACCCAGGTCACCTGCATTTCACTTATGGCCACTGCAAAACAAAAGTCTGGAAGGAAAGATGGACTACTGTGGCTTATGTTATAACATTTTTAAAAATGTCAATGTTATTTAAAAAATGTGCATGAAAAAATAATGTTGCGATCATCTCTTACACATTAGTCATGGGTGAAACTAATGGCGGTCATCAGAATCCAAGCAGCAGTTACCACTGATCCTAACTCGGAGACCCAGGTAATTACTGATCCTGATAATTAGAAATTAAAAATTTTGAGCAGATGGTGCACCTCCCAGGGTGCAAATGGATTCAGTTTATACAGGCAGACTTGAATAAATCTTGAAGTTTTATTGGCGAGAAAAGAACAAAGATTTATTCAAGTCTGCCTGTGTAAACTGAATCCATTTGCACGCTGGGAGGTGCACCATCTGCTCAAAAGTTTTCATTTCTAATTATCTTAAACGGCTGGGAACGCCGTCCAAGAGTTGCACTCACCTGTGCTGGACTCCACGTGGGGTAATTGCCCTCTAACGTCTCTGGTGTTGAAGCTGCCGGTCCCTGGATCAGTGTGTTTCTTCTACATATGAACTGATCCTGATAACCCTACCCTTGATGAACCGCTTCCTTGGCCACCTCCTGACTATTTCAGATCCCAGTCCCTGACCAATTCCACTCTGTCTTCAATAAATATATGGCTTAAATTGCGATAAACTTTACAATACACATTTCACTTCTTTCTAAAGTGGGATAAGCGTTATAATACATATTTCACTTCCGCCTAATAGTGCAATAAACACAAATAGTACATTTTGTTTCCCATAGATTAATTCATTCATTCATTGTATCACATTCTCGATATGATCTGATTGATTGAGTCTATATCTGCCTCTCTCCAAGACTTACATTTTATATTTTGGATGTTACTCTCTCCTAATTCCAGGGGAAGATGTCTTTCTATCGTGTAGAGAGGCAGATACCTTCTTCTTATCCTCTTCCACATATGCAACAGGTTTTTAATTTTTGTATTATCTAACCTTCTATGGATTCCCACTTCCTTGAAAAGGTTCTTAATTAAACTTGAGCCTTTTCTGTTCCATTAGTATCCAGTTATGATTTTCTGGATTTAGGTGGGTCCATTTTGCCAAATGGGATAGAATTACTGCATCATGGATCTTAACAACGTCTGGAGCACTACAAAACCCCACTACTGGAAAAATACAAGGGCCTGACCCCATCTGAAGCTTTAGACACTGCTAAACAAAGGCTCACAGCACTGGCTACCAGACTCAGAAGATACACTAGAGAAGCAGCGACCAGGAAGATAAGTGTATTGTTCTGCCACTGATGTGGAAAGTGAAGGCCAAAGTGGTCCCAGTAGTGATAGGAACACTCAAGGTTGTGACACCTAAGCTGGGAGAGTGGATCCAACAAATTCCATAATTGACATCAGAGCATTCTGTCCAGAAGAGTGCAATACTAGGAACAGCTAGGATACTGCGCAGAACCCGCAAACTCCCACGCCTCTCGTAGAGGACCCGAGGTTGAGGATGACACATACCACCCAAAGGAAGGTGAGAAAATGATTGTTTATGTATATATATATATATATATATAATATATGACAAATATACAATATACAGCAGACTACACATATTTATATATAGAAGCATCTTACATATATAGAGAAATATAGCATTATAATATAAATATGTATATAATTATTTGGATGTTAATTTGACTGGTGCCCTGACCTCCTGGTCGACAGATGTGTACCACAAGCCCAACTACAAAAATATGCTTAGGAGCAATTTGTTCAACAGATGAATATGTGCAGTACTGATTATGGTACGATGCCCAAGCTAGGGAACATGTGCAGAGACTACTTGAGAGGGTTTACCACATAAGGGATACTTATAGGGTCAAAATAATTGTTGATGCCTTCGGTAGGGATTCCATTTTTTGGGAGTCACAGGGATGTCCAGTGAATGAGGAAGAAAGTAGGGAACAAAGGCGTATGCACTCCCAATGCGGTGAAAAATAGATGAATATTTATTATATATCCTCATGATGAATATTATTGTATCCTCATTATCAGCGCTGCCACTACAGCCCAGCTGGAGCACCCCTTATCAGGTGATATTTACGAGACATATGTCAATTGTTCTCTGGTGGAGCCGGCTTGTTTTCTCTTTTGTTCTTGTCCAGTGAATGCACAGGTTGTCATTTGTCACACTGTATAGTTCGGAATTTGAGGAGATTTGTAAGATTATAAAAACAGATTTGCTGATTTCTTGACCACAGGGGCCATAACTTTGGGAAACATAATTTCTCCAAGTTTTTTTATCTCCTCAAAAAATGACCCTAAAGTTTTGTCTTGCTTGAGGACATGGTTGAGGACATGGGGCAAATGTGGACACAAAATCTGTATGGGCTGCCTCCAAATGGAGGTGGCCAGGGAATTTTGCTGCACAGCATCAGGAAGACACACAAATTGAAGTCCTATTATAACTGTAACTCAGAGTATGCTTTTTATCTTGTTACTTGCAAAGTGTGCTGAATCCAGTATATAGGTTGTACTTGTAGGAGCATCTGGGTTCAGATAGAGAGGAGCATCCAACATAACCTATAGGTAAGCATTTCAGAAATTGGGGCCTTCAGATGCTTTGTCATTAAATGTGTTAAAAACACAATAAAAGAAGACAGACACTGCCAGCTTTGTCAGCGGGAGGTGTTATGGATCTTTGTTTTTGGGTGCTCGAAGTCTCCGGGGTTTCAACTCATTTTTACTAGTTATATTTTCCCCTGTTGCTGTGGAGCAGCAAAATTCAAGAAAAGTTATTTTGATTTTTGCTGGCCCCAGAGCCCAAAGTAAAATAAAAAAATGGGCCCCTGTTGGGTCTTGTACAATACAAATGAACATCAGCATACCCCCCACTATTTATAAATATATCTTAAATATTTTAAATATTTTAAAAGCACCTCACTTAAGTCAGAATGTTGGAGATTTAGTCACATATTGTGACCATATCATGCTTAGCCCACCACTGTGCCAGTGTACTCCTAACTTCAGTGGGTCCACAACACATGGAGCACCTGAGGGGTCTTGGGTTGCCCGTTGCTCAAGACTCTTGAATAAGTAAAAGAAAATTGCAATTCACTGATTCTCTAAAGCCAGCATAATTATAAATGTTGGCGTTATTATAATATGCCCAGTATTATGTAACAATTACCATTATCCCCTTTGTGGTCTCCTGTGTCTTGTTGTATAACTGCCCAAACAGAATCTGTTTGAAGTATATATAATGGACTCTCCAATACAATGTGCTTTGGTATTTGTCTGGTTTTATTTATTTTAAAACTTTTTCACATTTTCAATTAAATTGATTACACCATATGTGGATCTGGCCATCCCCTGGATATAAAGAGATCAGTGCAATGAGAGTGATTATGATCTGTTTAAGCAGGTGAAATGCGTAGGGTATGCCTCACTTTCATCCTTTTGTATCCTGTGGTTTTAATTTTACATTTTGTATGGAATAAAAGTTATTATTTACCACAACCTGGAATTGTCTGGACATAAAGTCTCTTGACTGATAATTTGTTTATAATTACTACTAATTAATACATATAAGTAATTATAGCTATATAGTAAACATAAAGTAATCAAGCTCTATTTCTGTGGACACTCACTAGTCTTTTAAAATTAAACATACATGAGTATGAATGTATGTATGAGCAACACAGTGAAAGTGAAACCAGGAATTGTTCAGAGATAGTCTCTTCAAGCCATCAAAAGGATCTTAATCCTTGGCTAATGGGGTATAGAGCCCTCTAGTGGATGAAATGAGCAATGCAATTCAGCTTTACTGGATATATGCATTCAAAACAGCTATTGCTGGAACTCCATCTTTCCTCATACTCGACACTGGTAGTAAGCAGTTGAAACATTCATCCCACACAACCAGATAAACCCGAAGGACTTTATTCATGAAAGAGGGAATTGAAAATGGAATTTTGAACTTAAAACCGTAGTAGCCAAGTGGGAAAAATTCTCCTATTCAGTGGACGTGGCATTAGTTTAGCCTTAAGTTTGAAATCCCCTTGTCATTTCCTTGCAATTTTCTTTTTCATAAATACAGCTCAAAAAGTTAGTTTACCCTTAAGTATAGTAACGATAATATTAAGGGTATATTAATCACCCAGAAATATGTATGTATAAGAGTATATAATTATTATACGATGTTCTTCGGTAAAAAAAAAAAAAAAGTCTTTAGCAAAGGAACTGTAAAAAGTTAGAAACTTTGGAAACATTTTACAATCATTAATTCTTAGTAAAATATTATTACTAATGGGAAACATTGAGAGATGTTTAATTTGTCTTGGAACTAATATATTATCCCTTGGTAAAAATTCAGAGGAGATCTATTCCCCGGTGCGCTTCTCCCATTAGATACTATTTGCTATAAATGTAGCGATAGTGTAAATCTGTAAGGTATAGAACGCCGTATACCTCTTGCTGTGACATGAATCGCCTGCTGTAGAACTCAGTGTCTTATCTGAAGGTGAGCAGCTGTAATTGGCCAGTGTAAATGCCCAGTGCTATCATTTATCTGCATTGATTTTTATGTATTTAGCACATTTTGACATTTTCCTAAATAAATTCAACAAAATGTAAGTATTTTATAGCCTTTTACTCGTCATCTATTTCATTTACTAAAAACCTTAACCTTAAGATATGACATTTATGAAGTAATGTTTTTTTATGATATAACAGAGACATTGTTTTCCGCAAGCAATGTGTTTATCATCATTACTAATTGAAATTATTAAATACTTTTTATACTTCTAATACTTTAATAATACACCATTTTACAAGGATATAATTTTGGTAATATTATACTGTTTTTTGTGCATACAGATTTTTTAATAATTATTAACTTGTTATGCTCACGTAATTTAAAAAACAAATTTAACTAGATTACACTGTTAAAAAGGTTGGACTAAATTTATGTATATTTAAACTTATTTTGAACAGTATTACACATTTTGTTTTCTTCTTATGTAACTTTACATATACTTTAGAAACAATTATGTTGGTAATGTTTTAATATTATGGAGCACAGTTTCTATGCAGTATGTTTACAAGTAAACTATAGACAGCGGCTATATTTTTACTAATTATTTATTTATTTATTTTAAGCACCTATATTACAGTTTAGATGTTACTTCGCCAACACACAAAAAAGTATATCCATCGCCTGACATCACTACAACCGAATACTGTCTTAGTGTCAGGATTAATCGGTACGTATTCCATGTCTATGGATATTCCTTCACTCTACCAACATCTGTTGGAAGGCCTTTTCCCAACATCTTCCATTGTTTCCGTGAGATAATACTTTGTTTTAGACTGTTCACTATTGTTCTAGAATTTCAAACAACAATAGTATCACAGAATAAAACACATTACTATAACTTTTACTAGTCATTACACCTGAAATGTAACTTTTATCAAAGTCATCTAGATTTCAATGGAAAATGTTCACTTTATTTCCGAAGAACAAATAACATCACACACCTGTCAATATAAAAATGCTGGTGGGAGGAGAATATTTAAAAAATTGTTATTTATTGTACTATATTATTGATATTACTATCATTGGAATTATTGTTGTTGATAATAATAATACACATGAATTTACTGATACTTAACGTAATAGTTTTATGTTTCTCTTTAGGATGTGAGAAAACACTATGGAGAACCAGACATCATATGAATATTTCTATATCATACCATTTACCAGAAAGTCAACAGACCAACCCATCACTTTATTTTTATTTTCTCTTATTTATTTACTGGGTGTCACATTGAATACAGTTATTATTACTGTGGTATGTGCTGATTCTCAATTACACCAGCCCATGTTCCTTTTCCTCTGCAATCTGTCTTTTATAGACATTTGTTTCACAACAGTCACTGTTCCTAAACTAATACATATTTTATTATCTGGATATAACATTATATCCTTCATAGATTGCTTCACACAGGTATTTTTTGTCTTATTCCTGGGTTCCACAGAAGAAGTTTTATTATTTGTCATGGCATTTGATCGTTACCTGGCCATTTGTAAACCTTTCCATTATCATCACATTTTAAATAGGAAATGTTGTGTCCTTGTCATGCTCAGCATGTGGTTAAGTGGATTTGTTCATTCATTATGTGTTACTTATGTCATTTCTAATATAAGCTTCTGCTATCCTAATATAATTTATCAATTTTACTGTGATCTCAAGGATCTCTCAAAGATTTTCTGTTCCAAAGTGAGGTTCTATATGGTAATTTACATTCATACCTTGATCTTTGGATTATGTCCTTGTGTGTGCACTTTAATATCTTACGGCAAAATCATCAAAATTGTCTTAGCCATTAAATCTGCTGATGGGAGAAGGAAAGCTTTGTCGACTTGCTCCTCCCACCTTACAGTCCTCATTATATTCTATGGGACAGGAGTTTCTGTGTACTTCAGAAACTCATCCAAGCAAACTGACATACTGGACCAGGTGTTCATAGTGCTGTGTACAACAGTAACACCAATGCTGAACCCTCTGATTTACAGTTTACGCAATAAAGAAATTAGAAGTGGTTTGTGGAGACTGATTGGGAAGAAATCAGGGTAGTTAAATGCTTTTATAGTTCTATTCTTGTTATATAATTTGTAACGAGACGTCTACCAGGCTTAGTAGACTCACCGCTTGTTATAGGGTGATCTTCTGCTTGTAACACTCCTAACAGCTGGTTAATAGCAAAAAAACATACGTAACTACTGCTATATGTTCAGAATAAGTACACATGATACAGCTCTCTTGAACAGCATTTGAAGTACAATTTAATGCAGAGCAGACATTATATTTATGCAGAATGGGATCAAATAATATATAATTGAACAAAGGAACTTAAACATATTAACTGGTTAACATAATTACATTTGGTACCTGAACTGTCAGCCACCAATCAGAAGGAAGGCAGGAGAAGGACAACCAATGAAACCCAAAGTATGAGTGGTTTCAGACCTTTAAATCCTTTATCTTGGCTCTTTAAACTTTCAGCCAATCAGAGAGGTACCTATGCCCCTTTTAAACTCTTAGCCAATCAGGGACGCGCCTCTTTGTTCTTTTGTAGGATGGTACAGAAAGGAATAAAGAACCATGAAGTTTGCTATACTAAAACTTTGTCAGGAAACCACAGACCACTCAAGCAACTGCAACGTCTGCATGGTGGACCCTTCCAAACCTCAGACTGGCAAGAATGTGGCTGCTATCGTGTATTTGTCCATAACTTGGTAGCATACTGCAATGAGATCACCATGTGCACATGTCTGGAGAGAGCAGCCACCTTTAGAAGAGAGCAGC
Source organism: Pelodytes ibericus (assembly GCA_036172795.1). NCBI lineage: Eukaryota > Metazoa > Chordata > Amphibia > Anura > Pelodytidae > Pelodytes > Pelodytes ibericus. Next base: position 76,956,940 of record CM069864.1, on the reverse strand, counting down.
AAGTCAGAGAGCTAGGAAGATGTTATTGATCCAGATGATATTTTCAGAGGTGGAGGTGAGGAGGGAAACCCATGGTGCTCTCACCAAAAAAGGCCTCAAATGCTCGATTAGAGATCTTGGTCTCACCAAGTCCAATTCCGTGGTGTTAACCTTTAGGCTCAAGCTGTGGAGTTTATGGGATGATAGTGTGCAAATGACTGATCAGAGGAAAATTCACCAAACTTCTTCCAGTTTCTTTATCCACCAACATGTGAAATCCTTTCTAGTCATTTGTGTTGTTTTCATCAGACGTTATGTGAATGGAAAATATGCAGATTAAAAAATGTTCTCATTGGAAATATTTACATTTCAAAATATCTCTGTCTTGGTCACAAAAGCAGGGTATGTGGGGAATATTAGCCATTGTGCATACTTTTGAGATATGAGCAATTACAACATAACACTTAATACCCAGGAACAAAAACTGTGTTAAATTGTAATTTTTTAGTTTCCTTTACTTTCATCTCTCTCCTATGATTTGTAGCAAGACAGAAGAGGGGGGCAGCAAGGACAAGCTGGATCCTTGGACATTAATTATTTTGTCAAGGGTTGATATTATCTTCAAGGAATACAACTACAAATCTAATCCTTTAAAGATTCTATTTTTTTTTTTTCAAAATTACTCACTGACAACAATGAAATACATCATTCCAGGGATCTAACTATAAATCACTGAAAACTGGTGCAAAAATTGACTGGTTCCCACAGGCCCCATCATGCTACTGTCACCATATGATACTACCAGTGCCACTTTCCATAGTGCCTAACATCATGTGTCACAGTGCCTGTTTTACTCCCATATCAGTTGCCACATTGCAAGCTTTGTCCCAGCCACAAGACTGTGCAGGCAAAGTAATCTGGGCTGATGAGGCACAAAGTTATGCTCTCTGATAGCCACAAACACACTGGGCATCAAGTAGGGACAGACAAGGGGTCAGACTTTATTATCTAACTGATATAGTTAGAGTGCAAACTTTTTTGCCTGATGCATTTCAGTTAGATAATAAAGTTTGCAATAAAGCTTGTAGTTCTGTTGGTGTGCAAACTTTATCTGAATTACATTAGAGTGCAAGCTTTACTGGTTATCTGAATTGCTTTAGAATGCACTCTGTATTGTTTAATTAATTATATTAGGTGCCAGCTTTATTGTCTAACCAAATTATTATCTAACTGAATTACATTAGAGTCAGTTTTATTTCCTAATGTAATTTAGTTAGATATTAATATAATTCAGATAAGCAATAAAGCTTGTACTTTAATGCAATTCAGAAAAGGAAAAACACTTGCAGTACACAGAATTAAATTAAAATGCTTTATTATCTAAATGAAATGCAACAGGCAAAATCTGCACTCTAATGTATTTCAGTTAGATAATAAACCGTGCACTCTAATTTAATTCAGATTACCAATAAAGCTTGTACTCTTGATTTGGATCGAAGCAAACTTTGCTTTATTGTCTATCTACTCCTTAAAATTGATCAACTAATGCGCTCTCCCCTTGAAGTAATTCACACCGGAGACAAAGTTTCTGATCAGTGAAAAACCTGAGGCAAACCTTTATTTTCCAGAGTGGGGGATTCCTTTTAAAGCAGGAATACGTCACAGTACAGTCATAGTTTAAAGATACAATATACATTCAGCAATTGGCTAAAAGTTGGAGGGGTCTTCTTTAAGCCCACCCTACAGAATGTGATGTCATCTTTATACAGTTCTCCCACCACATTCCAGCTCCATCTTGGTTACACGATGGGAGGGGAAGGAGTGAGTAGTTTACTGTTACTTTAACAGTGATTCACGTGGCATGTGATAACTTGTACAAGAGAAAGTGGGAGGAGTTAGTACCGGAAGCTGGTCTTTATAAGAATGTGTTACATGAGACTTGCTCCTTAGCAGGGGGGAAGGGGTAGCTTGGATGGGAGGAGTTTCCATAGGAAGTAGCTTATTTGAACACATGTGTAAAAGATTAAACAGACAAAGGAATGCAATGCTTATACGTAAGCATCTGTAAGAAATTATGACCTTTTAGGGAAGTGTGCCAAATGAGACATAAACACAAATATATATAATAGTAAAAGAGACATTGTATCCACAACACTCTGACTTTGAAAACATAGTTCTGCAAAAAGAGAACATTCCACTTCCCATATAAGACAACTAAACTGTGTTCTAGAAATAAAGGGGGAATTAAAACCAATATAATAATTTGTCATTAGATAATCAAAACAATTTCCAGATTTATCTATTTAGAAAGGTAGTCACATCATGATTTGAATTTAGACCTCTTGGAAAGTGACTTTGTAAGGAAAAATTCAGTAGACCTCATGTTTGCATAGTGATTGAAACACATCACATTTACGGGGGGCATTTTAACTTTTTCAGTTATTTGATATTGAGAGAAAGTAGGGTCCAAACTGCAACAAACGTGAAAGTGTCTATGGATAGATGTATTGGATGTTTAATGCAGAATATCTTTTAACCATTCACTTATTCTATCTCCTACAGAACGAATTGTACATCCCACATATTGCTTTTAACATTTTTGGCAAATTATTAAATATACTTCATAACTTGATTTACAATTTTAGAAATCAGTAGAACTGTAAGTTTTTCCTGTAACACTTGAAACAAAATTGTTGCCTGTCAAGAAATGACTTATTTCCCCAAGTTTAAATAAATATCATAAAGTTGTTCCCTGGTTGAGGACACCTGTATCCCTGCCCCCCCCCCCCCCCCTCCATAAAATACTGGGTTAGGAGCCACCCAAATGGCTTTGCTGGTTCTAGACCTCAAAAATTATAACAAATATACTCAGACCCCTATAAATATTAAGAATATTCCCCCCAGGGTCTGGGGCTTCCAGCTGGCCCCAGACCTCGTAACCTTCATAAATCAAATCAAATAAATAACTTCCTACTCCTTGCCCAGGTAGGGGGGATGAGACACCTGTAAAAAAAATAACCCTTGGGTAACAGGAGGGTAGGCAGTGTAAGTTACTGCCCACCCCAAAGGGTGCCCTGTAAATAAAATGAATACCTGTATCCTTGTTTCACTGATGAACCGTGACTCGTCTTTCCCCTTGCCCAGCTCCCACCCCAATTTGTTATGTAACAATTACCAGTATCCCCTTTTCTTGTCTAATGTATGTGTTTGTGTTATTATCATAACAGAATCTGTAGTTTCATGTGAAGTATGTATAATGGTCTCTCTTGTTAAACATGCTGTGGTCATTGGTTCTAGTTATTTTACATGTTCAATTAAACTGCATAATGTACGCTGCACTTTATCATCCTTTAATAGCCTTTATTTTTAATTTTACATTTTCTATGGAATAAAAGTTATTTTTTTGTACAACAACTGGAGCTGTCTTGACGTCAAATCTCTGGACTGATCATGTGTCTTTAATTACTACTAAATAATACATATAAGTAATTATAGCTATATGTTAAACATATAGTAAACGGAGCTCTTTTTTTTTGGAATTAAAAAATATTGAACTTTTTAAATGTGATAAATATGTTCTAAGCAATATATGCAAACATTTAAACCAATTTACACACATCATTAATTTCTCCAAATCCATTCTGTTCATTACAAAGTTTTTTTGGTAAAAGCAGCAAAATATGTACAATATAACGGAAAATGGAAATCTGCGATACCTCCAACCTCAAACTATAAATGTAAACACATTAGACATTCATACAGAATAATCAGATGGAAAAAGACCAACTTCTGTTGTAAAAAGACAACCTCTCATGGAAGGCACTTTTCAATATTAAGCATTTAACCTTTGTCTTATGCTCACGGGTATCCCAGTTACTGAATTACATTCAGGGCCGGCCCAAGACATTGTGCTGCTGGGAGCAATAAAGGAAATACTTCCCCCTCTCCCCCCCCCCCCCCCCCAAAAAAAAAAGCCCCAAAAAAGCCCACAGTCATGATAATTTAAACTAAAATGAAACTGATCATTAAGTGATAATTTAATGCAGAGCACCTTTCCATATGCAAAATTATATGGCGTGAGTATTGACAGGCCATGATTAAAATGTGTACCCTAAATGTTTGAGCATTTAAACTTAACGTATAATATTTGAGTCATGTTATAGGTCTGTGGCCAAATATTATGTTTTGGGGGATTGCACAGCCTATTTTCATAATAATGTTTCTTTTACCACTTCTTTCTTTTCACCTCTTATATGCCCACTAAAGCACTTCTTATATACATAATACAATATTTTTTCAAAGTGCTCACCCATAAGGTGAAAAGAGAATAATGGTCAATAATTAATATGATAATAGACTGTGCAATTTCCTAAAACATAATGTGACCAGTGACCTATAACTAAATCCAGACAGATAAAGTCAGTTTCAGAGGAGTTAACGCCTGGATTGCTTGACATATAAAGGCAGTGTCAGATGAGTTAACCCCTGGATGGCTAGACAGATGTAGGCAGTGTACGAGGAGTTAATCCTTTGGGTGGCTAGATAGATCTAGGCAGTATCAGAGGAGTTAATCCCTTGGGTGGCTAGAGAAATCTAGGCAGTGTCACAGGAGTTAAGCCCTTGGGTGGCTAGACAGATCTAGGCCATGTCAGAGGTGTTAACCCTTTGGTTGGCTAGACAGGTATAGTGTCACAGTAGTTAACGCCTTGAGCCACACACTCCCTCACACACATACACAGTCTGTCACTCACACTGACACACACACACTCTCACTCACACTGACACACACACACTTACACTGAAACACACACTCTCACTCACACTGACACACACACTCTCACTCACACTGACACACACACTCACACTGACATACACACACTCACTCACATAGATATAAACTCCCTCACACTGACATACACACTCCCTCACACTGACATACACACTCCCTCACACTGACATACACACTCCCTCACACTGACATACACACACTCACACTGACACACACACTCACACTGATATACACACACACATTCCCTCACACTGACATACACACACACTCTCACTCACACTGACAAACAGACACTCTCACTCACACTGACATACACACTTGCTCACACTGACATACACACTCACATACACACACTCAGTCACACTGACATACACACTCACTCACACTGACATACCCACACTCACACTGACACACACACTCACATACACACACTCAGTCACACTGACATACATAAACACTCACCCTGACATACACACATCACTTACACTGACATACATACACTCTCTCACTTACACTGACATACACACACACACACACACACTCACTTACACTGACATACACACACTCTCACTCACACTGACATACACACACTCTCACTCACACTTACATACACACACTCACATACACACACTCAGTCACACTGACATACATAAACACTCACCCTGACATACACACATCACTTACACTGACATACATACACTCTCTCACTTACACTGACATACACACACACACACACTCACTTACACTGACATACACACACTCTCACTCACACTGACATACACACACTCTCACTCACACTGACATACACACACTCACATTGTCAGTTTTTAACTTACCTGCTGCAGGCATCTCTTTCCTTTGAGCTCCTTGTGTGAAGGAGGGACTGAGCCAATCACAGGAGGCTTCTGAACTCTCAGCTAATCCGGAGAGTTGAGAGTTCTCACCTTATTGGCTGAGACCTCCTTCTATCAAGATCCCCCAGGAAAAAAAAAAGAAAAAGACTGCTGCATGGAGCAGCAAAGTGCCACCTCTGCCAGGATGCCTCCAGGCCAAAATTGCACTCCTATTTGACATCCATAGATGTTTTTTTTCCCTTGGTTTTAGGTTATACATTATAAAATATTTGCAGTTGAAGAAAACAAGTTACATTTCCAATAACTTGAATGTACTCTTATCACCTACAGCCTAATAAAGCACACACACGAAATAAATTGCCTATGGGTCAGTAATGCTACAACAATTCATGAGCCACACTCTCAATTTGGAGCAATCAGCAGCAACATTCTATTTGGTTTCATGATAAAACCTCAATTTTTACTTTTATAACATTAACATTTGTTTAAATAGCGCCAACATTTTCCGTCCTGCTGAAAACAGAGCGTAGAGGAGGACCACATACACAGTGAGACGAACAAGAACAAGCGGAGCTCTTTTCCTGTTGGCACTCACTAGTCTTTTAAAATTAAACCTACATCAGCAACACAGTGAAAGAAAATCAGGAATTTGTCGGGAAATAGTCTCTTCAAGCCATAAACAGGCTCTAAATCATAGGCTAAAGGGGAATAGAGCCCTCTAGTGCTTGAATGCAATTCATCTTCGCTGTATAAATGCATGCAGAACCGCTATTACATGAACAAAGTTAGTTTTCCCTTAAGCATAGACAAAAGTGCACAAAATACATGGAAGGTGAGCAGTGTTCACATATCCATAGAAAAATGTGAAATCACATGTGGAGCAAACAAAGGAGTAAAATGCTTAGATTGTTCTGCCAAATACAATGTCACACACACACACATATATATATGAATAAAATGCAATACATAAATTCAATGTGCAACCATAACATTATTTTAACATTATTTTGGAAATTTTAAAATTGTTTGATATATTTTTAAAGCACCTAGCTTATGGATGGCGGAGCTGGTGGCTGACGTGGAAGAGCTCCTTGATCTGAAACAAACATATGCTTTGAATGCATAGCTACGCAGCCTAAAATGATACAATTTGACATACCCAGACATGCTGCTAGAAAAGGACAGAAAAAAGAGGAACAACTATTATTAGACTGTGAGTCTTGTTATTGTGACACTTTCCTCCAGACCAACAAAGCCTCAAACAACCACACCCAAGACGGTTCCTGCTTTTTCCTAGGAGAACTCTGGCACTCCCTCAGACGAACCTGAAACACCTAAGCATGGTAAGACCCCAATTTCGAAAGGGGCTAATAAACCTGCATAAACTACTCCGGGACACACAAAAAGTGTGGCGTGCAGATATGGCAGTGCTCCACCATGATGTACAATCTTTACAAACTGACGTTCAATCTTTGGAGACTTCAGATGTTCATACACAACAGAATATAGCCGACAACATACCGTATTTTCTTGAATATAAGACCAGGTTTTTTTCAGAGCAAATGCTCTGCAAAAGACTCCTCGTCTTATATTCAAGGTCGTCTTATAATCTTATTATGAGACTGGGATCCAGGTCCCCTGCAGAGCTGCAGGGGACCTGGATCCCCCTCGCTAACAGAAGGTGGATGTCTGTGCGATGCGTGCAGATATCCTCCCCTGCCGTCCGGCACGACCGCCGGGACTTCTATGATGAAGCGTCATCGGGTCCTTCCACAGACATCCTCCGGCTGCCTCCACTAGGCACCAGGGATATTTGGCAGCCGGGGGATGTCTGCACGATAGTGCAGACATCCTCCATGCTGCCCTACACTTCCATCTATTATGACGGACGGAAGTGTCGGGCAGCATGGAGGATGTCTGCACATGTCGTGCAGACATCCCCCGGCTGCACCCACTAGCCACCAGGGAGCTAGAGACAGGTGAGGGGGAGGAGAAAGACAAATGGAGGGGGGCAGAGAAAGACAAGGGGAGGGGGGGCAGAGAAAGACAAGGGGAGGGAGGGACAGAGAAAGACAAGGGGAGGGAGGGGGCAGAGAAAGACAAGGGGATGGAGGGGGGCAGAGAAAGACAAGGGGAGGGTGAGAGGGCAGAGAAAGACAAGGGGAGGGAGGGGGACAGAGAGAGACAAGGGGAGGGAGGGGGGCAGAGAATGACAAGGGGAGGGGGGAGAGAGAGACAATGGGAGGAAGGGGGGAGAGAGAGAAAAGTTTTGGGGAGGGAGAGACAACATGGGAGGGGGAGAGAGACAACGCAGGGTGGGGGAGAGAGGCAGCATTGGCACATAAAAGGAAATAAAAACAAGAAATGCATTTGTTTAATATCATACTTTTTTATTGAATATTAAAAAGCAATTTACATGTTAATATATACAAGTTAAACTTTTTTCCTATAGGGTAGTCTTATATACAGGCTTTTAGTTTTTTTTCCTAAAGGAATATCCAAAGTTTGGGGGGGTTGTCTTATAATCAGGGTCGTCTTATATTCGAGCAAATACAGAAATACATACGGAACTTCTGACTCACTAGGTCCGCAACTTGAGCACACAAGTCCAACTGTTGGATCACAAGGTTAGACAGAACAAAATATGGGTGCAGGGGAAGTGCTGGGGTCCCACCCTGACCGAGCACACCTCCTGAAGCTCCTGATACATCTGAGACCTGATATGAGTTTCCCGGACTATGCACTAGACAGTTTCAGGATACGTAAATCCTCAAAACTACTGCGCCTACTGCCCAGAAGGTCTTATAGTAATTCATTGAGAAACTGCCAGGACCTGGGCTTTTCCCTGACGGCATGGAATCTTTAATATATACTTTTTTTATTATAAAAATACAAAATTTTTACAGTACCAAAACATTAATACACTGAGACGTTACAATACAATAACATACAATTAAGATGACAGTAATATAAATATGGATCATCCTCCACCTTCATATCCACATAATTTCAAGCAGCCCAAAAAGTTATAATAAAGTGGACACGAATGAGGAGGAGAAGTTAAAGACCAAAAAAAAAAGCAAAAAAAAAAAATTAGCATTGAGCTTTGCTGTTGATCGGGCAAGGTTATATTAGACCGTGTTTGTAAGAGTTAGTTGTAGTGTTGATCAGATCAGACCAACATTACATGCTTTTGTCCACATGGAATCAATCACCTCTTCATGATTTTTAAATACTTGTAGTAATATATTTACATAACCTAAGACTATGTTAATGTGTAAGGACCCGGGACCGTAAACATCCCAATAACATACCATGCGGGTAGAAAAACTCAAAACAACCAGCATCCAATAGGATTTGGAAAGGAGGGAGAGAGACGATGAAAGAGAAACTTGAAGACAAAATAAAAGCATAGGGTAATTGGAACTCTCTTGGTCCACAATACCAAGGTAAAGCAACGTCTCCTTCACCCTGGAACTCCCTCATGGAGATGCAGGCTATGACCAATTGTAAAACACCACCGTCGTATTAGACACCAAATTTTACCTCTAGTTCGCCCAACCTCTTCCCTTTTTTCCTATTATGTCCATACATTTTAATTTCTGTTTTCCTTTTAGTTAATCTTCTCTTTCTTCTTTTTTTCCTCTTCTTACCCCTTGCTTCTCTTCTCCACCCTCACCCTTACACTGCCAAATCTTGCATCTTTCTCTTTCCTTCATCCCCCCTCTCACCCTCCGATTGTGAGTCATCATGAGCTAATTCCTTTCAAAGAAAAAAGAAAGGAGAGATGGTCAGGGCTGCCATCAGGGGGTGATGGGCGATACACCTGTCACGGGCCCGGCGGGCACGGAAGCCCGCTCGGGCCCCGGCCCTTTAAAAAAAAAACACGGGGCTTCTGCCCAGGGCCCACTTTTCCTGCCGGAACTTTGCTGCTCAGTGCAGCAGTTTTTTTCTTTCTTTCTTTTTTGTTGTTGCTGGAGCTAGATAGAAAGAGGTCTCAGCTAATCAGGTGAGACCTCTAAATTCTTCTGATTGGCTGAGAGTTCAGAAGCCTCCCGTGATTGGCTGATACCTCCTTCACACATGGAGCTCAAAGCACAGAGAGGTAAGTTTAAACGGAGAGTATGTGTGTATGTCAATGTGAGTAAGAGTGTGTGTATGTCAGTGTAAGTGAGAGTGTGTGTATGTCAGTGTGAGTAAGAGTGTGTGTATGTCAGTGTAAGTGAGAGTGTGTGTATGTCAGTGTGAGTGAGTGTGTGTGTGTATGTCAGTGTGAGTGAGTATGTATGTCAATGTAAGTGACTGTGTGTGTGTGTGTGTATGTATGTCAGTGTAAGTGAGAATGTGTATGTCAGTGTGAGTAAGTGTGTGTGTATGTCAGTGTGAGTGAGTGTGTGAATGTCAGTGTGAGTGAGTGTGTGTGTATGTATGTCAGTGTAAGTGAGTGTGTGTGTATGTATGTCAGTGTAAGTGAGTGTGTGTGTGTGTCAGTGTAAGTGAGAGTGTGTGTATGTAAGTGTGAGTGAGAGTGTGTGTATATCAGTGTGAGTGAGAGTATGTGTATGTCAGTGTGAGTGAGAGTATGTGTATGTCAGTGTAAGTGAGTGTGCGTGAATGTCAGTGTAAGTGAGAGTGTGTGTATGTAAGAGTGAGTGAGAGTATGTGCATGTCAGTGTGAGTGAGAGTGTGTGTATGTAAGTGTGAGTGAGAGTGTGTGTATGTCAGTGTGAGTGAGAGTATGTGTATGTCAGTGTGAGTGAGAGTGTGTGTATGCCAGTGTGAATGATATGTCAGTGTGATTGTAAGTGATTGTGTGTATGTCAATGGGAGGGAGAGTGTGTGTATGTCAGTATGAGTGAGAGTATGTATATGTCAGTGTGAGTGAGAGTGTGTGTATTTCAGTGTGAGTGAGAGTGTGTGTATATCAGTGTAAATGAGTGTGTGTGGATGTATGTCAGTGTAAGTGAGTGTATGTGTATGTATGTGAGTGTAAGTGAGAAAGTGTGTATGTCAGTGTGAGTGAGAGTATGTGTATGTCAGTGTGAGTGAGAGTGTGTGTATGCCAGTGTGAATGATATGTCAGTGTGATTGTAAGTGATTGTGTGTATGTCAATGGGAGGGAGAGTGTGTGTATGTCAGTATGAGTGAGAGTATGTATATGTCAGTGTGAGTGAGAGTGTGTGTATTTCAGTGTGAGTGAGAGTGTGTGTATGTCAGTGTAAATGAGTGTGTGTGGATGTATGTCAGTGTAAGTGAGTGTATGTGTATGTATGTGAGTGTAAGTGAGAAAGTGTGTATGTCAGTGTGAGTGAGAGTATGTGTATGTCTGTGTGAGTGAGAGTGTGTGTATGCCAGTGTGAATGATATGTCAGGGTGATTGTAAGTGATTGTGTGTGTTATTGTGAGTGAGAGTGTGTGTATGTCAGTGTGAGTGAGAGTGTGTGTATGTCAGTGTAAGTGAGTGTGTGTGTATGTATGTCAGTGTAAGTGAGTGTATGTGTATGTATGTAAGTGTAAGTGAGAGAGTGTGTGTGTGTATGTCAGTGTAAGTGAGTGTGTGTATGTCAGTGTGAGTGAGAGTGTGTGTATGTCAGTGTGAGTGAGAGTGTGTGTATGTCAGTGTAAGTGAGTGTGTGTGTGTATGTTTGTCAGTGTAAGTGAGAGAGTGTATGTATGTCAGTGTAAGTGAGTGTGTGTATGTCAGTGTATGTCAGTGTGAGTGTTTGTGTATGTCAGTGTTAGTGAGTGGTGTGTGTGTGTGTGTGTATGTCAGTGTAAGTGAGTATGTGTGTATGGCAGTGTAAGTGAGTGTGTGTATGGCAGTGTGAGTGACAGACTGTCTGTATATGTGTGTGATGGAGTGTGTGGATAAAGGGGTATACTTCGGTGACACTGCCTATATCTGTCTAGCCACCCAAGGGGTTAACGCCTCTGACACTGCCTAGATCTGTCTAGCTACCCAAGGGATTAACTTCTCTGACACTGCCTAGATCTGTCTAGCCACTCAAGGGATTAACTCCTCTGACACTGCCTAGATCTGTCTAGCCACCAAGGGGTTAACTCCTCTGACACTGCCTAGATCTGTCTAGCCACCCAAGGGGTTAACTCCTCTGATACTGCCTATATCTGTCTAGCCATCCAGGGGTTAACTAATCTGACACTGCCTATATATGTCAAGCAATCCAGGGGTTAACTCATCTGACACTGACTATATCTGTCTGGATTTTGTTCACTGGTCACATTAGGTGCCCCCCCTTGATAGTTCATCAATTAATATGTGGCTTTTATTCACAGATCAATTGCTAAACTATCGGGGGGGGGGGTCCAGAATTTTTTTCAATAAGGGGCCCTGAAATTTCTGATGGCAGCCCTGGATGTGGGTATTAGAGTCTGACCCAACCTGGACCAGCTCCGGTGTCACCGAGACTTACCGAGTCTTTATACCCTAAAGCCCAAAATCCTTTGTGTACACAGTAAATCAAATTATTACGGGACACTGATTCCACTAGTATGACCTCATCAAAAAAATATACTCTGAACTCATTAGTTCCCTTTTAAAACATAGCTACAGGTTAAAAAAAAGCACTGTTAAAACAGCAAAACTAGCAAATGGGCTGTGGTATATTAATGGGCAAACTACGGGTGGCATATTAATGGCCAAATTTTATGTGGCATATTAATGGACAAATTGGCTGGGGCATATTAATGGACAAATTGGCTGTGGAATATTTATGGGCATACTAACAGTGGCCTATTAATGGGAATACGAACTGTGGCATATTAATGGCCAAAGTGACTGTGTCATGTGAATTGGCACCTACTGCTCATTTCAATTGGCAAAGTGATGCTGTAGCATGTTCTGTGGGGCAAAATATCATGTACTATGGAGCAAAGTGACACTGTGGTATGTTCTGTGTGGCAAATTGACACTGTGGCATGCCAAATCATGTGGGTGCACTATTAGTGCAAGCCAAGTCCCGTGGGTGCACTATAAATTCATGGAAAATGCAAATGTGGGGGATGGGGCATGTACTGGGATGCAAAGTGGGTGATGGGGCATGTACTGAAGTTGGAAGGTAAGACCCGGGTGTGCAATGTTGGTGATGGGACATAAACTGGGGTACTGAGGTAAGACCTCAGTGTGCAATGTTTGTGATGGGGCATGTCCTGGGGAAAGTACTAGGTGTGCAACATGGGTGATGGGGCAAGTCCTAGATTTTGGGGATGCATTGTCAAGTCTATGGGGCAGATTAGCAAATATAAACAACATATGCATTTTCTAAATCATAGGTTTCATTAAATATAAAAAATGTGAAATAATATTCACTAGTAAAACCTTTTCATCCTGTAAGGTCATCTTATATTTTCTGTGGGCCTCGCAATACCTGTAGTCCAGGGTCCTACAATGTTTTAATCCGGCCCTCTCAGTAACGTCCCCCTTTGTCTGCAAATTCTTAGCAGCTCTCCAACAGAACAGGCATATTCTGGATCTCTGTATATTGCCAGGTGTGACTGGAATGAAACAGATGTTGAAAATGTTTTGAGATTTTGAAAGTATGCCGGATAAGGTATGTTACGGGTATCGGGCAAATCAATCGGGGCTTATGTTGAATATTCGGCTAGTTTTTCGGCAACCCAACCATCTGAGGTCATAATGGGGGCAGTGATCTGGCTTCTCTGTCTCACTCTTCCACTTGCGAAACACCGAAGTTGGCAAACGGATAAGAGACAGACGCACCTCCCTCTTCTAAGGTGTTGTGTGCAATGCTTATTTTTGAGGTGATAAGGAATGTTATGTTACTTTTGAAAGGGGTTTCATGTCCAGTTAATAGGTGTTAAATATCTTCAGTCCTTATGTGAGCCAGCCATTGTCTTTGCGTTAAGTCAAAATGTGTGTACCTCCAGGGTTTGATGTTTAACACCTTCATGACCAAACTGTTTTTGGAATGTTGTGAGTTAATGCCTGTGGCTGTTTTAACAATTGTGCTGCATTTGTATTTAGCTGTAATTTTCTTCTTTGTCATTTGCTGTACCCACACATTATATATAGGGGGGTTTTCAGAACAAGACGGGCTTTCTTTTACCTCCATTATTTTGTTCATATAGTTAATTGTATTATGAAAAAAATAGTAATATATGTTGAAAAATTAAAAAAAAAAAAACAACTTTCCCAACTTTTATTTGAAAATCGTTTACTAAGCTACAAAAGCTAATGAAAAAACCCATCAAATTAATTCTATTATTGGTCCTGAGTTTAGAAATACCCAATTTTTCATATGTATTTTGCATTTATTTGCATGTTATAGGGTAATAAATACAAGTAGTGGTTTCAATTTTTTTTTTTCCACAATTAGCGTTAGGGACATTGTAACACCGATATCTGTCATGAAAACTTGGTGGGTCCCATCTGTATAGTTTACTTACATGGAACTGAATCTCTCTGACAATCTGTCTTAAGATGAAATTTATACAATTTCACTGGACACCATATGTAGAGATCCTGTGTATGGGTGGGGTGCACGCCCAGAAGCTGGTCAGGCTTTATATATATACAAAATACTACAACATATTATATTAATATCATTTTTACATTTTAAAAACACCTGTTGTGATATGATAATTTGTTCTCTATCACCATATAATTCACTTTTATATTCAGCTGTTCCCTTTATTTTTAATGGCAGTTACCAGCAGTTAAAGGGTTACTTTCAAGCATAGGATGTTTTTTGTTTGTGTTTTCCACGGTAACTAGTTCAGTTTGGGGGTTGGAAGCAGGGTCGATTTAAGACTCTAGTGGGCCCAGGGCAAAGTCTTTAGACCCAATTTTTCTAAAGTCGCATTGTAAAAAACTGTAGGTAAATGTAATCTTTTTAATATTATATGCAACTATTTTCATATCATATTCAACTATTTGTAATGAAAACGTTTTTGAAAAATTGCTTTTCTTGTTTTTATTCTGTTTTTCTCCACCCACATTGCACCTAAAGGACATAACACAGCACCTTACAGCACCCACAGCCAGTGAAGTATTATCCGTGAGGTATCCTAGGTGGATGCCTAGCGCGGCAAATTTCTAGGGGCAGCAACGCGGCCCCAACACTACAATTGTGATCGGGCTGCCAGTGTGTTTTATTCTTAGGGAGCGGAGTGATGACAGTTCACGTGACCAGGCGCTCTGACGTCAGACATGCGCCGTGTCACGCAGAGGCGTCGCTAGGGGTGGGCTACTGGGGCTATAGCCCCGAATCCCACCTCCATAGCCCCGAATGGAGACTCGAGACCCGAGACTCCAGGGCTATCAATGTAAATGTTTTTCCCCCGCGCACGCTGAGACTTCCTCCTTCCGGGACATGGTCCCGAATTTGGAGGCTCAAGCTTTCGCGGGGTTGAGAGCAGAGCCGGCACTTTAAGAAGCGGCATGCCGCCGTCACTGCCGCTGCAATTTTTGGTTGTCGGCTCCTTGCGTGCGGTCCTGTGTTTCTCCTGGACCGCACGCATGTTACTGAACTTCCGGCTCCGCCTCCTCTGCTTGACGTCCGGTTAGAGCTCCGGGATTCACATAACATCCCAGAGCTCAGAAGAGCCAATGATGGTTGCTGGTGGGTGCCCTAGAAGGTAAAGTGAATGTCTGTGTGTGTGAGTGTTTGTGGGTGTCTGACAGTGTGGGTGTTTGTGTGTGTCTGACAGTGTGGGTGTCTGTGTGTGTCTGACAGTGTGGGTGTTTGTGTGTGTCTGACAGTGTGGGTGTTTGTGGGTGTCTGACAGTGTGGGTGTCTGACAGTGTGGGTGTCTGTGTGTGTCTGACAGTGTGTGTGTCTGACAGTGTGGGTGTCTGTGTGTGTCTGACAGTGTGGCTGTCTGTGGGTGTCTGTGTGTGTCTGACAGTGTGGGTGTTTGTGGGTGTCTGACAGTGTGGGTGTCTGTGGGTGTGTCTGACAGTGTGGGTGTCTGTGTGTGTCTGACAGTGTGTGTGTGTGTGTGTGTGTCTGACAGTGTGGGTGTTTGTGTGTGTCTGACAGTGTGGGTGTCTGACAGTGTGGGTGTTTGTGTGTGTCTGACAGTGTGGGTGTCTGTGTGTGTCTGACAGTGTGGGTGTCTGTGTGTGTCTGACAGTGTGAGTGTGGGGGTGTCTGTGTGTCTGACATTGTGTGTGTGTGTGGGTGTCTGTGTGTGTCTGATAGTGTGTGTGTGTGTGAGAGATAGACAGTGTGTGTGAGAGATAGACAGTGTGTGTGAGAGAGAGACAGTGTGTGTGAGAGAGAGACAGTGTGTGAGGGAAGAGAGTGTGTATGTGTGTGAGGGGGAGAGAATGTGTGTGTATGCGGGAGAGTGTGTGTGTGTATGCGGGAGAGTGTGTGTGTGTATGCGGGAGAGTGTGTGAGTGTGTATGCGGGAGAGTGTGTGAGTGTGTATGCGGGAGAGTGTGTGAGTGTGTATGCGGGAGAGAGAGTGTGTGTATGCGGGAGAGAGAGTGTGTGTATGCGGGAGAGTGTGTGAGTGTGTATGCGGGAGAGTGTGTGTGTGTGTGTATGCGGGAGAGAGAGTGTGTGTATGCGGGAGAGAGAGTGTGTGTGTATGCGGGAGAGAGAGTGTGTGTGTATGCGGGAGAGAGAGTGTGTGTGTATGCGGTAGAGAGAGTGTGTGTGTATGCGGGAGAGAGAGTGTGTGCGGGCGAAAGAGAGAGTGTGTGCGGGAGAAAGAGAGAGTGTGTGCGAGAGAGAGAGAGGTGTGTGTGCGGGAGAAAGAGAGAGTGTGTGTGTGAGAGAGTTTAGGTGTGTGTTTGTGTGTGAGAGCCCATCTGGGCTCTAGCCCCAGATCATTTGGAGACCTAGCAACGCCCCTGGTGTCACGTGACCTATCTACACACCAGCCACCAGAGATCAGGGTAAGTCCTGAGTGAGGGGGCATGTAATAGGGGTAATGGGGATATATCATTGGGGTAATAGAGGCATATAACAGGGTGATTGGATATGTAATGGGGTGATGGGTATAATGGAGGCATATAATGGGGGTGATGGGACATGTAATGGGGTGATGGAGGCATGTAATTGTAGTGATGGAGGCATGTAATTGGGGTGATGGAGGCATGTAATGAGGGTGATGGAGGTATGTGATGGTGTCATATAATGGGGGGATGTGGGTTATGTTGTGTGTGTGCAGTGTGGGTAGGGGGGGGTGCCTGAATTGTGTCTGCCTAGGGCAGCACAAAACCAACATACACCACTGCCCAGTGCACTTGCCACGCACCTATATTTAGAACATACCATAGTGTCACTTTGTCCCACAGAACATCCCCTGCAGAACAAACCATAGTGTCAATTTCCCCCATTGTACATGTTATTTTGCCCCACAGAACATGCCACGGCATCAGATTGCCAATTAAAATAAGCCACTGTCAGGTACCAATTAAAATTCCACAGTCACTTTGTCATTAACATCGGCAACAGTCAGTTTGCCACCGTTTTTCCATTAAATATGCCACAGCTTGCCCATTAATATGCCAGTGTTATTTTGCCATTAATATGCCACAGCAATTTTCCCCATTAGTATGCCAGAATTGTTTTGCCATTACTATGCCAATACATTACATTACATTAACATTTATTTGTACAGCGCCACCAATTCTCGTAGCGCTTGGTACAGAGCATAGAAGGGAACTACATACTAAGTTAGACAAACTAGTACAGACTGGTACATGAGGTAGAGAACCCTGCTCATAAGCTTACAATCTAGAGGGAATGGGGTCCATGAGACAATTAAGGGATTGAAGAGGTCAGAGGGATTGAAGTTGTAGTAACAGTAGAGTGGATGGGAGGCACTAGGTGGGACAAGTCAAAGAGGGAGCGTGTGTGCCAGCTAGGTGGGATCGGCTGGAGGCAAAGTGACTGGTAACTAGTGGGTTGGGTAGTAAGCCTCTCTAAAGAGATGAGTTTTGAGGTACTTTTTAAAGTTTGAAAAGGAGGGAGTGAGCTGGATGCTCCGGGGAAGGGAGTTCCAGAGACAGGGGGCAGCTCGGGCGAAATCTTGGAGACGTGAGTGAGAAGTGGTGATGAGATTAGAAGAGAGTGTTAACCCCTTTGAGGAGCGCAAAGGTCGTGCAGGGAGGTAACGGTGTAACGAGTGGAGGGCTTTGTAGGTTAAAGACAGATTTTTAAATTTTTATCCTCAAGCAGACGGGAAGCCAGTGGAGGGCATTGCAGAGAGGAGCCGCCGAATCAGACCGACGTGCAAGAAAGATGAGTCTGGCAGCGGCATTTTGGATAGATTGTAGGGGAGCCAGACCAGCCAGAGGTAGTCAAGTCAGAGAGATCACAAACGAGTGCACTAGAATTTTGGCGGTCTCTTCGCTGAGGAACGGGCGAATGCGTGCAATGTTCCTTAGGTGCAGCCGACAGGATTTGGCCAAGGACTGAATTTGAGGAACGAAGGAGAGAGCAGAGTCAAAAGTGACCCCAAGACATCGAACATGGTCAAATAATATTAAAGAACTGATTAGGCAATAGGAAAACTAAAGAAAGGGAAAGCTCCCGGCCCTGTTGAGTTCAGTGCTATGTTCTTTAAAACATTTTCAATAAAGTCTTGACAACCAATTTATTACAGGCCTACACGGAATTTGCGGACCAAGTGTATTTACCAGAGGAGATGTTTAGGGGTAATAGAATTCCCATCTTGCAACGGGGTAACAGTCCAGTAGGTGTCATGAGTTACAGACCCATGTCCTTCCTGATCATTGATTATAAGATATACTTGGAAAAGAGAGACTTAAATTGATAGTTAAAGAAGTTATAAATGCAGATCAGGTGGGATTTGTCCCAAGCCGCTCATCTTCAGATCAAATATGAGGTCTTATGGGCTTACTGAGCAAGGCTTGACATGGAGGGAGGCCCCAGCTGACTCTGTCTTTGGATGTTGAGAAGGCTTTCGACAGGGTCAGCTGAGGCTTCATGGAATGAGCTTTGAAAACCTTCGGCATAGAATATAGGATTCTTCAGGCCACAATGGCTATTTATTTGTCACCTTCTGGGAGAGTGGTAAACATAGAAACATAGAAACATAGAATGTGTCTGCAGATATGAACCATTCGGTCCATCTAGTCTGCCCAATTTTTTTTTTTAGTACTTTTATTAGTCCCTTGTTCCCGGTCTTATAGCTAGGATAGGCTTGTGTCTATCCCACGCATGCTTGAAATCCTTGACTGTGTTTACCTCTACCACTTCTGCTGGCAGGCTATTCCATACATCCACATTATTTTTTCTCTGCAATCAATATCAGTCAGTTTTTCTTCTTTTTGCTGCTAAACTTTAATACAAGAATTGCTTAAACGATATACCTTGTGTGGATTGTCATTTATTTCTGCAGTTGAGTTTCCAAATATTCTTAAAGTCACAGCTACCCTGACAAAATACTCAGCCTACCAAATGGAACCAGCAGAAATGGCATCCCAAATTCTTTCATTAACTCAAAGAGTGGATCATCTCACTCAAAGTGTTCAGGATTTACGTGTGGCACACGACCGCCTACTTTCATACACCACTGAATTGCAAAGCAGAAGTTTCACCACTCCCCTCTCTGCTCCCCCAAGGAAATATCCAGAACCTTCTGTGTGTACCCCTGAAAAATTCTCTGGAGACAGATCCAAATACAGAGAGTTTATAAATTCCTGCACCCTTCTATTTTCCCTGAAACCCAGATCTTATCCAACAGACAGGATAAAGGTGTGTACAATTATCTCATTTTTAAGAGGTGAACCCATGTCCTGGGCTCATACTTTTTTGGAAAGAGATGACCCTATCATCGATTCATTAGACCAGTTCCTCACCGAAATGTCTCTTTTATATGAGGATCAAAACAAACAAGCCACAGCAGATATGACCATCCGCTCCTTGTCTCAAGGGAAACGTCCTGTTGAGGATTATATTGCTGAATTTAAGAGATGGGCCGTAGACACTGAATGGGACGATATTTCCTTAAGGAATCAATTCCGTCTCGGACTATCTGAAGCTGTAAAGGATGAATTAGCCAGGACTGTTCTTCCTCCTACTCTAGATGTCCATCAACATCGACAGACGTATTAGAGAGAGGAAAGCCGAACGGTCCTCTACTAACAATCCTTGGAAGAGAGCTATAACCCCTGTGAAACAAACTGACAAGACTTCCCCGCCTGAACCTATGGAGCTGGGAGTTATTCGTGGTCCCCTTTCACAGGATGAAAAGATAAGGAGGAGAACATTAAACTTCTGCATGTACTGTGCTTCCCCTGAACATTCTGTGGAAAATTGTCCTATTCTCTCCAGAAACAAGAGTGGTAAGCACCTCTCTTACAGAAACCTTCTCTACATACCCCAGAAATCTCTTCCTCATCTTTCCCTCTCTCACCTCTTACAGTGGGACAAATAAAGGATACATACTGAGGCCTATCTGGACTCCAGGGTTGCAGATCTCTTCATAGATCAAGACCTCGTGAAGGAAAATAATATACCTCTAATAAAGAAGATTTCCCCTGTATCTATCCGACTTGTTGATGGATCCATGTTATCCTCAGGACCCACTACCTTCGAAACGATTCCTCTAAAGATGACAGTAAACCATCATCACATAGAATACATCAAATTTGATGTCATCTCTTCACCGTTATACCCTGTAATCCTTGGAATGAATTGGTTGCATCTACATAACCCTACTATCAACTGGGAAAATCTTGAAATACAGCTCGATTCCCACTACTGTCAAAAGACCTGTTTCCTCCATACTCCACTTCTACAAATTACAGAAGAACAACTCATTCCTCCATGCTATTCTGATTTTAAGGAAATGTTCTGTAAAAAAGAAGCCAAAACTTTACCACCACACAGGATATATGATTGCCCTATCGATCTGATTCCTGGGGCTCCCATTCCATTCGGGCATATCTATCCCCTGTCTGATAAAGAATTAGTCACCCTCAAGGAGTATTTGGATGAAAATCTACGCAAAGGATTTATCCGTCCGTCAACCTCTCCTGCAGCCTCTGGGATGTTCTTTGTCACAAATAAAGACAAAACCATCAGACCCATTATTGACTACAGACAACTTAATAAAATCACTGTAAAAAAATCGTTATCCTCTACCGCTAATCCCTGAACTTCTTGAACGATTACGTACCGCAACCATCTACACCAAGATTGATCTTAGAGGAGCATACAATCTTATAAGGATAAAGAAAGATCACGAATGGAAAACTGCTTTTCGCACCCGATACGGGTTATTTGAATATTTAGTTATGCCATTCGGATTGTGCAACGCCCCTGCTACATTCCAGCACTTCATAAATGACATATTCAGGGATCTTCTAGATGTGTGTGTCATTATATACCTTGACAACATTTTAATCTATTCAGACAATCTAGAAGAACATCGGAAACATGTACGATGGGTGTTGTCAAGGTTACGGACTCATAGTTTGTACGCCAAACCAGAAAAATGTCTTTTTGAGGTGACAAAAATCTCATTCCTCGAATTCTTCATTACCCCCCGACAAGTACATATGGATGATTCCAAGATTCAATGTATACTCAATTGGCCCATACCTTCAAATGTGAAAGAAGTTCAAAGTTTTCTTGGATTTGCCAATTTTTATAGAAAGTTTATTAAAAAAATTTCTTCTATAGTCCAACCTCTTACTCTGCTCACCAAGAAAAATACTTATTTCGTCTGGAACCCCCAAGTTCAAGAGGCTTTTGAAGTTTTAAAAACAAAGTTCACTTCCTCTCCCATCCTCAAGATGCCCAATCCTTCTTTGCCCTACGTTCTCCAAGTTGATGCCTCTGATTTCACTTTTGGTGCTGTTCTATCTCAACAGAACACTCCCCAATCAGTCCTTCATCCTGTCGCCTTTTTCTCCCGTACATTGACCTCTGCGGAAGTCAACTATCCTATAGGGGAAAAAGAGTTACTCGCTATAAAGTCAGCTTTTGAAAATTGGAGGCATTTATTAGAAGGAACAGAGGTACCTATCGTTGTCTACACTGATCATAGAAATCTCGAATTCCTTCACAAGAGCAGAACACTCACCGCCAGACAGGTTCGTTGGAGTCTATTCTTCGATATGTTCCATTTCCAGATTGTATATCGACCTGGATCTGGATAATAAAAAGGCTGATTCCTTATCCCAAATCCCAGGAGTCATATCAGAAAACCTTACCTCTTCAGACATTCTACCACCCTCACGATTTATTGGTGTCCTTTCTTCCACCTTCATCAATCAACTCAAAACCTTCACAAAAAATGAAGCAACCAAGGATGACCTCTCTGATTTATAACAGGAAGAAGGACTTTATTTCAAAGATACCAAACTTTATATACCTCCTTCTTTACGAGTAGACATTCTCCATATGTTCCATGATTCTCCTACAGCAGGACATCCTGGAGTAAAGAAAACAAATGAGTTATTAAAAAGACAATTTTGGTGGCCTAAACAAGGAAAAACCATCAAGGATTATGTATCTTCCTGTCCGACATGCCAAAAGAATAAACCAAGTCACCAACAACCCTTTGGGTTATTAATGAATCTACCTACACCCAATACTCCATGGAGTTCCATATCCATGGACTTCATAGTCGAACTACCTCCTTCCGATAAATTTACCACTATCCTGGTTGTTGTAGATAGATTTACAAAAATGGCTCATTTCATTCCGACAAATAAACTACCCTCTTCCAAAGAATTATCCTCACTATTTATTAATAACATCTTCAAATTACACGGATTACCTACCGAAATTATCTCTGACAGAGGAACTCAATTTACTTCTCATTTTTGGAGAGAACTCTGCTCAACTCTTCAGATATCACCCAAATTCTCCTCAGCATATCACCCTCAGTCAAATGGACAAACTGAGCGTGTCAATCAATGTTTAGAACAGTTCCTACGGTGCTACTGTTCTCATCTTCAGGATGACTGGTCTTCCTTCCTGGCCCTTGCTGAATTTTCGTATAATAATACTCTCCATTCCAGCACAAAGATGACCCCCTTCTACTCCAATTATGGGTTCCATCCTTCTTCCTTCCCATCCATTCCGTCACTACAAAGAAACCCCACCGTTACTCACCAAATTTCAGAAATGGAAAAGTTATTCGAACAACTGAAAACTAACCTCAACAATTCTCTCCAAAGCCATAAAAAATTGTATGATCTTAGAAGACGACCAAGTCCTTCATATCAGATTGGTGATGCTGTACTTCTCTCTACTAAGAATATTCGTACTTCTCGACGTTCCAAGAAATTGGACCAATTATACATGGGACCTTTCCTAATCGAGAAAATCATTAACGAAAATGCAGTCAAACTCACCTTACCCTCTTCACTTCGTCTTCATCCCGTTTTTCATACCTCCCTCCTAAAACCACACGTTCCCGATCCTTTCTCCAGGAAAGTATATGTAAACCCTGATCCTGTAAGTGTCGAAGGACAACCTGAATATGAAATTGACAAATTACTAGATTCCAGAGTGTTCAGACGAAAACTTCAATACTTAATCCGATGGAAGGGTTATTCACCTGAGGAGGACACGTGGGAAGATGCAACCGAGGTACATGCTCCTAATCTCGTGGCCTCATTCCATAAGCGATTTCCTGAGAAACCTCGGCCCTAAGCACCCTGTGGTTGCTCCTTTTGGTGGGGATCCTGTCAGGCTTTCATTTTAACTTTTTTTTTTTTTACTCGCGATCGTGTCATTAGACCACGTCCCCTTCATTAGGCCACGTCCCCTTCATTAGGCCACACCCCTTTCAATGACGCGATCTTCCTGTGACTATAAATAACAGTCTGCAACAGACACAAATCGCTGAGTATTGTCTTTAGCAGCTGTTGTTTCTGACTCCTTAGCTCCAAGCTACCTTAGAGTATCTTGCTACTTTCATTTTTGATTACCTGTTGCTGACCTGGATATCCTCGACCATTCTGATTTCTCCAATCCTGACCTTTGGCTTCCTGAATCGAATTGTGTACTTCTCCACTCCTCTGAATATGGACCATCCCTGTTATCCTGTATTTTTCTCTATCACCTAATCGCAAGTACCTTCCATATCTTCAATCAAGTGTTCCATCATATTTTTTACTTTATACTTCAATCAAGTTACATATATTTTTCCATATTACTTCAAACCATTTATTTTTTCTCTGCAATCAATATCAGTCAGTTTTTCTTCTTTTTGCTGCTAAACTTTAATACAAGAATTGCTTAAATGATATACCTTGTGTGGATTGTCATTTATTTCTGCAGTTGAGTTTCCAAATATTCTTAAAGTAACAGCTACCCTGACAGAAATGGTCCAAAGGAGCTTCACAGCTTTTGTTTGGAAAGGTAAAAAGCCAAGAATTGGTGCAAATTTATTTGCAAAGAAATACAATAAGGGAGGTCTGAATTTTCCGAGGATCAAAGAATGTTCCCAAGCTGATATGATGGTACATATATATATAAGTTACAACTTCTTTCCAGCCAGTCAGAGCTTTGATACCAGCTAGAACAGTTGGACCTGTTTATCTGGTCAAGGACGAGTAAGTCACGCCTGGAGGCCCCTATGCTGCAAAGTACGGTCTTGGGCCACATGGTTCAAGCATGGCAATCCATTAGTAGGCTAATTGGTCTTCAGGGGAAGATAATTGCCATGTATAAAATTATACATGTTGCATCTTATACTGGAAAATATTTCCTTCAGCAAATGTTTGGAGGTAGGGGATTTATCGGTTGCAGATATTATGCATAAAGGTAAATGTATGCCCTTTTCGGATCTATCTGAGAAATGGCAGATCCAAGCCATTGAGAAATTCAGCTACTTAAGGCTTTAAAGTTTTCTATGTGCCCATGTGTACTAAGATACACTCGAGAGAGAGAGAGAGGGCGTTGGCTGGGATCGTCTGTTATCACTCAGTGTATTAAGTCCTGACTAAGGCTAAGGACTTAATGTCTGCAATCACTAATAACTATATCAGGGCAATTGGTTCTTGGGAAAAGGAGCAAAGTTTAAAAATCTCTGTAACCGATTGGCTAATGTCTTTAAAAAGATCAACAAGAATGTGCATTGAATTAACATTGTGGAAAACCAATATAAGTTAGCCAATAGATGGTATTTAGTTCCAAATAGACTTACTATTATGTTCCCTCATTACCCCCCCCCCCCTAGCTGCTGGAGATGTGGAGAGTTCGCAGGATCATTATTACATATACGGTAGGGTTGTCCATCGGTCAAGAGGAGTTGGAGGTGTCCGATAATATCTTATCTTCTTTTCCATTTCTAGTGAGGAAATACCCTATAGACCAGAATTAGCGCTGCTCCTCTTAAATATTATTTCAGCCATACCAACTCTCCAACTGAATGCTGGCCATTCACTGTCTGGCTGCTACAAAAATTACAATTGGACGCAACTGGAAATCCAGCCTTCCCCTTAACAAAAAAACCTCTATATGACCAACTAAGACACCAACTCGATATGGAAAGGGAACTAGGTTGGACTACTGAGCTTTCAAGTAGAAAATACACAGTTTATGACGAGTTGCTATGCAAACTAGAAACAGCTGAGTAATACTTGGGCTTAAGTACATCTTAATTGACAATCCCTCATACCCAGTATGACCTGTTATAAGCCCCCACTTGATTGGTTGTGTAAGATATACGGCGAAAATAAGTGCAGGGGTGACAATCGGAAATTGTTATATTTGTGCAATACGACATGTATTTATGTGTGTTTTAATATATATATTTCTATTTTGTATTTGAAAATATAACATAAAGTGTATTATAAATATATATATATATATATATATATACACAATTATTATATGTTTTCCTTATTAATGAATCTTGGAAATATTTTATTATCCCTTGGTAAAAATTCAGAAGAGATCTATTCCCTGGTGTGCTTCTCCCATTAGATACTATTTGCTATAAATGTAGTGATGGTGGAAATCTGTAAGGTATAGAAGGCCGTATACCTCTTGCTGTGACATGAATCACTTCCTGTAGAAGTGTCTTATCTGAAGGTGAGCAGCTGTTAATGCCAGTATAAATGCCCGTTGCTATCATTTATTTGCATTGATTTTCATGCATTTAGTGCATTTTCATAAAATGAAAATATTTTACAATGTCTTATTAGTCATCTATTTGTTTTAATAATCATTGACATGACCTCCAGATATTACAGAGTTGTACAAAAAAGTTTTTTTTTAAATGTATTGATGAAAAATGTGCAGATGTTAAAAACACAGCAACTGTTATTAGAATCCAGAATAACTCGCATTCACAAGCAACACAGACTTTTTTTCAAGAGCAATACTTTTTATTATCATTACTAATTCTAATGCTATTGCATAATTTTTATACTTCTAATTCTGTAATATTACACAAATTTTACAAGAATATAATTTTAGTAATATTATAATGGCCTTTATGCCCACATATTTTTTTTAACAATATAATAGGTTTTTTTGCTAATGTAATTTTAACACAATTTTACTAGTTTGTATTCTTAAAATTATTGGACTACTTTTATGCATATTTAAATATATTTTGAACAGTATTACACCATTTATTCTGCGTATGTAACTTTACATATACTTTAGAAAAAAATTATGTTAGGGTTGTTTTAATATTATGGAGCAAAGTTTCTATGTTGTTTGTATGTTCCCAAGTAGATTGTAGACTGCTGCTATTAGAGTTTTACTGTAACTAATTACTTATTTATTTTAAGCACCTATATGTCAGTTTATATTTTATAACAGTGTGTCCATCGCCTGGCATCACTATGATCAAATACTGTCTTATTGTCAGGATGACTGTACGTATTCCATGTCTATGGATATTCTTTCACTCTACCAACATCTGTTGGAAGGCTATTCCCAGCATCTACCATTGTTTAAGGTAACCATAGTAGCACAGAATAAAATAAGTGACAATAACTATTTTTAATCATTACATCAGAAATTTAACTTTTAACAAATCTTTGAGGTTTCCCTGGAAATGTTCAATTTATTTCTGAAGAACAAATGTTTCTCAAGATGAAACACAAAATCAAATATAGATATGTTTGTTACTTTATTTGGTTTGTTTGGGAGGAGAATATTCAAAAAATTGCTATTTATTGTACTATATTATTGATATTAGTATTATTGGGATAATGGTTGTTGCTAATAATACAAATAAAATAACTGCTAGTTGATGAAATGATTTTATTTTTCTATTTAGGATCTGATAAAACAATATGGAGAACCAAACATCATATGAATATTTCTATATCATACCATATTCCAGAAATTCAAGAGACCAACCAATCATTTTATTTGTATTTTCTGTCATGTATTTTCTGGGGGTCACATTGAATTCAGTTATTATTACTGTAGTATGTTTTGATTCTCAGTTACACCAACCCATGTTCCTATTCCTTTGTAATTTGTCATTTATAGACATTTGTTTTATAACAGTCACTGTTCCGAAACTAATAATTATTTTATTATCTGGAAATAACATTATATCCTTCACAGACTGCTTCACACAGGTATTTTTCTTTGTTTTCCTGGCCTCCATAGAGGACATTTTATTATTTGTCATGGCGTTTGATCGTTACCTGGCCATTTGTAAACCTTTCCATTACCATCGTATTTTAAATAGCAAATATTGTGTTCTTGCCATACTCAATATGTGGATAACTGGATGTTTAAATTCATTATATATTACTTATGTCTCTTCGAATATACGCTTCTGCTATCCTAACATAGTTTATAAATTTTACTGTGATCTCAAGGATTTGTCGAGGATGTTCTGTTCGAATTTGAATTTCCAGATGATGATTTACATTGATACCTTGATATTTGGAAGTCTTCCTTGTATGTGCACTTTAATATCTTATTTCAAAATCATCAGGATTGTCTTAGCCATTAAATCTGCTGATGGAAGAAGGAAAGCTTTTTCGACTTGCTCCTCCCACTTGACAATCCTCATCCTTTTCTATGGGACGTCTGTTTCTGTGTACTTCAGAAACTCCTCCAAGCAAACCGACATATTGGACCAGGTATTCACAGTGTTGTATGCAACAGTGACGCCCATGCTGAACCCTCTGATATACAGTTTACGGAATAAAGAAATTAAAAGTGGTTTGTGGAGACTGGTTGGGAAGAAATTGGGGTAGTTCAATTATTTTCTATTTATATTGTTTTAAAATGTTTAGTCTTGAAGTCTTTTTTGTATTTTTATTTAGAAAGTGCAAACACATTTCACAGTCCGGTCATCTCTCACAAAACATATTTCTTTATTATCTGACTAACATGAATCATACACCAAATTAGATTACATACATTACTTTTTAACACATTTTCCGAAAGTGTTTTTTATTCCCCATAAACTTTGTTTTTGTGACAAGGACAGTAATATTTCGAAATTTACATATTTTTCAGAACATTCCGCTGGAACTTTCCAGCAATATAAATAGTAATATAAATACAGGCCTTATACCCACCAGTTCAGTTTAATTCCAGATGCTCAATGGATACATATCTTCATTTTTCTTAGATGGCATCAAGAGGCTGCTAGCATCCGGCCGATGCTTTTTGATATGTCTATGGCCAATTTATCAAGACAAGAGCAAAAAAATTACTCTACGGAAGCCTCTGCTAAGATGTGTGAGATTTAAAAGGCCTATTTCGGTAATGTCTTTCAGGGATCAAGACAGACCCTGGTCACCTGCATTTCAGTTATGAGCACTGCAAAACAAAACTCTGGAAGGTTAGATGGACTACGGTGTTATAAAGTGTTGTAAAGTTTTTTACATTTGTTTTTCATCATATCTGAAAAATTTAGCAATCATATCTTACACATTAGTTATTTTTCCATTACTACAAGTTTATTTTGGTCTTTTGTAGGATGGTACAAAAGGCAAGAAAAAGCCATATGAAACATTTGTCAGAAACCCACAGACCACTCAAACAACTGCTACTTCTGCATAGTGGACCCTTTCAAACATCAGACTGGCGAGAATGTGCCTGCTATTTTGCATTCGTACTTTCGGTTTTCCATCACCTGGTACCATACTGCACTAAGATCCCCATACAGACGCCTATGGAGAGAGCAGTGTCTTTAGAAGAGGGTAGCAAGTCAGAGATTAACCCCTTGACGACAAAGGACGTGCCAGGCACGTCCTGGGAGAAACTCCCTTAACGACAAAGGACGTGCCTGGCACGTCCTTCAGTGAATGAAGCGGTTTTCGCGATCAACGATAGCGAAAACCACTTTAACAGTGCTGGTCTATTGCCTCGACATTGAGGCAATAGCCAGCACCGAAATGTCTATTTTGGGACCCCCACGATCGCCCCACGGAGCGATCGTGGGGAGCCATATTGACGGAGCATGCTGCTCCGTCAATATGGCTAAGCCCTGTGCAGGTCTGAACTTCG
Source organism: Pelodytes ibericus (assembly GCA_036172795.1). Classification (NCBI taxonomy): domain Eukaryota; kingdom Metazoa; phylum Chordata; class Amphibia; order Anura; family Pelodytidae; genus Pelodytes; species Pelodytes ibericus. The sequence continues at coordinate 76,927,898 of CM069864.1, read as the reverse complement.
GAAGTGAAAGTAACTTCACTTCTGTCGCTCTGAATATGCTACTTGACTGCCCCTAGTGGTAGTTAAGTAGCATTGCAATGGAAAATATTTAAAATACATATTTAATTAATTAAAAACAGGTTATTTAGCTATATTAGCCTATAGGGTTAAAATTAAATATTTTTTAGCATAAGGGATAGGGTTAAAATTAAATTAAAGTTAAAAAATATTAAGGGATATAATAAGGATTAGAGTTGGGGTTAAATTTAGTGTTAGGGTTAAATTTTGGGTTCGGGTTGGGGTCAAAAGATCAATATAGGAATAAACCAAAAAACACTATTTTTGGTTTTTGCCACATAACCCGTAAAAAAATACCTAAAAATATGGAAACATGCATATTTTTGAACTCGGGAGAACATTTAGAAACTATTTAGACGGGGTCTTTTTTTAATGATTTTATTTGTGTAAATTATTTTTTAGGTCAAAGTTAGAAAAAGTGGGGTTTTTTTAATTTTTCATCATATTTTATGATTTTTTTGTAGTAAATTATAAGATATGATGAACATAATGGTATCTAATGAAAGCCCTTCTTATGACGATAAAAACAACATATAATTTGTGTGCGTACAGTATGTGAGTAAGAAAAAAATTACAGCTAAACACAAACACCCTAGAAATGTCAAAACAGCCTTTGTCACCAAGGGAAAGTCAAGGTGAAAATGTCTTGTCACTAAGGGGTTAAGGAAGATATTATCGATTCAGAAAAAAATTCAGAGGTGGAGCTGAGGAGAGAAACCCATACCAACCTCGCCAAAAAGGCCTGAAAATTTTGATCAAAGATCTTGCTCTCACCAAGTCCTCTAGACTCAAGCTGGTGAATTTATTGGACGAGAGTGTGCATGTCACAGATAAGAGGAAGCATCGAGGAAGCATCACTAAACGTGTTCTGGTTTCTTTATCCATTAAAGTAGTCTTAAAGTAGTCTTAATGGGAAACTACATTTGGGGGCTGATTTTTTTTTTGAAAGTGATAAAACTACTCACTTCTAAATGTTTTCTGGTCATTTTTGTGTAGTTTTAGTATAAATATGTGGTTATTTTCTATCTTATCCTATGTGTTGTTTTTTTAAAATTTCACATTTATTCACATTCATTTATAAGATTCACATTTATTCTCATTGGAAATACTTACGTTTCAAAATATCACTGTCCTGGTCACAAAAGCAGGGTATGTGGGGAACAAATGCCATTTTGTATACTTTTGAGACATAAGCAATTACGACATAACTCTTTTTTTTTTTTTTTCTTTTTTCTCTTTCCTTCCTCTTCCTTTCTCCTATTTTATTTTTCAAGTTTTTAAAAAATACATTAAATACAAACAAACAGATAAATACAGTACTTATTACACAAATACATGACAAAAACGGGGGTAGTATCCCGAAAAGACTCCAGGTGGTGTTTTTCAAAAACATGTCATTTTATGGGAACTGCGTCAGGTCATCTCGCTATATAACTTATTAACCCCAATTTTTTTTTTTTTGCGTGTGCAAAATTGCGTACACTCCTTGGGTACAAACGAGATGCAGAAAACACCACCAAACTTTCATACCCCTTTAAACAACTGTCCCTTCGGGTAAGCCTGATATATAGAGACTCAGCCCAGAATAGGGTAGTACGATACAACACATATTTGTGGATTCCGTGGTCCGCCGTGGATTCGGGGGCCCGCCCTTTGTGATGTGCCTACCTATCTCTATGTGAGGATATATTGCCCAGGTTCTTGGCTCCCCTCTTCTTCAGAGGTTATTACTCGTCGATTTTAGTATTTCTCTCATCCCCTACCACTTATGGGGCTAGTCTAGTTCTGCCCCTACAAGACTCTGGTGCCAATAATTCCAGTATTTCGCTTTTCCCTGACTGTTATTGTTTCGGGCTCCAATCCCTCTCTCCATTGCACATTGGTGGATCAGTTGAGCCTTAATCATAGCCCATGTAATCGCTTCAGTGGACTTCCACCTCCTCGCAATTATCAATTTTGGTGGATCAGTAGGTGGATCAGGAAGGGAATATCCTGCTTGTTTGCGTTAGGCAGGTTTAGATGTAGAAGGGCTCTATCTGGTGATAGTGTCCAGTCTGGACCATATCTGGAAGTTAATTTAAGGGATAATTTAGTCCAAAGGGTATATATCGGCGGGCAATTCCACTAGATATGAATCATATCTCCTCTTTCTCTTCCGCACCTCCAACATGCCGAGGAGGCTGATGGGTAAAACTTAGCCAAAACTGAGGGAACTAAATACCACCGATTTGCTACTTTATATTGGACCTCATTAAGATTCAGACAGTGTACCTGTTCATAGGTCTTTTTTAGTGCATTGTTCCACCCCTCTATTGGGATCGATATAGCCAAGTCTTTCTCCCATTTTGCTATTGCCGACGGTATAATAGAATGGTTATTTGCTCTAATTATACCCAATATTTTAGACATTAAGTGTTTACTAGATTGTTTTTCTAAAATTTCAGTAAGAGAAATAAGGGATTGTTGTAACGAATTAATAATCAAATGATTCCCCACAGCATTCTTAATTCTGAGATATTTAAAACAATCCTGAGTTGGAAGATTGAATTTTCCCTTTAGTTGTAGAAATGTTTTTATCACAGTTCCTTCGTATAGATCTTTAAGGTGAGTTATTCCATTTTGTGTCCATTTTTTAATGTCTAGGTCATCTACCAATCCTTCCAGCACTGTTAATGGGAGGCATGGGAGCAGTTTGTTGCTTATAAGCAGCCCTCTTTTAAATTTTATCTAGGCGCTCAGAATATGTTCTAAGATTGTATCTTTATTTAGTTTAACTATTTTTTTTAATTTAAGCTCCGGGAGCCAGGGGACAGATCTCAGTTCGATATAATTACCCACTATCTTCTGTTCTGCGGCGTACCATGCCTCCTCCCTGGAAGTTTCAAATTGCATATTTATAGCTTGTGTCAACAGGGCTGCCTGAGCATACTCTTCAACGCTTGGAATGGCCAAACCCCCCTCTTTTTTCTTTTTCTTCGTAAGTTCTAATTTGAGTCGTGGTCTTTTTGACCCCCATATGTACCTGGTGAAAGCTGATTGTATCATTGTTATCCAGCTTTTTGGTAACTGGAAGGGGATCATTCTCAACAAATATATAAGTTTTTGCAACACGTATGAGTTAACCGCCGAAATTCTCCCCCACCATGAAATATACAACCACCTCCATTTCCTAAAGGAGAGATTCATCTCCTTAATAAATGACATGACATTAATTTCCATCCATACTTTTGGGTCAGCTACTATTTGAATGCCCAAATATGTAATTGGTCCTGATGCCCATCTAAAGCCATATTTTTCTATCTCTTGTTTATCTTTCCGATTTATATTGATTGGGATTGCGATAGATTTGGTGTTATTGAGTTTATAGTTTGATAGGGAACTGTAGTGATCTATTATTCTCATTATTTCCTTCAGGGACTCTACTGGATTTTCTACTGTAAGTAGGATGTCATCCGCATATAGTTTAAGCAAGTGTGCCATGCCTCCCTCTCTCACCGCTAAGATTGACGAAGCCCTGATTTCTCTTGCGAGTGGCTCCAGTGTTAAAATATATAACAGGGGTGAAAGAGGGCACCCCTGTCTCGTGCCATTCATCAATGGGAACCACTGAGACCTTATACCTGATCCAGTCACTCTACCCGTAGGGGAGGAGTACAGTGCTCCCACTGCTTGTCCAATATTGCCCGCCATCCCAAACATTGACAGCGTCTCTCTCATATAGTCCCAGCTGACCCTGTCGAATGCTTTTTCAGCATCTAATGACAGGGTCAGCTGGGAGACCCCCCGCTGTGTGGCATCTCTGAACAGAGATGCTTGATTTCTCACATGGCTCGACGCAGCTCTACCAGGGACAAATCCTACTTGATTGGAATGGATCAGGTCGTTGATGATCACCTTGAGTCTCTCCGCAAGTATCGCAGAGTAGATTTTTACATCAATATTTAGCAGGGAGATAGGCCTATAACTAGCCACTTCTTCTGGATTTTTACCCTGTTTCAAAATCGGCACAATATTGCCTCTTAGCATTTCCTCTGGCATTTCCCCCGATGACATGAACCTGTTAAAAAGTCGGACCATTATTGGGACCACTTCTTTGGCAAGAGTCTTATAAAACATGCCTTCGAAGCCGTCAGGTCCTGGAGCCTTCCCTTTTTTTTGAGCTTTAATGCTATCCATGACTTCCTCGGCTGTGATTGGCTCGTTTAAACTAAGTGTGGCCTCAGGGGAGATTTTGGGGAGATCCAGGGTCCCGAGGTGCTCTTTTATTTGTATATTATTATCTTTCTTTGGGAGATTATATAGGGAGCTGTAGAATGTATTAAAGGCCTCCCCTATTTTACCTGGATCAAGAAGTGGAGTACCTTCCACCCACAGCTTCCTAATAAGTCTGTCTGTCTTTTTCATTTTCAACAGGTTTGTCATCATTTTATCTGCCCTATTCCCTTTGTAATAGCCATTTATTTTCAGGGCTGACAGTGTCTTATTAACCTTGTCCATAAGGATTTGATTTATTTCTGATTTGATTTGGTGGATATTGTCTGTAGCCTGTTTACTCGGTTGGTGTTTATTTTTTTCTTCCCATTGGAACAGAGCGATATATTGATCTGTTAATTTTTTCCCTGCATTCTTCTTCGCCCTTGCTCCCAATTGTATCAGGAGCCCTCGGATAACCGCCTTATATGCACACCACAGAGTAGGTACCGGCATGTCCTGTATATCGTTTTCTAGAAAATATTGTCTTGATTTCTCTTTTATATGGAGAATATCTTTCTCTGTCTTCAACAGATTCGGATTTAGTCTCCATTCTGGGGTAATTCTTTGATACTGCTCTTTCAACTCCACAATGATCATATCATGGTCTGACCATGTAATTGGGAGGATATTAATTTTTTTAATCTGTCGTATTAGTCCTAGATCTCCCAAACATAGATCTATTCTGGAATAGGAGCAGTGTGTTTTAGAAAAAAATGTATAGTCCCTCTCAGTGGTGTGCATAATCCTCCAGACATCGTATAGGGCATTCCTTTCTAATAATGTTTTAAATTTGTTTGCATTTCGTAGAGTCTGTCTATTTCCAGTAGCTCCCGATATTGTTCTCCTGTCAAGTTGGGGGTCTACCATGCAGTTATAGTCGCCTAGCCAAATCAAAGAACCCTGCATGACTTTATGGATCTTATCTAATAGCCCTGAAATGTATTTCACTGGCGACACATTTGGGGCGTATATGTTTACTATGGTGAGAGGTCTACCATTAAAGATCCCTACGAGGATTATGAATCTTCCCTCAGGGTCTCTCTCCTCGTGTTTCATACTAACCTCCACATCCTTAGAAAAGGGAATTGCCACTCCCCTTTTTTTATTTTTCGGTAAAGAAGCTACGATGGAGAGAGGGAATTTACGCATCTCTATTTTAATTCTATCCATAGTCCTCCAATGGGTTTCTTGTAAGCAACAAATATTAATTTTTTCTTTACTTATTCTTTGAAACAACAGGGATCTTTTATTGGGGGAATTCAGCCCCTGGGCATTAAGAGTACATATCTTGAGCATTACTTTCGATCTAAATATGGGCGTGCGCCCCCCCCCCTCCACCACCGAATCACGGAATCCACAACAAACACTGAGACACTATATACATCAAAACATATAAAAAACATAAAGACAACATAACAAACATGAATGCGGTCTCCAACCCCTGTTGGATTGCGCCTTTCTGCCTGGGGCACCCTCCCCTTGCAGAATTGTTTTGCCATTCTTTTAATAATGGCCAACTGGATCCGGATTTGGAGGCCCCGTCTCGTAAATAGGTTAATAAAGGAGGGGGAGAGGAAATATGGGGACATTGGGGAAAACCAGCTGAGAGGGAATAAAAAGAAGAGAGAAAAAAAAAAAATTTTATTTGTCTTAACTTATCTTTAAGTGCTTATTCTTTCACAATTTAGTCAATAGAAAATAATGAGATGCTTTCAATATTGTCAATGTGCTGTAAGGCATCTTTTAAATTATGTGTCAATCAAATTAAGTTCATTAATCGATGAAGTTCATACTTTAAGGTTTAGACAGCAAATTCACCCTATAGTGCTAACGGGTTTCCCGTACGTGTGTCCTAAAGTGCCCTACTTAATACAGTACTACATTTCCAAACAATGAGAAAGAAAGAGAGAGAGAGAGAAAAAAAAAAAAAAATTTTTTTATAAAGAGTTATCGTTTTAAGTGAGATCTGTAATTCATAAATTGATTTATCTTAACTTATCTTTAAGTGCTTATTCTTTCACAATTTAGTCAATAGAAAACAATAAAATGATCTAAATATTGTCAGTGTACTATGAAGCATCTTTTAAATTATGTGTCAATCAGATTAGGTTCATTAATCGATGAAGTTCATAGTTTAAAGTTTAGACAGCAAATTCACCCTATGGTGCTAGCGGGTTTCCCGTATGTGTGTCCTAAAGTGCCCTACTTGATAAAATACTACATTTCCAAAAAAAATTTAAAAAAAAATTATCGTGCTATGAAGTTACCAATAACGTGTGAATCCGTTTTCATTTTCCATCACCTAATATTGATTAATAAGACAATGTATTTTTCCCTTTTCCCTTTAAACCATAAATGATGAACAATCATATTGAAGGGTGTTCCCCATTATCGATAATCCACCCTTTCCATAATTCTACTCCTAGTGTCCTAATCCCTTTCTTTGAAGCCTTTTGTTCACCCAGAGTCTAGTAGGTTATTACAATCTCCAGGATGGATCATAGTTAGCATTATAATCCATAAAACGGCTGTCCCTGTTGTTGAGATCCATCTGCTCAGTATCTTCAGGGATTTAACCTTTCCCAGCCAGTTCGATATACAATATACTTAAAGTCTTCAAACTTTCTGATGGACTTCTTCCCACAACCATTTTTCCGGCATCATATAGTTCGAACAAAATTTATGTTGAGAGCCCTTACCAGGGCGTACCGAGTTATCCAGGTCCATCCACCGGTTTATTTGGTGTAGGGGAGAGAGAAAAAAAAAAAAAAAATCTCCTCTTACATTCCTCCTTTAGATCATCCTAAAGTGTTGGGCCTGGGAGACTCAACCAATCTTGCTATTTTTTAGCCAAACTTCTAGTTTTTCTGGATTGTCGAAGGTCCATAGATTGTCTTCGTATGTGAGGATCAGCTTTGCTGGAGTTGCCCAGCGATATCTTATATTGTTTTTCCTTAAGATTGTTGCTGAGGGTGAGAAGAGACGTCTTTTAGCCCTCGTATGATATGAAAGATCTATGAAGATACTTATTGTATCATATGGTTCTTGTAGCGTTGTCTCGTGTTTGGCTTTTAGAATTTGTTGTTTTATTCTGAAGGAGGAGCAGCATATATGGATATCCCTGGGGGTATATGGTGGTAGCCCTAATGCTTTATTGGTTTTGTGACACCGTTCCCAGAGAGTACTGTATTTTTCCCTTGTGACTCCCAGTTTGCAAAGAGGTCCAAAAGGTAGTCTTCCAGATTTATGTTGGCAACTGATTCAGGGACCCCTCTTATCCTTAGATTGTTTCGCCTCGATCTGTCCTCTAAATCTGCGATTTTTTGTTCCATGAGATCTACTTTTTGGAGGGCTTTTTGGATGTCTACCCGCTGTTCTTTTGACTGCTTCTCTATACTTTCAATTTTTTCTTCATTTGTCTTAACCCTACTGGAGATTGCAAGCAAATCTGTCTTCAGCTCCTGGGTGTTTGAGTGGATCTCATTTTTTATTCGTTCAAGCTGGGCATTCAGAGCCAAATCCAGGTAGTCTTGTTGGGCCTTATTATACTCTGTACTCAGAGGATCTTTAATGGGAGAGTCCTGCTCTAATATTGCTAGGGATTCCTCTTGGGATTCCGGATCCACTCTCTCTGTCCCTTCTTTCTGGCCATGCGGTGAAAAGAAGGATAGACGTTTTTCAGTTTTGTCTGGCTTTATTTCTTTTTTATCTCTTTTCGTGAGATGCTTACTTTCATTGGTCCTTTTCCCGGCCATTTTATTGTGTTTGTGGGGCTTATTACCAACCCAATATAGGGTAACGAGAACACTTACTTGTTCTATCCTTCCCGGGAATTCCCGGGTTACAAAGGGGACAGTGAGTACCAACAGTTATTTATGTTGTTAAATAGACAGTTTTTTCAAGGGGCACTCTGCAGTGAGCTCTGGGAGCTTTAAACCGGGATTCCACCTGTAGGGAACGAGGATAATTTCTCCTTCCACCTCCTTCTCTCCTTCTCCCCCTCCTCCTCCCGCTTTTTGTCCCAGCCAGTCAAATAGTGCAGCAACAAGCAATGTTTTAAGAGAGAAAAGGAGGAGAAAAGAAGGTATATATGGTATATATGGTACTTATCGAGAGACTGCCCCACAGTCGGTCGAGTGACCCGGCGTTCTCCGGTAATGATTTTATGGCTTCATAAAAGACCCGGGCTTCTCTCCTCTCCCACAACAGCGGGCAAATTTTGATGCTCTCTCCAACTCCGTTAACACTTGGCGCCGTAAATCAGTGTGCCCGTCTCGAGCATGCAGGACTGGCTTCGTCGATGTTCCTAGGGACCTCCTCCTTCCGGATCCAGCATTCCGCGAGCGTAGTACATGTCTACGTCATCGCTCCACCCCCGAGATGAGCTCCCAATTACGACATAACTCTTAATACCCATGAGCAATAAGTGTGTTACATTGTGATTTGTTTGTTTCCTTTATTTCCATCTCTCTCCCCTAAGATTTGTAACGAGACAGAAGAAGGGTGCAGCAAGGACAAGCCAGATCCTTGCACAATCATTATTTTTTCAAGGGATAATATTATCGTCAAGGAATAAAAATTCAATTGTAATCATTTAAAGATTCCATTTTTTCAAAATAACCCAATAACAACAATGACATACATCATTCCAAGGACCTAACTAGAAACCACTGGACCCCGGTGCAAAAATGGTGTCACGTGTCACAGTGTCAGTTTTACTACTATATCACTTGCCACATAGCCAGCTTTCTACCAGCCACAAGACAAGTGCAGGGGAAGTAAAATGTTCTGAAGAGGCAGATCGTTATGCTCTCTGATAGCCACACATGCCATGGGCATCAAGCAGGAACAGGCAAGTGGTGGAAAATTTTATTATCTAACTGAATTCTGCAAACTTTATTGCCTAATGCTATTTTAATTGACAGAGACAGAAACTGGTTCTAGATTACATATATTTTGAAGATGAGCTCATGTGCAAAATGATTAACATATGCCGGTGACTTGATGTTATGTGCAGAAAATAAGTAAAACCTAAACCATGTGTCAAAATACAACGTAGGTCATGTGTAGTATAGTCAGTCAAACTAAACCAGCTTAAGTCAATTTGGCTTATACATTCTGCAATAGGAGATCTGAACTAGAGCTAAGTTCAATTACTAACTTTTGAGATTTAAGATTATCATGATTCTGTTTCGAAGCCCTCCTTGTGGTCCTCAAATATGATCATATTTGCATAAATACATTAGAGATAGGAAAAAGGAAAATTTCTGTTTCGTTTTGTCCATTGTGGCTGAATTTTTTTCCATTTAGTCTGTAATGAATTTTGTCAATTGCTGCATCCGTTTCGGGTGAAATTCATTCTTTATTTTTGTTTCATTATATTAATTTGTATGCATGGAAAATACCTATGTTCAATAGTATAATAGGTATAAGAATTTGGACGAAAGGACCGAATTACACCTGAAAACAAATTAAAATGTTGCCCAATCTTAATAGTCGGTGATACAATTCGGACGGAATTTGACTCTTTTATCCAAATTCCCCAACCGTTTACTAGTGGTATTGTGTTTAGTATGTAATTGTATTGAACATAGGGTACATTTCAATTTATACGAATGGAAATAATAAAACAAATGGAGCAATGGACTAAATGGATGAAAATGGCCTAACCTCAATAGTATAAGGTTGGAGAATTCAGTGGAAAGAGTCACATTTCATCCCCTACCTTATTCTACTAAGCTGTCGAAATTCATCTCTTTCATCCGAATTCCCCAACCTTATACTATGTATTAAATGAGCATAAGTGAAATTGCCATTCATGAAAAAAGGAAATACGAAACAAATGCAGCAATGGCCGAAATAGTAAGTGGTTGGGTAATATGGATAAAGCTTATGGACATCATTTTGTTGAAACCAAACCCATACAAACATAGAAAGTCGAATTTGTGGTGTAGCTGTAAACCCAAAAGTGTGATTAAAATAATATTAATAAAAGTGTATAAAAAATATCTGATATGTTGCACATTAAATTTAACAAATAGAAAAACATGTGGTTTATATAATATTCACAGCTGACAGTTTCACATGTTATTTGTTGGCTTTAAAGCGCCAGTACCCTTTTTCCCTACAATTTTCTCTGGTTGAGGATACCCTTTAGTGACCCCTTAAGACAAATGTTTCATGAATGCTTTGACAGTATCCCTGGTAGGCAGATTGACAGCACCAACATGCATGCATGGTGGTGCTGTCACACAACCAGGCAGAACTGCGCATGCACAGTATTCATGTAGTACATGGTGCTGCAGTTTTTATTTCCGCAGTTCTGTGATGAATTCTACCTCTGTTACGAAAAGTGAGGCAGAGGTAGAGTTCGGCAGGACAGTGTGACAGACCCCCAAAATCCGGACTGTCCCACGAAAAGTCTTAGTTACTGGTGTATTATGCCATTCAGCCAGGGATACACCCAAGGCATGCATTAACCCTTAAAGGACCAGGCACTAGCCCATCAGAATGATGTCACAGGAATGAGCTGATTGGACAGTTTACTACCATGTCCCTCCTCTTATGAAATGAATGAACAAATTAACTAAAATGCAATTTGTCTATTCGTTCATTTCTGCATAAGTTGTAACTTGTTATGCTATTATATGGGATTAAAAAAACAATCTGAAATGAATATAGGTCATTGAGTGACTGAGCTGTGGATTTCGTCCACAGAATTGAGTCGAAATTGAGTCTATTAGTTACATATATAATTGAATTTGAAATGTGATGAAAGTGTGTCAAAATGACCACATGGTTCATTGTAAAATTAATCCGCATGGTTCGACCTGTCATTAACTTATGAGATAACACTTGTGTTTTCTAATTTGGCATTACATAAATTAACATTAATCCTCCTGGTTAATTTGTTACTACTCCCTGAGAGTTAATTTTTCTTTGAATCTCTGTGTATTCTTCAAACACAACAAATATTATCAATATTGTCGGTACACCTTCTGTCTCGAATTTGATGAGTAATCTTTAATTACTTGATAGAGATACAAATGATCTCTACTTAGATAGGACAATTTGATTATATATTTTGTCAGTTCTTTTAACAAACCCATGAGTATGTAGGCACAAAACATAATTTTTTAAAACTTGATTTTTCCTCTGTCTGTCTGAGATTTTCCTCACCATTTTATTATTTGATCAAATCTTTTTAAAATGTCAACCTGCACAATAACTTATCACAATGCATCCAGGATGTGAAAGTGATCCTTCCTCCACATCTGATTAGATCGGTATTTCACTCTTATTTTTGCAGGGCAATCTCCATAACCAAATAGTTTCAAAATTCTAATTAGAGGAATGGAAACTTGGTTCCACAGAGCTTCCCTCTGTTCCCAAAGGTTATGCAAATTCATGTCAACTATGATATCTGGATAGTTACCTTTTAAGAAGGACTCATTGAACTATTAAACGTCCAATTAACTCTTATCTTGTAACGCACTGGGTCCGGGATGGTACCTGAGATGAGGAGCAGGAATGGAGACAGGGCCTTGGGCTGGGTAACTGCACTGTATCTATGTTATTATCTGTAACCATGTGCCTTGAATTGTTTATCCTTAGTTTGGTTTCTCCTCTGTCCTGCTCTATTTTGTCTTTAGCCCTGTACTCTGTATTCAGTTCTGTTTTGCCTCAGTTCTTTTTTCTATTGCTCTTGGAATATCTTCCTCTCCTAGCCTGCAACATACTGCTTTCCTGTCGAAGTTATGTCTCATGTCTGCTCCAGGATGTCTTCAGGGTTTCTCCAGTCCTAGCCCTTTTATACTGGATACAACAGGTACTTCCACAGGGCCTCAAGCTATCAGCGAAGTGCAGGAACCCAGCACAAGGCCCTGTATCAACCCCTGCACCTTAGCTCCTCAACTTGTGCTCAGGGTCACATGCCACCTCAACACCATATGTTACATGTCTGTTCTAACATTGGATCACCATTATTTTTATTATTTTATAAATTAGTTACATGTATCTGCACTTTTATACAATTAATAATATCTAATACATCGATGACATTTATTTTGTTCTATCTAGCAAATTTAAGTTAGTAACATTCATTTTCATTATGTTTAGATCTTTTATTATACTTGTAAATATTGCTCTACATTTCTCTTTTTTTACTTCAGCAATAATCAAAAAGGGTTTATTTTTCTTCTGATGTTGCTATGTTTTATCATGTGAAATATCAAATGTAACCAATCTCTCTTCTGCTAACAACTTTGGAAGAGATGTAACTGTTGTACTTGGGACTGCATTTGAACTTTTGACAACACACATGTTTTACAAGTAAACCACCTAAATGGTATTTTTGGTTAGTGCGCTTATGGACTCCACCACCCAGAGGCGTCGCTAGGGCGGGCTACTGGGGCTAAAGCCCCGAGTCCCCCCTTCATCGCCCCGAATGGAGACTCTGGGGCTAAAGTATTCTTTAGCAACGAGACTCCAGGGCTATAATTGTTTAAAAAAATAAATAAAAAAATCCCCCCGGTGAGCTTTCCTCCATCTGGGACATGGTCCCAGAATCGGAGGATTAACCTCACGTGGGGGTGAGATCCGATTGGGAGGAGAGGCTGCTATAGGGAGCTCTCTCCCTAGCCTCTCCTTCTCGAGGTGCGGCCCACAGGCATGTGCCTGCAGTGACCACACCTTCTGGCCATAGAGTCCCTGCGCGACGTGTGCAAGCTCCGCCCCGTCGCGCTGTGAGAGCTGCTCGCTCAGATGTCAGGTGACATCCGGCAGAAGATCCTGGATAACAAACCAACTGTAAGGTAAGAAAAAAAATAAATAGAAGAAATGTGTGAATGTTTGTGGGTGTCTAGGTGTGTGTGTCAGGGTGTCTCAATATGTGTACGTGTGTGTCTCAATGTGTGTAAGTGTGTGTTTGTGTGTCTCAATGTGTGTCTTGGTGTCTCAGTGTGTGTATGGGTGTCTCTCTATGTGTAAGTGTGTGTCTGGGTGTCTCAATGTGTGTAAATGTGTCTCTGGGTGTCTCAATGTGTGTACGTGTGTTTCTGGGTTTCTCCGTGTGTCTGGGTGTCTCAATGTGTGTGAATGTGTGTGGGAACCTCAATGTGTGTGAATGTGTGTGGGAACCTCAATGTGTGTGAATGTGTGTGGGTGTCTCAATGTGTGTGAGTGTGTGTGGGTGTCTCAATGTGTGTGTGTGTGTGTCTCAATGTGTGTGTCTGGGTGTCTAGGTGTGTGTGTCAGGGTGTTTGCGTAAGTGTATGTGTGTGTGTAAGGGTGTTTGCGTAAGTGTGTGTGTAAGGGTGTTTGCATAAGTGTATCTTTGTGAGTGTGTCTCAGGGTGTCTGTGTGTGAGAAAGAGAGAGACGTTGTGTGTGAGAGATTGTGTGAGTGTGTTAGAGAGAGATGGTGTGTGTGAGAAAGATAGAGAGACGGTGTGTGTGAGAAAGAGAGAGAGACAGTATGTGTGAGAAAGAGAGAGACGGATTGTGTGAGAAAGAGAGAGAGACGGTATGTTTGAGAAAGAGAGAGAGAGACGGTGTGTGAGAAAGAGAGAGAGACGACGTGTGTGAGAAAGAGAGACAGAGAGAGACGGCATGTGTGAGAAAGAGAGACAGAGAGAGACGGTGTGTGTGAGAAAGAGAGGCGGCGTGTGTGAGAAAGAGAGACAAAGAGAGACGGTGTGTGTATGACCGTGCTCATCTGAGCTCTAGCTCCAGATCATCCGAAGACCTAGCAACGCTCCTGCCACCATCCAAAATGGTATAAAATTCCTATAGACAAAATTGAAATATCTCACAGTGCAGACAGCATATAGAACATAAAAAAGATGTTGGAGCATTGCAGTCACTCACATACACTCTTAGATTATCAGAAGTGTTCAATGATTCTTCTCAGAATGAAAATCTATTTTTCTTTTGATGTCCTCTTTTGACCATTGTATTTACTTATACACAGTGTTTCTTCTTCTTTTGAACACGTTGGCACTTTTTAAAACCATCTTGTCATGTTGCCTTGAATTTTGCCCTTATTTTTCTACAGCTGAGTAGTTTCTAATTATACTTGCAATACAATGTGATTAATGGAACCTCTAAAGACAATATAATTACAAAAGTGGGTGTCCTTATAATATTCCCTATGTTATGTTATATGTGGTCTTATGTGTCTTCATGTTATATTATTGCCCTAACAGAATCTGTTTGAAGTATGTATAATGGACTCTCTTATACAATGTGCTTTGTTGTTTGTCTGGTTTTAATTATTTTAAAACTTTTTCACATTTTCAATTAAATTGATTACACCAAATGCAGATCTGGCCACCCCATGGATATAAAGAGATCAGTCCAAAGAGAGTGATTATGATATGTGTAAACAGACGAAACGCGTAAGGTATGCTGCACTTTCATCCTTTTGTATCCTGTGGTTTTAATTTTACATTTTGTATGGAATAAAAGTTATTATTTACAAAACCTGGAATTGTCTGGACATCAAATCTCTGGACTGAAATTTGATTTTGATTACTACTGCTGAATACATATAAATAATATGTAATATAATAATGAATTATAGCTATATATTAAACATATAGTAATCGGAGCTCTTTTTCTATGGACACTCACTAATCTTTTAAAATTCATCATACATGAGCAACACATTAAAAGAAAACCAGGAATTGTTGAGAGATAGTCTCTTCAAGCCATCAAAAGGAACTTAATCATAGGCTAATTTGGAATAGAGCCCTCTAGTGGATGACATGAGCAATGCAATTCAGCTTTATTGGATATATGCATTCAGAACAGCTTTTGCTGGAACTCTATCTTTCTTCATACTCGACACTGGTAGTAACCAGTTGAAACATTCATCCTACACAACCAGATGAACCTGATGAACCTGATTCCCTGATGAAGTTCCCTCTGGAACGAAACGCGTTGGATTGAGTTTTTTTGCTCTTTGTGAGCCACCGTAGAGACGTATCATCACACACCAGGCTATCATAACGAGGCACCAAAGCGCACGGAGCCGCCGTTTTTTGCCACTGGGACTGTGTTTTACATATACGGACTCGACCTGTATACAACAGACTTCTATCATCGTTTTTCTATCGCATCCTAAATGTTTTTTAACTATTAAAGGATACATTGTACTGGAGAAGAATCTTCCCGTTTATTGGAAAGCAGCTATCCCAGGAGGGGGCAAGTATATGATTTTTCATGCTGATACCTAGCTCCTGAGTCGTTGGGAGCTAATTTTGTGAGTCCATTTATTACCTTGGGCTGTACCAAAAACCTTTATATAGTTCATACTTGCACTATTTTGTGTTTCTACCTTTTGTTACAGGTTTATAATCGTGAATACCTGCAGCAAGTATATTACATTTGTTTTGTGCACTTGCATATATGCACTTCTATTTATTTTTATTTTCACCATATCACGTATGATCACATAAGGTGGAATATATATATATTAAGCATTGTCAGCTATTTGATTCTCTTTGCCATATTTGCCACCTATGATAGTTACACAGCTTGTTTTATACTAATTAGCTATAAGTGTCCAGGAGCTGAGCGCTGTCACTGCCACTTGTTTTCAGACTTTATACATGAAAGAGGGAATTGAACATTGCATTTTGAACTTAAGACCAAAGTAGCCAAGCGGGAAAAGTTCTCCTATTAGAAACATAGAATGTGTCGGCAGATAAGAACCATTCAGTCCATCTAGTGTGCCCAATTTTTTTTGAGTACTTTTATTAGTCCCCCGTTCCCGGTCTAATAGCTAGGATAGCCTTGTGTCTATCCAACGCATGCTTAAAATCCTTGACTGTGTTTACCTCTACCACTTCTGCTAGCAGGCTATTCCATACATCCACTACAATCTCAGTAAAGTAATACTTCCTGATATTACTTTTAAATCGTTGCCCCTCTAATTTAAGACTATGTCTTCTAGTTGTGGTAGTTTTTCTTCTTTTAAATATACTCTCTTCCTTTACTGTGTTGATTCCCTTTATGTATTTAAATGTCCCCCCTGTTACGTCTTTCCTCCAAGCTATACATGTTAAGATGCTTTAACCTTTCCTGGTAAGTTTTATCCTTCAACCCATGAACCAACACCAAGTCCACTATTCAAAAAATTCATTTTTTTTCTTAACCTGGAATAATAGTAATAGTATTTAATTATTATATGATGTTCCTAGGTAAAAAAAAAAGAAAAAAAAAAAGTCTTAAGCAATGAAACTGTTAAAAGTTATACACTTTGGAAACATTTTACAATCATTAATTCTAAGTAAAATATTATAAGTAATGGGAAACATTGAGAGATGTTTATTGTGTCTTGGAAATATTTTATTATCCCCTGGTAATAATTCAGAAGAGATCTATTCCCCGGCGCGCTTCTGCCATTAGATACTATTTGCTATAAAAGTAGCCATAGTATAATTCTGTAAGGTATAGAAGGCTGTATACCTCTTGCTGTGACATGAATCACCTGCTGTAGAAATCAGTGTCTTATCTGAAGGTGAGCAGCTGTTATTACCCAGTGTAAATCCCAGTGCTATCATTTATTTGCAATGAATTGTATGTATTTAGCACATTTGTATATTTTATTTTATAATCTGTTATTAGTCATTTATTTGTTGTAATAATCACCAATATTACACAGAAAATGTTTTCCACAAGCATTGTGTTTATCATCATTACTAATTTTAATTGTTTCATACTTTTTATACTTCTAATACTTTAATAATATAAAATTCTACAAGGATTTATTTATTAGTAATATTATACTGGTTTTTGTGTCTACGTATTTTTTTAATAATTATTAACTTGTTATGCTTTATTACACAATTATTTCTTGTTATGTAACTTTACATATTTAGTAACAATATATTATTTATTTTTCCTGAGTTGTGTGTTTTGAAGTGTTGGGTCACAGCGCACTTTTTCACTTGTGTGTTGTAACTTTACATATACTTTAGAAAAAATTATGTTGGTATTGTTTTAATATTATGGAGCACAGTTTCTATGTTTTTTGTTCACAAGTAGACTATAGACAGCTGCTATATTTTTACTAATTATTTATTTATTTTAAGCATCTATATTTCAGTTTATATTTTTCTCGCAATCACACAAAAAAGCATGTCCATCGACTGACATCACTACAACCGAATACTGTCTTATTGTCAGGATGAATCTGGACATATTCCATGTCTACGGATATTCCTTCACTCTACCAACATCTGTTGGAAGGCTATTCCATGTTTTCCATTGTTTCTGTGAGATTATACTTTGTTGAATTACTCAGCAAGATCTAAACCTCTAGTTTTAGACTGTTCACTATTGTTCTAGAATGGTAACT
Organism: Pelodytes ibericus; assembly: GCA_036172795.1. NCBI lineage: Eukaryota > Metazoa > Chordata > Amphibia > Anura > Pelodytidae > Pelodytes > Pelodytes ibericus. Next base: position 76,910,225 of record CM069864.1, on the reverse strand, counting down.
GAAATGTAACTTTCATCAAAGTCATCTAGGTTTCCCGGGAAAATGTGGGAGGAGAGTATTATAAAAATTTATATTTCTTGTACAATATTATTGATATTACTATCAATGGGATTATTGTTGTTGATAATAATAATACAAAAGAAACTACCGATAGTTAATTACATAATTTTATGTTTCTCTTTAGATTCTGAGAAAACACTATGGAGAACCAAACATCATATGAATATTTCTATATCATACCATTTTCCAGAAAGTCAACAGACCAACCAATCATTTTATTTTTATTTTCTATTATTTATTTACTGGGTGTCACATTGAATATAGTTATTATTACTGTGGTATACGCTGATTCTCAGTTACACCAGCCCATGTTCCTCTTCCTCTGCAATCTGTCTTTCATAGACATTTGTTTCACAACAGTCACTGTTCCTGAACTTATAAATATTTTATTATCTGGATATAACATTATATCATTTGTAGATTGCTTCACACAGGTATTTTTTGTCTTCTTCCTGGGTTCCACAGAGGATATTTTATTGTTTGTCATGGCATTTGATCGTTACCTGGCCATTTGCAAACCCTTCCATTATCATCGTATTTTAAATAGGAAATGTTGTGTCCTTGTCATACTCAGCATGTGGTTAAGTGGATTTGTTCATTCATTATGTGTTACTTATGTCATTTCTAATATAAGCTTCTGCTATCCTAATATAATTTATCAATTTTACTGTGATCTGAAGGATCTCTCAAAGATTTTCTGTTCCAAAGTGACGTTCTATATTATAATTTATATTCATACCTTTATCTTTGGATTTTGTCCTTGTGTGTGCACTTTAATATCTTATGGCAAAATCATCAAAATAGTCTTAGCCATTAAATCTGCTGATGGGAGAAAGAAAGCTTTGTCGACTTGCTCCTCCCACCTGACAGTCCTCGTTATATTCTATGGGACAGGAGTTTCTGTATATTTCAGAAACTCATCCACGCAAACTGACATACTGGACCAGGTGTTCATAGTGCTGTGTACAACAGTAACACCCATGCTGAACCCTCTGATATACAGTTTACGGAATAAAGAAATTAGAAGTGGTTTGTGGAGACTGATTGGGAAGAAATCAGGGTAATTAAATGTTTTATATTAATATTCCTGTTATATTATTTGTAACTAGACGTCTACCGGGCTTAGTAGACTTACCGCTTGTTATAGGGTGATCCTCTGCTTGTAACACTCCTAATTGCTGGAACAGCAAAAAACCTCTGTAACTACTGGTGTATGTTCAGAATAAGTACATAGGATACAGCTCTCTTGAAGAGCATTTGAAGTACAATTTAATGCAGAGCAGACATTATATTTATACAGAATGGGAGCAGATAATATATAATTGAACAAACGAACTTAAACACATTAACTGGTTAACAAAATTACATTTGGTACTTGAACTGTCAGCCACCAATCAGAAGGAAGGCAGGAGAAGAACAACCAATGAAACCCTAGGTGTGAGTGGTTTCAGCCCTTTGAATCCTTTATCTTGGCTCTTTAAACTTTCAGCCAATCAGAGAGGTGCGTATGTCCCTCTAAACTCTTAGCCAATCAGGGATGCACCTACTCAATGTGCTGAGTTTGTGGCAACCAACCCGAGAGGGAGCTACTTTTGGTTGTAGCCATTCCACAGGCTGCCTACCTTTCCTTCTATAATATTGAGAGTCCTTGGCAGTTGGGCACACTGCTTTGGGCGCCTGACTCTCTGCCGCCCCTAGTATCTCCGTGGCCAGGAAGTCATGCTATGGTGAATGGCATTTTTATTCTTGAGGTCTTTTTTATTTAGTGGCAACACATTTCACAGTCCAGTCATCTCTAACAAAACATATGTCTTAATTATCTGATTAACATGAATCATACACCCAGTAGATTACATGTATTACTATGTAACACATTTTTATGTATGTTTTGTTCAGAGCATTTTACTTACAGATGCTTTTTGCTCTGTCTAAGGCCAATTTTTCAAAACAAGAGCAAAAAAAGTACTTTGTGGAAGCCTCAGCTAAGATGTGTGAGATTTACAAGGATCTATTTCGGTAATGTCTGTCAGGGATCAAGACAAACCCTGGTCACCTGCATTTCATCTATGAGCACTGCAAAACAAAACTCTGGTAGGAAAGATGGACTACTGTGGCTTAATTTTTTAACATTGTTTAAGTTCAATGTTCAATAATTCATTGTTATTTTAAAAAAATCTATCATAAATGAAAAATACTGGAATCATCTCGTAAACATTAGTCATGGACTAAATAAATATACTTTTCCATTATTACAAGTTTATTTTGTTCTTTTGTAGGATGGTACAGAAAGGAAAAAAGAACCATGACGTTTGCTATACTAAAACTTTGTCAGGAAACCACAGACCACTAAAGCAACAGCTACTTCTGCATTGTGGACCCTTCCAAACCTCAGACTGGCAAGAATGTGTCTGCTATCGTGTATTTGTACTATCCTTTATCCGGAACTAGGTACTACACTGCAATGAGATCCCCATACGCACAAGTCTGGAGAGAGCAGCCATCTTTAGAAGAGAGCAGCACGTCAGGGAGCTAGGAAGATGTTATCGATCCAGATGACATTGTCAGAGGTGGAGGTCAGGAGAGAAACCCATACTACCTTCACCAAAAAGGCCTCAAATGCTTGATCAGAAATCTTGGTCTCACCAAGTCCAATGCCGAGCTTTTGACCTCTAGGCTCAAGCTCTGGAATTTATGGGATTATGGTGTGCAAGTCGCAGATCAGAGGAAGAGTCACGAACTTCTTCCAGTGTCTTTATCCATCAGGATGAGATGGGAGACTACATCTGGGGGCTCATTCAGGAAATTTATAAAGCTACGCACTTCTAAATCTTTTCTGGTAATTTATGTATATGTTGTTTTTGTCAGACTTTATGTGAATGGAAAATATGCAGATTCAAAGGTTTTCCCATTGGAAATATTTACATTTCCAAATATGTCTGTCTTGGTCACACAAGCAGGGTATGTGGGGAATAATAGCCATTGTGCATACTTTTGAGACATAAGCAATTACAACATAACACTTAATACCCAGGAGCAAAAATTGTGTTAAATTGCGATTTGTTTGTTTCCCTTATTTCCATCTCTCTCTTATGATTTGTAGCAAGACAAAAGATGGGTACAGGAAGGACAAGCTGGATTCTTGGACTTTAATTATCATACTACCCCATCATGCTACTACAAAAAGAAAGAGCACCGGTACACTCTCAGAGCGATCTAATTCGAAGATATGCTGGGTAATGGCTCCACCTATCGTCCTGGGTGCCAGATGCCGGTGTATGGCAAAACATGTCATGCTAGTTTAATTTGATTTATCCCTTTTCCACTTTTTGCTGTGCACACGATTACCTGCTTCAATGCATGATTAAATCTTACTGTTTTTTATGGATCCTGGAAGTGCCGTCTACTTTATTTGCCTTCTCTACACGTACTTTGGCGTTGGATTTGGTGTCAGCCATAGACCGGCATCTGGCAGCTGGGACGAAAGAAGGAGCCATTACCCAGCATATCTTCGAATTAGATCTCTCTGATTTGCTGCGGAGCCAAAATATTCACGAAAAGTTATTTTGATTTTTGCTGCAATAGCTTTGAATTCCCAGAATTACATATTTATGCAACTATCATCATTACCATCAATAAGCTATCCTGAAATTAATTTGTAGTCTTAATTATAACTGTAGTTGGTCTTTAGCATTTAAACACAAGGGATTGACAAATGTTTAATTTTGGGTTTTGATGTGTTGTGGACTTACTTGAAATGATAAGGGTCTACACAATATCTACTTCTCTGTCCCCAAAAAGATTATGTTGCCATTATTGAAATACAATTTCAGATACACAATATAGACCCCGATCACCCCCAAATCCAACTCAAATTAGGGGATAATTGTCGTATTAAAGACATCACAATTCATCTATTATTTGATTAATGTTAAACATAGATAAAAATAATAAAAAAAAAAACCTCTACACCCAAAAAATATAAAGAAGGGCATGTAGCTCTTCCCCACCCAAAAAATACTGGGCTATTTGCTTATGACCCCATATTAAAAAAAATACCACAGTGAGGGGTCTTAGACTGCTATTGGCCCCAGAGCCCAAACTAAAATAAAACAATGGGCCCCTGTGGGGTCTTGCACAATACAAATGAACATCAGCACACCACCCACTATTTATAAATATATCTTAATTATTTTAAATATTTTAAAAGCAATTTGCTTAAATCATAATGTTGGAGATTTAGTCAGATATTGTGGCCATATCATGCTTAGCCCACCACTGTGTCAGTGTACTCCTAACTTCAGTGGGTCCACAACACCTGAGTGCTTTTTGGCTGCCCATTGCTCAAGACAACTGAATAAGTAAAAAAAAAAAACTGCAATTCATTGATCCTCTAAAGCCAATATATTACAAATGTTGGTGCCATTATAATATGACCTGTATTATGTAACAATTACCATTATCCCCTTTTGTGGTCTAATGTGTCTTGTTCTATTATTGCCTTAACAGTATCTGTTTGAAGTTTTGTAAACTCTCTAATACAACATACTTTAGTGTTTTTCTGGTTTTATTTATTTGAAAACTTTTTCACATTTTCAATTAAATTGATTACACCATATGTATAATCAGTTTAACTCTGGCCACCCCTTGGATATAAAGAGATCACTCCAACGAGAATGATTATGATTATGATCTGTGTAAATAGACGAGACGCGTAAGGTATGCTGCACTTTCATACTTTTGTTTCCTGTTTTTTTAATTTGACATTTTGTATGGAATAAACGTTATTAATTACGGCAACCTGGAATTGTCTGGACTCTTTGCTGATAATTTAGAAACATAGAAACATAGAAACATAGAATGTGTCGGCAGATAAGAACCATTCGGTCCATCTAGTCTGCCCAATTTTTTTTGAGTACTTTTATTAGTCCCCCGTTCACGGTCTTATAGCTAGGATAGCCTTGTGTCTATCCCACGCATGCTTAAAATCCTTGACTGTGTTTACCTCTACCACTTCTGCTGGAAGGCTATTCCATACGTCCACTACCCTCTCAGTAAAGTAATACTTCCTGGTATTACTTTTAAATCGTTGCCCCTCTAATTTAAGACTATGTCCTCTAGTTGTGGTAGTTTTTCTTCTTTTAAATATACTCTCTTCCTTTACTGTGTTGATTCCCTTTATGTATTTAAATGTTTCTATCATATCCCCCCTGTTACGTCTTTCCTATACATGTTAAGATGCTTTAACCTTTCCTGGTAAGTTGTATCCTTCAACCCATGAACCAGTTTAGTAGCCCTTCTCTGAACTCTCTCCAAAGTATCAATATCCTTCTGGAGATACGGTCTCTAGTACTGCGTACAATACTCCAAGTGAGGTCTCACCAGTGCTCTGTACAAGGGCATGAGCACTTCCCTCTTCCTACTGCTAATACCTCTCCTTATGCAACCAAGCATTCTGCTAGCATTTCCTGCTTCTCTATTGCATTGCCTACCTACCATCAAGTCCTCTGAAATTATTACTCCTAAATCCCTTTCCTCAGATGTTGAGGTTAAGACTGTACCAAATAGTCTATATTCTGCTTTTGGGTTTTTACGCCCAAGGTGCATAATCTTGCACTTGTCCACATTAAATCACTGCTCTGACCATTTTTCTAGTTTAGCTAAATCAATTGCCATTTGGCTTATCCCTCCATGAATATCAACCCTGCTGCAAATCTTTGTATCATCAGCAAAAAGACATACTTTGCCAACAAGACCTTCTGCAATATCGCTAATAAAAATATTAAAGAGAATGGGTCCAAGTACAGATCCCTGAGGTACCCCACTAGTAACAAGACCTTGCATCGAATATACCCCATTGACTACAACCCTCTGTTGCCTGTCACTCAGCCATTGTCTAATCCATTCAACAATATTGAAATCCAAACTCAAAGATTTCAGTTTATTGATAAGCCTTCTATGTGCTACAGTGTCAAAAGCCTTACTGAAATCTAGGTAAGCAATGTCTACTGCACCACCCTGATTTATTATTTTAGTCACCCAATCAAAAAAATCAATAAGATTAGTTTGGCATGATCTCCCTGAAGTAAACCCATGCTGTCTCTGATCTTGAAATCCAAGCGACTTTAGATGTTCAACAATCCTATTCTTTAACAAGGTTTCCATTATTTTCCCCACTACTGAAGTAAGACTTACTGGTCTATAGTTGCCCGCCTCCTCTCTACTACCTTTCTTGTGAATGGGCACAACATTAGCTAATTTCCAATCTTCTGGAACTACTCCCGTTAACAATGATTGGTTAAATAAATCTGTTAACGGTTTTGCTAGTACACCACTAAGTTCTTTTAATAACTTTGGATGTATCCCATCAGGTCCCATCGACTTATTTGTCTTTACTTTAGACAGCTGAAGTAAAACCTCTTCCTCTGTAAACTTACATGCATCAAAAGACTCATTAGTCTTTTTCCCTAAATGTTTTTGATTACTACTAATTAATACAAATAAGTAATTATAGCTATATATTAAACATATAGTAATTGGAGCTCTTTTTCTGTGGACACTCACTATTCTTTAAAAATTAAACATACATGAGCAACACAGTGAAAGAGAAACAGGAATTGTTGAGAGATAGTCTCTTCAAGCCATCAAAAGGATCTTAATCATTGACTAATGGAGAATAGAGCCTTCTAGTGGATGATGTGAGCAATGAAATTCAGCTTTACTGTATATATGCATTCAGAACAGCAACTATTGCTGGAACTCCATCTTTCTTCATACTCAACACTGGTAGTAACCAGTTGAAACATTCATTCTACACAACCAGATACATCCGAAGGACTTAATTCATGAAAGAGGGAATACAAAATGGAATTTAAGACCAAAGTAACCAAGTGGGAAAAATTCTCCTATTCAGTGGAGTTGGAGTTTGGAGAGTTTTTCCAACTTAGCTAGCTTGGTCTTAAGTTTGAAATCCCCTTGTCAATTCCTTGCAATTTTCTTTTTCATAAATAAAGCTCACAAAGTTAGTTTACGCTTAAGAATAGCAACGATAATGTTACGGATATATTTATCACCCATAAATCATTTTTTTTTCTTAATCTGGAAAAAAAGTTTTAGTATATAACTATTATACAATGTTTCTAGATAAAAAAAAGTCTTCAGCAACAGAACTGTAAAAAGTTATAAACTTTGGAAACATTTTACAATCATTAATTCTTAGTAAAATATTATAAGTAATGGGAAACATTGAGAGATGTTTAACCCCTTGCCGACACAGGAAGTGCTAGGTCCATCCTGTATGGCGAAGAATTAGTGACACAGCACCAAAACGAGCACTGAAAGCGATTTTTTTTCTTTCACTGCTCGACTGGTATTGCTACAATGCTTCCATGTGGACACATCGTGCAATACTAAAAACAAAAACGGAAATGCCGGTTTAAAGGTGCAGTGCCTTTAAAAGGATCGACGGTTAAAATGAGCATAGGAAGCTAATTTAAACACTTCCAAGTGTTGCTGACCTGACCAACAAGTTGCATAACACTACTCAAAATCGTCAAGCTTTAGAGATAAAGTGGTTGGGTCGATCTAATGTGGTGAATCTATTTAGAACAATACCTCTCACTGTCACAAAAAGAACAATATCCAGGTTGGAGGAAATTCTATTTAACTACATATGGATATAAAAATAAAACTAGAACAAGAAGGTCTACACTTCAGCTGGACTCTAAAAAACTGGGGTTGGGTATCCCAAACCTTCAAGATCTACACAATTCCACTATGCTCTTGCATTTCTTTAACTATAGATTGAAACTGGATAAGGACTTGGGTTGGTTTAAGTATGAACATTTTTAACCCAATAATATAGATCCCAGTGATCTTTATTGGACCCCCCCCCCCCCCCCGGATATTTAAGACTTTTAAAATTTCTAGTCCTATAATAGACGCTATAATGAAGGGTGTGTATAAAATAAGGAATACATTTGGAGATTAATTTCTTAGTTCTTCAACCCCAATTAAAATATTACAGTTTTACATCCCTAACTTAGATTTATGAGGTTGGACGAGAAATTACATAAATAAATTGGGTGACCTAATGGAAAGCGAAAAATGTATGTCTTTTCCTAATCTACAACTCAAATATGTTCTTTCTTTTTGATAAACATTCTCATGCATAAGAATTAAGAGTTTCTTGGATCTTAATACAGTGATGCCCAACATAGGATTGGATGAGTTAATAATTAGTCAATATAAAACCAAAATCATTTTGCGAAGTATGAAAATTATACAGGATATTAGAAATAATATCAAACCACTCTCCGTTCTAAAATGGGAATACAACATTTCTAAAATGTATGACCCAGATAGTTGGTACTCAGTATGGAACAAAACGAAAAGGGCTGTTCACCATCTGAACATCCAAGAGAACACTTTTAAAATACTTAATCATTGGTACATAGTTCCATCACGTTTATGTTATTCTCAGAGATTTCCTCTAACTTATGTTGGTGATGTAATCATCTTAAAGGGAATATATTTCACATCTGGTGCAACTGCCTGGCTTTCTCTGATATGAAAAAACGGTTACTGACATGTTTTGTGCAATATTTGGATCTAATTTCATTTTGGAGGTACAAATGTTTTTATTCAACTTAAACTCAAAACTTGTTATTCAACAAGATAAAACACTCAAAATAACTAAACCTTAGAGGAAAAGTGAAAAATGGGATAACAAACGGCTGATCTGAAATTGGGCAGGAGTATACCAAAAAAATAGTGAACAACAGGAACTAGCCCAGTAGACACATAGATACACTCCCAAGCTACCAAATTGGAAAGAGCAATGGGTTAATAGCAAGATATAAATGCCATGGAAAGGAATGAAAAAAAAAAAATAATAGAAAAAAAGTAAAAATCAAATAATAATAGTGCCAAATAAAAATAAAAAGTATTAAAATAAATAGCAATGTATTACAGATAAACAAAAGTAAGCAATACACAAATAGCACATACATGATAAAACCAATACAGCAATGCAAGAAGTGAGCAAAATAAAATAAAATAACTGCAGTAAAAGGAATAGATGAAGCTTTGATACAATATAAAGCAAAGATATACTTGTAGCAAAAAACAAATGAAAGCATTAATTGCAATGTACAAAGTCCAATTGTCCTTGAAGTAATACAACACAAGCGGTCAGATATCCCTTGTTTTAGAAGAAGTATATTGTTCTGGAGATTGTATCTAGAAACAGAAACAAAGAGCTGAAAATAGTGTGTACTGTATTACAATAAATGTATTGTGCTTCAAATATATACACTTACAAGAAGATGTTGCTTCCATTTTTGTTTATATACACCTCATACAGGATTTCGTGTCGAGCAGCTCTTCGTACATCTTCTTGTAAGTGTATATATTTGAAGCGCAATACATTTATTGTAATACAGTACACACTATTTTCGGCTCTTTGTTTCTGTTTCTAGATACAATCTCCAGAACAATATACTTCTTCTAAAACAAGGGATATCTGACCGCTTGTGTTGTATTACTTCAAGGACAATTGGACTTTGTACATTGCAACTAATGCTTTCATTTGTATTTTTGCTACAAGTATATCTTTGCTTTATATTGTATCAAAGCTTCATCTATTCCTTTTACTGCAGCTATTTTATTTTATTTTGCTCACTTCTTGCATTGCTGTATTGGTTTTATCATTTATGTGCTATTTGTGTATTGCTTACTTTTGTTTATCTGTTATACATTGCTATTTATTTTAATACTTTTTACCGTATTTGCTCGATTATAAGACGACCCTGATTATAAGACGACCCCCCAAACTTTGGATATTCCATTAGGAAAAAAACGAATGTTATCACTGTACTCGGGAGATGTTGCTGAACCCATATTGGGGTGTTGTTTGGTAGTGACATATACCAGAATCTGTGAATTCATGCCTGAAGTTCAATGTATGTGGAAACAAAACTCAAAAAATGTACTACTACAAACTTTGACAAAGGCTGGTGGTAGAATTAGTACATAAACAGTGTTAAAATAGCACAATTTTAAATACCCTAGGATGTCTAGTTTTCCAAAATGTGTGGTTTGATGGGGTGAAATACATTAACTGGCTTCAAAAGTGTCCCAAATGGTAACATTGTTTTTTTCCTTTTTCTTCCTTCTCCTGGTCAGAGATGACACTAGTTAAAATAGTACTTTTTCTTTATGTATTCGGGGGGGGGGGGGGGGGGTAAAAATAAAGAACAAGTTCAAATGAGAACAGATGATTTAGAGGGAAAAGGAAAAATAAATATTGTATCTTTTTTTCCACTTCAAAATGGTGTGGCTGGGATTTATGAGCTTTTACCTTGTACCTTGCACATGCACTATCTGAGATATCCTTTCTTTATGTGCATCATCCTTTTTATTTCAATGGTGTTAGTATAATCTCAATAATAATAATAATTTTCTCAAATGGAGATGAAACAATGTTCATAAAGCCAATCTCACAATATATGCACGTTTACATATAATTATTTGTTTAAAATATGTGGCTGTATAAGAACAAAATTAGTAGGATTAGAATTTGTAAGTTGGAAATTTTTTATATATTCCTTTATCCCGTTAACACTCTGATCACACACTTTTTTTTTTCTTTCACTTTAGAAGTGTATGGCTATGAACTATGAGCCTTTACCGTGTACTTGCACATGCACTACCTGAGATATCCTTTTGGTACGTGCATCATACTTTTTATTTTAATGGTGCTAGTATAACGTAATAATAACAATTATTCTCACAAATGGAGATGAAATAATCATCATAAAGTTAAACTCACAATATATGCACATTCACATATAATCATTTTAAATCATCAATAAATTTAGTGGGAATAGAGCTTATAACTTTGAAACTTCAATATACTCCTTTATCATGTTAATGTGATGACCACAGATTTGATTTTTGTTTGCTAACGTAACTGAAGTCTTTAAAGAAATAAAAAATCAAGGCAAGAGATTTTACAAGCTACCATCTCTCCTATTCTAAAAGTGGGGAAAGACCCTTCTGAACCAGCTAATTATAGACCAATTTCATGTATGAATTCGGATATTAAAATATATTCTGCCGCCTTGGCGAATAGGTTAAAACATGTAATAAAATCCTTGATACATGGCGATCAGTTGGGCTTTTTTAAGGATTGAATAGCTGGTTATAATATATGCCGGTTGGTGGACCTGCTTGCTTATGCGGAGAGGATGGGAGCCTCCAGCTGGCCCTGTCCTTAGATGCCAAGAAGGTTTTTGACAGGGTCAGCTGAGATTTCTTTAGACAAACATTGGATAAATTTAGATTTAATGGTCCAATAATAACTGCGATTATGGCATTATATCAAAACCCAGAGGCAAAAATGGCTGGTCCTGAAATCTCCGCAGGTTGCTTTACAATACATAACAGCACAAGACAGGGTTGCCCGTTAGCTCCTCTGTTATATATTCTTATCTTGAACCGCTGGCGGAAAAATAAGATTTAATAAACAGATTGGGGGATCACTCTGAATCAAATAGATTACAAAATTAGTCTTTATGCAGATGGCATCATCCTCACTCTTACTGACCCACTTATATCTATAAAATCACTTATGGAAGAAATTGATAAATATGGTAAAGTCTCTAATTATAAATTAAACAGTGAGAAATCCCAGATCATGCGGATTAATCTGAATATAGCCACAATAGAATTATTGTCTAGTTTATATGTGTTTAAGTGGTCCCCGGACAGCTTTAAATATCTGGGAATATATATCATTCCAAAAGTAGATCAACTGACATGCTGTTCCAAGAGACCTCCAAAAATTATTTTTCCTGGCTAGTAAGAATTAATGTCATTAAATCATATATACTACCTAAGTGGTCCTATTTGTTCAGGATGTCTCCCCTGTCGCTACCTCTGATTAAACTGAGGGTGATCCATAAACTCTTCTTGATGTATATCTGGGGTCAAAAGAGACCCAGGATTTCATCTATATATTTAATGAGAAAAACTAGCAAAGGTGGTATGACTGTACCAAACATAATTGGATACTATGAGGTCAGTAGATTATACCATCTCCAGAGATGGCAGGACCCATTGGCTAAGCAAAAACCTTGGTTTAGAATTGAACAGGCTATCCTTGGTGGAAGGGATTTGTCTGTAATGTTATGGTTGGAGGGGAAAAGGGTTTGAATCTCCTCACCACAATAAAGATCCAATCTGTCAGATATCTGTATTACAGATGGTTGGACTTTAGAAGGAGAAATAAATTAATGTATTAAATTTCACAACATAGTGCTGTTGAAACCCTGAAATATAATATCACAGATTTGAACATTAAAAAATGGACTAAAATGGTACTGTTTATATTAAGGACCTGATGGAGGGGAATCTAATGATTCCTTTCCATCAGATCCAGATAAAATTAGATATACCAGGTAAAGAAATGTTTTCCTAAATTGTTTTCTCTCGTTCTATTGTATGACGATGCATCCCCCTTGAACAAAAAAATTATAACAAACTATGGAATAATGATCATAAAAATAAATGTATATCTAATTGGTATGATGTTCTTAGATTAGAAGTCCATGATACTAAGCCAAATATGTGGAAGAAATGGGAAAGGTCAGTGGGCATAGACATCCATATTGAACAGTGGTACTTATCACTCATAGATGTTAAAAAGGCAATTCATTGCTTAAACATCAACGAGCTACATAATAAAATTCTTTATCAGTGGCATAGAGTCCCATATATTAGGAATAAAATAAATCCTGCCAAGTCAAATCTATGTTGGAGATGCAGTGTAGAGGTAGGAACATCAAGACATATCTGGTGGGATTGCTCTGGTATACGGCTGCTGTGGTCTAAAGTGTTTAAGGAAATAAATAGTTTAGTCACTGACAATTTAGAAGAGAATATAAAAGTGGTAATTTCAAGATTATGGCTTGCCCAGTATAACCCTACCTGGCCACAGGTTTTGGGTCAGCTAGGGTATCAATACGATATGGAGTGGGGCCTAGCAATTTCTCAAGGGAATAAGGCTAGGTTTGATTATTGGTGGTCCCCATGGTTAGGGGTACTAATTGACCCTATTAGAATTACACCATAGGAAATCTACCCCTATCCCATTAAGACTTATGGTAATTTTGGGCTCGGTTAGTCGCCCCCGGTCCATGTTGGCGGCTCAAGTGCCTGTGTGTGTAATAATGTTGGTTATGTGTTTCTGTCCATGAGTGTATTTTCGATTCTTAATTCGTATGGATTTATAGGCTACCAAACGTAAACCTTGAAAATATGCTACAATAATGAAGTTATGTGTATTGTACTGTATGTCTTTTTTATACTATCAAAAAAAAGCAAATAAAGAATACTTTTATAAAAAAAACAAGTGTCCCAAATGGAACATAGGTGCAGGCTGACTACATTTCAAAATTCCAAGTTGGAAATGCGCAACTTTCAAATGTGGCCTTTTAGCCCCCAAACAACCCAACAACCCATGCATGGGTGATATCCCTGTACTCAGGAGATGTTGCTGAACACATACTGAGGTGTTTTTTGGCATTGACACATAACATGATCTGTAAATTCATGCCTGAAATACAATGTATGTGGAAAAAAAACATAAAAAATTACTAACCAAAATTTTGACAAAGGCTGGTGGTACTTTAAGTACATGTAAAGTGTTAAAATATCCCCATTTGAAATACCTTAGGACGTTTAGTTTTCAAAATATATATATGGTTTTGTGGGGTAAAATACACTGTCTGGCTTCAAAAATTTCCCAAATGGGAAATGGATGCAAGTTTTCTGAATGTCAAAATTCCAAGATGGAAAAAAAGAGCACCTCTCAAATGTGACCTTTTAACCCCCAAATATCCAAACCAACCTGTGCATGGGTGATATCCCTGTATTTGGGAGATGTTGCTGAACACACATTGAGGTGTTATTTGGCAATACCCCTTCACATTTTCAGGAAATATTTACCCAAATTGCTATCTGTGTGAAAAATCACAATTTTGTTTTTGCTGCAAAATTTATCAAAGGTTGGTGGTAAAGTGGCTACATGAAAAGTGTCAAAATACCCCAAGTTAAATGCCCTGAGGTGTCTAGTTTTTAAAAATATTTATATGGGGGGGGGGGGTAATTCATGGATTTAGTACAGATATCAGTGTTACAATGTCAATATCGATAATTTTGGGGAAAAAAGGATTTTTAAATAGCTGTGCACTACTTATAGATCTGGCCCTGTAACATGAATAAAAAAGAACAAAAACATAAAACATGAGCTATTTCTGAACTCAGGAAAAATTTTAGAAACTATTAAGCTGTGTTTTTTGTTGTCTTTTGCAGATGAGTATACAATTTTTCAAATAAAAGTCAGAATTCTTTCTTTTTTTTTTGCCATATTTCATTATTTTTTTTATATCAAATCATATACTATGATCGAAATAATGGTATCAAAAGAAAGCCCTACTTATAACAATAAAAGCAATATATAGTTTGTATGGGTTTACTAAATGAGAATTAAATAAATTACAGCAAAACACAAACACCGAAGAAATGTTAAAAAAAGCCCATGTCACCAAGCATCAGACAAGCCAAAACAATCATGTCACTAAATGTGTCTTGGAAATATTTTATTATCCCCTAGTAACAATTCAGAGGAGAGCTATAAGGTTGGACTTGGGGCTCAGGAGTCGGGCAGCGCGGGTGGTACTATAGGTTTATAGATTTTCGTTTGTTTCCCCCTTATTAGTTTTTTTCTGCACTTGCTTAGGCATACTTTTGTTCCTCTCTGTTTTATTGTCACATTTACCCCTTTTAATTCACATGTTGTTACCCGTCTTACTAGCCCAGGTATTCCAGTAGCTCGGGGTATAAATTTTATGATTCTGTAGGTATGCCACCCCTCTCTCCATTTTACACTGTTGACTAAGTTGGGCCATTATTTTTGTCCACACAAACGGTTCACTTGTCTTCCACTTTTTTGCAATGTTTAATTTAACTGTTGTCAGGAGATGGACTAAGATAGCCTGTTCTGGTAACATCTTAGGGAAGTCCAGATGCAGAAGGGCTCTGACGGGGGTAAGTTCCCAGTCACCGTCAATTATAGTGGCCTTAACATTTTCTACTTTATCCCATATGGGTCTTATTCCGGGGCAGTGCCACCATATATGGAGGTAGTCTCCCTCACTTTGGTGGCACCTCCAACATATTGGGCTATGTTCGTTGTACATTTTATTCAGATTAGTGGGCACCAGGTGCCATCTCTTCATTAGTTTAAAGAAAGTTTTGTTTAAATTCAAACAGTGGATCATTTTATATTCTGAAGCCAAAGCTTTATTCCATGCTGTACGATCAATTTTGTACTGCATGTCCCGCTGCCACTTATCAATCTCTGAGGGATATATCTGTTTGTTTAATAATCTTATCAGGGAATGACAATTTGTTATCATTTTCCTGTATACTTTTTGGGATAGAATATCGTTAAAAAGCTCCAAGCTTTTTCCTTTCATTCTCCACTTGATGTTTTGGGCTAGAAAGGCTTTAACTCTCAGATAGTTAAAAAGTTCTGATCCTGGCAATTTGTATTTTAGAGTTAGGCCTGTAAAGAGCAGCATCGGTGTATCCTCATATAAATCTGAGATCTTTTCAATTCCTAGTCATCTAGGTTTCCCTGGAAAATGTTCACTTTATTTCTGAAGAACAAATAATATCACACACCTGTCAATATAAATATGTTGGTGGGAGGAGAATATTTTAAAACTTGTTATTTATTGTACTATATTATTGATATTAGTATCATTGGAATCATTGTTGTTGATTATAACAATACAAATGAAATCACTGATAGTTAACAAAATAATTTTATGTATTTCTTTAGGATCTGAGAAAACAATATGGAGAACCAAACATCATATGAATATTTCTATATCATACCATTTACCAGAAAGTCAACAAACCAACCCATCACTTTATTTTTATTTTCTATTATTTATTTACTGGGTGTCACATTGAATACAGTTATTATTACTGTGGTATGTGCTGATTCTCAGTTACACCAGCCCATGTTCCTTTTCCTCTGCAATCTGTCTTTTATTTACATTTGTTTCACAAAAGTCATTGTTCCTAAACTAATACATATTTTATTATCTGGAAATAACATTATATCCTTCATAGATTGCTTCACACAGGTATTTTTCTTTTTGTTCCTGGCATCCACAGAAGAAGTTTTATTATTTGTCATGGCATTTGATCGTTACCTGGCCATTTGTAAACCTTTCCATTATCATCACATTTTAAATAGGAAATGTTGTGTCCTTGTCATACTCAGCATGTGGTTAAGTGGATTTGTTCATTCATTATGTGTTACTTATGTCATTTCGAATATAAGCTTCTGCTATCCTAATATAATTTATCAATTTTACTGTGATCTCAAGGATCTCTCAAAGATTTTCTGTTCCAAAGTGAGGTTCTATATGATAATTTACATTGATACCTTGATCTTTGGATTATGTCCTTGTGTGTGCACTTTAATATCTTACGGCAAAATCATCAGAATTGTCTTAGCCATTAAATCTGCTGATGGGAGAAGGAAAGCTTTGTCGACTTGCTCCTCCCACCTGACAGTCCTCATTATATTCTATGGGACAGGAGTTTCTGTGTACTTCAGAAACTCATCCAAGCAAACCGACATACTGGACCAGGTGTTCACAGTGCTGTATGCAACAGTAACACCCATCCTGAACCCTCTGATATACAGTTTACGCAATAAAGAAATTAGAAGTGGTTTGTGGAAACTGATTGGGAAGAAATCAGGGTAGTTAAATGCTTTATATTTATATTCTTGTTATTTGTTTATTCTTGAGGTTTTATTTATTTAGTGGCAACACATTTCACAGTCCAGACATCTTTAACAAAACATGTTTTGTAATTATCTGATTAACATGAATCATACAGCCAGTCAGGGGCGTGGCTAGGTCTCCAAAAGATCCGGGGCTGGAGCCCATGATAGATTTGATAGAAGTGGAGTAAATAAGATCACATGCTTAGGCGGCATACAGACTGATATAATTGACGTCAATGAACAATAGGTATATATGGGTATATATCAGGACTCAACAAATCCTGGGCACCAGGAAATTATACCTGGCGCCCAGTTATTGTTGTCCCTGCATGGTGCCCTCGCCGCTGGGATCATTTTATTTATCCAGCGGAGCGCGGGGGAGCAGTGTGTGCACCGGCTGCACAGTCTTCCTGCTCCATCCCCACATGCACCGTACTATAGTGTCCGAGCGCTGAGTGTGCTCAGCAGGGCTAGAAATAACAGCAGGGCACAGACCAGGCTAGAATGAGGTATAGCAGCCAGGAGGGGGACATATTGATAGATGCACTTTTTTTTTATCGTAAACAACAACAAAATTACTGACTTGTGCGTAAGTGTATGTGACTGACAGAGTGTGTGTGTGTGTCTGTGTGTGTGTGTATGACTGACTGCATTTGTGTGTGTGACTGTGTGTTTATGTGACCCACTCTATGTGTGTGTGTGACTGACTGTGACCAAATGTATGTGTGTCTGTCTGTGACTGACTGTGTGTGTCTGTCTGTGACTGACTGTATGTGTGTGTCTGTCTGTTATTGACTATATGTGTGTGTGTGTCTGTCTGTGACTGACTGTGTGTGTGACTGACTGTATGTCTGCCTGTGACCGACTGTATGTGTCTATCTGTCTGTATGTGTGTGTGGATGTGTATCTCAACAGAAATAAAAGTCGCAGTAATGTGCAATGTGTGAATATAACAAAGACTCCACAACAATAAAACTCACAGTAATGTTCAGTGTGTGAGTGTATCACACACTCATGCTGCACATTACTGTACCACAATACACAATAAGACTAGCAGCACACAAAAAACTCACATTACTCAAAGTTACACTTATACACAAAAATTCACAGCCACAGATACACACACATTCACAATTGCACAGTCACACATACATACACACACAGAGACACACAGAGACACACAATCCCACTTACACACACCAACTTACATCACACACACACACTTGTATGTGAGCAAATTCCCATGATTTCAAAATAACTGAGCATACAAAAATTTGTGTACGTTGCATACAACATTTACCAGTCTCATAATATGCCATAATATAGGGGATATCACACACACAGACAACCACCCTGGCACCCCCCACATAGACAACCTTACACTCACACATACACATCCAGACAACCTTACACACAGACACCCTTATACACACAGATGGCCTATCCCACACAGATATTCTGCCACGCAGACACGTGTGTAAACCGTGTGCAACTTTCACACGCACATCACAAATATATATATATATTTTTTGGTATGCTCCTTCTACCCTGGGAAGAATAGGCTGAGGTATGCTCCTTCTACCATCCTCATAAAAGAGAGAAGTGCAGGGAATTGAGAGGGGAATTCAACTGAATGGGAGAATTTCTCCAACTCTGCTACTTTAGCCTTACGTTTGAAATTCCCCTGCAATTCTCTCTTTCATGAGTAAAGCCCATAATATAATGAGCAGCTCATTCATTCATAATGTACGGGTTTAATACTATAACGAGGTACATGGGATGTGTAATGCCATGTGTATGGACTTTTATTGCCATGAATATAAAGACTATATATAAAGATGAATTACTGTTATTCATATTGAATGTGATAATTTAGTGTGAAAATAAAAATGGTATGAGCACTGTTTCACACTTGATTATCACATTCAATATGAATAATAGTAATTAATCACATTTTCTCCTAGTAATCTCACTGCCACTCACGCTTTCACTCACGCACACTTACACTCTGCCACTCACACACACTCATAACTCTGCTGCTCACGCTTACACTCTCGCACACTTACACTCTGCCACTCACACACACTCATATCTCTGCTGCTCACACTTATACTCTCCAATACTCCACTCACACACACTTACACTCTGCCACACACATACACGCACACTCATAACTCACGCTTACACTATTCCAAACACTCACTCTGCCACCCTCATTCATACACTCACACTCTGCCACTTACACACACTTACATTCTGCCACTCACACACATTCATAACTCTTCCACTCATGCTTACACTCACTCACACACACTCTCTTCCAAACACACTCTGCCACACTTACACACATACACTTACTTACACACTGCCACTCACACCCACTTACACTCTGTCACTCACATACATACACATGCAGTGGTGTATCTTGGTTTTGTGCTGCCCTAGGCCGACAAATTTTGGGCACCCCCCCTACCCACGATGCACACCCACGACATGACCCATAACCCACGGAAACAGCAGAATGTTCTGGAAAATATATGAATTTCAAAATATCCCTGAACTGTTCTGGTCACAGAAGCAAAATTTGTGAGGAATAAACATTTCTGAACAAAAAATAAATAAAGATGTGTTACACAGTAATATACCGTATTTGCTCGAATATAATACGAGTTTTTTATTCAGAGCAAATGCTCTGAAAAAGACCCCTCGTTTTATATTCAAGGTCATCTTATAATCTGACCTCAAATCGAGGTCAGATTATAAGACAGGGATCCAGGTCCCCCGCAGAGCTGCAGGGGACCTGGATCCCCCTAGCTTCAGCCGGAGAATGTCTGCACGATACGCGAAGACATCCTCTGCTTCTGCCCGGCACTTCCGTCAGGACTTTTATGATGAAGCCGGAAGGACCCGGCTTCATCATAGAAGTCCCGGCGGTCGTGCCCGGGCGGCAGGGGAGGATGTCTGTGCGTATCGTGCAGACATCCACCGGCTGTTAGCGAGGGGGATCCAGGTCCCCTGCAGCTCTGCGGGGGACCTGGATCCCTGTCTTATAATCTGACCTCGATTTGAGGTCAGATTATAAGACGACCTTAAATATAAGATGAGGGGTCTTTTTCAGAGCATTTGCTCTGAAAAAAACCTTGTATTATATTCGAGCAAATACGGTATATTACTGTGTAACACATCTTTATTTATTTTTTGTTCAGAAATGTCTATTCCTCACAAATTTTGCTTCTGTGACCAGAACAGTTCAGGGATATTTTGAAATTTATATATTTTCCAGAACATTCTTCTAGAACTTTCCAGTAATATAAATAGTAACATAAATACAGGACTTAAACCCACCAGTTCAGTTTAATTCCAGGTGCTCAATAGATACACATCTGCATTTTTCTTAGAAGGCATCAAGAGGCTGCAAGCATCCGAAATATACTTTTTGCTATGTCTACGGCCAATTTATCAAGACAAGAGCAAAAAAAGTACTCTGTGGAAGCCTCGGCTAAGATGTGTGAAATTTACAAGGCCTATTTCGGTAATGTCTTTCAGGGATCAAGACGAACCCTGGTCACCTGCAATTCACCTACGAGCACTGCAAAACAAAACTCTGGTTGGTAAGATGGACTATGGTGGTTTATGTTTTGAAGTTTTATAAGTTCAATGTTCAATAATACAATGTTATTTAAAAAGATTCTATCATCTATAAAAAATATTGCAATCAGCTCTTAAACATTAGTCATGGACTAAATAAATATATTTTTCCATTAATACAAGTTTATTTTGTTCTTTTGTAGGATGGTACAGAAAGGAATAAAGAACCATGAAGTTTGCTATACTAAAACTTTGTCAAGAAACCACAGACCACTCAAGCAACTGCTACTTCTGCATGGTGGACCCTTCCAAACCTCAGACTGGCAACAATGTGCCTGCTATCATGTATTTGTACTATCCTTTATCACAACTTGGTACCACACTGCAATGAGATGCCTACACACACATCTGGAGAGAGCAACAAGTGCGAGAGCAAGGGAAATGTTATCAATCCAGATGACAATCTCAGAGGTAGAGGTGAGGAGAGAAACCCATACTACCCTCACCAAAAAGGCCTCAAATGCTTGATCAGAGATCTTGGTCTCACCAAGTCCATTGCTGAGCTTTTGAGCTGTGGAATTTATGGGATGATAGTGTGCAAGTTTCAGATCAGAGGAAGAGTCACCAAACCTCTTCCAGTGTCTTTATCCATTAAGATGGCATTTAATGGGAGACTACATTTGGGGGCTGATTCATGAAATGTATAAAGCTACTCACTTCTAAATGTTTTCTGGTCATTTTTGTATGTGTTGTTTTTGTCAGACTTTATTTTAATGGAAAATATGCAGATTCAAAAGTTTTCCCATTGGAAATATTTACATTTCAAAATATCTCTGTACTGGTCACAAAAGCAGGGTATGTGGGGAATAATATACATTGTGCATACTTTTGAGACATAAGCAATTACAACTTAAAACATAATACCCAGGAGCAAAAATTGTGTTACCTTGTAATTTCATTGTTTCCTTTATTTTCATCTCTCTCCTATGATTTGTAGCAAGACAGAGCCGTATCTTTGGACATTAATTATTGTGTCTAGGGTTGATATTATCTTCAAGAAATAAAACTACAATTATAATCCTTTAACCCCTTAGTGACATTACTTTTTTGGCTTGTCTGACGCTTGGTTACATGGGCTGTTTTAACATTTCTGAAGTTTTTGTGTTTTTCTGTAATTTATTTCTGTCTCATTTAGTGAACCCACACAAACTATATATCGTTTTTATCGTCAAAAGAAGGGCTTTCTTTGATACAATTATTTTGATAATAGCATATAATCTGATATAAAAAAAATAATCAAATATGGTAAAAAAAAGTTTTGACTTTTATTTGAAAAATCTTATACTCATCTACAAGAGACAACAACAAAAACTGCTAAATAGTTTCTAATATTTGTCCTGAGTTCAGAAATAGCCCATGTTTTATGTTTTTGTGCTTTTTTATTCATGTTACAGGGTCAGAGCTAAAAGTAGTGCAAAGCTATTTAAAAATCCTTTTTTTTTTTCAAAATTAGCAGTAGTGATATTGTAACACTGATATCTGTACTAAATCCATGAATGACTCCCCCCCCCCCCCCCCCAATGTACATATTTTTGAAACCTAGACAACTCAGGGCATTTAACTTAGGGTATTTTGACACATTTTATGTAGCCATTTTACCACTAACCTTTGCCAAAGTTTGCAGCAATTTTTTTTTCCAATTTTATACATAGATTGCAATTTAGGTAAACATTACCTGAAAATGTGAAGGGGTATTTCCAAACAACACCTCAATATGTGTTCAGCAACATCTTCTGAGTACAGGGATACCACCCATGTATAGGTTGGTTACTTTATTTGGGGATTAAAAGGCCACAATTACGAGGTGCGCTTTTTGGTTTTCCAACTTGGAATTTTGACCTGCAGAAAACCTGCGCCCATGTTCCATTTGGGACATTTTTGAAGCCAGAAAATGTATTCTACCCCACAAAACCATACATTTTTGAAAACTAGACACCCTAGGGTATTTCAAATGGTAGTATTTTAACACGTTCCATGCACTAATTCTACCACCAGCCTATGTCAATGTTTTGGGTAGTCATTTTTTTCACATACATTGTACTTCAGGCATGAATTTACAGATCCTATTATGTGTCAGTGCCAAACAACACCTCAATATATGTTCAGCAACATCTCCTGAGTACACGGATACCACCCATGCATAGGTTTGTTGGTTTGTTTTGGGGCTAAAAGGCCACATTTGAGAGGAACGCTTTTTGGTTTTCCAACTTGGAATTTTGACATGTAGTCAGCATGTTCCCATGTTCCATTTGGAACATTTTTGAAGCCGTCCAATGTATTTTACCCCATCAAACCATATATTTTTGGAAAAAAGACATCCTAAGGTATTTCAAATGGTGGTATTTTAATACTGTATATGTACTAATTCTACCACCAGCCTTTGTCAAAGTTTGTGGTAGTAAATGTGTGGAGTTTTGTTTCCACATACATTATACTTCAGGCATGAATTCACAGATTCTGATATATGTCACTGCCAAACAACACCCCAATATGTGTTCAGCAACATCTCCTAAATACAGCAATACCACCCATGTATAGGTTTGTTTGGTTGCTTGGGTGGTAAAAGGCAACATTTGTGAGGTGTGCATCTCAGAATCCCAACTTGAAATTTTCACATGTAGTCAACCTGCGTCCGTGTCCTATATGGAATATATCTTTGAAGTCAGCCAATGTAATTTACCTCCACCAAACCATATTTATTAAAAGTAGACACCCATGACTCCTTGTGGCAAGCGCTCAGCAGCCACCGATACATCACTAGATGATGTATCAGAAAGCTGACCAGGGTCATCGAACCCTGAGTCAGCGTGCCTAAGCAGTGATATACAGCAAATAAGGGGTTAATAGCTCTTAGAAGAGCCTATCAAGTACTGTAATACATTACAGTACAAATAAATTAATCCATAAAAGAGTGCAGACAGCAAAACATACTGTTTCTGTGCAAGATTACTGCTTATGAAGTGATAAATGGTAGGGAAAGGGGTTAATACACAGGGAATAGCTTTCATAAAACCTGACAATTTTATAAAATGTTATTTTATATCACTAATACTGATCTGTCTCTTTCTCTCACAAAAATGTAAGTGAGAAGAGGGAGGCAGATCAAAGTTGGTCGGATAAATATTCACAAATATTGGTCTGACCAGGCGAATGGTGATGCTCATCTGTTAGGTAAAAACTCACGTTTCAGATGAGGAGCCCAAATGCAGAGATGGACAGACTTTCTTAGAGTAGTACACACAGAAAAGGATCTGAAATGGAACAGACCCCCTGGATGTAGTTACAAGCACGAAGGAACTGAGGAACACTGGTGCAGGACTCAGGATGCCAGGAACGGAGTAAGGTAACCAGCAATCTGAATAACACTTGTGCAGGACTCAGGATACCGATGGTGCTGCAGGAACTGAGGAACACTGGTGCAGGACTCAGGATGCCAGGAACGGAGTAAGGTAACCAGCAATCTGAATAACACTTGTGCATGACTCAGGATACCGATGGTAATGCAGTAGGCAAAATAAAACAGAGCCGAGGTCAGGAAGTCAGAAATACAGTCCAATATGCAAGCCAGGGTCAGGAAGCCAGAAATCACAAAATCCAATAAACAGAGCCGAGGTCAGGGAGCCAGAAGTCACAAATCCAATAACAGAGCCGAGGTCAGGGAGCCAGAAGTCACAAAATCCAATAAACAGAGCCGAGGTCAGGGAGCCAGAAGTCACAAAATAATAGGGAGCAGGAAACTAAGGACAAGCCAACAGAAGCACAGGATAACTGAGCAATGAGAGAAAGGAAGAGGAGGGTTTAAATAGGCTGAGTCATGTGCCTCAGTGATTGTTTCACAGGGGTGGGGCCGTTGCCATGGAGACACTGCTGAAGCTGCCTATGTGCAGTGCAGTCTGGGGGATCGTCTCTGCATGATGACAGGGGAACTCAGCTGTGTGGGCAAGGTATTGCGCTTGGATTGCATGCGCGGGGACCTCCGTCGGGGGCAAGGTAATGCGGGCGATCCCCTAGAGGTGCGGGCATAACCGGACCCCCCCCCCCAAAGGGGGCGAATGGGCTTGGGCTTGTGAGGATGAGCACAGTGAAAGGTGCGAACACAGCCTGGGGCATGAACCATAGCCGCGGGTTCCCAGGAACGTTCATCGGGGCTATAACCTTTCCAATGGATGAAGTACTCCAGTCGCCCCCGATGCCAACGTGAATCAATAATCTTCTGAACAACGTGTTCAGGTTCACCATCAATCAGGACTGGAGCAGGAGGCGGAGGTATACGACCAGGGAATGGATTGGCAACCCATGGCTTCAGCAGGGACACATGGAAAACAGGGTGTAAACGGCAGGAAGCCGGGAGTCGTAACCGAACGGTGACAGGATTCAACACTTTGAGAATCTGATAGGGCCCAATATATCTTGGTCCCAATTTCTTGGAAGGACAGGGTAGTTTGAGATTGGTGGTGGATAACCATACCTTGTCCCCAGGCCGGTATACAGGAGGTGTTGAGCGACGACGATCGGCATATTTCCTTGCTGAGGCTTGGGAAAAAAGGAGGGTTCGTCGAAGAGATCGAAATTGTTGTGTCAAAATGGTAAGGCGGTTAGTGACTACTGGAACCGTGGTATTCTGTGGAAGTCCAGGTAGGGAGATAGGATGCTCTGTACCCTCCAAGAGATGATGCCATTCCTCGAGAGATAATTTGATGGCTAATAACTCTCTATCTCCGACATCGTAATTACGTTCTGGGGTACTTAGTTTACGTGAAAAGTATGCAATATGATGCAGGTATTCTTTGTCACCTGACCGTTGAGATAAAACTGCCCATACAGCAACCTCGGAAGCATAAACTTCTAAAAAGTATAGTTTGGCCGATGTTGGTTGAATGAGTATGGGTGCTGTGGTAAATTTTTCTTTTAAGGTATTGAAAGCCTCTTGGGCTTCGGGTGTCCAATGGAAGCGGACGCCTTGTCTTGTGAGTAGAGTGATGGGAGCGATGATATGGGAGAATCCTCGAATGAACTTTCTATAAAAGTTGGCAAAGCCGATAAATCTTTGGATGGCTTTTTTATCATGAGGCAGGGGCCATTCCAGAACAGCATTGACCTTTTGGGGGTCCATTTGAACTTGACCAGGAGAAAGAACAAACCCCAAAAACTCAATGGTGGAGACTTCAAAGCAACATTTGTCTAGTTTAGCATATAAACAAAACTGGCGTAATCTCTTCAACACCTTTCTCACATGTTCGCGATGCTCCGAGAGGTTAGAGGAAAAAATTAAAATATCGTCGAGATAGATCACTAGGAAGGAATCCAGGTATTCTCGGAAAACATCATTAAGAAAATGTTGAAATGTCGCAGGGGCATTACAGAGTCCAAAAGGCATAACCATATATTCATAGTGTCCATATCTGCTTCTAAAAGCTGTCTTCCATTCATTGCCACTCTTGATGCGAACTAAATTATAGGCCCCACGGAGATCGATGTTAGAAAATACTGAGGCAGTCTTGACACGATCCATAAGTTCAGGTATCAATGGGAGTGGGTAGCGATTTTTAATAGTAATGTTATTTAGTTCGCGATAATCTACACAAGGACGTAGACTACCGTCTTTCTTCCCAACAAAAAAAATGCCGGCTCCAGCCGGAGAGGTGGATGGGCGGATAAATCCTTTTTTAAGATTGTCTTCAATATAGTCTTTTAGGTGCAAAGATTCAGGTTCTGATAAAGGATAAATCCGGCCGAAAGGAATTCACTTCTCTGATGTGTCCCACTACTGTCAAGTTGAATGTACGGCCTAAAGAACCGTCTTTTCCGGGTAGAAAATCTTCATTATATAACAGGGGTGTGAGTTGTGAGGGAAATGTGGTGAGGTTAGTTTTTTTGGCCAGGTTGTGCCATAATTCTAGTGTGGCGGAGATGAATGTGTTTTTCCTAGCTTGGGGTCTGCTCGTCTCAGGTGTGAGCCATGGTAGACTCTGAATTGGGATTTGTAATACTGCACCCTCCATGTCTATCCATAATTTCTCATTTGGAGAAATTGTCCAGTCAACAATACGCATTAAATCGGTCGAAATGTAATAATTCCGAATGTCAGGTAGAGCGAGGCCACCTCTGGAGTGTGGTAAAATTAAATATGTGTACCGTAGCCTAGGGCGTTTATCTCGCCAGACGAATTTCGTGATGGCTTGTCTCAAAATGGTAAAGAAAACTTGGGGCAACTTAATGGGGAGGCATTGAAACAAATACAGTAGTCTAGGCAAAACATTCATTTTAACCGTGTTTATCCTTCCCTT
Source organism: Pelodytes ibericus (assembly GCA_036172795.1). Classification (NCBI taxonomy): domain Eukaryota; kingdom Metazoa; phylum Chordata; class Amphibia; order Anura; family Pelodytidae; genus Pelodytes; species Pelodytes ibericus. Next base: position 76,883,360 of record CM069864.1, on the reverse strand, counting down.
CCAGGTCAGGAATGTTTGTCCCCATTTAGATAAATCTGAGTAAATAGTGTGTGTTAGAGGTAAATAATTAGCCCTGTACAATTGATCTAGGTTGCTTGTGAGCCAAATCCCCAGGTATTTGAGTTTATCGTTTTTCCATTTGTAAGGGAAAACCTCTTTCAGAGCCTCAAATTGCAGGGGAGAGATCGATATTGCCAGTATTTCCAATTTCTGTGTGTTAATTTTTAGATTGGAGAGTTCCCCAAAAATGTCCAGTTCCCTTTTTATCATTGGTAAAGTCGTCTCCGGGGATGTAATAAAAAACAGCATGTCATCTGCGTATGCAGCTACCTTGTGTTGTTTTGTCTTGGTAGTGATGCCTACTATGTCTACGTTGTTTCTGACCGTCTCCAGGAATGGCTCTAGGTATAGGGCGAATAATATAGGGGAGAGTGGGCACCCCTGCCTAGTTCCATTTTGTATATGAATATTTTTAGACATTGTACCGTTAACCCTTACCCTGGCCGTGGGTCCCCTGTACAAGGCCTGTATCCATCTTTGCATATTCTGTCCTAGTCCCATCTGCGAGATGGTGCTCCAGAGGAAGGGCCAGGCAACTCTATCAAACGCTTTCTCGGCGTCCGTTGAGAGGAGTAGCATTCTGTGGCCCTTCCTCTGCGCTACCCCAATCGCGTTAAGCGCCCGTACAGTGTTCTCTTTAGCTTCCCTGCCTGGGACGAAACCCACTTGGTCAGGGTGGATCAACTGGGGGATGACCGGTTGTAGTCTCAGCGCTAGTATTTTTGCTATTAATTTAAGGTCCGTGTTAAATAGTGAAATTGGCCTATAATTTTTGGGGTTTGTAGGGTCTTTTCCTTCTTTGGGGATAATCGTAATGGTGGCTGATAATGTGTGGGGATCGAGGTCTGTGCCGTGAAGTAAGGAATTAAACATATTTGTCAGGTGGGGGTTTAGTATTTTTTGGAACTTTTTATAATACATTAGTGGGAGGCAGTCCGGTCCTGGGCATTTCCCTGCTGCTGAGTTTTTAATAGTATAGCTCAATTCTTCAGGGGAAATTGGGCCCTCTAGAGAATCTGTCTGCTCTTTGGACAGCTTTTTCGTTATTGCTTTTTTCGAGATAGCTATTTATGTCTGGGGTGTCCTGTAAACTTAAGTGGGGTGTATCTTTATGTGTTGCTGGTATGATTTGGCCATACCTGATATCTTTGATCAATCTAAGGTGGCCGTATGAGATGAAAAAATAATCCAGTCTAGAGTACATGTCATGTACCCGTGAGTAGAACGAGAAATCTCTACCCTCGGGGTGTTTGGCTCTCCAAGCATCAGAGATCAGCATGTTGGCCGTTTGTGTGTGCATTGACATATTTCACTTCTGCCTAATAGTGCAATAAACACAAACAGAACATTTTGTTTCCCATAGATCCATTCATTCATTCTATCACATTCACTCACCCCTGGTTCTAATAATTCTTTTGATTATTCTTTTATGCTTTATCTTGTTCTATTTATCAATGGTGACCAGGTTCTGCTATAAGAGTCCATTTTTTCTTCATTATTAATATAGTATCCCTTTTCTATTTTACATTGATAATCCAGTTGATTATACATCGCCTCAAGACTTACTTGTCCTACTGTTTTCCATGACCTTGCTATTACTTATTGCTTATTACTATAGCTGCCAAAAGTACTTGTATAAGAACTGTTCTTCTGTCTTTCTTAACTTTGTTCGATCCAAGATGAAGCAATACTAATTCGAGGTCGCATGCTATTTCACAACCCAAAAGACATGTTATCAAGGTTGTGGCCTGTTTCCAGCAGTTCAGAACTAGGTGGCATTTCCACCATAAATGGATTAAAGTCCCCTTACCTTTCAAACATCTCCAATATTGTTCACTATAGTCAGGGTATATCTTTTTCATTCTGGGAGGTTTTAAATGCCAACGATAGATTACCTTATAATACAATTCTGTTAGACTTACGAAGTGGGTAGCTTTTTTGTTATATTTATAGCTTGTATCCAATCTATTTTATTGGTGGTTAGTTTAAGCTCCTTTTCCCTTTTTTTTATTATGGGTAGTTCGTTTTTCTACAAGATCTATTGCCTTAAACTATTTTTTCCCCCACAAAGCTTTATAGAAGTCATCCATCTCTAAGTTCTCTTTATGCGGGCATGAGATTATCTCCCTTTCAGCAAAGTTTTCTAGTCTTAAATAAGAATAGAGCTCTCCTGTATCTAGATCATATTTATGTCAGAAAATGGCAGGACTCTATCCTCCGATATGATCTGATTGATTGAGTCTATATCTGCCTCTCTCCAAGACTTACATTTTATATTTTGGATGTTACTCTCTGCTAATTCCATGGGAAGATGTCTTTCTATCGTGTAGAGAGGCAGATACCTTTTCCTTATCCTCTTCCACATATACAACAGGTTGTTGATTATTGGATTATCTAACCTTCTATGGATTCCCACTTCATTGAAAAGGTTCTCAATGAAACTTGAGCCTTTTAGTATCCAGTTATGATTTTCTGGATTTAGGTGGGTCCATTTTGCCAAATGGGATAGCATTACTGTAACATGGATCTTGACAACGTCTGGAGCACTACGCCCTGCAATCTTGATGTTATCCTAAATGCCACTCTTGATCTCTTTGCCTGCCAAATAAATTTGTTGAATCTGTTCTGAAACTGTTTCAACATGCCTTGATCTTATTTCAACGGGATCACTCTTAATAAAAAATACAAATGTGGAAGGATGTAATAGTTTACAGCATTTATTCTACCCAACCAAGATATACATTTTATTTTCCACTTATTTAGATTATGAGCTACGCCCTGCAATAATGGTTGATAATTTAAAATGACAATTGTTTTGGGATCATATGATATCTTTATCCCTAAATAGTCTATATATTCTATACTCCATGTGAACCTTTATTTCTATTTTAGTTTCTCCTGCTCTTTTTCATCTATCCATCAAGCTGATGCCTGGCATTTCTCAATAGTTAGTTTGTAAAAGGAGATAGTTGCAAATTGCTCAGTTTCTCTTATCAGGACTTCTATCGATCCAAGAGAGCTTCCTATGGTAAGGAGGATGTCATCTGCAAAGAATGAGATCTTAAACTATTTTTATTTAATATTTATGCCTTGAATCTCTTTGTTGTTCCTAATACTCAATGCTAATGGCTAAAGTGACATCACGGTGCCAAAGGGAAACAATGCCGAGGCCCCTTAAATATGTCAAAACATGGTGATGCAATACCAGGACTTATTATTCTTGCACTCAGATTTATATATGACGGCCATACTGCTTCTAGGAAGGTACCTTCAATCACAAATGCTTTTAATGTTTCCTCAAGGTAGGTCCAACTAAACCTTTCGATGGCCATCTCGGCATCCAAGGACAGGACCAGCATGGATCCATCCCGAGCTCTAACCCAGAATAGGACATCCAGATTTTTCCTAATATTGTCTCTTGCGGATCTTGATAGTACAAAACCTGGATGTACTAAACGAGATATTATTTTTGCATCCTGCCCACCAGAACTGCCGAGTAAATTTTAACATCTGTATTGATCAATGATATTGGCCTGTAGTTTTTCATTTTGGTTTTGTCTTTTCCCTCTTTTAAAATAGGGCTAATATTGGCTTTGAGTAATTCTCAAATAATCTAAACAGGTATGGAGTGATCTCATTTTCATAAACTGTATAAAAGAGGTTTGAAAACCCATCAGATCCAGGTGACTTATTTCTCTTCAAGTTTTTTATTATTTCTCTTATCCTGTTCTTTTGCTGTTAATTTAGGTAAATTGAATCCATTTAGGTATTTTTATGTTTTCTTTCTTTCCTCCTCTCTTGTGACCTCTTGATTTTTATTAAGATGGTATAAATCTCTATAAAATTTCATAAATGCATCGCCTATTTTCTCTGGGTCTAGCAGGATCTTTCCCCTGTGTACTATTTTATTTATAGTGTTGTTAATTCTCTGTTTCTTCAATAAATTGGATAGTAACTTTTCAGCTTTTTTACCCCTTGAATACCACTTCTCTATTAGGTATAGCAAATTCTTGTTTTATTAAGGATTTTTTATTTTTTTGTATTTTCTCTAGTGTATCTTCATTTAGTAGCTGTTTGTGCATCTTTTCTAGTTCTATTTGCAGTTGTTGGTATGTTAAACCTTTTTGTATTTATTTTCAATTGATCCAATGTTTATGATATTTCCCCTATGTACTGCTTTCAAAGCACACCATATTTCAAAGCACACCATAGTGCTGAGCTTGAGGTCGAATTTTTGTCATTTTCCCTGAAGAAATTTTGTATGTCTTCCTGAATTTTCATTCTAATATTATCTTCCATTAGTAAAGATTAATTTAATTTCCAGTTAAATTGTTTTTTGCCCATATTTTCATACTAACTTGTCATTAAATGCCTGTTAGCATGAAACAAATCTGAATGTGAATAAGAGTTATGTGGCATTGGGTAATGAGTATAATATTTCATTGCTGGATTTAAAACCCTCCATCAAATTATTTATTTATTTTTGGTTTTTGTTTTTGTTAAGCATTTATTTTTTTCCCCTTTCTATTTACTTATCTAATTCCACATAAAATACGCAAATAAACCCCCCCTATGATCGGTTGCCCTTGTTTAACTTTCTCTATTTGTGCCATTACTTTAAAAAAATATATATATATTTTGTTTTCGTTAGGTGCATAGACATTAGCCAGTGTAAAAAGGGCATGATTAATTCTACATATCAATATCCCAATTCTCCCATTTTTATCTATTATTTTGTGAATGATTTCTAGTGTTAGTGATTCCTTAATTATAATAGTAACCCTTCAACTTTTCTTCTTTTTGTGATAATTTGCAGAGATTATGTGTGGATAACTTTTACTAAATATTATTTATTTATGGCTTTCACTTCTTGTACTTGGGCTATATCTATGTTGTCATGGCTCAATGTCTCCATCAGCATCTTTCTCTACTATGGTGAGTTTAAACCTTGGGAATTAATAGTACAGAGTTTGATCACCATACCTACTTTTTATAATATTTTTTTTCTGACAGTACCAGGGGTTTAATTCATACATACATACATTCATACATACTAGAAATGGTGTATGGCCTCCTCCAGTTTTGGGGGCACACACCATTTCTGTCCTAACTTAGTTACATTAAGTTTCTATGTGAGGTTCTAGAATACTCTCCTTCACTTTCTAGGGTGAAGGGAGATGCCATTCAAATTTATATATATATATATAATGCCCCCCCCCCCCGTCTCTACCAACTCCCCAAGCATAAGAGGTGCAGAGAGTGAGGGAGGGGCATCCCCACCAAACCAACCTTTCTACATCTACAAAAAGGCATCACAATGCTTCTATATAATTGGGCTTCTCCCTCCCATCATCACAACCCATCCCTCCGCTCTGGAGTTATGGGGTGCAAGTAGGGGACAGAGTATTTCCTCAAAGCTATAAAAACATATATACAATCAAGTTCAGCCTATACCAACAACCATCTTAAGAGAAATCTATTATGGCTAGAGAGGCTCATTCAATCCCTGCGGCCCGTCCCCCCTCAAGAGAGGGAGAAAGAGGGTGTGTGGAGGGGGCAGCCACAGTTCATCTCGGAGTTTTAACTATGTATGAGCATAAAATGTATCCAATGACAAACCATCCATTTTATTATGGCGTCCCTCTCCCGTCCCCATGGTCCAGCCCACCCTTGGGATGTAGCATGGGGAGAGAAACCGCAGGGACTCCACCTTCATCAAACATTTTCATATCTGTAAACTGTAAAAGTATAGTTCATATCACAAGATCAGCTAGACAATAAGAAGAATTGAAGAAAAGAAGCTTGGAGACAAAAAGAATTTAAAAAAAGAGGAGGAGCAAGGAGTATCTTGGCAGGGAAACCCCAAGCAAATCTGATTTTTTTTCCTCTCATTAATATTTCTGTAATGCATATTAAGTTAAACCTCTGTTGTCTTGTATGATATGAGATGTCCTGCATGATTATCAAGTCTTTATATTTTGCTAAAAAGGAAGAGACCTCCCCCCAAAAAAAGGGGAAAAGTCTCAAGTTGAGAGTGAAAATTAGATCTTAAGTGGGCAGGAGTGTGTATAGGTATACTTCACAATACCTAATAAGTGAACAAAATAGTGAACAACTAGGATAAACCTGGTATACACAAAAATACACTCCCAAGCTAACACACAAAGAAAGAGCTAAGCAAAATATAGCAAAAAATATAAGCAATAGTAGATAAAAATTTCAGCACATGCAAAAACAATATTGTAAATGAAACCAATTTAGATATCAAATTAATACAGTTGAGCAATGGATTAAATGTAAACATAAAATATATGAAATGAAATGCACATAAAGAGCAAGTATATATAGAAAAATTAGAAAAAATTAAATATGTAAAAAAAAAAAAAATATATATATATATATATATATATATAAAAATAAATATAAAATGATGAAAATGCAGCCAAATAGTGTAGATTGTAAAAAATATAGATTTATTTGCGCTTTAAAATCTACTTACAAGATTTAAAAACAGAACTGGCAAAGATCAAAGGTATCAGATCTTGAAACAAACTTCAAACACGCGACTCAGTCCATGATACGGAGAACTCTATGATGGTATAGCCGGCAAGATAGTCTCCATATCCGGAAGTAGGTGAAAAAGTAAGTCGGGAGTTGTAGTTTCACTTTGAATAAAAAACTCTACGCGTTTCGTGATCGACAACATCACTTCCTCAGGAGCAATGAGGATGTGCAACAGGAGCATGTTTAAATAGAACTTCATGCAGCTGTCACCAATGATTGTTGTAATTGGAAAATAAACCTCGTTAAGAATTTATCCAAAAGCGATTCAATTTAACATTATTTCACTGAAACATGGTAACAAGATCATATTGCAAATACATAATAAAATATACATTGAATGTGGCAAAGATGATGATAAGTGCACAATTGTAAACACAACTGCATTTAGAATAAATGAATAATAAAGTGACTAGTGAAGAAAATATAGAAGGTGACTTTTCAACAACAGTAATTGTTCTATTTGCTTGGTGCATATAATTTAACAACAAGCTTAATAGGCTAATTAAGAATTTGAAGTAGATTCAAAAAGTTCATATAAAAATTGCACATAGAATATATAATTATGAGTGTTATTACTATTAAATTTGAAAAGTAATAAAGTGACTTATGTGAAAGTGCTTTATAGATAAATAGAGACGATTTTTTGCTTGGTGTATATAATTATAATGCAAGCATAATAGACAATTTTAAGGGAGGATTTTGTTTGAAAAAGCAATAATTGGATGAATTTTTAATATGGGGATTGCACATAAATAATATATATATAAAAAAAAAATATTCCTAAAAATATTTTATACATATATACATAATAACACAATAAACCAATTGGCACATATATGCTTATAAACAAATCAATAATATAAATCATACTAATATATAAAAAATATTACATCAAAAAAAATAAAAAATGTTTTATCAGGGGAAACTGAGACAATCCAAAAGAAGGAAGAAATTTGAAAACAAGAAAACATTTTAAAAGAAAATAAGGGAAGATTGTACATGTAGAAATATTTCTCAAGAATTATTTGTTTCTCAGGAATTTTTTGTAAAAGCCTTCAGCTCAAAATCTAAATTAAGACCACTTGGATATATTGTGTCTAATTTATAAATCCATCTGGCCTCATATCTGTCAAGTTGGTCACCATAACTGCCACCTCTCCAATTATTTTTGACCGGTTCAATCGCCAAAAAAGATAGGCCAGTCGGATCTCTTCTATGACAGGTAAGAAAGTGGTTGGAAAGGCCATTGGTTGTGAGCCCTCTATTGATATTTCTTAGATGTTCCGATATTCTTATGCTAAGAGTTCTTGATGTTCTACCTACATATAATTTGGAACATGGGCATCTAACACAGTAGATGACTCCTTTAGTCTTACAGGTTATGACTTGTTTGATGTTAAACACATCTTGGTTCGACATATTTATAAAAGTAGCCTGATGTCTCGGTATGCTTGGGTTGTTTATGCAGCCCATACAACGGCCACATTTATAAAAGCCGGGAGGGAGATTAAACATATTCGTTTGTTTTTCAATCGAGTAATTGTCTGTAGGTGCTAACAATAATTGTAAATTGGGTGCCCTAGAGAATACCACCCTTGGACTTGGGGTGATAATATCTCTAAGGACAGGATCCCCCTTGAGGACATTCCAATATTTCTTAATAATATTTTTGATTACAAAAGCCTGATCACTATATTCGGTGATAAACAGAATATTATTATTGAGTTGTTCATTGACATTAGATTTATGCTGAACAGCCAGAATATCTTGACGTGACAGTTTGCGAACTCTGTCGCGGGCAGACTTAAGATGGTAATTGAACCCCTTATCTGAGAATTGTTGTTCCATTTCTGCTAGTTGTTTAGAAAAAACTGATTCCTCAGAATAGTTTCTTTTGATTCTCCTAAATTGCCCATAAGGTATATTATTTAGCCATGGAGTATGGTGGAAACTATCTGAGGGTATATAACCATTGCAATCAACGGATTTTTTTAAAGTTTTGGTCTGGATGGAGCCATCTTTAATATAGATCTCCAGATCCAAAAATTCCACTGATATAGGGGAACTATTATGAGTAAATCTCAGATTGTATGGGTTATTATTTAGATAAAGCAGAAATTGGTCAAGGGTAGTAGTATCCCCTTGCCAGATAAACAGACAATCGTCTATATACCTGCGCCAGAGTACCAGGTTCACGCCGTATGGGCAACTATCCCAAATAAACTCGTCCTCCCATTTGCCCATAAAGAGATTTGCATAACTAGGCGTGAACCTGGTACCCATGGCTGTCCCCTCTAGTTGAAGATAGTGACTGTCATCAAACCAAAAAGTGTTGTGGGAGAGTGTAAAAGCAACACATTGGACTATAAAGTCTATTTGACTATTGTGAAGATCTGAGAATTTTAGACCCTTATCTAATACTGCTAATTGGTTCGTACTCAACTGTGTATTAGAAAGGTTAAATACATTTGAGCCTAATTCCTTAGTATTTTTCTGGGTGGCGATGGTCTGTTTGATTCGATCTCTTCTCTCCTTCTTCTTTTGCTTCTTTCTATCTCTACGTCTCTTTCTCGGAATTGTTGTGACCGAGAGTGACGGGAGTCCCTGTCCAAAAAAAGGAGAGCTAGCCCCATTCCCGGACTAAAGGAATTGTTCGTATCTCTCATTCGAGTTAGTGATTTGTGTTGTCCACTCGGAGAGTGAACTCGTTTATTGTAATAGGCACTAAAATTATTCAGGGAATGTGATGGAATACGTCCCCTGCCTCTGCTTACCACATTAGAATACAGAGGCCTATAAGTATGATGGGATTCTCTTGGAGGATCTAGATTTGAGTCTATCTTAGATCTTTGTCTCCATGCCTGATTGTCCACATCACAATTAGGTAATTTAGAGCGAGCAGGATAGGAAGATACTGAAGTTGTTACAAATTCAGGTTTAGAGGGTTTCTTCTTCCAGGCTCTCTGCTGATTACTCTGATAGTCTGACCGATCTCGGTCGATTTTGCTTTTCTTAAGTTTACGAGTGTCTAATTCTAATTGGAATGCATGGTCATTGATCTCTTGATATACTCTAATGTATTCAGGATCTTCTGTATAAGGGCCCAATTTGGTTTGGATTTTATTGATCTCTGCTTCAAGGGTACTTAGATCAATTCTCTTCTCTGTAAAAAAGCAGAGGACCCAACTTTTGTCAACAAATGGGATTTAATGCTAGACAAATGCTCATGTGTACTGATGGATTTCCTTCTCATAGAGAAGAGAATTGATCTAAGTACCCTTGAAGCAGAGATCAATAAAATCCAAACCAAATCAAAAAAAGAGGTCAATTTTTGACTATGAACATACTGGCCTTCATCCAAAATCCGGTTTCTATCCCAAAGAGAATAAGGGTCCCCATATTGAAATGTTCCAAAAATTGGTTGAACATGATCTTAGATCCTTGAAACCAACCTCATATGTCAGAGACAATCTTACTAAAAATGAGAGGTTAGCCCTGAAATCTCTTATGGAGAACAAAACTCTAACAATAAAATCAGCCGATAAGGGTGGAGGTATTGTTATTATGGATACCAAACAATATAATGCAGAATGTCTGCGCCTGTTAAGTGATATTAAAACTTATCAAAAACTGCAATATAACCCTGGTCAAAGATTTAAAACTGAATTAGAACAGCTATTACAAGATGGCCTTTCTCAAGGCACCTTACTCCCAAAGGAATATGAATTCCTTCTAATTAAGTTTCCAAAAACACCCCTCTTTTATCAACTTCCTAAGATACATAAATCTTTAGAAAAACCACCAGGTCTCCCCATTATATCGGGCATCAACTCCCTCACGGCCAATTTATCTTTGTACATTGACACATTTTTACAACCTGAAGTACAAAAGATCTTACCTGAGAGACACAACTCAGGTTATTAATATCGTGAAAGATATAACGTGGGAAGAAAATTTTATTCTAGTCACAGTTGATGTCAGCTCTTTATATGCGGTGATTGAACACCTACAACGGTGTGAGGCTATACAATATTCTTTAGCCAAATACTCAGATCTTCACAATAGTCAAATAGACTTTATAGTCCAATGTGTTGCTTTTACACTCTCCCACAACACTTTTTGGTTTGATGACAGTCACTATCTTCAACTAGAGGGGACAGCCATGGGTACCAGGTTCACGCCTAGTTATGCAAATCTCTTTATGGGCAAATGGGAGGACGAGTTTATTTGGGATAGTTGCCCATACGCGTGAACCTGGTACTCTGGCGCAGGTATATAGACGATTGTCTGTTTATCTGGCAAGGGGATACTACTACCCTTGACCAATTTCTGCTTTATCTAAATAATAACCCATACAATCTGAGATTTACTCATAATAGTTCCCCTATATCAGTGGAATTTTTGGATCTGGAGATCTATATTAAAGATGGCTCCATCCAGACCAAAACTTTAAAAAAATCCGTTGATTGCAATGGTTATATACCCTCAGATAGTTTCCACCATACTCCATGGCTAAATAATATACCTTATGGGCAATTTAGGAGAATCAAAAGAAACTATTCTGAGGAATCAGTTTTTTCTAAACAACTAGCAGAAATGGAACAACAATTCTCAGATAAGGGGTTCAATTACCATCTTAAGTCTGCCCGCGACAGAGTTCGCAAACTGTCACGTCAAGATATTCTGGCTGTTCAGCATAAATCTAATGTCAATGAACAACTCAATAATAATATTCTGTTTATCACCGAATATAGTGATCAGGCTTTTGTAATCAAAAATATTATTAAGAAATATTGGAATGTCCTCAAGGGGGATCCTGTCCTTAGAGATATTATCACCCCAAGTCCAAGGGTGGTATTCTCTAGGGCACCCAATTTACAATTATTGTTAGCACCTACAGACAATTACTCGATTGAAAAACAAACGAATATGTTTAATCTCCCTCCCGGCTTTTATAAATGTGGCCGTTGTATGGGCTGCATAAACAACCCAAGCATACCGAGACATCAGGCTACTTTTATAAATATGTCGAACCAAGATGTGTTTAACATCAAGTCATAACCTGTAAGACTAAAGGAGTCATCTACTGTGTTAGATGCCCATGTTCCAAATTATATGTAGGTAGAACATCAAGAACTCTTAGCATAAGAATATCGGAACATCTAAGAAATATCAATAGAGGGCTCACAACCAATGGCCTTTCCAACCACTTTCTTACCTGTCATAGAAGAGATCCGACTGGCCTATCTTTTTTGGCGATTGAACCGGTCAAAAATAATTGGAGAGGTGGCAGTTATGGTGACCAACTTGACAGATATGAGGCCAGATGGATTTATAAATTAGACACAATAAATCCAAGTGGTCTTAATTTAGATTTTGAGCTGAAGGCTTTTACAAAAAATTCCTGAGAAACAAATAATTCTTGAGAAACATTTCTACATGTACAATCTTCCCTTATTTTCTTTTAAAATGTTTTCTTGTTTTCAAATTTCTTCCTTCTTTTGGATTGTCTCAGTTTCCCCTGATAAAACATTTTTTTTTTTTTTTTATGTAATATTTTTTATATATTAGTATGATTTATATTATTGATTTGTTTATAAGCATATATGTGCCAATTGGTTTATTGTGTTATTATGTATATATGTATAAAATATTTTTAGGAATATTTTTTTTTTATATATATATTATTTATGTGCAATCCCCATATTAAAATTTCATCCAATTATTGCTTTTTCAAACAAAATCCTCACTTAAAATTGTCTATTATGCTTGCATTATAATTATATACACCAAGCAAAAAGGCGTCTCTATTTATCTATAAAGCACTTTCACATAAGTCACTTTATTACTTTTCAAATTTAATAGTAATAGCACTCATAATTATATATTCTATGTGCAATTTTTATATGAACTTTTTGAATCTACTTCAAATTCTTAATTAGCCTATTAAGCTTGTTGTTAAATTATATGCACCAAGCAAATAGAACAATTACTGTTGTTGAAAAGTCACCTTATATATTTTCTTCACTAGTCACTTTATTATTCATTTATTCTAAATGCAGTTGTGTTTACAATTGTGCACTTATCATCATCTTTGCCACATTCAATGTATATTTAATTATGTATTTGCAATATGATCTTGTTACCATGTTTCAGTGAAATAATGTTAAATTGAATCGCTTTTGGATAAATTCTTAACGAGGTTTATTTTCCAATTACAACAATCATTGGTGACAGCTGCATGAAGTTCTATTTAAACATGCTCCTGTTGCACATCCTCATTGCTCCTGAGGAAGTGATGTTGTCGATCACGAAACGCGTAGAGTTTTTTATTCAAAGTGAAACTACAACTCCCGACTTACTTTTTCACCTACTTCCGGATATGGAGACTATCTTGCCGGCTATACCATCATAGAGTTCTCTGTATCATGGACTGAGTCGCGTGTTTGAAGTTTGTTTCAAGATCTGATACCTTTGATCTTTGCCAGTTCTGTTTTTAAATCTTGTAAGTAGATTTTAAAGCGCAAATAAATCTATATTTTTTACAATCTACACTATTTGGTTTTATATTTCTCTTACAGATTGCAAGAAGATTTCTGTGCTTTATAGTCTTGATCATCCTGCTTTGGCTGCATTTTCATCATTTTATATTTATTTTTATATATATATATATATATATATATATATATATTTTTTTTTTTTTTTACATATTTAATTTTTTCTAATTTTTCTATATATACTTGCTCTTTATGTGCATTTCATTTCATATATTTTATGTTTACATTTAATCCATTGCTCAACTGTATTAATTTGATATCTAAATTGGTTTCATTTACAATATTGTTTTTGCATGTGCTGAAATTTTTATCTACTATTGCTTATATTTTTTGCTATATTTTATATTTTGCTGACAGCACTTCCTTGTTGTTCCTCAATCTCCAGACACAATTATGACAAGTGTATCAGCACATCTCTTGGGGTTTTGATATTCCTGCTGGTAGGGGTCCTGAATATTCTGTGTATTCTTTCTCACAAAATCTCTTTTGGGCATATGTATTGGAAATGGTGAAGATTAGTAAATTAATACCAGATATGGTATCAAATGGTGTCTGTTTAACTCGTTACAGTTTGGTTCCCACCGTTACACAGTAACAATAGAAGCCAAATAAGCATTATCTCAACAAAAAATTTATAAATGGAAATAATATAACAATACAACGAGTTATATTCAATAACTTAATAACAGAATATCCACACACTTGAATAGGTTAAAACATAACAAAGTTTAATGATAACTCTACAACAATATCTACTATAGGTTATACAAATAAACAATGCTAAAATACTCAATCTATTAATATAAACAAGAATAGTTAACTCTATTCAAGTAAAAGAAAGTAAAATAAAAATGAAATGCTGATACTTAGATGTTACGTTGCCAGGAGAACTCAGGTGGATAGTAAGAACAATAGCCAACTACTGGAATAATACAAGGGCCTGACCCCTTCTGAAGCTTTAGAGACTGCTAAACAAAGGCTCACAATACTGGCTACCAGACTCAGGAGATACACTAGAGAAGCAGCGACCAGGAAGATAAGTGTACTGTTCTGCCACGGATGTGGAAAGTGATCCCAGTAGTGATAGGAGCACTCGGGGTTGTGACACCTAAGCTGGGAGAGTGGATCCAACAGATTCCATGATTGACATCAGAGCATTCTGTCCAGAAGAGTGCAGTGCTAGGAACAGCTAAGATACTATGCAGAACTCGTAGAAGACCCGAGGTTGAGGAAGACACATACCACCAAAAGGAGGGTGAAAAAATTATTTTTTATTTATATATATAAACTATATGACCAATATACAATATACAGCAGACTACAAATATTTCTATATAGAAGCATTTTACAAATATAAAGAGACATCTAATATATATATATATATATATATATATATATATATATATATACATTTATATATATATATAATATATATATATATATATATATATATATATATATATATAAATTTATAGATACAGATAGATAGATAGATAGATAGATATAGACAGGGTCACACACACACACACACACATATATATATATATATATATATATATATGTGTGTGTGTGTGTGTGTGGGTGTAATCAGAGACATTGGATTTTGTTATGTTTCTAAATACAAATCATCATTTATATCTAATATTCATTTTTGAGTTTCTTTACAACCTTGAAACTATTTGGATGTTAATTTGACTGGTGCCCTGACCTCCTGGTCGACAGATGTGTATCGCAAGCCCAACTCCAAAACTACTCTTCTTTGTGCCCACTCTTATCATCCAAGTCATCTTTTTAGGGGAGCAATTTATTCAACAGCAGAATATGTGCAGTACTGATTACGGTACGATGCCCAAGCTGGGGAACATGTGCAAAGACTATTTGAGAGGGGTTACCACAGAAGGGATATTTATAGGGTCAAAATATTTGTTGATGCCTTCAGTAGGGATTCCATTTTTTGGGAGTCCAGCGAATGCACTGGTTGTCATTTGTCACGCTGTATAGTTTGGAATTTGAGGAGATTTGTAAGATTATAAAAACAGATTTGCTGATTTCTTGACCACAGGGGCCATAGCTTTGGGAAACATTATTTCTCCAAGTTTGTTTATCTCCTCAAAAAATTACCTCAAAGTTTTGTCTTGCTTGAGGACATGGTTAAGGACATGGGGCAAATGTGGACACAAAATCTGTATGAGCTGCCCCCAAATGGAGGTGGACAGGGAATTTCGCAGCACAGCATCAGGACACACAAATTGAAGTCCTATTATAACTGTCAAAAATAAATAGATTCAAATCCGCACAACCAATAATCCTGGTGCCGAGGTACAGGGATGTCACCCAAATCCTCAAACGTAATAAAGAAAATACATGACCCAGCACTCAGTGTATAAAGTGGGAGTTTAATCCAAATGCAGGCGACGTTTCAACCCTCACGGGTTTTCTTCAAGCCTAGCGTGGGGGGTTTCACAAAGCTTTATATATAGTGTACATTCAATTAATCAACATGATAAACAAATAAGTGATAATTAACAATCAATATATAATCAATAATTAAATAAGTGACATTACAGTGATCATTTATGTATAAATTAAGCATAATTCAAGTACAAAAAATAAGCATGATTCAAATAAAAAAAATAAAAATAGGAAAAATGTCTTAATAATAAAAGGTGAAATATACCGTATTTGCTCGATTATAAGACGACCCTGATTATAAGACGACCCCCCAAACTTTGGATATTCCATTAGGAAAAAAACAAAAAGCCTGAATATAAGACTACCCTATAGGAAAAAAGTACTTGTATATATTCACATGTAAATTACTTTTTTTAATAAAATATTATGATATAAAAAAAATTATTTCTTGTTTTTATTTCTTTTTATGTGCCAATGCTGCCTCTCTCTTTCCCTTGCCCCCATTTTTCTCTCTCTCTCTCTCTCTCTCTCTCTCCTCCCCTTAGTGTTGTCTCTCTCTCCAACCTCCCTTTGTCTCCCCCTCGCTCCCCTTGTCTGTTTCTGCACCCCCCTTGTCTGTCTCTTCAAACCCCCTCCCTCCCCTTGTTTCTGTCTCTTCAAACCCCCTCCCTCCCCTTGTCTCTGTCTCTGCCCCCCTCCCTCCCCTTGTTGATCTCCCCCTCCCTCTGTCCCCATCCCCCATGTCTTTCTAAACCCACCCACCCTCCCTCACCTTTTTATTGGTCCCTGGTGGCTAGTGGGGGCAGCCGGGGGATGTCTGCACGATACGTGCAGACATCCACCATGCTGCCCGACACTTCGTCTATTATGACGGACAGCTGGTCCGTCATAATAGACGGAGGTGTCGGGCAGCATGGAGGATGTCTGCACGTATCGTGCAGACAACCCCCAGCTGCCCGATTCTCCCTGGTGGCTAGTGGGGCAGCAGAGGATGTCTGCGCGATGAGTGCTCATCGCGCAGACATCTCCTGCTGTTAGAGAGGGGGATCCAGGTCCCCTGCAGCTCTTCTGGGGACCTGGATCCATGTCTTATAGTCTGACCTCAATTTGAGGTCAGATTATAAAATGAGCTTGATTATAAGACGAGGGGGGGTTTTCAGAATTTATTTTCTGAAAAAAACCTCGTCTTATAATCGAGCAAATACGGTAATTAAACAAATATCCTTAGGTGAAGGGGGTTCAAATTCGTATTTAAATTCAATCATTACCATATATTAAATCCCCTTAATTAACCTATAATAATATATATATTCAACAGTGTATAATACAGTGAAGGGGATTTAATATATGGTAATGATTGAATTTAAATACGAATTTGAACCCCCTTCACCTAAGGATATTTGTTTAATTATATTTCACCTTTTATTATTAAGACATTTTTCCTATTATTATTTTTTGTATTTGAATCATGCTTATTTTTTGTACTTGAATTATGCTTAATTTATACATAAATGATCACTGTAATGTCACTTATTTAATTATTGATTATATATTGATTGTTAATTATCACTTATTTGTTTATAATGTTGATTAATTGAATGTACACTATATATAAAGCTTTGTGAAACACCCCACGCTAGGCTTGAAGAAAACCCGTGAGGGTTGAAACGTCGCCTGCGTTTGGATTAAACTCCCACTTTATACACTGAGTGCTGGGTGGTGTATTTTCTCTATTATAACTGTAACTCAGAGTATGCTTTTTATCTTGTTACCTGCAAAGTGTGCTGAATCCAGTACATAGGTCATACTTGTAGGCCCATAAAGAGTAGGATGCAGGCGCATCTGGGTTCAGTTAGAGAGGAGCATCCAACATAACCTATAGGTAAGCATTTCAGGACTCTTCCTGAGGGCCTGCAGGTGCTTTGTCATTAAATGTGTTAGAAACACAATAAAAGGGAACGGACACCGCCTGCTTTGTCAGCAGGAGGTTTTCTGGATCTTTGTTTTTGGTTGCTAGAAGACCCCTTGGTTTTTAACTCATTCTTACTAGTTATGTTTTCCCCTGTTTCTGTGGAGCAGCAAAATTCAAGAAAAGTTATTTTGATTTTTGCTGGCCCCAGAGCCCGAAGTAAAATAAAATAATGGGCCCCTGTGGGGTCTTGCACAATACAAATGAACATCAGCATACCCTACCCAAGATATATTTATAAATATATCTTAATTATTTTAAAAGCACCTCGCTTAAGTCAGAATGTTGGAGATTTAGTCACATATTGTGACCATGCCATGCTTAGTCCACCACTGTGTCAGTGTACTCCTAACTTCAGTGGATCCAAACACAAGGAGCACCTGAGGTGTCTTGTGTTGCCCGTTGCGCAAGACTCTTGAATAAGTGAAAAAACAAACAAACTGCAATTCATTGATCCTCTAAAGCCAATATATTACAAATGTTGATGTTATTATAATATGCCCTGTATTATGTAACAATTACCATCATCCCCTTTGTGGTCTACTGTGTCTTGTTGTATTATTGCCTTAACAGAATCTGTTTGAAGTATGTATAATGAACTCTCTTATAAAACATTGTCTGGTTTTATTTATTTTAAAACTTTTTCATATTTTCTGCTTTGTCTGGTATTATTTTTTTAAAAACTTTTTCACATTTTCAATTAAATTGATTACACCATATGTGGATCTGGCCACCCCCTGGATGTAAAGAGATCAGTCCAATAAGAGTGATTATGATTATGATCTGTGTAAACAGACGAAACGCATAAGGTATGCTGCACTTTCATCCTTTCATTTCTTGTGGTCTTAATTTTACAAAAAAAGTTATTATTTACTACAACCTGGAATTTTCTGGACATTAAGTCTCTTGACTGATAAGTTGTTTTTGATTACTAATAATTAATACATATAAGTAATTATAGCTACATATTAAACATATAGTAATCTGAACTATTTTTCTGTGGACACTCACTAGTCTTTTAAAATTAAACATACATGAGCAACACAGTGAAGGAGAACCAGGAATTGTTGAGAGAGTCTCTTCAAGCCATCAAAAGGATCTTAATTAGAGTTGAGCAGACACATGGATGTTCGGGTTCGGCAGGTTCGGCTTGCTCGTACTTGACCCCCAACTTGACCCCGAACCCGAACCCCATTGAAGTCAATGGGGACACGAACTTTTGGCCACTAAATTGCCTCTAAAAAAGTCCTGGAAAGGGCTAGAGGGCTGAAAAATGAATTAAAATGTGGGTAAGAGTGTCCCCATTCATACGAATAGGTCAATTGACCTATTCGTATGAATGGGGACTCTATTACAGTTTATAGAAAGCCAATGGCCATGGCCATTGGCTTTCTATAAACAGAAAAGAGTCACTATTCTTATGAATGGGGACTCTATTTTGGTTTATAGAAAGCCAATAGCATTACATGTATTCCATAAACCGAAAGTCCATAAACCGAATGTCTTTCGGTTTATAGACTTTTGGTATATGGAATACATGTAATGCTATTCGCTTTCTATAAACCGAAATAGAGTCCCCATTTATAAACCGAAAGTCTATAAACCGAAAGACATTCGGTTTATAGACTTTCGGTTTATGGAATACATGTAATGCTATTGGCTTTCTATAAACCGAAATAGAGTCCCCATTCATACGAATAGGTCAATTGACCTATTCGTATGAATGGGGACTCTATTTCGGTTTATAGAAAGCCCATAGCATTACAGACAATGTAATCGCTGAACCCCGAACTCGAACCCGAACACACAGTGAAATGTCCGTGTTCGGGTCCGGGGCCCAAAAACCGTAATGTTCTGTATGAACCCAAACAGTGCGGTTCAGGTTCGCTCAACACTAATCTTAATCCTTGGCTAATGGAGAATAGAGCCCTCTAGTGGATGAAATGAGCAATGCAAGTCAGCTTTATTGGATATATGCATTCAGAACAGCCATTGCTGGAACTCCATCTTTCCTCATACTCGACACTGGTACTAACCAGTTGAAACGTTCATCCTACACAACCAGATAAACCTGAATGACTTTATTCATTAAAGAGGGAATTGAAAATGGAATTTTGAACTTAAGAACAAAGTAGCCAAGTGGGAAAAATTCTCCTATTCAGTGGAGTTTTTCCAACGTGGCTAGTTTGGCCTTAAGTTTGAAATCCCCTTGTCAATTCCTTGCAATTTTCTTTTTCAGAAATACAGCTCAAAAAGTTAGTTTACCCTTAAGTATAGTAACGATAATATTAAGGATATATTTATCACCCAGAAATATGTATAAGCGTACATAATTATTGTACGATGTTCTAAGGTAAAAAAAAAGTCTTTAGCAAAGAAACTGTAAAAAGTTATAAACTTTGGAAACATTTTACAATCATTAATTGTTAGTAAAATATTATAAGTAATGGGAAACATTGAGAGATGTTTAATGAATCTTGGAAATATTCCCTGACGCGCTTCTCCCATTAGATACTATTTGCTATAAATGTAGAGGTTGTATAAATCAGTATGGTATAGAAGGCCGTATACCTCTTGCAGTGATATGAATTACCACCTGTAGAACTCAGTGTCTTATCTGAAGGTGAGCAACTGTTATTGGCCAGTGTAAATGCCCAGTGCTATCATTTATCTGCATTGATTTTTATGTATTTTGCACATTTGTACATTTTCCTAAATAAATTGAACAAAATGTAAGTATTTTATAATCTTTTACTAGTCATCTATTTGATTTACTAATCACTAACTGACCTTAAGATATTACAGTTATATAGCAATGTCTTTTTTTTTATATAATATAACACAGAAAATGTTTTCTGCAAGCAATGTGTTTATCATCATTACTAATTTAAATTATGAGATACTTTTTATACTTCTAATACTTTAATAATACACCATTTTACAAGGATATAATTTTGATAATATTTTACTGTTTTCTGTGCATGCAGATTTTTTAATAATAATAAACTTGTTATGCTTAAGTAATTTAAAAAACAATTTTTACTAGTTTACACTGTTAAAAGGATTGGACTAATTTTATGTATATTTAAACTTATTTTGAACAGTATTACACATTTTTGTTTCTTCTTATGTAACTTTACATATACTTTAGAAAAAATTATGATGGTAATGTTTTAATATGATGGAGCTCAGTTTCTATGCTGTTTGTTCACAAGTAAACTATAGACAGCTGCTATATTTTTTTTTTTTTTTTTTATTCCATTTTCAGACATGCACCGGTTTTAGCAATCCATTTTTTCATAGATCAATTTCAGAACTCAGTGCGGTCATCATTAATGTTATATGAATTTTTTTTTTTTTTTTACACCCTGTCCCTCCTCCCCCTAACCCGATGCTTTACTACTTTACTATCTCTTCTTATTAATAGTATGTTCTTTAACCCATGGAGAATCAGAGCGCTCTTTTAATACTCAAAATCTTTCCTTAATCATTGGTCTCGTTGTTAATGCCCTCTTGGGGGTTTTCCTCTTTTGCTTGTAGATATGCTTATTTCAATTAGGGGTTTGTGGTGATATTTATATATTTCTATTGTTAAGTGATTCTTTCCAGCTTCCTGATCCATGAATCCCAATGTTCTATTTGATTATATCTGTTGCTTAAATTTGAAAATATGCCCTTTTCCATTTTGGCTTGCCAGATAACTTGACTCATAACTTCTTGTGTATGTGGGATTATGTCTGTTTTCCACTTTCTAGCTATTGATAATTTGGCTGCCGTGATTATATGATATATTATCATTGAGTCTTTTTTTCCGATTTTTGGCCAGTGCAGATTTAACAGAATAACTTCTGGCTTGGGGGATAGCTTTATTCCTGTTAATAAGTTTATTGTTTCAATTATTCCTTGCCAGAATTGGTTTATCCCTGTACACTGCCACCAGCAGTGAATTAAATTTCCTTCTTCTGTTTTACACTTCCAACATCTATCTGAGGATTCTGGAAACATATGTTTTAGTCGTTTTGGGGTTAAGTACCATCTATTTGCTAGTTTAAATTGCGTTTCTGTGAGATTAAGGCAGTGTATATGTTTATTTAATTTATTTAGGGAGTTAGCCCATTCATCTTCTTCTATATGAACTTGTAGTTCTTTTCCCCATTTATTAATTAGTTCTGTTGGCTTTCCATTTCTCCATCTGTAAATATTATTTGCGCATTTGGCCATAAGATTCTTGAAGTTTTTTAGTTCGAAAAGGTGTATAAGGGATGTTGCCCTTTCTTCCCTGTTTTGTAGATGGAACCTTGATATAAAACTTTTTATCCGCAGATAGTTGAAAATTTCAGAAGAAGGAATTTTTAATTCTTCTGCAATTTGATTAAAGGTTTTAATTTTATTTCCAAAAAATAGTTGTTTAAACTCTTTTATGCCCCCGTTTTCCCAGTTGTTTATGTTTATATTGTCTAGCATATCCACCGTACATATGAATGGGAGTGTTTCTATTAATTTATTTCTAAGACCCGTTTTGTTTGCAAAATAGTCCCACCATTTTGTTAGGTCCTCTAATATCATGGATTTTGACCTTGCCTCTTTGATGTGCTTTCTATCCAGGTTTAATATCCAGAACAGTGACGCTAGGTTTGCTACCTCGGTTTTAGCCCTTTCCATATAGTGCCATATTTCTTGTGTTGCAGAATTATTTTGTGAAAGCAGTATATGGTATAGTCTACTGGCCTGGTAGCATTGTGTGATTTCTGGGCATCCCAGCCCCCCCTCCTTTCTTGATCTGGTTAACGTTTTCAGCTTTACTCTGGCTTTCTTGCCTCCCCAAATAAATCTCATAAATGCTCTATGTAGTAGAGCCAGCCAATCTTCTGCAAAATTAAGTGGAATCATTCTCCATAAGTACTGCCATTTAGGTAAAATGTATGCTTTTAGAATGCTTATCCTACCGGACCAGGAGAAGCCTAAACCTTTCCAGTCTCTTAGTTTTTTATTGGTGTTTGTTAATAGGGGTAGAAAGTTGGCCTCCACTAGGTTTTTTAGCTTTGAAGTTAGTGTAATCCCCAGATATTTTAAGTTGTCTTTACTTTCTGGGAGACCCAGATTTTTTACTAAGAAATCTCTCAGTTCTTTTTCCAAGTTATTTGCAATAAATTTTGATTTCTCTATATTCATTTTATAGCCTGAGAGTTTAGAATAGGTCTTGACCTCCTTCAAAAGCTCGGGAACGGAGGATTGTGTTTCTTCTAGGGTGAGCAAGATGTCGTCTGCGTAAATATTTAGTTTGTTTTGGCCCTGGGGTGTCGTGACTCCCTTAATCTTGTTATTTTGTCTTATTGCAATTGCAAGTGGTTCTAGAACCATTATGTAGAGTAAAGGGGATAGTGGGCACCCCTGGCGGGTACCGTTTCTGATATTAAAACTGGATGACATAAATCCTGGCCCCACCACTTTAGCTGAAGGGAAACTGTAAAGTGATGAAATTGCTTGTAGTATTGGGCCGGTTATACTGAATTGTTTTAGTGTGGCAAACATATATTTCCATCCAACTCTATCAAACGCTTTTTCTGCGTCTATTGATAGTAGTATTAATGGGGTTTTGTTAGACTCTGTATCTTCTAGAATGTTTAGTATTTTCCTAATGTTGTTAATTGGGGCCCTCCCGGGGACGAAGCCTACTTGATCCCTGTTTATTAGTTGTGGTACTACAGTTTTTATTCTGTCCGCTATTATAGAGGAAAGGAGCTTAATATCTGTATTTATTAGAGATATTGGTCTATAGCTGCTTATTAGTTCTGAGTCTTTCTCTGTTTTTGGAATGGGTATTATGTTTGCCTTTAAAAGTTCCCCTGGACAGCAGCCGGTTGCCATTATATGGTTAAATGTAGTGCTTAGTTCCCCTTTAAGTTGATCTTTCATAATTTTGTAAAATTTGTTGGAAAAACCATCTGGGCCTGGGGCAGTATTGATTTTTAATTTATCTATGGCTTTGCTGACCTCTACTTCTGTGATGGACAGGTTCATCTGGTTTAGTTGAGTGGGCTGGATTTTTGGTACAGATAAATTAGCAAAAGAGGCTTCGATCTCTTTTTCACTGCCGTATGTTTCATCAGGGAGGTTGTAGAGTTTATGATAGTAGTCCTGGAATGCTCTACTTATTTTTTCTGGCGTCATCAGATAGGCTCCGTTTTCTCTAATCTTTGTTATTGACCTTTTTTGTTTCTCTTTTTTTAGTTTGTCTGACATTAGAGCGTTTGGTCTATTACCCTTAATATACCATTTGGCTTGAAGAGTTTCTAACTGTTTTGTTGCTTTGTTCTCCAGTTGACAGTTTATTTGTTTTTCTATTCCTTCTATCTCTTTTGATGTTTGTCTAGATGGGGATATTTTGTTTTGTCCTTTAAGTTTGCTTAGTGATATGTATAGTTTTGAAAGATGCGGTGGGTCTCTCCTATTGGTAATGGCTTCCATTTTTATCAATTGACCTCTCATTACACTTTTGTAAGTGCACCACACCGTGGTGTCTGGTGTTCCTTTATGTTTGTTCTCTAAGAAGAAGAGTTCTGTTGTGGTTTTAAGTTCTTCTACGTTGTTCTTTTTCTCCATTAGAGAATCCCTTATACGCCACTCTTTACGATACCGGTCAAATGTATCTTTGTATTCCATCATAATTGGGCTGTGATCTGACCATGTTATATCCTGTATCTCTATTTTGTTCACGAGGTACAGCATGGTTAAGTTGCCCATTATCAGATCAATTCTGGAGTATGAGTTAAATGTTCTAGAGTAACATGTGTAGTCTCGTTCTGATGTTCTCCAGATGTCTTTCAGATTGTATTTATTTAAGAGGTTCTGCAGTCTATTTTCTGCTTGTATCTTGGTGTTTCTTCCCTCCTGTTGGCTTTTCCGGTCTATCTGGGGGTCGCATACATAATTAAAGTCACCCATAATTAGTAATATCCCTTGTTTCAAGTGGTCTATTTTTTTGAGTATCTTGGAGATAAATTTGATTGTAGATTTATTTGGTGCATAAAAATGTTTGCCAGTGTAAATAACTTGTTGTTAATTTCACAGATTAAAATGATGTACCGTCCTTCCGGGTCCATCTCTTGGAATATTATGTTTAGGGAGACCTCCTTAGCAAACATAAAGGCTACTCCTCTTTTTTTTTTGCTTTCTAGAGCCGAGCTAATAATGGTAGGATATTTTGATGACCTAATGGTTTGGCTAGATTTGGTCCAGTGTGTTTCTTGCAAGGCACATAGTTGTATCCGGTTATTATTTAGGTAGTTTACAATTATTGATTTTTTGTGTGGAGTGTTTATCCCCCGGGCATTAATCGTTATCAGCTTGAATTTATTTTTGTCTTCTCTTGCTGCTCTCTTTCTCCAATGATTTGTTCCATTTCATTCACTAACCAAAAAATTATATTGCGGGTTAAAACATAAAAAAAAGACGGGTTGATCCAGTTCCTTGGAAACAACCTAAGACATAAGTACTGTATGGTGTATCCCCACCATACATCGTCTCTAGTAATGTAAACCATTACCGAGATGTCTGTCCCACTGATCCCGTGGGATATGCGTGCTGAGGGATTGCATACCTTGTGGAGCCGACTTTCAAATTTGATTCTTAGTGTGTGGGAAATAAATGCAGATTTTTTTTTGTTTATTATAATTTGTTTTTTTTTTCTATCTTCTTAACGCTGTATCTGGTAGCGAGAGAGTGTTGGGATCTCGTTTATTTCTATAGTAAGGGCAGTGGAGGAGAGCAAGTATGCGTATGCGTGTAGGGGTATCGGTGTGTAGAAAGGTGACACCTTAGGCTATGTATAAGAGTAAATAATCTATGTGTGTGTGACAAGGTATGTGAGTGTAAAAAAAAAAGTTGGACCTTAAATTATTCTCTTTTTAATTACACGCTTGTCTATATACCTCAGACTGGCCCAAGGTGCACAAGCCAAGTCCCTATCTCAAATCCCCCTGCCCTCGCTTCTTTTCTTCCCCCTATTTCCCGCTTGGTTATACCGTTGCATGCGGATGCTCTTTGCCTGGAATTGTGTTTGATGTTAGCCATTTATCCAAATCCTCTGCATGGTTGATGTTGTGAATTTTCCCTTCATACGAAACCATGAATTTTGTTGGGAATCCCCATTGGTAGCTTATATTGTTCTTCCTCAATATCCTTGTGCCCTCAGAGAAAGTCTTCCTTTTTTGTCTGGTTGGCCATGATAAATCCTGGAATATTTTTAATGCTTCGTAGTTCTCACCACATGTATTATTTCTTATGGAGCTCAGGATCTGCAATTTAACTTTAAAGGATACACAGCATATTAAAACATCGCGTGGGAGGTGCTCTGGGACACCTCTTGGTTTGTTCACTCTGTGGCATCTTTCCATTATGGGGTTTTTAGGGTCCCATTCAACCTTCACTTGCTTAAAGAACTCTTCTATGTATGTTTCCAAGTTTTTTGTGTTAATTTGTTCTGGGATCCCTCTGATTCTTAAGTTGTTTCTTCTAGATCGATCTTCTAGATCTATAAGTTTGAGTTCCATGTCTGCTAATTTTTTTTCCATATTATGGTGTTCTCCTTTATTGGCGCTTTCCAATTGTTCCAACCTAGTGATTTTCTCTTCTATGCCTTGGAAACGTTGGTTGAGAATTGAGAGTTCTTTCTTTATTTCCAGGGTATTGACTTGTATTTCCTCTATCACTTTCCCAAATTGTTTGTCTAGGTGTCTGAGGAGATTATCGTATTCGTTCCCTCCATCTCTTACCTCCTGGGGTTCTCCTCTTTGTAATTTTCCAGTGTCTTTCATTTTGCGTTAGGTTACCAGTCATTGATTCCTCCGGGTCTGCTTTATTGCTAGATACACCTGGTGAGAAGAAAGACAGACGCTTTTCTGGATGATTCTCCTGTTTTTTCTCCCTTTTCAGATTCTTTCCGTTTTGTGTTTTTTTTGTGGCCATTTTCCTCTTCTCTCTTCTCTTCTAGCGGGTTATGATTAGTGGAGGTACCTGGGGGTATCAAATCTTTTGCGCGGAGAATGTAGTCTCCTATATGTGTTAGGGTGGTATATAGACAGAGCAGATATAATGTCCAGACAAACAAATATAATAGTAGGACAACCGTAGAGAACAGTTTATTCCCTTCCCTGCCTTCCCTATAGCCTCCTATTAAATTTATAGTTAACTCCTTTCCAGCTGTTACAGCCAGATTAATATCCCTGCTGGCTTGTGCAGTTGCTTGGGTTAATTCCCTGTTCCCCTTTGTTAGCTTGCCCAATTGTTAGTGCCTTTGTGATATCTTTCTCCCAAATAGGGAATTTCCCTTTTTTTTTTTTTTTTAAATCTCCTTTGCACACTTTCCTCTACCCTTTTTGTGGGTCTATAGTACAATAAAGCTTTTTAACCCTTTGAGTACCTTTTGCACTTCACTTGGGTATGTAACACAGTGAGGTTTTTTTTTTTTTCCTTTTTTGTGTTTACACTTCCCCTTATATCTGTGGCTGCTTCCCAGGTCCAATAGTGTAATCTCTATGATCCCCTTGTATTGGTGGTTCAGAGTGTTCTGGATTGTACTGGGCCTTTACATTTGTTTGTTCCCGTCTTAACAAAGCATCCTTTGTAACTTTATTCCATGTTTTTAACCTACGGCCATCAAGTATTTAAATCATCCATTGGTGATTCAGCGTGTTTTGGCTTGTGCAGTGCTTTAACATTTCTATTCCTGTCTCTGCAAACTGTCCTTTGTAGCTTTATACTGAGCTTTTGACCTACAGCCCTCAAGTATTTAAATCATACCTTGATAGGTCATGGTACTTAGCTTTGAAGTTTTCTTCTATCTGATCTTGCTGTTTCCTTGTGCTCAGCCG
Organism: Pelodytes ibericus; assembly: GCA_036172795.1. Lineage (NCBI taxonomy): Eukaryota > Metazoa > Chordata > Amphibia > Anura > Pelodytidae > Pelodytes > Pelodytes ibericus. Next base: position 76,855,926 of record CM069864.1, on the reverse strand, counting down.
CAACGCTGCTTCTTTTGCTTGGAGAGTCGTTCCCTTGCTATTTCGGAGCTTCTCAGCTTTCCGCCCACACACTCTTCTCCAGCTGATTACCAGCTGGTAGTTTCTAGTTCCTTGTCGGCTTCACCGTTGCTCCCTCAGCCGCTCTCCACGAGGACGCAGCACGTCGCAGCTACGTCATCTCGCTCCTCCCCCCGCCGGATGACTGGCAGCTGCTATATTTTACTAACTATTTATTTATTTATTTTAAGCACATATATTACAGTTTAGATTTTATCTCGCAAACACATAAAAAAGTATATCCATCGCCTGACATCACTACAACCGAATACTGACTTATTGTCAGGATGAATCTGTACGTATTCCATCTCTATGGATATTCCTTCACTCTACCAACATCTGTGAAAGGCTATTCCCAGCATCTACCATTGTTTCTGTGAGATTATACTTTGTAGAATTACTCAGCAGATTCTAAACTTCTAGTTTTAGACTGTTCATTATTGTTCTAGAATTATAAAAGCCACAATAGTAGCACAGAATAAAACACGTTACTATAACTTTTATTAGTCATTACACCTGCAATGGAACTTTTATCAAAGTCATCTAGGATTCCCTGGAAAATGTTCACTTTATTTCCGAAGAACAAATAATATCACACACCTGTCAATATAAATATGCTGGTGGGAGGAGAATATTTTAAAAAATGTTATTTATTGTACTATATTATTGATATTATTATCATTGTAATTATTGATGTTGATAATAATAATACACATGAAATTATTGATACTTAATGTAATAGTTTTATGTTTCTCTTTAGGATCTGAGAAAACAATATGGAGAACCAAACATCATATGAATATTTCTATATCATACCATTTACCAGAAAGTCAAAAGACCAACAAATCACTTTATTTTTATTTTCTATTATTTATTTACTGGGTGTCACATTGAATACAGTTATTATTACTGTGGTATGTGCTGATTCTCAATTACACCAGCCCATGTTCCTTTTCCTCTGCAATCTGTCTTTTATAGACATTTGTTTCACAACCGTCACTGTTCCTAAACTAATAAATATTTTATTATCTGGAAATAACATTATATCCTTCGTAGATTGCTTCACACTGGTATTTTTCTTATTTTTTCTTGGTTCCACAGAAGAAGTTTTATTATTTGTCATGGCATTTGATCGTTACCTGGCCATCTGTAAACCTTTCCATTATCATTGTATTTTAAATAGGAAATGTTATGTCCTTGTCATACTCGGCATGTGGTTAAGTGGATTTGTTCACTCATTATGTGTTACTTTTGTGATTTCTAATATAAGCTTCTGCTATCCTAATATAATTTATCAATTTTACTGTGATCTCAAGGATCTCTCAAAGATTTTCTGTTCCAAAGTGAGGTTCTATATGGTAATTTACATTCATACCTTGATCTTTGGATTATGTCCTTGTGTGTGCACTTTAATATCTTACGGCAAAATCATCAAAATTGTCTTATCCATTAAATCTGCTGATGGGAGAAGGAAAGCTTTGTCGACTTGCTCCTCCCACCTGACAGTCCTCGTTATTTTCTATGGGACAGGAGTTTCTGTGTACTTGAGAAACTCCTCCAAGCAAACCGACATACTGGACCAGGTGTTCATAGTGCTGTGTACAACAGTAACGCCCATGCTGAACCCTCTGATATACAGTTTACGGAATAAAGAAATTAGAAGTGGTTTGTGGAGACTGATTGGGAAGAAATCAGGGTAGTTCAATGCTTTTATATTTATATTCTTGATACATGATTTGTAACGAGACGTCTACCGGGCTTAGTAGACTCACCGCTCGTTAGGGTGATCTTCTGCTTGTAACACTCCTAACAGCTGGAACAGCAAAAAACCTCTGGAACTACTGCTATATGTTTGAAACAAGTACATAGGACACAGCTCTCTTGAACAGCATTTTAAGTACAATTTAATGCAGAGCAGACATTATATTTATACAGACTGGGATCAGATTATATGTAATTGAACAAAGGAATTTAAACACATTAAATTTGGTACCTGAACTGTCAGCCACCAATCAGAAGGATGGCAGGAGAAGAACAACAAATGAAATCCTAGGTGTGAGTAGTTTCAGCCCTTTAAACCCTTTATCTTTGCTCTTTAAACTTTCAGCCAATCAGAGAGGTGCCTATGTCCCCCTAAACTCTAAGCCAATCAGGGACTCGTCTACTCTATGTGCTGAGTTTGTGGCAACCAATCAGAGAGGGAGCTACTTTTAGATGAAGCCAATCCCCTGGCTGCTTACCTTTCCTTCTATAATATTGAGTGTCCCTGGCAGCTGTACACACTGCTTTGGGTGCCTGACTCTCTGCGGCATGACATGTTTATTCTTGAGGTCTTTTTTATTTAGTGGCAACACATTTCCCAGTCCAGTCATCTGTAACAAAACATATTTCTTAATTATCTGATTAGCATAATTTCACACACCAAGTTGATTACATATATTACTATGTAACACATTTTTATTTATTTTTTGTTCAGAAAATGTCTATTCCTCACAAATTTTGCTATTGTAACCAGAAAAGTGATATTTTGAAATTCATATATTTTTTTCAGAACATTCTGCTAGAACATTCCAGTAATATAAATAGTAATATAAATATAGGCCTTAAACCCACCAGTTCAGTTTAATTGCAGATGCTCAATGGATACATATCTGCATTTTTATTACAGACACTTTTTGCTATGTCTAAGGCCAATTTATCGAGACAAGAGCAAAAAAAGTACTGTGTGGAAGCCTCGGCTAAGACGTGCGAGATGTACAAGGCCTATTTTGGTAATGTCTCTCAGGGATCAAGACAAACCCCGATCACCTGTATTTCACCTACGAGCACTGCATAACAAAACTCTGGTAGGTAAGATTGACTACTGTGGCTTATGTTATACAGTTTTTTAAGTTCAATGTTATTTTAAAACATCTATCATATATGAAAAATATTGCAATCATCTCTTAAACATTAGCCATGGACTAAATAAATATATTTTTCCATTATTACAAGTCTTTTTTTGTTCTTTTGTAGGATGGTTTAGAAAGGAAAAAAGAACCATGAAGTTTGCTATACTAAAACTTTGTCAGGAAACCACAGACCACTCAAGCAACTGCTACTTCTGCATGGTGGACCCTTCCAAACCTCATACTGGCAAGAATGTGCCTGCTATCATGTATTTGTACTTTCCTTTATCCATAACTTGGTACCACACTGCAATGAGATCCCCATCCACACACATTTGGAGAGAGCAGCAAGTCAGAGAGCTAGGTAGATGTTATCAATCCAGATGACATTTTCAGAGGTGGAGGTGAGGAGAGAAAACCATGGTACCCTCACTGAAAAGGCCTCAAATGCCGAGCTTTTAACCTTTAGGTTCTAGCTGTGGAACTTATGGGATGATCACCCAACTTCTTCCAGTTTATTTATCGATCAAAATGTGATGTGATGGGAGACTACATTTGGGGGCAGATTCATGACATTTATAAAGCTACTCACTTCTAAATCTTTTCTGGTCATTTGTGTTGTTTTTGTCAGACGTTATGTGAATGGAAAATATGCAGATTAAACCGTTTTCTCATTGGAAATATTTAAATTTCAAAATATCTCTGTCTTGGTCACAAAAGCAGGGTATGTGGGGAATAATAGCCATTGTGCTTACTTTTGAGACATAATCAATTATAATGTAACAATTTATACCCAGGAGCAAAAATTGTATTACATTGTGATTTGTGTGCTTCCTTTATTTCCATCTCTCTCCTCTGATTTGTAGCAAGATAAATGAGGGGTGCAGGAAGGATAAGCTGGATCCTTGGGCATTCATTATTTTGTCAAGGGTTGATATTATCTTCAAGGAATAAAACTACAATTCTAATCCTTTAAAGATTCTATTTTCCTCCCCCAAAATAACTCAATGACATCAATGACATACATCATTCCAGGGACCTAACAAGAAACCACTGAAAACTGGTGCAAAAACTGGTTGGTTCCCACGGGCCCCATCATGCTACTGTCACCATATGATACTACCAGTGGCACTTTCCATAGTGCCCAACATCATGTGTCACAGTGCCTGTTTTACACTCATATCACTTTCCACATTGCAAGCTTTGTCCCAGCTACAAACCAGTGCAGGGGAAGTAATCTGATGAGGCACAGAGTTATCCTTTCTGATAACCACAAATACCCTGGGCATCAAGTAGGGACAAACAAGGGGTCACAGACTTTATTATCTTACTGAATTAGTGCTTAGTTTGCTTAGTGCTTAGTTTGCTTAGTGCTTAGTTTGCTGAGTGCAAACTTTGTTGCCTGATGCATGTCAGATAATAAAGTTTGCAATAAAGCTTGTAGCTCTGTTAGTGTGCAAGCTTATTTATCTGAATTACATTAGAGTGCAAGTTTTACTGGATATCCGAATTGCATTAGAAAGCAAGCTGTATTGCCTATTTGATTTATATTAGAGTGCAAGCTTTATAATCTAACCAAATTACCATACAGCTAAAGCTTTATTGGTAACTTTTTTTTTTTTTTACATTAAAATTAAAGCTGTATTATCTAACTGTATTACATTAGAGAGTCAGCTTTATTTCCTAATGTAATTCAGTTAGATATTAATAAAATTCAGAAAACCAGTAAATCTTGTACTTTAATGCAATTAAGATAAGCAAAAACGCTTGCAGTACACAGAATTAAATTAAAATGCAAGCTTTATTATGTAACTGAAATGCAATAGGCATCTGCACTCTAATGTATTTCAGTTGGATAATAAACTGTGCACTCTAATTTAATTCAGATTACCAATGAACCACGACTTAGCAAATATAATTCTGCAAAAAGGGAACATTACACCTCCAATATAAGACAACTAAACCGAGTTCTAGAAATAATGGGGGAATGAAACCTGGTATAATAATTTGTCATTAGATACTCAAAACAATTTCCAGATTTATCTATTTAGAAAGGTAGTCACATCATGAGTAGGATCTAGACCTCTTGGAAAGTGAGTTCAATCCAGTAGACCTCACGTTTGCATAGTGCTTTAAACACATCACATTTCCGGGGGGGGGGGGGGGGGGGATGGAAGCATTTTAACTTTTCCACTTATTTGATATTGCAAGAAAGTGGGGTCTGAATTGCAACAAATGTGAAAGTGTCTATGGATAGATGTATTGGTTGTTTGATCCAGAATATCTTTTTTTTTCCCCATTAAATTAATTAATTAAATTACATTCCTTTACAGATCATAAATTGTACATCCCTCATATTGCTTTCCACATTTTTGGCAAATTATTAAATATACTACATAATGTGTATTACAATTTTAGAAATCAGTATAACTGTAAGTTTTTCCTGTAACACTTGAATCAAAATTGTTGCCTTTCAAGAAATGACTTATTTCCCCAAGTTTAAATGAATATCACAAAGTTGTGCACTGGTTGAGGACACCTGTATCCCTGCTCCCCCCCCCCCCCCCCTCCCTCCATAAAATACTGGGTTAGGAGATTATCTAAGATTCTTATTCTTAAAGTTTAAGCTAGAAAGCATACATTGTCATTAACCAGGCAGATTTGGAAATAGCCACCTTGAGTTAAATGATTTACTAATATTACCTTACCTAAGCAGAGGATATGCTAGTAATTTGTAGGTAAATTTGGTGTACTATCAGTAACTATTTGGACTACTAATCATTATCAATGTAGGTGTGGTATTATCTAAATAAAATGCATGGCCATCTTGGGATCAAAAACTTAACTGCATAGTAAATTATACTACATACAAGTTGATACAGAGCTGCATAAGTCATGTTTTATTTTATTCACCTCTGTTATAAGTAATACATGTGAATAATGATTAACATCTATTGATATGGTATTTTGTTGTTACTCTATTTTGCTTATCGTTTGATCTTTATTTTGTATTCAATAAATTCATTATTATTTTATTAATAATTGTTGCATTTTATTTACTTTTGTAAAAATCTAATCCAAACTCTCTATATACATAACGTATTTACTATTTATATTGTTGTTCTATGTTTATTCTTTAGGTCTTTTTTATTTACTGGCAACACATTTTACTGTCCAGTCATCAAAACATATTTCTTTATTATATAATATAATATTTATTTATTATATAAAAAACATGAATCATGTACCCAGTAGATTCACATATTAATGTGTAAAACATGTTTATTTATTTTTTGTTCAGAAAATGTTTATTATTCCCCACAAACTTTGTTTTTGTGACCGAAACAATGATATTTTGAAATACACCGATTTTTCAGAACATTCTGCTAGAACCTTCCAGTAATATAAATAGTAATATAAACACATGCCTGAAACCCACCAGTTTCAGCTCAATGGATACACATTTGCTTATTTCTTGGATGGCATCAAGAGGCTGCAAGCATACTGCAGACCCTTTTTGCAATGTCTACGACCAATTTATCCAGACAAGAGCGGAAAAAGTACTCTATGGAAGCATCTGAGAAGATGTGTGAGGCTTCAAGAACAATTCTGGTCACCTGCATTTCACCTATGAGCACTGGAAAGATGGGGCTACTGTGGCTTATGTTATAAAGTTTTTAAAAATTTCAATGTTATTGAAAACATTTACATATATGAATAATGGCGGTCACCAGAAGCCAAACAGCAGCTACCACTGATCCTAACTCAGGTAATTACTCACCATGATAACCCTAACCTTAATGAACCCCTTCCATGGCCACCTCCTGACTATTTCAGATCCCTGACCCTGACCAATTCCACTCCAAGGGCTGAGTCTGGATAGTTGGGAACAGTTTGTGTGGAAAGATGGCCTACTGTATCACTTTACCCTAGGGAACTCTTAAGGACAGGTAGCTGTACCCCGACTCCAATTAGTAGTGCCTGCACAGAATCGCCTTACTGTACTGACCCTTGCCCACTAGGCCCCCTTAGCTGAACATTTAGCTAGCACAGGAAAAAGTCTGAGCTGCTCAGGCTACCCAAAAGGGACACTATGATAGAGGTACCTGATCCTGTGAGTACCTAGTAGGGCAAAAAGTGTTAATGTCTAAACAGAACAAACTTACTCATAATTCACTGTCACTCCCACCATTACAGGGCACTGCAGCTGATATGAGGGGTAAGATCATGGATAAACTAGCTACTGTCGCCTGCCGAGACAAATTACCAAGACTCAGTAGATAAGTACATCAGTATGATCATGTAGTATGCTAGAAGATGCCATTAGATCTCTCATGACAATCCTTACTACCACCATAACTCAAACCAATGAGCTGGGATATACAGCTGTTATAATATTGTAAATA